>CM055117.1:1116365234-1116965234 GCA_029206835.1 Rana muscosa
GGAAGGGGGGAAGGAAGGGCTGAAAGGAGGGGGGAGACGTAAGGGGGAGAAGAAAGGGGGAGAAGGAGGGAGGGAAGAAGGAATGGGGGGAAGAGGGAAGGGGGAGAAGGAAGGGGGGAGGAAGGAAGGGGAGGAAGGAAGGGGAGAAGGAGGGGGGAGGGGAGGAAGAAAGGGGAGAAGGAGGGGGGATGAAGGAAGGGGGAGAAGAAAGTGCTGGAGAAGGAGGGGGAGAAGGAAGGGGGAGGAAGTGGGGGAGAAGGAAGGGGGGGAGAAGGAGGGAGGGAGAAGGAATGGGGGGGAGGAAGGAAGGGGGAGAAGGAAGGAAGGGGAGAAGAAGGAAGGGGGAGAGGAAGTGGGGGGGAAGAAGGAAGGGGGGAGAAGGAAGGGGGGAGAGAAAGGGGGGAGAAGGAGGGGGAAGAAGGAAGGGGGGAGAAGGAAGGGGGAGAAGGAAGTGGGGGAGAAGGAGGGGGAAGAAGGAACGGGGGGAGAAGGTCACTGGTCACAGTGCTCACTTACTTGAATGGTCCCCGGGGGCTCTCAGTCAGTGACTTCTCTCAATGTGGCTGTTGGCTCCTTAATCTTCCCGCCCCCCACATCCCTTTCACAGACGCAGCAGCAGTAGGGTCGCCACCTTTTCTTCAAGTCACACCTGAACACTTTAGCGGCGCACAGCAATTTTTTTTTAATAGTATAAACTATACATATATTTTGCTATTAAATAACATTTCTAATCATATGAGGTTAATAACAAGAGTCCCCCTTTATATCAGTACAAAACAGATCATAGCGCACACATGCAAAAATTACATTTATCCTGCAAGGCTAGTTAAAAACACCTGAACATATACATAAAAATATATACGGGGGTTTGGTCACACTATATGGTCATATAGTGCTAAGCCCACAAACTGCGACAAAGTACCCCGAATTTCGTGGGTCCTAACCTGTTAATAGAACGAAAGAACCCCTTTACATCAGAGTCCACAGAGTTCCCCTTTACATCAGAGTCCACAGAGTTCCCCTTTACATCAGAGTCCACAGAGTTCCCCTTTACATCAGAGTCCACAGAGTTCCCCTTTACATCAGAGTCCACAGAGTTCCCCTTTACATCAGAGTCCACAGAGTTCCCTTTTACATCAGAGTCCACAGAGTTCCCCTTTACATCAGAGTCCACAGAGTTCCCCTGTACATCAGAGTCCACAGAGTTCCCCTTTTGCATCTGAATCCGCAGAGTTCCTGTTTTACTTCCTAACTCGCAGAGTTCCCTTACACTGTAAGGGGGAACTCTGCAGACTCTGATGTAAGGGAGAACTAACATAAGGGATGATCTGGGAACCCTGATTTAGGAGGGAACACTGAGAACTGAGAAAAACACTGTGGCCTCTGGTGTAAATTGAAACTCTGATGTAAGGGTCGCTCTGAGAACCCTGATTTACCTTAGTGTACTCAGAGGCAGGAGAGAAAAGAGGGGGGAGACTTCAGTCACAGACAGGGATGGATGGTGAGCTCACTCACCCCTTGGCAGTCAGCACCTCTCATCCAGATGTATCTGAGGCTGCTGGAATTTTAATTTCTGGCCCCCACTTTCCTTTTCTGAGGAAAAGCCCCAGAGATTGAAGTGTGGGCAGACACAGAGGGTGGGGCGGGAATTTTGGGGCCCCTTACACAGCTTCTGGCACGGGCCCCCTGGAGCAGAGGAGAACCGGGGGGGTGCTGCCGCCGCAAATTGAGAAGCTGGGGGGGGGGGCAGCCGCAAATTAAGAAGGGGGGGTTGCCATCCGGGGCCCTGGGGACCTCTGGGCCCCTTACAAAAAAAAAAAGGTTGATTGCCATCCGAGGCCCTGGGGACCTCCGGGCCTCTGGGGACCCCTGGGCCCCTTACTAATAATAATAATAATAATAATAATAATTTATAAAAAAATTAATTTAAAAAAATATTTTTATAAAAAAAAAAGGGGGGTTGCCATCCAGGGCCCTGTGGACCTCCGGCCCTCTGGGGACCTCTGGGCCCCTTACAAAAATAAGATAAAAAATTTATAATTTATAAAAAATAAAAAAAAAATATTAAAAAAAAGGGGGGTTGCCATCCGGGGCCCCGGGGACCTCTGGGCCCCTTACAAAAAAAAGTATATATATATATATATATATATATATATATATATATATATATAAAAATCACATAAAAAAGGGGGGTTACCATCCGGGGCCCTGGGGACCTCCGGGCCTCTGGGGACCTCTGGGCCTCTTACAAAAAAAATAAAAAAGAAGGGGTTGCCAACCGGGGCCCTGGGGACCTCCGGGCCTCTGGGGACCTCTGGGCCCCTTACAAAAATAAATAAATAAATATATAAAAATGGGGGGGGTTACCATCCGGGGCCCTGGGGACCTCCGGGCCTCTGGGGACCTCTGGGCCCCTTACAAAAATAAATAAATAAATAAACAAAGTTTTTTTTAATTTATAAAAAATACATAAAAATATATATATATAAAAAAAAGGGGGGGGGGTTGCCATCTGGGCCCCTGGGGACCTCCGGGCCCCATAAAGGTGTACTGCCTGTACCCCCCCTGATGGCGGCCCTGCTTATACACCTTCCTGCCCAGGCCAATTTTCAGCTTTCAGCGCTGTCGCAATTTGAATGACAATTGCGCGGAGGTGCTACACTGTACCCAAACAAATGTTTTATAATTTTGTTCCCACAAATAGAGCTTTCTTTTGGTGGTATTTGATCGCCTCTGCGATTTTTATTTTTTGCGCAACAAATAAAAAAAGACCGAAAATTAAAAAAAAAAAAAAAAAGGGATTTTTATAACAGCTTACCTGTAAAATCCTTTTCTTGGAGTACATCACGGGACACAGAGCGACTTAGTCATTACTAATGGGTTATATAGATTACCTTCAGGTGTTGGCACTGGCCAATTCCAAACCGGAAGTACCCTCCCCTATATAAGCCCCTCCCATCCGGGAGCACCTCAGTTTTGTAGCAAAGCAATAAGTGTCCCCAAAGAGGGGTGGGAGCTCTGTGTCCCGTGATGTACTCCAAGAAAAGGATTTTACAGGTAAGCTGTTATAAAAATCCCTTTTTCTTTTTCGTACATCACGGGACACAGTGCGACTTAGTCATTACTAATGGGACGTCCCAAAGCAATGCCAAATGAGGGGAGGGATACATAAGCTGGGCGCCATCAGGCATGAGGCTCTTTTGCGGCCTGCAACACACTGCGCCCAAAGGCGACATCCTCCTGACTTCTGACGTCTACCTGGTAGAATCTAGTAAACGTGTGTACTAAGGACCATGTTGTGGCCTTACCGACTTGAGCCAGGGAGGCTTGGTGATGCACTGCCCATGAAGTTCCAACTGCTCTTGTGGAGTGCGCCCTAACTTTGAACGGAGGCGGTCTCCTTTTCAAGCCATAGGCTTGTATTATGACCTGTCGAATCCACTTGGCTAAAGTAGATTTTTGATGCTGCCTGACCCTTTCTGGGGCCTTCCGGCAGAACAAACAAAGTATCCGTTCTACGAATCTGAGCAGTGGCTTTAAGATACGCTTTAACTGCTCTTACTACATCCAAAGAATGTAATAACTTTTCCTCTACCGAACTAGGTTTGGGGAAAAAGGAAGGAAGAACCACATCTTGGTTCAAATGGAACCTCGATACCACCTTAGGAAGAAGGCTGGATGAGGACGTAACACTACTCTGTCCTTATGGATAACCAGATATGGCTCCTTACAGGACAAGGCGGCTAATTCCGATACTCTTTTAGCCGAACAAATGGCTACTAAGAAAATCAATTTCCTGGTGAGAAGAACCAAGAAAATGTGCCACAATGGTTCAAATGGTTGTTTCTGTAGAACCGACAGAACCAGGTTTAAGTCCCATGGACATATGGGAATACTAACCGGAGGGCTAATACGCATCACTCCTTGTATGAAAGCTTTGACTAATGAATGCAAAGCCAAGGGCCTTTGAAAAAAAAATATTGACAAGGCCGTCTGACCCTTGATAGTACTCAAGGCAAGCTTCCTATGTACAGCCCACTGTAGGAAGTCCAGAATCCTACCTATTACGTACTTACGTGGATGCCATTTCCTGGCCTCACCCCACGTGATGTACGCCTTCTAGATCCTATAATAGATCTGCCTGGATACCGGCTTCCTGGCATTGATCCTGGTAGATACCACAGGATTAGAGAGCCCTCTCTTTTTTAGAATGTGGGCTTCTATAGCCAGGCCGTCAAACCTAGGGCTGGTAAGGAAGGGTAGTATATCGGTCCTTGCGAAAGCAGGTCCGGACGATGTGGGAGGGTCCAAGGACTTCCCACTGACATTTTTACAATCTCCGCGTACCATGCCCTTCGGGGCCACGCTGGAGCCACCAGAATCACTGGTTTCTTTTCTACCCTGATTCTGCGGATTAATCGCGGTGGGAATGCATATATCAGCTTGAACTGATCCCAAGGGAACACTAGGGCATCCGCTCCGCAAGCTAGGGGATCCTTTGTGCGAGACACAAATCTGTCCACCTTTGCGTTGAATCTGGATGCTAGCAGATCTACATCCGGTGTTCCCCACCGCTGGCATATTGCCTGGAAAACCTCGGGGTGAAGAGACCCTTCCCCCGGGCATAATTGCTGGCGACTTAAAAAGTCCGCTCTCCAATTTTCCACTCCTGGGATAAAAACCGCGGATATGGCTGTGACATACCTTTCTGCCCATTCCAGGATGCAATTCGCTTCCCTCTGGGCTGCACGACTCCTGGTGCCACCCTGGAGATTGATATATGCCACTGCTGTGGCATTGTCTGATTGAATTCTGACAGGTGACCCTTGGAGTTTGGATGTCCATGCTACTAGGGCATACCGGGCTGCTCGTATCTCTAAGAAATTGGTGGGCAGGGCCTTCTCTGCTTCTGACCACTTGCCCTGGAGAGACCATTGCTCCAGTACTGCCCCCCCAGCCTATGAGGCTGGCAACTGTAGTGACCACCTTCCAAGAAACCGGACTGAAGGGTTTCCCTTCCCAGATTCTGGGGCACCAACCACCAATGGTGCGAACGGAAGGGGACCGGGACATTGGTAAGTCTAAAACCTGAACTTTTTTGTTCCAGGCTGACAGTATGGCCCTCTGCAAGTTCCTTGAATGGAATTGACCGTAGGGTACCGCTTCGAATGAAGCCACCATTTTTCCCAGCAGCCTTATACACAGGCGTATGGATGGTTTTTCTTTTTTGCACCCACTAAGTGGGTCAAATCTTTCAAAGACGACACCTTCTCTGGAGGTAAGAAAATCTTTCTCTGATTTGAATCCAGTCTTAGCCCCCAAGTATTCCAGGCTTTTGACTGGTTTTAGGGCTGACTTGTCTCGGTTGATAATGCAACCGTGAGATTCCAGATACTTGATTATCTTGTGAACGACCACTTCTAGTTTTTTTCACTGAGTGGTCTATCAGCAACAAGTCGTCTAGATATGCCATTATCGTTACACCTTGTGTTCCTAGTTTGGCCAATCGTAGGGCCAGAATTTTTGTGAACACTCGTGGTGCCGTGGCCAGACCGAAAGGTAAGGCTCTGAACTGAAAATGGCGCCCTTCTACTGCAAAGCGTAGAAATTTCTGGTGGGCCGGACAGATGGGAATATGCAAATAAGCATCCCTTATGTCGATCGAGGCTAACCATTCCTGCCCTTGTAGGGCGGTGGCCACCGATCGGATCGACTCCATCCGAAAAAGTCCTGATATGTAGGAACTTGTTTAGCCCTTTTATATTTAATATGGGCCTCATGTCCCCATTTGGTTTGGGGACTGTAACAAGGTTCGAGTAAAACCCGAACCCGTTTTCTTTCAAGGGAACCTTCATGATTACCCTTGGGGCAATAGTTGCTCTAGTGCCAGAAGGAGGGATCCACTCTTCTGGGGATCGCTTGGCACGTTTGACCTTATAAAATGGGCAGGAGGAATGTCTTTTAACTCCAGCCTGTATCCCAGACTTACTGCGGAGATCACCCATCTCTGATGGTGTCCCGCCAGGTCTCTGTGAATCACTGAAGTCTTCCCCTCACCCGACTGAGTGGGGGCAACCCTTCATGACTTAGGGGGAGGTTTTGTACCTCTCTTGACCCAGGGTTTCTTGTTACCCTGTGATTGTCTCTGATTTCTGCCCCCTGGATTTGACCGCGGAGGCCGTCGGAACTGTTTCACAGCCGATGTGCCAGGGACTGGAGAAGTAGGCCTCTTAAAAGAAGGACTTCTACCCTTGTTCTTAACCGGTAAGAGTGAACTTTTACCGTTAGAAATTTTCTGGATATATTTGTCCAGATCTTCTCCAAATAAGCGTTCTCCATGAAATGGGAAGCTAACCAGCAGTTTTTTACAGGGAGCTTCAGCAGACCAGTTTTTGAGCCACAGAAGCCTACGCATATGTACTATAGACAGCGTAAAGCGGGAGGCCTGTTGGATTGTATCCTTTATGGCGTCCACCGCAACACAAGGCTCAAGGCTCTAGGCAGGTCAGCTAGGGCAAGAGCCTGCTGATCTGGTAAGTCCCTTAAGACTTGTTTCAACTGATCTTTCACTGCTTGGCAGACTCCAATCGCTGCTACCGCAGGTTGTGTCACCATGCTTGCTGTAGAGAAAGCAGATTTTAGTAAAGACTCCAATTTTTTATCTATTGGGTCTTTGAACATTGGAACATTATCTACTGGACATGTCAGTGATTTGTTAACAGAAGAGATGGCTGCGTCCACTGTAGGGACCCTCCATTTTTTTATGAACTTATCCTCCATGGGATAGATCACCGGAAATCTCTTGGGGGGAGCAAATATTTTATCAGGATGCTCCCAATCCTGGTAAATAAGCCCTTCTAATAAAGGGTGGATTGGGAAGGAACAGACAGCCTGGGGAGCTTTTAGCGACCCCAGCAAGGAAACCGTAGTGGATGGTGGTTCCGCCAGAGGCATTTTAAATGCAGATCGGACCATGTTAGTCAGAGACTGAACCCATAATCTTTCAGCCTGAGATGCTGAGAAAGGTTCTTCCACTGTTGATTCCTCCATAACTGAATCAACCTCATCCTGATCCCCTTCAGGTAGGTCGATCTCTGTGTGGGGCTGTTCCTCCACTAACAGGCACTCTGAAGGAGGAGACGGAGATCGGACGCGCTTTTCCTGTGACAGGGAAGCAGCGATCAATGCTGTTAATCTCTCTTCCAGAGTTGAGGATAAAACCTCCTCTGTTATATATACAGGAGCAGGTGGACTGGGGACAGCCGCAGCACCAGGCATTCCTGCGGGGTTTCTACGGCTACTGACCTCTGAATTCTCAGGGGAGATTGGTGCAGTACAAGCATGCCCAATATCCTCAGAGCCCGATGGAGACCCCTTTGGCTTCCTGGAAGATCTATTTCCGGAGCGTCTGGACGACATATCCTTTAAGCACAAAGCTGAGGTATTCCCGTCGTCATACACCAATTTTGCTGGTAATAATCTAACACAGGTGCTGCTATATACCAGCTGGTGTCCACTAAAGTGCCTTTCTATGGGGATGCCTGCATCAACCGCCTCTGTGTGCCACTGTTTGTTGCTAGCTCTGTTTGCATCCAGCTGACACTTGTACTGTGTCTTTTAACCATGCTGGGACGCCCGCACATGCGCAGAAGCGCCGCGGCGCGCATCGAGCGTCATCCACCCGCCCCGCCCCTTTTTTTCATAGGAGGCGCGTGCACGCGCCCGCGCGCGCGCCCGTGCGCCATTGGCGCCCTTTTCGAAATCAAACAGGGGACTAGGAGCCAGGGCCCTTTTTGCCGGAGGGCCTTGCGGTGGATGAGCGCAGCAACAGGGCAGAGGAAGTGGATTCCCACAGAGAAACTTACCAGCTGCCTGGATCTTTTGACTTGAGAAAACCAAAGATCCACATGACAAGAAAAATGGACCACAGTGGCCTCTAGTGGTTTAACACAGGTACCGCGGTCCCACAGATATTTAGCGGGAATACCGTTAGGTAACAGACAGAAAGACAAATTAGGCTTGGGGGTCCCCCAATAGAACCAAGTTCCTGGGGGCCCCCACTTACCTGATCCCCGCCGCAGGACTTTGTTTGGTCCACAGAAGTCCAAACTTCACCTATCACGGCAGGCATTGTAATTAAACCTTCAGGGACCGGGTTCCCAAGGATTCCACTCCCCTGGACCTGTATAGCACCCTGCACAGACAACATCTTGGTCGTGGGTATGACCAGAGCTCTGGATCCCAGGGTCCAGCCCTCCTAAGAGAAGCATTACAGGCAAAACCTTGCTCTTCTGCTGCAAGGCCCGGGTACCGACCGTTTAGCTATGAAGCTTTTTTGGTGGGATCCGGAACAGCTTACTAAGGCCCAAAAGAACCTGTACGCAAGCTCAGTGAAAAACACATGTTACTTCTTGGCCAACACCTTAGACACTGGCAAAAAACTGAGGTGCTCCCGGATGGGAGGGGCTTATATAGGGGAGGGTACTTCCGGTTTGGAATTGGCCAGTGCCAACACCTGAAGGTAATCTATATAACCCATTAGTAATGACTAAGTCGCTCTGTGTCCCGTGATGTACGAAAAAGAAAAAAAGTTTTTATTTGTTTCTGTTAAATTTTTTTTAAATCATACTGCGTATACACGACCGTTTTTCACGACGAGTAAAACAACGACGTGAAAAACACAGAGAAAAAATAGAGCAGGTTCTAAATTTTTAATGCCCATTTTTCTCGTTGAGAAAAATGCTCTGGAGCCCACACACGACCGTTTTTCACGAGCAATTTAAGAAATGGCATTTTTCTCGTCATGAAAAACGGTCGTGTGTGGGCTCCAGAGCATTTTTCTCGAAGGAGAAAAATGGGCATTAAAAATTTAGAACATGCTCTATTTTTTCTCGTAGTTTTTCACGTCTTCGTTTTACTCGTCGTGAAAAACGGCCGCGTGTACGCCTTAATGACGTGAAAAAAACCGCGCATGCTCAGAAGCAAGTTATGAGACGGGAGCGCTCGTTTCTGGTAAAACTAGCGTTCGTAATGGAGATAGCACATTCGTCACGCTGTAACAGACTGAAGAGCACGAGGCTGAAAAGCGCGAATCGTCTCTCACCAAACTTTTACTAACACGAAGATCAGCAAAAGCAGCCCAAAGGGTGGCGCCATCCGAATGGAACTTCCCCTTTATAGTGCCGTCCTAAGTGTTGTACGTCACCGCGCTTTGCTCGAGCATTTTTTTCACGATAGTGTGTAGGCAAGGCAGGCTTGAGAAGAATCACGTCGAGAAAAACGTTGTTTTTTCCAATGACATTAAAAACGGCCGTGTGTACGTGGCATTAGTATGTTTTCTTCTTCAATGACGGGCAATGATATGGCTGCACTGATGGGCACTGATAAGGCGGCACCGATGGGCACTGATGATGGGCACTGATAGGCGGTGCTGATGGGCACTAATAGGCGGCACTGATAGGTGGCACTGGTATGCGGCACTGATGGGCACTCATAGGCGGCACTGATGGGTAATTATGGGTGTTACTGATGGGTACTTATGGGTGGCACTGATAGGTGGCACAGATGGGTACGGAGGGACACTGATGAGTGGCACTGATTACACTGGTGGGTGGCATTGCTGGTCATCACTGTTTTTATTAGTACTATAATGGTGCCAGTCAGTGCCCATTTGTGGGCACTGACTGGCATATGTTGGGCATATTTTGGCAAATGTGGATGGCCATGGGGGATGTACCTGGCCATCCACATGTTCAAGGCTTCCCTGGTGGTCCTAGCGGCTTCCCATGGTGGTCCAGTGTGGGCACCCGAGGGGGGCTGAGCTGATAAACTATCAGCACAAACCCCGCCCTGTCAGGAGGAGAGCAGCTGATTGGCTTTCCTCTACTCGCGTCTGTCAGACACGAGTGAGGAAAAGCCGATCAACGGCTCTTCCTGTTTATATTGTGATCAGCCGTGATTGGACACAGCTGATCACGTGGTAAAGAGCCTCCCCAGGAGGCTCTTTACTGAGATCGGTGTAGCGGTGTGTCAGACTGACACTGCACCACCGATTGCCGCGATGCGTGCCCCCTCCGGGCGCGCGGCGACTGTTAACCTGACGCCCAGTCAGGATAACGCAACCACCGCCCGGCCACCATTCTGCTATAGGCTGGGCGGCAGGGCCGCCATAAGGGGAGTACAGGCAGTACACCTGTAAGGGGCCCGGTAGTCCACACGGATCCGGATGGCAACCCCCTTTTTTTGTTATTATTTATTTATTTTTATTAAAAACATTTTGTAAGGGGCCCGGAGGTCCCCAGGGCCACGGATGGAAACCCCCCCTTTTTTTATAACATTTTTTTTAATCATTTTTTAATTTATTTTTGTAAGGAGCCCAGAGGTCCCCACGGGCCCGGATGGCAACCCCCCTTTTTTTTATCCATTTATTTTTGTAAGGGGCCCAGAGGTCCCCAGGGCCAGGGACCTTTTTTTCTTTATAACATTTTTTCTTTTTTTTTTGTAAGGGGCCCAGAGGTCCCCAGAGGCCCGGAGGTCCCCAGAGCCGCTGGCTCTGATAGGCACTTCTAAAGGCCAATCAGCCGCTGTTATTCAGATGGCCGGCACTCAAGGGGCCGGCCATCTGAATAGTGGGCGGCAGCAATACATATAGTGGGCGGCAGCAATACATAGGTTCATGCAATGCATGAACCTATGTATTGTTGTGAGTGACGGCCGGGCGCAGAATCGAGCGCCCACTATGGTCGCGCCGCCATGTGTGGAAAAAAAGACATAAAAAAAAAAAAAAAACTCTTAAAGGGCCCGTTTTTTTTTTTTTTGGTGACCACAGGAGAGGGGGCGGCGCCCCCTATGGAAGGGCCGCCACTGCCTACCTATATGTTCCCGGAACTCCTTTCTTCAAACATCAGATACAATTAATTCCTAAGCATTCTTCTGCATAAGGCCCCTTTCACACAGGCGGACCGTTCAGGTCCCCCTGTCAGTTTTTTCGGCGGACCTGAACGGGCGCTCCATGCAAGTCTATGAAGCGTCGGATGTCAGCGGTGACCATGTCCGCTGACATCCGATCCGATAAAATCAGACGTATGGCAATACGTCGCCATCCGTCCTGGCGGTTCAGTTCGGGTGAGATCTGATGAAAAGGGGACATGCTGTCTGTTTTTGTCCGATCTCTCCATAGACAAGCAGCGGCGCTCGACAAGCCCCTCCCCGCTCGGTGAGCAGAGAGGGACCGGACATCCGCCGGCTAAGCGGAGATCAACAGAGAGATCCTCCCCGCTGAGCTGGCGGACTAGTAGCAACGGATCCGCCTCGTGTGAATGAGGCCTTAACCATTTAAGCCATTTGGCTGCCAAAGACCGGGCCACTTTTTGCGATTTGGCACCGCGTCGCTTTAACTGACAATTGTGCGGTCGTGCGACGTGACTCCCCACAAATAGAGCTTTCTTTTGGTGGTATTTGATCACCTCTGCGGTTTTTATTTTTTGCGCTATAAAGAAAAATAGAGCGACAATTTTGAAAAAAATTCAATATTTTTTTACTTTTTGCTATAATAAATATCCCCAAAAAATATATAAAAAAACAAATTTTTCCTCAGTTTAGTCCGATACGTATTCTTCTACATATTTTTGGTTAAAAAAAACGCAATAAGCGTTTATTGATTGGTTTGCGCAAAAGTTATAGCGTCTACAAAATAGGGGGTAGTTTTATGGCATTTTTATTAATATTTTTTTTTTTACTAGTAATGGCGATGATTTTTATCGTGACTGCGACGTTATGGCTGACACATCGGACACTTTTGACACCATTTTGGGACCATTGTCATTTTCACAACGATCGGTGCTATAAAAATGCACTGATTACTGTAAAAATGACACTGGCAGTGAAGGGGTTAACCACTAGGTGGCGCTGTAGGGGTTAAGTGTGTCCTAGGGAGTGATTCTAACTGTAGGGGGGATGGGCTGTGTGTCACACAACACTGATCACCGCAGGGAGCGGTGATCAGTGTCCTGTCACTAGGAAGAATGGGGAAATGCCTTGTTTACATCAGCATTTCCCCGTTCTTCCTCTCCGTGAGACGATCACGAGTATCCCCCCGGACATCGAGTCCACGGGACCCGAGGTCGGACTAACGGAGCTCGCGGCGCACTCGTCCACAATGCTGCTTTTTAAAGGGGACCTATATGTACGCCCTTCTGCCTGTCCGTGCCGTTCTGCCGACGTATATCGTCGTGCGATGGTCGGCAAGCGGTTAAGGAAAAAAAATAAACCTACATACTTACCTCCTTCAGTGTGATGCTTGCAGCTGTCCCATGTTAGCTCTAAGACCGAGAACTGAGTGATCACATGACCTCTGATCACACAGTTCCTGGTCTGTTCCTCCAGCTTTCACTGAAGTGCCGGGTTGTGGAGGGTCCAGGTGCATCTGGTTCTGACTCTCAGCCACACACTGAGAGGCGGAGTCAGTTGTCAATCAGGAAGCCAGGTAGATCTAGCCATACTTCTCTTTCAAGTTCCCCCTATGTTGTGCACACCCTTTGCTTCTGTTACCCCATGGCAAAACAGAAATAGAACTGTTTAATTATGAAGGATTTATATAGCTCACCCAGGGCCGTCTTTAATATTGATTGGACCCTGGGCAAGCATTTTTTTTGAGCCCCCCACCTGTGCAATTTCGCTCTCCACCTGCTCTGAGACATACAATAAATAGCAGCTAGACTTAAAATCTGTTTACTGTATCAGATCAGGCAGCGATTGCGATTGGTTGCCAGAAGTTACAGTGTATCATTATCGCTTACTGACTGGTTGCTAGAGGTTACAGCACACATTACGGCTCACTGATTAGCTGCTAGATGTTACAGCACATGATTTCTGCTTGTTGATTGGTTGCTAGAGATTACTGTACAGTAATACTGCTCACTGATTGGTTGCTAGAGATTACTGTATAGTAATACTGCTCACTGATTGGTTGCTAGAGGTTACAGCACATCATCTCCTCACTGCAGGGGGTGTGATATACATATGAATGCCGCCTTTATTTACATATGTAGCGCTGGGATTTTTGCTTTCTAATGTAATGTTAATCTATGACCAATGTTATAAATTGGTATTTGGCACCATCTAGTGGCTAAAATATTTTCAGTTTTTCAAGAACAAATATTATACAAATGACTGTTTTGTTTATATTATACAAGTGACCTACCCACAATGCCGAGTGACCTACCCAGGAACACTCAGTACTGAATTTCATGCTGGGTAGGATATAAAAAGGCCCCGCGCAGCCATCTTAGGTCTCTTCTGGACGCATGGCCCACCTGCAAGGACCTGTGAGGAGGTCTCCAGCGGTCGCGGCCTACTGCCACTGCGGAACGGAACATTTAAAGTCTCTGCCATTCATCTGATCGCTGGAGAAACTGAGTGACCGGATCGGGAAGGATCCAGAGATATCTGTTGGAGCCATCAGAGGGTCCGGTTCATCTTGCAGAGCGGTGTGACGGAAGCCGGCCGGTGAGAAGCAAGACTGTGACCAGCGGAGCTAAGCTGTTCCATCCCTTCAGGCCCAGTTTGGTGAGCGGGCTGTTGCCCACAGTTTCTTACGCACTTGCATACACTTAAGCCTCGTACACACGGCCGAGAATCTCTTTATGAAAAAACTTGTCGTTTTTCTTGACGAGATTCTTGGACAAGAAACTTGTCCCGGCCGAGTGTACACACGCTCGATTCAAAGAACCCGCGGCTCTTTGAATGGAGCGAACGCGGTGACGTAATCGACTACGACGAGCGTGCGCTCGTCACATTCGATGCCGTCGCCGCCCTCTTGCTACACCCTACCTATGCCTAGGAAGCTACCGCGCATGCGTCAAAGTCATTTTGAGCATGCGCGGGTTTCCACGGCGACAGGTAAGTGTACACACACACACTTTTCTCATCAAGAAACATTCTGACGAGAATCTTGACGAGAAAATAGAGAGCAGGTTCCCTTTTTTTTTCGTCGAGATTCTTGTCGGTTTTCTTGACGAGAAACCTGATAGCCGCGTACACACGGCCGATTTACTCGGCAAGAAAGCTCTGCCAGCAAGTTCCTTGCTGGTTCTTGCCGAGAAACTCGGTCGTGTGTACGCGGCTTTAGACTTTAACACAGTGTTGCTGGGACCTGTAGTCCCACGGAGGAGAATATAATAAAGACTGAGTTTAAGCAGGCCTCAAGCCTATCCTTCACTTCACTTTGACACCGTGTTATCCCTGAGCAATTACACCAGAGGTAATTACAAGTGGATCACACTACAGGAAGAGTTCCAATATTTATCTCAAGTTAACCCTTGTTATTCCACTGTTGGATTACAAATTGTTACAAACTCAAATAGCTATCAGAAGAAAGAAGATCAAAGACTGCATCTTGTATTGCAAGGCCTTGCACCTTTATTAAAGTAGGGGGAGCTCCCTTGTAGTTGTGTTGTACCATATTTATCATTTGTATTTCTGTAGTCACCAGAGTGTGCTGGAATTGGGAAGGTGCCCAGAGTAAGGAGTAATCACTCTGAGCACTAGTCCCAATTGGAGCCACATTCTCAGAGGTCACCTAGGATAGCTGTACAGATACAATCTGTTGTGTGTACCTACTGTACTGTCACGTTATGTTTATGTGACAGTGCAACTGCTGAAATTATTACTTTACACTCACCTTAGTAAAAATACGTTCTTGGTTAAGTACTTTGATGTGGAGTGTTGTTCCCTTTTCAGCAGCAGGTGGAGCCATTGGATACACAGGTAATAGCAAAAGTATACTGCTATTATATTGTATATTGTGGGGTTATCCTTCACCATTAGCTCCACACCAACATTGCACCACAGCTGTGTCAAGGGGATTGAGCCAAGTCAGTGGGGGTTCACTAGCAGAGTACAGGCCCAAACAAAGTCAGCAGCTCCTTCGTGGGTCAGTGCTACACATATGATTGCCGGTTATTTACATGTAAACACAGGGTCTGCTGGTGAGTCATCTGTACACAACAATAGTGCAGAGTTGGGCAGCATTAGTAGCAGCACTTCACTCTGAGATATCAGGACACAGTACAGGACTGAAGCCTCGTACACACAAACAAGTTTCTCGGCAAAAACCAGCAAGAAACTTGCTGGCAGAGATTTTTTGCCGAGAAACTCGTTCGTGTGTATGGTTTCTCGTCAAGAAAAGCGACAAGTATCTCAACGAGAAAATAGAGATCCTGCTCTCTATTTTCTCGTCGAGATTCTCGTCGGCATGTTTCTCGACGAGAAAAGTGAGTGTGTGTACACTTACCTGTCCTCCCGGAAGCCCGCGCATGTTCGAAATGAATTTGACGCATGCGCGGTAGCTTCCTAGGCATACGTAGGGTATACCAAGATGGCGGCGACGGCATCGAATGTGACAAGCGCATGCTCGTCGTAGTCGATGACGTCACCGCGTACGCTCCATTCAAAGAACCGCGGGTTCTTTGAATCGAGCGTGTGTACGCTCGGCCGGGACAAGTTTCTTGTCCAAGAATCTCGTTGAAAAAAACGACATGTTTTTTTCGACGAGAATCTCGGCCGTGTGTACGAGGCCTAAAACTTCAAGGGACAAGGGAATTTAAACTGGGATAGTTGGCAAGTATGAGGCAGGTGCTTTGGGCCCCACAACAATGACAGGGCCCAGGGCAGCTGCCCCTTTTGCCCAGCCTTAAAGATGGCCCTGAGCTCACCTATACCACAGTGCTGCACAAAAAACATGTCTCGAACATGTCTCATGCCGCGTACACACGACCGTTTTTTTCCCGTCGGAATAAACTCCGACGGGTTTTTCCGACGGAATTCCGCTCAAGCTGTCTTGCATACACACGGTCACACAAAAATCCAGCCGTCAAGAACGCGGTGACGTAAAACACTACGATGAGCCGAGAAAATAAAGTTCTATGCTTCTGAGCATGCGTCAAATAGTTTCCGAGCATGCATGGTTTTTAGTCCGTCGGAATTGCATCCAGACGAACGGAAATTCCGATAGAAATTTTTTTCATCGGAAAAAAAGAGAACATGTTCTCTTTCTAAGTCCGTTGGAATTTCCGACGGAAAAAGTCAGATGGGGCATACACATGGTCGGAATATCCGATGAAAAAATTTCGTCTAGCCTCGTACACACGACCGAGTTTCTCGGCAGGAACCAGCAAGAAACTTGCTGGCAGAGCTTTCTTGCCGAGTAAACCGGTCGTGTGTACGAGGCTATCATGTTTCTCGTCAAGAAAACCGACAAGAATCTCGACGAGAAAAATAGAGAACCTGCTCTCTATTTTCTCATCGAGATTCTTGTCAGCATGTTTCTCGACGAGAAAAGTGAGTGTGTGTACACTTACCTGTCCTCCGGGAAGCCCGCGCATGTTCGAAATAACTTTGACGCATGCACGGTAGCTTACTAGGCATAGGTAGGGTGTAGCAAGATGGCGGTGACGGCATCGAATGTGACGAGCGCACGCTCGTCGTAGTCGATGACGTCACCGCGTTCGCTCCATTCAAAGAATGGCGGGTTCTTTGAATCGAGCGTCTGTACACTCGGCCGGGACAAGTTTCTTGTCCAAGAATCTCATCAAGAAAAACGACAAGTTTTTTCCTGACTAGATTCTCGGCCGTGTGTACGAGGCCTCTGACTTTTTCCAGCGGAAATTCTGAGCGTGTGTACACGGCATCACAGTATAATAAATTACCATTTGCTCTGACAGTATGGCAGTGCTGTAGAGTGAACACAAAGCCAGTCACATTAGTCTCTGCACCAGAGGAGCTAGCACTCTAATATCTCTCCACAGTCACACGTACTTGGAGTAAATTTTAGGTGAACCCATCAGACCTCTGCAAATATTTGTTTATTTTGGGAATCTGAAGGAATCAGGATGAACATACATCAGCTCTAGAGATTCAGTCACTTTACATGAAGACTTTGATATGTAGATACAGCTTTCCAGACTTGCTCCCGGATGAGTTTGGTCTTCACTCCATAAATAATTGGATTTAGCATGGGAGGAACGAGAGTGTACGTATCGGCTAGAATTATGTGAACATAAGGTGGAATCCTTTTACCGCCATACCGGTGGGACAGGAAAGTGAAGAGGGCCAGACCATAAAAACTTAGAAAGATGCACATATGAGGTATGCAGGTGTTAAAGGTCTTCAGTCGGGCTTCTTTGGATGGAAGACTGAAGACAGTGTGGAAGATGGCGCAGTAGGATACAAGAATAAACAGCAGATCTAATCCTGAGATTGTGAATGCCACAGCCAACCCCAGAGCGCTGTTTATTCTGATGTCGGCAGCAGCAAGTTTCACAATCGCCATGTGCTCACAGTATGAATGGGGCACAACGTTGGTTCTAAATGCTGGAAATCTCTGTATCAAAATTATGCAGGGACTGAACAAAGTGACCGCTCTGAACAGTAAGAAGATGACCAGTTTGACGATGATGGCGTTGGTCATTATAGACCCATAGCTGAGCGGTTGACAGATGGCGATATAACGGTCAAATGCCATACCAAGCAAAAGTCCTGACTCAAAACTGGTGAAGGAATGGAGGAAGAACATCTGGAGGAGACATGACTCAAAACTAATGTGCCTCTTCTGGAACCAGAAGACAGACAGCATTTTTGGGGCAATGCTTGTAGACAAAAGGGCATCATTGGGGGCCAACAGAGAAAGAAAAATAAACATAGGCTTGTGGAGGACAGAAGAGGCTGAGATGACAGCTAGGAGCATCATATTTCCCAACAATGCCAGGACATAACATAAGAAAACAACGAGACCTACCCAGTTATAAACTCCTTCTAGTCCGGGAATCCCAACCAGGATGAATGAGGTGGGATAGAATGTGCCATTGACTTTGATGTTCTTCAATTCACTGTTGATCATCTTCTACACCCAAGTCCACAGTTGGAGGATTAATATACTATAAGGTCACCTAAGTTACCTAATGGGATAGAAGACTTATAATTATGACTGGAGTATGAATAAAAATTAAAAGTATGTATTTATTTAAATGGTAGAACATTACTTGGTCTGTAAATACAGTAATTGATAAATAAATAAAAAAAATACTTTTATCTGACTAGGAACATGTTGACTTTGTATTCGACACAATAAGCATGCTGTATTACATGAGGTCATATATATACATGGGCGTAGTATAAGGGGCTGCAGGGGTCACAATCGCAACCCCGCCCCAGCAGCCTCCCTGTCATATTATCATATCCTCCACAAAGTCCAGCTCCAATCTGCCCTAGGGCCCCACAGCCATGCTCCAGTACTGGGCTTCTATTTTGCCTTCCACAGTCCACACCCCTCCAATCTCATTGGCTGGGGAGAAGCTGTGAGGCATTTTCTGAATGGAGAGGAGCACGAGGTGAGAACAGCCCAGGATGGGGAAGTGTCTGTGTTGTGTGCTGGCAACATGGAATGGTAACCGTGCTTAGCGAGGCAAGAGGAGAAGAGTGCCGTCCTATAGCCACGATGGGTGAAGTAAGACACCGCTCAGTGTCTCCTAGTCACTAGCTGTGATTCTCTGTACCCCCCACCCGGGGATGTCCGCTTACCCCACTTCCTTGACAACTGGGGAGGAGACACACACCTCCGGGAGGTGACCTTCCCCCAACATCTGCCAACACTGACAGAGAAACCTTCAGAAATTGCTAAAACAAATCCCTTAACACCTCCTCAGGGGGTCCCTGAGGGGCTACAGGCTCCAGATTTTGTGTCACATGACTTTGCCCTCCCAGATCTAAGTTGCACCCCCCCCCCCAAAGCCCCCTGACCACCCCTCTGCCCTAGATACTATGCCCGGCTGCTGAGCTCCTTTCCCATTACAGCACTCTATACTGCTCCTCCTCCGCAGGGCTGAAATCACATTCCTTTACAACACAGCCAGTCAGCCACGATCTGCACAGGGTGTATCTTCCTACTGCAACTACACTGCCGTTCTGACCAGAGAATTTCACAGGTCAGAAGGGCAACATAAAATCCAGAAACACCCTGTGAAGACTGACAGACTGTGTGTAAAGGAATGTGATTTCAGCCCTGCTTAGTGTGGGGGGAGGAGGTGTATACAGTGCTGGGATTGGAAGAAAGCTCTGCCAAGTGACCTGCCAGGGCTCCCTGTCCTCTGATTCTCCAGCGGTGATCCCTGTCCTCTGATTCTCCAGCGGTGATCCCTGTCCTCTGATTCTCCAGCGGTGATCCCTGTCCTCTGATTCTCCAGCGGTGATCCCTGTCCTCTGATTCTCCAGCGGTGATCCCTGTCCTCTGATTCTCCAGCGGTGATCCCTGTCCTCTGATTCTCCAGAGGTGAGCCCTGTCCTCTGATTCTCCAGCAGTGATCCCTGTCCTCTGATTCTCCAGTGGTGATCCCTGTCCCCTGATTCTCCATCTGTGATCCCTGTCCTCTGATTCTCCAGCGGTGATCCCTATCCTCTGATTCTCCAGCGGTGATCCCTGTCCTCTGATTCTCCAGCGGTGATCCCTGTCCTCTGATTCTCCAGCGGTGATCCCTATCCTCTGATTCTCCAGCGGTGATCCCTGTCCTCTGATTCTCCAGCGGTGATCCCTGTCCTCTGATTCTCCAGAGGTGAGCCCTGTCCTCTGATTCTCCAGCGGTGATCCCTGTCCTCTGATTCTCCAGCGGTGATCCCTGTCCTCTGATTCTCCATCTGTGATCCCTATCCTCTGATTCTCCAGCGGTGATCCCTATCCTCTGATTCTCCAGCGGTGATCCCTGTCCTCTGATTCTCCAGCGGTGATCCCTGTCCTCTGATTCTCCAGAGGTGAGCCCTGTCCTCTGATTCTCCAGCGGTGATCCCTGTCCTCTGATTCTCCATCTGTGATCCCTATCCTCTGATTCTCCAGCGGTGATCCCTATCCTCTGATTCTCCAGCGGTGATCCCTGTCCTCTGATTCTCCAGCGGTGATCCGTGTCCTCTGATTCTCCAGAGGTGAGCCCTGTCCTCTGATTCTCCAGCGGTGATCCCTGTCCTCTGATTCTCCAGCGGTGATCCCTGTCCTCTGATTCTCCAGCAGTGATCCCTGTCCTCTGATTCTCCAGCGGTAATCCCTGTCCTCTGATGTAAAGAGGAACTCTTAAGCCACCTTGAGTATCTTGGCGTGCGGTAGATGTATCTGCATGCACAATGGAAGTGGTGTGTGGTAATGGGGGGGGGGGGGGTCCCAGGTCAACTTTTGCATCGGGGCCCACAAGCTTCAAACTATGCCTCTGTATATATATATATATACAGCAGTGTATCAAATACTTGTTCTCCCCACTATATATATATATATATATATATATATATATACAGTGGGGAGAACAAGTATTTGATACACTGCCGATTTTTCTGGTTTTCCTACTTACAAATCATGTAGAGGTGTGTAATTTTTTATCATAGGTACTCTTCAGGTGTGAGAGACGGAATCTAAAACAAAAATCCAGAAAATCACATTGTATGATTTTTAAGTAATTAATTTGCCTTTTATTGCATGACATAAGTATTTGATACATCAGAAAATCAGAACCTAATATTTGGTAAAGAAACCTTTGTTTTCAATTACAGAGATCATACGTTTCCTGTAGTTGGTGACCAGGTTTGCACACACTGCAGCAGGGATTTTGGCCCCACTCCTCCATACAGAGCTTCTCCAGATCCTTCAGGTTTTGGGGCTGTCGCTGGGCAATACAGACTTTCAGCTCCCTCCAAAGATTTTCTATTGGGTTCAGGTCTGGAGACTGGCTAGGCCACTCCAGGACCTTGAGATGCTTCTTACGGAGCTACTCCTTAGTTGCCCTGGCTGTGTGTTTTGGGTCGTCGTCATGCTGGAAGACCCAGCCAACAAGGAGGTTGTTGGCCAAGATCTTGCGATACATGGCCCCATCCATCCTCCCCTCAATATGGTGCAGTCGTCCTGTCCCCTTTGAAGAAAAGCATCCCAAAAGAATGATGTTTCTACCTCCATGCTTCACGATTGGGATGGTGTTCTTGGGGTTGTACTCATCCTTCTTCTTCCTCCAAACACGGCGAGTGGAGTTTAGACCAAAAAGCTCTATTTTTGGCTCATCAGACCACATGACCTTTTCCCATTCCTCCTCTGGATCATCCAGATGGTCATTGGCAAACTTCAGAAGGGCCTGGACATGCGCTGGCTTGAGCAGGGGGACCTTGCATGCGCTTCAGGATTTGAATCCATGATGGCATAGTGTGTTACTATTGGTTTTCTTTGAGACTGTGGTCCCAGCTCTCTTCAGGCCATTGACCAGGTCCTGCCGTGTAGTTCTGGGCTGATCCCTCACCTTCCTCATGATCATTGATGCCCCACGAGGTGAGATCTTGCATGGAGCCCCAGACCGAGGGAGATTGACCATCATCTTAAACTTCTTCCATTTTCTAATAATTGCACCAACAGTTGTTGCCTTCTCACCAAGCTGCTTGCCTATTGTCCTGTAGCCCATCCCAGCCTTGTGCAGGTCTACAATTTTATCCCTGATGTCCTTACACAGCTCTCTGGTCTTGGCCATTGTGGAGAGGTTGGAGTCTGTTTGATTGAGTGTGTGGACAGGTGTCTTTTATACAGGTAATGAGTTCAAACGGGTGCAGGTAATACAGGTAATGAGTGGAGAACAGGAGGGCTTCTTACAGAAAAAAATAAAATAAAAAGTTCTGTGAGAGCCGGAATTCGTACTGGTTGGTAGGAGATCAAATACTTATGTCATGCAATAAAATGCAAATTAATTATTTAAAAATCATACAATGTGATATTCTGGATTTTTGTTTTAGATTCCGTCTCTCACAGTTGAAGAGTATCTATGATAAAAATTACAGACCTCTACATGCTTTGTAAGTAGGAAAACCTGCAAAATCGGCCGTGTATCAAATACTTGTTCTCCCCACTGTATATATATATGTATTGTGAGGGGGTTAGCTCGGCAGCGGGTGTGTGTGACCCCCGGGATGGGCTCCCCACACAAAACAGGCCCAGCAAACGGAGGTTGTGGTTTTCAAAATCAAAAAGGTGCGGTTTATTTTCTATTTACAGTGACAAAACACAGCAAAGCAAAAGAAACATAAACAAAATAAATCCTGGTCAAGTTGACCTCTGACTAAACATACAGGTTTCCTAACTAACAACTGGGATCAGCCTAGTGCTGTCCTAGTCCCTAAGTCCCTGGTTTTAAATGTCCAAGCAAATAGCCACACAGGCTTTGTCTCACCGCACAGGGGTTCACTCTCCCTAGACAGTCCACACAGGTCTGGTTCCAGGCATGAGCTAACATCTAATGAAGCTGGGAGTTCTTATAGAGGCCTAAATGAGCTGACAAGCTTCAGCTGGTCTCATCAACTCCCTGTCTGCACGACGCCCCACACTCTCCCTAGAGGTATGAGTCATCCATGAGCCCACTAGCCCCAGCTGGGCTTATACAACTCTCCACCTAGTTGTATAAGTCGGCGTAAAGCCTGAATCTGGGCGAAATATATCTACCCCCCTGGATGCAACCAGGTGACTTTACCTTCCTGCTGTCACATACCCTCCCCTCTTGTTTTAACCTCGGGGTTGGAACACCAGCAATCAGGCATTCATGTACTCGAGACAAAGCATCCACATTCCCCATTTGAACGCCAGGGCGATGCTTTACTGTGAAGTTGAATTCCTGGAGGTCCAGGAACCACCTATTCACTCTTCTATTTGTTTCCTTGTTTTGAGCCATCCACTTTAACGGAGCGTGATCCGTAACCATGTCAAAGTGCCTACCTAGCAGGTAGTACCGAAGGGAATCTAGAGCCCACTTCACCGCTAAACACTCCTTTTCAACGGTGGTGTAATTTACCTCATGGGACTTCAACTTCCTGCTGATGTAAATGACTGGGTGCTCTTCCCCGTTCCAGACCTGGGACAATACTGCTCCTAACCCCACATCTGACGCATCACTTTGTACGACAAAGTCTTTAGAGAAGTCGGGTGAGTACAACACTGGCTGGCTACATAAGGCTTGTTTCAAGAATTGGAATGCTGCCTCAGCCTCGGGGGTCCATTTAATCATGACCGACCCTTTCCCCTTCGTCAGGTTGGTTAGGGGCACAGCCTTAGAAGCAAAGTGGGGAATGAATCGCCGATAATACCCAGCGATTCCCAGAAAGGCTCGTACCTGCTTCTTGCTGTTGGGACGTGGCCAACTCTGGATGGCCTCGACTTTGTTGAGTTGGGGTTTTATTACTCCCCTCCCAATGGTGTACCCAAGATATTTGGCCTCCTCCTGCCCAATGGTACACTTCTTGGGGTTAGCCGTAAACCCCGCTTCCCGAACAGAGTCCAGGACTGCTTGCACTTTTGGCAGATGTGAGGCCCAATCTGTGCTATGGACAATTACATCATCCAGGTAAGCCGCAGCATACTTCCGATGGGGCCTCAGCATCTGGTCCATTTTCCGCTGGAATGTGGCCGGCGCATTCTGTAACCCGAACGGCATTCTTTTATATTGGAACGCCCCGTCTGGGGTTACAAATGCGGTTTTCTCTTTGGCCGACTTGGCCAGGGGGATTTGCCAATACCCTTTTGTGAGGTCAAGAGTCGTCATGTATCGGGCTGTTCCCAGCCGGTCGATCAACTCATCTATACGTGGCATGGGGTAGGTGTCAAATTTTGTAACTTTGTTCAACTGACGAAAATCGTTACAAAATCGCCAGCTCCCATCCGGTTTAGGCACCAACACGATGGGACTAGACCAATCACTTTGGGACTCCTCTATCACCCCTAAGTTCAGCATTTTCTGTACTTCCTCCCGTATTGCCTCCCGTCGGGCCTCTGGGATCCGATAGGGTTTTAACTTCACCCTTTCACCGGGCGGGGTAATGATGTCATGCTCTACCCCAGATGTTTGTCCCGGCAGCTCAGAGAATACCTCCTTGTTGCGAAGCACAAACTCCTTAACCTCCTGTTGTTGGGGTTGTGACAAGGTGGCTGCTATTCCAACCTCAGGAATCACGCAACCAGTTTGAGCTGGTGACCAAGTGTCTGCGACTAGGGACTCTCTATCCCTCCAGGCTTTCAACAGATTAACGTGATAGATCTGTTCGGGCTTTCGCCTTCCTGGTTGTCTGACCTTGTAATTCACTTCGCTCACTTTTTCCATTATCTCGTAGGGGCCTTGCCATTTGGCAAGGAATTTACTTTCAACCGTAGGGACAAGTACCAGTATCCTATCCCCCGGGGAAAAGGTACGGGTCTTGGCTCCACGGTTGTACACTCTCTGCTGTGCTAACTGCGCTTGGGCCAAATGTTCCTTCACGATGGGCATTACCTGTGCAATTCGGTCTTGCATCAGGGCGACATGCTCAATCACACTCCTGTGGGGAGAACTCTCACTTTCCCAAGTTTCCTTGGCAATATCCAACAGCCCTCTTGGGTGTCTCCCATACAGTAACTCAAAGGGGGAGAATCCCGTAGAGGATTGGGGCACCTCCCTAATAGCAAACATCAGATAAGGAAGTAGACAGTCCCAATCCTTTCCATCTCTATCCACCACTTTCTTCAACATTTGTTTTAGGGTTTTGTTGAATCTTTCAACCAGCCCATCGGTTTGGGGGTGATACACAGATGTACGTAATTGCGTCACTTTGAATAATTTACACAGCTCCTTCATAACCCGGGACATAAAGGGTGTACCTTGGTCCGTAAGCAGTTCTTTACAAATACCCACCCGGCTAAACACAAGAGATAGCTCTTTGGCTATGGTTTTGGCCGAGGTATTTCGGAGAGGGATCGCTTCTGGATAACGGGTAGCATAGTCCATTATAACTAATATGTACTGGTGCCCCCTAGCGGACTTGATTATAGGACCTACCAAATCCATGGCGATCCTCTCAAACGGGACCTCAATGATGGGTAGAGGGACCAGCGGGCTACGGAAATGTGGCATCGGGGCCGACCTCTGACACACAGGGCAGGAGGAACAATAATTTTCTACGTCCTTCATCACCCCCGGCCAATAGAATCTCTGTAATACCCTCTCTCGGGTTTTCTCTGTCCCCAGATGACCTCCAAGAATGTGCCCATGGGCCAACTCCAACACCAACTTCCTGTAAGGTTTGGGCACCACAAGCTGCTCAACGGTTTCTTCTGCCCTTTTTGCCACCCGATACAGTAGGTCCTTCTCTACGCTGAAGTATGGGTAAGTGCAGGTATTATCTGGGTTCACTAACTCGCCATCTATTTTCACTACGTTTTCCCGTGCCTTTATTAGGGCGGGGTCTTTCAACTGTTCTGTGGCAAAGTTTTCCCTGTGAACCTCAAGATCAGAAAACTCCACAGACGGTAGGTTTTCGTCTGAGGAGGTGGGCTCCTCTCCAGTTTCTTGAGTCTCCCCTGCCAATACTGATAAGGGAAATTCCGGAGAGTCCTCACCACTCTCAGGGGAGTTCTGGCTATCACATTCCTGGTACATAGGGGCACCAGTGAGGGGCTCAGGATCATCCCACAGTTCCCAGAACTTCGGAAAATCCCTTCCCACAATGGCGTCATGCGGTAACTGAGATACTAAGCCCACTGGATGAGAGAGGGTACCTTTGGGGGTCTCGAAACACACTGTAGTCACTGGATACTCTCGGGTGTCCCCATGCACACAAATAACAGCTACCTTGTTATTCCCAGAGACCTCTGTTTTAACTAACTCAGCCTTTATCAGGGTCACAAGGCTACCTGAATCCAGCAATACCACAACATTTCTACCATTAACACACATTTTGCATAAATGTTTCTCAGTTCCTCGAATGGCAGTGCATGCGACTGTCGCACACAGCGACTGACGTCTGCCCGTCAGAAAGTCACACTGCATGGGTTCCTCCACAACCGGGCAATTGGCTGCAATATGTCCCGCTTGCCGGCAGCGGTAGCAAACGATCCTTCTTGCCGCCTCTTGAGCCGCTGATTTCCCAGGCTGTTCTCGCCAAACTTGGGGTAGAGCTCCCACCCTCTCACTCTCTCCACCCTCACCCCTTGGAATCCTCTTATCCGCCCCTGGGGATGGTCTGGTCTTAGGGTGGAAAGTCCGAGTGTCTCTGGAAGAGGCCGTCAGGTTCTCTGTAGCCAAGTATTTCTCCACACGATCCACAAGACCATCGGCCGTCTCTGGGTCTCCATGGCTTACCCACTTTTGGATGGCAGTAGGAAGAGCTCTCAAAAACCGATCCATTACAACACGTTCCACAATCTTTGGTGCGGACAAAGTCTCTGGCTGTAGCCACTTTCTGCTCAGGTGAATGAGATCATACATTTGAGACCTGGGGGGTTTTCCAAGCTGGAAAGTCCAGTTATGCACACGCTGAGCCCGGACAGCCTGGGTGACACCCAGCCTTGCCAATATTTCAGCTTTTAGCATCACATAGTCTTTTGCTTGGTTAGGCTCTAGGTCATAGTAAGCCTTCTGCGATTCACCGGTTAACAGAGGAGCCACCAGTCCAGCCCACTGCTCCTCAGGCCACTTTTCTCTTTCAGCGGTCCTTTCAAATGTGGTCAAAAATACCTCTGGATCATCCTCTCCAGTCATTTTTGTCAATAAACGACTCACCCCAAAGGACGCGGTATTAGTGGGGCGGCTTTCCTCACTGGTCTGCGGACGTTGCTGCATTACTGCTTCCATCTGTTGTTGTAGTCTCTGCTCTTGCTTCTGCAACAGGTCTATGAAGCGGGCCTCAGATTGCTGCTGGGCTCGTTGCTGAGCCTCCAGACTCTGTTGCAAAGTTGCGTTTGTCTGCTGCTGGGCTGCAAGGCTCTGTTGATGAGCTTGCTGCTGGGCTGCGAAGTTCTGTTGTTGAGCTGCAAGGCTCTGTTGATGAGCTGCAAGGCTCTTTTGCAAACCTGCATTTGTCTGCTGTTGATTGGCATTTGCTAGAGCCAGCTGCTTCAGTATCTCCTCCATGCTGGCTTAAAAAAAAACTGCCACTGGTTCTCCACCAACTGTGAGGGGGTTAGCTCGGCAGCGGGTGTGTGTGACCCCCGGGATGGGCTTCCCACACAAAACAGGCCCAGCAAACTGAGGTTGTGGTTTTCAAAATCAAAAAGGTGCGGTTTATTTTCTATTTACAGTGACAAAACACAGCAAAGCAAAAGAAACATAAACAAAATAAATCCTGGTCAAGTTGACCTCTGACTAAACATACAGGTTTCCTAACTAACAACTGGGATCAGCCTAGTGCTGTCCTAGTCCCTAAGTCCCTGGTTTTAAATGTCCAAGCAAATAGCCACACAGGCTTTGTCTCACCGCACAGGGGTTCACTCTCCCTAGACAGTCCACACAGGTCTGGTTCCAGGCATGAGCTAACATCTAATGAAGCTGGGAGTTCTTATAGAGGCCTAAATGAGCTGACAAGCTTCAGCTGGTCTCATCAACTCCCTGTCTGCACGACGCCCCACACTCTCCCTAGAGGTATGAGTCATCCATGAGCCCACTAGCCCCAGCTGGGCTTATACAACTCTCCACCTAGTTGTATAAGTCGGCGTAAAGCCTGAATCTGGGCGAAATATATCTACCCCCCTGGATGCAACCAGGTGACTTTACCTTCCTGCTGTCACAGTATATATATATATATATTGGATCAGGGTGCTTTTCCTAGCCTATGAGTCCATTTGTGAACAAGCTGAACTTGGGCATCTAGGGTTACACTCTGATGTGCCAATATTTCTACTATATTCATGAGGATAGCCCCTTGGATCCGCAGGTTCCATGTCATAGTTGGCCTTTTTGGGACTTTCCAGATACTAATGTGACCAACATTCTGGGTTACTATTCTTTAGCCAAGAATGAATGGCAAGAACGCAGTGACGTCATCGACTACGACGAGCCTGCGATCGTCACATTCGATGCCGTCGCCGCCATCTTGCTACACCCTACACAACCCTTGTATGCCACCGCACATGCATCAAAGTGTTTTTGAGCATGCGCGGGTTTACCATGGACAGGTAAGCATACACACTCACGGTTTTCTCGTCGGGAAACAGGCCGACGAGAATCCCGACGAGAAAATAGAGAGCAGGTTCTCTATTTTTCTCGTCGAGATTCCCGGCAGTTTTCCAGACGAGAAACCATACACACAAACGGTTTTCACAGCAAAAAGCTCTCCCAGCAGTTTTCTTGCCGAGAAAGCCGGCCGTGTGTACGGGGCTTCATTGTCAAAGCTTGATTGAAAAAGCCGAAGTTAGAAGCTGATTGGCTACCGTGCACAGCTGCGCCAGATTTTGCACCTAATGTATTGCTGCAACCACACACATCATAGCCTTTCTTGGTCAATGAAATCTTGGCTCTGCTGCAAGAACAATTCCATTTTGTCAGGCAAATTCCTCTGTGCACCGACGTCAGCCACTGAAGGCATTAATGACGCGTTGCACATGCGCAGTGAGTGTGGTTTGGTGATACAGCTGATTTCTACTATATATATATATATATATATATATATAATGTACAGGAGCAAGAGACAGAAAAATGCAAAATCTAAACAAGAAAATAAAACCTTACCACTCGGTGTCTTACCAACGTACATGATCCCCAACACAAATGGAGCAATCTACTGATAATCCAGGCCCCTAATTCACTGCATGTAAAGTTACCACCAAACCAGAAGTCCCACCAAATAGTAGCCGTCCTTCACCACTCAGGTCTTTGTCCTTCACCACTCAGGTCTTTGTCCTTCACCACTCAGGTCTTTGTCCTTCACCACTCAGGTATTGTCCTTTACCACTCAGGTCTTTGTCCTTTACCACTCAGGTCTTTGTCTTTCACCACTCAGGTCTTTGTCCTTCACTATTCAGGTAGTTGTCTTTCACCACTAAGGTAGTTGTCTTTCACCAATTAGGCCTTTGTCTTGCCTTTGTCTTGCACCACTCAGGTATTGTCCTTCACCACTCAGGTATTGGTCTTCACCACTCAGGTCTTTGTCTTTCACCACTCAGGTCTTTGTCCTTCACCACTCAGGTCTTTGTCTTTCACCACTCAGGTCTTTGTCTTTCACCACTCAGGTCTTTGTCCTTCACCACTCAGGTCTTTGTCTTTCACCACTCAGGTATTTTTCCTTCACCACTCAGGTCTTTGTCCTTCACCACTCAGGTCTTTTTCTTTCACCACTCAGGTCTTTGTCCTTCACCACTCAGGTCTTTGTCCTTCACCCCTCAGGTCTTTGTCCTTCACCCCTCAGGTCTTTGTCTTTCACCACTCAGGTCTTTGTGCTTCACCACTCAGGTATTGTCCTTTACCGCTCAGGTCTTTGTCCTTCACCACTCAGGTCTTTGTCCTTCACCACTCAGGTATTGTCCTTTACCACTCAGGTCTTTGTCCTTCACCACTCAGGTCTTTGTCCTTCACTGCTCAGGTCTTTGTCCTTCACCACTCAGGTATTGTCCTTTACCACTCAGGTCTTTGTCTTTCACCACTCAGGTCTTTGTCCTTCACCACTCAGGTCTTTGTCCTTCACCACTCAGGTATTGTCCTTTACCACTCAGGTCTTTGTCTTTCACCACTCAGGTCTTTGTGCTTCACCACTCAGGTCTTTGTCCTTTACCACTCAGGTTTTTGTCCTTCACCACTCAGGTCTTTGTCCTTCACCACTCAGGTCTTTGTCCTTCACCACTCAGGTATTGTCCTTTACCACCCAGGTCTTTGTCCTTTACCACTCAGGTCTTTGTCTTTCACCACTCAGGTCTTTGTCCTTCACCATTCAGGTAGTTGTCTTTCACCACTCAGGTAGTTGTCTTTCACCATTTAGGCCTTTGTCTTGCCTTTGTCTTGCACCACTCAGGTATTGTCCTTCACCACTCAGGTATTTTTCCTTCACCACTCAGGTATTTTTCCTTCAGCACTCAGGTAGTTGTCTTTCACCACTCAGGTCTTTGTCTTTCACCACTCAGGTCTTTTTCCTTCACCACTCAGGTATTTTTCCTTCACCACTCAGGTCTTTGTCCTTCACCACTCAGGTCTTTGTCTTTCACCACTCAGGTCTTTGTGCTTCACCACTCAGGTATTGTACTTTACCGCTCAGGTCTTTGTCCTTCACCACTCAGGTCTTTGTCCTTCACCACTCAGGTCTTTGTCCTTCACCACTCAGGTCTTTGTCCTTTATCACTCAGGTCTTTGTCCTTCACCACTCAGGTCTTTGTCCTTCACTACTCAGGTCTTTGTCCTTCACCACTCAGGTCTTTGTCCTTTACCACTCAGGTCTTTGTCTTTCACCACTCAGGTCTTTGTCCTTCACCACTCAGGTCTTTGTCCTTCACCACTCAGGTATTGTCCTTCACCACTCAGGTCTTTGTGCTTCACCACTCAGGTCTTTGTCCTTCACCACTCAGGTCTTTGTCCTTCACCCCTCAGGTCTTTGTAACAGCAAACAAAATCCCTGCTTATAATTATATTCCTGATTTTTTATTTTATATTTCTGTCTTAAAACCTAATAATATTTAAACCTTTTCATTTGCATTTGTTTTGTTCTTTTTTTTTTATTTTACTTTTTGTATATTTTTTGGCATATTTTTCCTTCAGCACTCAGGTAGTTGTCTTCCACCACTCAGGTCTTTGTCTTTCACCACTCAGGTCTTTGTCTTTCACCACTCAGGTATTTTTCCTTCACCACTCAGGTATTTTTCCTTCACCACTCAGGTCTTTGTCCTTCACCACTCAGGTCTTTGTCCTTCACCACTCAGGTCTTTTTCTTTCACCACTCAGGTCTTTGTCCTTCACCACTCAGGTCTTTTTCTTTCACCACTCAGGTCTTTGTCCTTCACCCCTCAGGTCTTTGTAACAGCAAACAAAATCCCTGCTTATAATTATATTCCTGATTTTTTTATTTTATATTTCTGTCTTAAAACCTAATAATATTTAATGTGGTGAAGCACAAAGACCAGAGTGGTGAAAGACAAAGACCAGAGTGGTGAAGGAGAAATACCTGAGTGGTGAAGGAGAAATACCTGAGTGGTGAAGGACAATACCAGAGTGGTGAAGGACAAAGACCTGAGTGGTGAAAGACAAAGACCCGAGTGGTGAAGGACACAGACCCGAGTGGTGAAGGACAAAGACCCGAGTGGTGAAAGACAAAGACCCGAGTGGTGAAAGACAAATAGGGATGAGCTTCGTGTTCGATCGTTCGACGAAGATCGAACGATTTGGGCCGTTCGCGCCAAATTCGAGTGACGCGAACGGCCCACAATGCACTACGCCATCGCAGTGTCATCCAGGCGCTGTGATTGGCCAAGCATGCACTGTGACCCCGCATGCTTGGCCAATCACAGCGCCGGCAGCGAGGAGAGCAATGATTGGCCACAGGCAGGATGCCTGTGGCCAATTATTGCTGAGGGTGTTTAGTACACGCCCCACACTATAAAAGGCCGCCAGCACGGCGGCCTAGTGTAGTGTGTTCCGGAGCAGGGATAGAGCAGCATAGGCAGGGACAGTGACTTTTATTTCTTTCTTGCTTAACCTGGATTCCTTTAGTTTAGGGAAAGAGAAGGATAGGTAGGGAGAGTGTCAGTGTGTTTTGTGCTTGTGCTATATTGTGCTTAAAAAAAACATTTTTTCTAGGGACAGAAAACTGTAGGTAGGGAGAGTGTCAGTTTCTTTCACTGTCAAAGTCCTTGTTTCCAGGGACCTGGAAGGACAGTGAGTGAATTCTCCTTGTGCTAAATTGTGCTTAAAAAAAACATTTTTTCTAGGGACAGAAAACTGTAGGTAGGGAGAGTGTCAGTTTCTTTCACTGTGAAAGTCCTTGTTTCCAGGGACCTGGAAGGACAGTGAGTGAATTCTCCTTGTGCTAAATTGTGCTTAAAAAAAACATTTTTTCTAGGGACAGAAAACTGTAGGTAGGGAGAGTGTCAGTTTCTTTCACTGTCAAAGTCCTTGTTTCCAGGGACCTGGAAGGACAGTGAGTGAATTCTCCTTGTGCTAAATTGTGCTTAAAAAAAACATTTTTTCTAGGGACAGAAAACTGTAGGTAGGGAGAGTGTCAGTTTCTTTCACTGTGAAAGTCCTTGTTTCCAGGGACCTGGAAGGACAGTGAGTGAATTCTCCTTGTGCTAAATTGTGCTTAAAAAAAAACATTTTTTCTAGGGACAGAAAACTGTAGGTAGGGAGAGTGTCAGTTTCTTTCACTGTCAAAGTCCTTGTTTCCAGGGACCTGGAAGGACAGTGAGTGAATTCTCCTTGTGCTAAATTGTGCTTAAAAAAAACATTTTTTCTAGGGACAGAAAACTGTAGGTAGGGAGAGTGTCAGTTTCTTTCACTGTCAAAGTCCTTGTTTCCAGGGACCTGGAAGGACAGTGAGTGAATTCTCCTTGTGCTAAATTGTGCTTAAAAAAAACATTTTTTCTAGGGACAGAAAACTGTAGGTAGGGAGAGTGTCAGTTTCTTTCACTGTCAAAGTCCTTGTTTCCAGGGACCTGGAAGGACAGTGAGTGAATTCTCCTTGTGCTAAATTGTGCTTAAAAAAAACATTTTTTCTAGGGACAGAAAACTGTAGGTAGGGAGAGTGTCAGTTTCTTTCACTGTCAAAGTCCTTGTTTCCAGGGACCTGGAAGGACAGTGAGTGAATTCTCCTTGTGCTAAATTGTGCTTAAAAAAAACATTTTTTCTAGGGACAGAAAACTGTAGGTAGGGAGAGTGTCAGTTTCTTTCACTGTCAAAGTCCTTGTTTCCAGGGACCTGGAAGGACAGTGAGTGAATTCTCCTTGTGCTAAATTGTGCTTAAAAAAAACATTTTTTCTAGGGACAGAAAACTGTAGGTAGGGAGAGTGTCAGTTTCTTTCACTGTCAAAGTCCTTGTTTCCAGGGACCTGGAAGGACAGTGAGTGAATTCTCCTTGTGCTAAATTGTGCTTAAAAAAAACATTTTTTCTAGGGACAGAAAACTGTAGGTAGGGAGAGTGTCAGTTTCTTTCACTGTCAAAGTCCTTGTTTCCAGGGACCTGGAAGGACAGTGAGTGAATTCTCCTTGTGCTAAATTGTGCTTAAAAAAAACATTTTTTCTAGGGACAGAAAACTGTAGGTAGGGAGAGTGTCAGTTTCTTTCACTGTCAAAGTCCTTGTTTCAAGGGACAGAGAAGGACACCTGAAGGTAGCCCTTATTGCTTTTTTCCCATCTCCCTGCAGGCCATCTATTAGAATGTCTGGAAGGCAAACAAGGAGAGGCAGACAGTCAGGAGGCAATAAAAGAGGGCAAGCAGGCTCTGTGTCTGGGGGCAACAGTGCTGGTCGTGGACGCGGTGCATTGTCATCAGCACATGGCCATGGGACACGCTTGTCCTTCTTTTCGGCAGCTGGACATGTTGAGCCACATCATGCCGAAGACTTGGTAGAGTGGATGACCAAGCCCTCCTCCTCCTCCTCATCCTCTCTCACCCAGGCTCAGGGTACTGGAAAAGCAGCTGCCAAAGCGTCCTCTTCCCTGGTATCAATGTCAGACTCATCATCAGTCACTCCTTCCCTAGACCCACCATGTCCTCCTCCTGAGGAGTCCCCCGAACTGTTTCAGCACAGTGTTGGGTACATGCTCCAGGAGGATGCCCAGCGTTTCGAAGGGTCTGATGATGAAACCCAGCTAGAGGAAGGCAGTAGCGTGAGAGCAGACAGAGGGGATGCTCAAGAAGGACACCAATCTGGCAGTCATGTTCCAGCAGCTGCAGCATACTGCCAGATTGGCTCCAGTGATGAGGAGGGAGGTGATGATGAGGTCACTGACTCCACGTGGGTGCCTAATAGGAGAGAGGAGGAGGAGGAGGATGAGGAGGAGGCACATCTCCAACGAGGCAGGATGCCCTTTGGTGGCCAGCGTAAGGGCAGTACACCGACGGAATCACACCGCAGAGCTCCGCCTGTGCAGGGCGCTGCCTCTGCCCGTCATTCAAAAAGTTCTTTGGTGTGGGCCTTTTTTGAGGCTAGTGCATCAGATCGCACAGCTGCTGTTTGCAACATATGTCTCAAGCGTATATCGCGTGGCCAAAACATCAGCCGCTTGGGTACCACATGCCTGACCAGACATATGTTGACCTGCCATGCAGCTCGTTGGCAAGCCTACCTCAAAGACCCACACCAAAGAACAAAGCGGACCTCTCCTTGCACCGCATCAGCTGGGATCTCCAACCCCACTATAACTTCAGTCCTCTCTGAAACATGCACTGAGAGGAATGAAGGTGTAGAATTAGGTGTGTCACAGCCAAGTACTTGCGGCCACTCTGCTAGCAGTACACCGACGTCCGATTCTAGCAGGCAAATTTCCCTGCCCCAGCTGCTGGACCGTCGAAAGAAGTTCACTCCCAGCCATCCACATGCCCAGCGGTTGAATGCTAGCTTGGCTAAATTGCTAGCGCTTCAACTGCTGCCTTTTCAGTTGGTAGACTCGGCCCCCTTCCGTGAGTTTGTGCAATGTGCGGTTCCTCAGTGGCAGGTTCCCAAACGCCACTTTTTCTCACGGAAGGCTATTCCGGCTCTCTACCGGCATGTGGAAGGCAATGTCTTGGCCTCGCTGGACAGGGCGGTCAGCGGTAAGGTGCATATTACCGCTGACTCATGGTCCAGCAGGCATGGACAGGGACGTTACCTTTCTTTCACGGCCCATTGGGTCACTCTTTTGGCAGCTGGGAAGGATGCAGGACAAGGTGCAGTAGTGTTGGAGGTTGTCCCACCGCCACGCCTCCAAAATGCTACTACTGGTTGTGACACACCTCTCTCCTCCACCCCCTCCTCTTCTTCTTCCTCCATGGCCTCTTCCTGTGGTTTGTCCTATGAACCAGCGGTGCTCCGTAGCCGTTCACGGGGCTACGCAAGTACGCAGGCAAAAAGATGCCATGCCGTGCTTGCGCTGGTGTGTTTGGGGGACAGAAGCCACACTGGGGCAGAGGTCCTGTCTGCTCTGCAGGGCCAGGCCGAGAGGTGGTTGACGCCATGCCAGCTTAAGCCAGGAATGGTGGTTTGCGACAATGGCACCAACCTCCTCTCCGCCCTCCGACAGGGACAACTGACCCATGTGCCCTGTGTGGCTCACGTCCTTAACCTGGTGGTGCAGCGGTTCTTGGGCAGGTACCCGGGCTTACAGGATGTCCTGAGGCAGGCCAGGAAAGTCTGTGTGCATTTCCGCAGATCTTATAATGCCAGTGCTCGCCTGGCTGAGCTGCAAAAGGAGTTGAACCTGCCCAAGAACCGCCTTATATGTGACATGCCCACCAGGTGGAACTCAACGTTGGCCATGCTGCAGCGGCTGCACACGCAGCAGAGGGCCATCAATGAGTACCTGTGCGACTACGGCACCAGGACAGGGTCAGGGGAGCTTGGTTTTTTTTCTCCACGCCAGTGGGGCATGATCAGGGATGCATGCACTGTCCTGGCACCATTTGAGGAGGCCACGAGGATGGTGAGCAGTGACAGTGCATGCATCAGTGACACTGTACCTCTTGTCCACCTGTTGGAGCACACGCTGCGTGGAATAATGGACAGGGCACTTGAGGCAGAACAGAGGCAGGAAGAGGAGGACTTCCTTGCCTCTCAAGGCCCCCTTTACCCAGACAGTGTTCCTTCTGTCCCACCCATCGCACAGGAAGAGGAGGAGGAGGAGGAGGAGGATTGTGTCAGCATGGAGGTGGAGGCTGGCACTCAGCATCATCAGCAGCAGTCTTTTAGGGATGATTTACAGTCCCAAGAAACCAGTGGACTTGTACGTGGCTGGGAGGAGGTGGCTGCGGATCATGTCGTCCTTAGTGACCCAGAGGACTCCGGAGCGAATGCCTCAGCAAACCTACGCTGCATGGCCTCCCTGATCCTGCAAAGTCTGCGGAAGGATCCTCGTATTCTTCGGATCAAGGAGAGGGACCATTACTGGCTGGCCACTCTCCTTGATCCACGGTACAAGGGTAAGGTTGCGGACCTTATGTTACCGTCGCAGAGGGAGCAGAGGATGAGACAACTCCGGGAGGCCTTGCAGAAAGGTCTGTGCAACGCGTTCCCAGAGACTGGGAGGTTACAAACTCCTGGTCCTGGACAACGAGTTGCTGAGGCTTCGGCCAGTCAAAGAAGGAGCGGTGGGGAAGGTGGCCGTCTGACCGATGCGTTCAGACAATTCTTTAGTCCGCAGCCCCAAAGTATGATCGGTTCCAGCAACCATCGCCAGCGTCTGATAAACATGGTGCAGGAATATCTAGGGGCAAGGTCAGACTTGGACACCTTCCCCACCGAAAATCCTCTGGCTTACTGGGTCTTGAGGATGGATCACTGGCCAGAGCTTGCACAGTATGCAATTGAGCTACTGGCCTGTCCTGCATCCAGCGTTCTTTCGGAACGCACATTCAGTGCTGCTGGAGGATTTGTCACGGATCACAGGGTGCGCCTGTCCACCGACTCGGTTGATCGACTGACTTTCATCAAGATGAACCAGTCTTGGATCACCACCAGCTACCACACACCTGATGCTGATATAACAGACTAATTGATTTTAACATGTCACATCCCTTCAAGACTGATGCTGATGCTGAGTGCCTGTGCTGTTATGTTGACTGGCTATCCTCCTCCTCCGAGTCCTCAATGATACGATTGATGATGATAGCTTGGAAGATCATTTTTGTTTATGGGTGCCGCCACCAGTGGCTAAGGCCCAATTTTTCAGCCCCTGTTTTACAGGGGCGTGTAATTAATTTTTTTTTAGCAATAATTTGCCATAGGGCTCATTGCTGTGCTCCAAGTACAGTATCTGTGAGGGGTTGGAGTGTTGTGGCACCAGTGCCTAAGGCCCAATTTTTCAGCCCCTGTTTAACAGGGGCGTGTCATTACAATTTTTGAAGCAATACTTTGCAACAGGGCTCATTGCTGTGCTCCAAGTACAGTATCTGTGAGGGGTTGTAGTGTTGTGCCACCAGTGCCTAAGGCCCAATTTTTCAGCCCCTGTTCAACAGGGGCATGCAATTACAATTCTTGATCTAATAATTCACAGCAGGGTCCATTGCTGCACCCACCAAGAGTAACTCTGAGGGCTTACAGTCTTGTGGCAACGCCACCACCACCACCACCACGAAAGGCCCAATTTTTCAGCCCCTGTTCAAAAGGGGCATGTAATTACAATTCTTGATCTAATAATTCACAGCAGGGCCCATTGCTGCACCCACCAAGAGTAACTGTCAGGGCTTACAGTGTTGTGGCACCAGCACCACCATCAAAGCCCCAATTTTTACTACCACTGTTCAACAATTATATGTAATTAAAATTCCTGATATAATAGTTGACAGCAGGGCGTTCCAGCACCAACCAAGAGTAACTGAGTGCTTACAGTGTTGTGCCAACACCAACAACTAAGGGGCCTATTTCTGCAGAGTATATACGGCAGGTCCCTACTTTCAAACATCCAACTTACAAACGACTCCTACTTGCAAACGAAAGAAGACAACAGGAAGTGAGAGGAAATCTACCCCTAGAAAGGAAAATTCTCTCCTGTAAGAATGAATATGGGAGAAAGGGGTCTCATCTGTACTGATGCTTTATCAGCAATCCTTGTTTCAAGAAAAACACCACATTTCAAAAACAGTTGTCATTGGGACGGAAAGTGAGGTGAAATGTTCTGAACAGGGGCACAGACAGCAAAACAAATGTTACAGGGGTGATAACCCTTACCTATGTTTCCCAAAAAGTTTAAAAATAGATTTTTGGGCTGGAGCTACACTTCAACAATGTACCTGTTCAAAATTACAAACACATTCTACATAAGAACAAACCTACAGTCCCTGTCTTGTATGCACCGCCTGTATACGGCTGTTCAGAGTATATAGGGCCTTTTTTATTTTATGTGCGGGGTTCCCCTTAATATCCATACAAGACCCAAAGGGGCTGGTAATGGGCTGGGGTAGGGGGGGGGGTGTTGATGGGGTAGCTATGCCATTTTTCCTAAAGATTTTCATCCATATTACCGGGACCAGACATTGCATTAAAGCCGCAAGCAGTTTTAAATGACTTTTTTCCCTTTAGAAATGTTATTTTGTGCAGGGACAGTTCTAAACACGGGAAACACGTGGCACTTCACAGGCATACTTTAGACACCCCCCAGGTACGATATTTAAAGGAATATTTGACTTTTTTTTTTCACTTTATGCATCATTAAAATGACTGCTCCCGAAAAACGACCGTTTTTAAAACTTCTTTTTGCATTGATACATGTCCCCTGGTGCAGAACCCGGGTTCCCAAACCCTTTTTAGGACAATAACATGCATAATAGTTGTTATAATTAGCACTTTAGAATTCGAACGTTCGCATCCATTGTATTTAATAGGGTTCTAATGTTCGTTCGAACTTTCGGTCCGTTCGCGGGTTCTGGTGCGAACCGAACCCGGGGGTGTTCGGCTCATCACTAAAGACAAAGACCCGAGTGGTGAAAGACAAAGACCCGAGTGGTGAAAGACAAAGACCCGAGTGGTGAAAGACAAAGACCCGAGTGGTGAAAGACAAAGACCTGAGTGGTGAAGGACAAAGACCTGAGTGGTGAAGGACAAAGACCTGAGTGGTGAAGGACAATACCTGAGTGGTGAAGGACAAATACCTGAGTGGTGAAGGACAAAGTCCTGAGTGGTGAAGGACAAAGACCTGAGTGGTGAAGGACAAAGACCTGAGTGGTGAAAGACAAAGACCTGAGTGGTGAAAGACAAAGACCTGAGTGGTGAAGGACAAAGACCTGAGTGGTGAAGGACAAAGACCTGAGTGGTGAAGGACAAAGACCTGAGTGGTGAAGGACAAAGACCTGAGTGGTGAAGGACAAAGACCTGAGTGGTGAAGGACAATACCTGAGTGGTGAAAGGCAAAGACCTGAGTGGTGAAGGTCAAAGACCTGAGTGGTGAAAGACAAAGACCTGAGTGGTTAAGGACAAAGACCTGAGTGGTGAAAGACAAAGACCTGAGTGGTGAAGGTCAAAGACCTGAGTGGTGAAGGTCAAAGACCTGAGTGGTGAAGGACAAAGACCTGAGTGATGAAAGACAAAGACCTGAGTGGTGAAGGACAAAGACCTGAGTGGTGAAGGACAAAGACCTGAGTGGTGAAGGACAATACCTGAGTGGTGAAAGACAAAGACCTGAGTGGTGAAAGACAAAGACCTGAGTGGTGAAGGACAAATACCTGAGTGGTGAAGGACAAAGACCTGAGTGGTGAAGGAGAAATACCTGAGCGGTGAAGGAGAAATACCTGAGCGGTGAAGGAGAAATACCTGAGTGGTGAAGGAGAAATACCTGAGTGGTGAAGGACAAAGACCTGAGTGGTGAAAGACAAAGACCTGAGTGATGAAGGACAAAGACCTGAGTGGTGAAAGACAAAGACCTGAGTGGTGAAGGACAAAGACCTGAGTGGTGAAGGACAAAGACCTGAGTGGTGAAGGACAAAGACCTGAGTGGTGAAGGACAAAGACCTGAGTGGTGAAGGACAAAGACCTGAGTGGTGAAAGACAAAGACCTGAGTGGTGAAAGACAACGACCTGAGTGGTGAAGGACAACGACCTGAGTTGTGAAGGTCAAAGACCTGAGTGGTGAAAGACAAAGACCTGAGTGGTGAAGGACAAAGACCTGAGTGGTGAAGGACAAAGACCTGAGTGGTGAAGGACAAAGACCTGAGTGGTGAAGGACAAAGACCTGAGTGGTGAAAGACAAAGACCTGAGTGGTGAAAGACAAAGACCTGAGTGGTGAAAGACAAAGACCTGAGTGGTGAAGGACAACGACCTGAGTTCTGAAGGTCAAAGACCTGAGTGGTGAAAGACAAAGACCTGAGTGGTGAAGGACAAAGACCTGAGTGGTGAAAGACAAAGACCTGAGTGGTGAAGGACAAAGACCTTAGTGGTGAAGGACAAAGACCTGAGTGGTGAAGGACAAAGACCTGAGTGGTGAAGGACAAAGACCTGAGTGGTGAAGGACAAAGACCTGAGTGGTGAAGGACAAAGACCTGAGTGGTAAAGGACAAAAGACCTGAGTGGTGAAGGACAACGACCTGAGTTTAAAAAATAATTGTTACTATTGATAAAAAAAGTATAAATGTTATTCTATAGGTTGTTCTATTTAACATGACAATACAAAAGCTTTTTCTCTTTTATGGAAAAAACATAAAGGCCTTTTTTTTTCGATGTTGTGCTTTTTTTTTTAATACAAAAAGTAAAAAAAAAAAAAAAAAGGAACAAAACAAATGCAAATGAAAAGGTTTAAATATTATTAGGTTAATCAGGAATATAATTATAAGCAGGGAAGGATAATAAGGAGTTAATTAGGGCTGATTAGGGTAAACTAAGGGTTAAAAAGAAGTTAAACAGGAACACATTATATTTATTTTATTTTAGGACAAATAAGGCTTCAATTCAAAGTCCCAAAAAATGTAGTTCTTCTATATCAACCTATCGGGGATGGAGGTACATCTAGCTGGCCTCGCCTAAAAGTCCCAACCTCAAAAGGCTTCCATTAAGTTACATTGTCTTAAAAAAAAAAAAAAAATCCAAGTAATCCATAGACAAAAAAGTAAGAAAATATTTTTTTTCAAGACAATATAACTTAATGGAAGCCTTGTTTGTCCTAAAATAAAAAAAATATAATGTGTTCCTGTTTAACTTCTTTTTAACCCTTAGTTTACCCTAATCAGCCCTAATTAACTCCTTATTATCCTTCCCTGCTTATAATTATATTCCTGATTTTTTTATTTTTTTATTTCTGTTTTACAACATTCCATAATAATATTTAAACCTTTTTATTTGCATTTGTTTTGTTCTTTTTTCTTTTTACTTTTTATATAAAAAAAAAAGCACAACATTGGGAAAAAAAAGACCTTTATGTTTTTTGCATAAAAGAGAAAAAGCTTTTGTAGCGTCATGTTAAATAGAACAACCTATAGAATAACATTTATACTTTTTTATCAATAGTAACAATTATTTTTTAAATTAACACAAAGTATTTTTTTCTTACTTATGTTATTTTTTTTGCCTACGGATTACTTAAAAAAACGAAATCATTTTTAAAAAGACAATATAAGTAAATGAAAGCTTTGGTTAATAAAATCTTATAATGAACACATTAGAATAAAGAGAAGATAAGAAGGGATTGTAATGTGGAGATCACACCGATGTGTTTGTATCAGATCGTTCATAAAACCATCTTCTCTTATTGTATTACCGGATTTTATGTCCCGAGGTCCTTTAATACGTCCAATAAAGACACTCCATGGAATTCTTTCTTTTATCCTTCCAATATAATGAATGATCGGCTCTCTTCTCACCCGTCCGCCGTTCTCTCTTCATGCAGAGAGCTGCAGTTGTCTTATATTAATACCGACTGAGAATTATCACCGGTCTTGCGTCCCGAGGACGGCCACCGTCTACAAAACCCAACAGACCGCCACCTCCCCCGACATCATTATAATTGGATCGTCTGAGATTTGTGTGTTGGAAATAAAACATCAGATATAGAAATACCAACAAAACAGAAATAAAAAGTTCTAATTATGTAATTTTCACCTTTGACATTGGGATCTTTTATTTTTTGTGTATGGTAATAATGAGTGAATCTTACAAACAGATTGATGGGGATGTTGGATGGGTAAAAGCAAGTACACTAAACAGCACAACAGTCTTATGTAAAATGGTAAAGAGTTTGTATTCCCCTGACCACCACATCCATATGAAGTTGTTGAATGTCCTATTCCAAAACCATGTGTCAGGGACTTGCCATGACAGGAGGGAAGAACGTGCGTGCGCGCCCCAGGTGCGTGCACGCCAAGCGCTGCTTGGCGCCAATAGGCCTTTAAAAGGACAGCAGCTGCACTTGTGCAGTGCTGTTTGATCTGCAGCTCCTGTGCCTTGTAAACCTGTATCTGCCAGCTGATCACCTGTACCGACCCGGCTCTGTTGACCTACCCATTATCTCCAATGCTGACCTCGGCTTGCCTTTGACCCTACTTATACCCCTTGTTTGATATCCAGTTGCCAACCACTGCCTGCTTATCTGACCCTGCTCCAGTCTACTGCATTACTCTGCCTGACTACCTTATCTGACCCGGCTCGTCTGACCCTGCTCCTGCCTGCTGCCTTGCTCTCTGTGTGTTCCTGTGCTGACCTCGGCTTGCCTTTGACCCTGCTTATACCCCTTGTTTGATATCCAGTTGCCAACCACTGCCTGCTTATCTGACCCTGCTCCAGTCTACTGCATTACTCTGCCTGACTACCTGATCTGACCCGGCTCGTCTGACCCTGCTCCTGCCTGCTGCCTTGCTCTGTGTGTGTTCCTGTGCTGACCTCGGCTTGCCTTTGACCCTGCTTATACCCCTTGCTTGATATCCTGTTGCCAACCACTGCCTGCTTATCTGACCCTGCTCCAGTCTACTACATTACTCTGCCTGACCACCTGATCTGACCCGGCTCGTCTGACCCTGCTCCTGCCTTGCTCTGTGTGTTTCCTGTGCTGACCCGGCTTGTCTCTCCCTGCTCCAGCTTGCTACTGATCCTGCTTCCACCAGCTCACCGGGTCGCTGACCTGCATCTGTCTCTGCTGTCACCTGCAGTTCCAGTTATACCTGGAGGATCGTCATTCAAACGTAGTGCCAACTACCACAGACTCCACAGGCACTCCTACCCCACTGGGTTCCCGAGATCACTGTTCCCACTCCAGTGGCTCCTGAACCAGGGCTGTAAGAGAGGTCTCCTCCTACAAGTCAGGCTCTACCACAAGGTATGTAACACCATGGCCACTAATAAGGAATTGCCAGCTGTGTAGGTAGAACATCCTCCACTCTTCTGGGAAGACTTTCCACAACATTTTGAAGGGTGTCTGTGGGAAGGTCTGTCCATTTGTGAGGTCAGGCCTTGATGGTGGATAAGAAGACCTGGCTCACAAATGGGGTGACAATTAATTTCAATGGTGTTCAATAGGGATGAGGTCGGGGCTCTGTGCAGGACACTTCAGTTCCTCCATATCAAACTGGTGAAACCACGTCATTATGGAGCTGGCGCCACTCATCTATGAAGGCTTCTCACAAAAATTTGGAGTGTGTCTATGAGATTTTGCATCCATTGAACCAAAACAACATTTCTTTCTCGTACATCACGGGACACAGAGCGACATAGTCATTACTAATGGGTTATATAGATACCGTCAGGTGCTGGCACTGGCAACTTCCAAAACCGGAAGTACCCTCCCCTATATAAGCCCCTCCCATCCGGGAGCACCTCAGTTTTTTTTTGCCAGTGTCTAAGGTGTTGGCCAAGAAGAAACATGTGTTTTTCACTGAGCTTGCGTACAGGTTCTTTTGGGCCTCAGTAAGCTATTCCGGATCCGACCAAAAAAGCTTCATAGCTAAACGGTCGGTACCCGGGCCTTGCAGAGAAGAGCAAGGTTTTGCCTGTAATGCTTCTCTTAGGAGAGCTGGACCCTGGGATCCAGAGCTCTGGTCATACCCACGACCAAGATGTTTTCTGTGCAGGGTGCTATACAGGTCCAGGGGAGTGGAATCCTTGGGAACCCGGTCCCTGAAGGTTTGATTACAATGCCTGCCGTGATAGGTGAAGTTTGGGCTTTTGTGGACCAAACAAAGTCCTGCGGCGGGGAACAGGTAAGTGGGGGCCCCCAGGAACTTGGTTCTATTGGGGGACCCCCAAGCCTAATTTGTCTTTCTGTCTGTTACCTAATGGTATTCCCGCAAAATTCTGTGCATGCCTGTAACTACTAAAAAAATGTAATAATTTTTAATGGTGGTCAAGAAAAAAAAAAATATATATTTTTTTATATATATTTAAGATATTAGACTGCGGTACCTGTGTTTGTCCACTAGAGGCCGCTGTGGAATGTTTTCTTGTCATGTGGACTAGTTTCTTCTCAGCAGAGCAAGTCCAGGCAGATGGTGAGTTCTCTTATGGGAAACTGCTTCCTCTGCCATGTTGCAATGCTCGTCCATCCCCCGGCCTGCGGCAAAGAGGGGCCCTGGCTCTTGTCCCTAGTCTCCAGTTTTCAAAATTAGCGCCGAAGGCGCGCGTGCGCGTGCACGCGCCTCTATATATAGAGGTGAGCCAGGAAAGGGGGCGGAGCCTGGGGGATGACGCTCTGTGTGCGCCGCAGCGCTTCTGCGCATGTGCGGGCGTCCCAGCATGTTAAAAAACACAGTTTTGTGTGGTGAGCTGGCTATGAAGTACAGAGACAGAGCTGGCAACATTTAAAAAAGGGCATACAGCAAGCGGTTGATACAGGCATCCCCTAGAAAGGCACATTAGTAGACACCAACTGTTTCTTATAGCAGCATTTATGCTAGACTATTGTCAGTAACTGGTGTATTTCGGCTGGAATACCTCAGCTTTGTGGCTTAGGAATATGCCGTCTAAAAACTCCGGGACTAGAAATTCCAGGAGGAATAGGGGGTCTCCATCGGGCTCCGAGGATCTTGGGCATGCTTTGGCTGCACCAGTCTCCCCTGAAGAATCAGAGGTTAGTGACCGTAGAGCACCCTCAGGAGTACCTGGTACTGTGGCTGTCCTCAGTTCACCTGCTCCTGTGTATGTAACAGAGGAGGTTTTTTCCTCAGCTCTGGGAGGGCTGGAAGAGAGATTGTCAGCATTGATCGCGGCTTCCCTGTCACAGGAGAAAAGCGCCCGATCTCCGTCTCCTCCCTCAGAGTGCCTGTTAACAGAGCAACAGTCCCATACAGGGATCGACCTACCTGAAGGGGATCAGGATGAGGTCGATTCGGTTGTAGAGGAATCAACAGTGGAAGAGCCGTTCTCAGCATCACATGCTGAAAGGTTATGGGTTCAGTCCCTGACTAATATGGTCCGATCAGCATTTAAAATGCCACTTGCGGAGCCATTATCCACTTCTGTCTCCTCGTTGGGGTCGCTAAAAGCTCCCCAGACTGTTTGTTCCTTTCCGATCCATCCTTTACTGGAGGGGCTCATTTACCAGGATTGGGAGCATCCTGACAAAATATTTACTCCCCCTAAGAGATTTCCGGTGGTCTATCCCATGGAGGATAAGTTCATCAGAAAATGGAGGGTCCCTACAGTGGACGCAGCCATCTCTTGTGTGAATAAATCACTGACATGTCCGGTGGATAATGTCCAAATTTTTAAGGACCCAATAGATAAAAAATTGGAGTCCTTATTAAAATCTGCTTTTTCTACAGCAGGATTGGTGACACAACCAGCAGTGGCAGCTATTGGGGTCTGCCAAGCAGTGAAGGATCAGTTGAAACAGGTCTTAAGGGACTTGCCAGATCAGCAGGCTCTTGCCCTAGCTGATCTACCTAGAGCCTTATGCTTTGCGGTGGACGCCATAAAGGATTCAATCCATCAGGCCTCCCGCCTTACGCTGTCTGTAGTACATATGCGCAGGCTTCTATGGCTCAAAAACTGGTCTGCTGAAGCTCCCTGTAAAAAATTGCTGGTCAGCTTCCCATTTCATGGTGAGCGCTTATTCGGGGAAGACCTGGACAAGTATATCCAGAGAATTTCCAGCGGTAAAAGTACACTTTTGCCGGTTAAAAATAGAGTTAGAGGTCCCTCTTTTAAGAGGCCGGCTTCTCCAGTCCCTAGGACATCGGCTGTGAAACAGTTCCGACGGCCTCCTCGGTCAAATCCCGGAGGTAAAAATCAGGGACAGTTGCAGGGTAACAAGAAGCCCTGGAGCAGGAGAGGTACAAAACCTCCCCCAAAGTCTAATGCATGAAGGGTTGCCCCCACCCAATCGGGTGGGGGGAAGACTTCAGTTGTTCACAGAAACCTGGCGGGACACGATCCGAGACAGATGGGTGCTCTCCGCAGTAAATCTGGGATACAAATTGGAGTTAAAAAACTCCCCTCCTTCCCGCTTTATAAGGTCAAACGTGCCAAGGGATCCCCAGAAGAGAGGATCCCTCCTGTTGGCACTGGAACAATTATTGCTCCAAGCAGTAATTATAGAGGTTCCCCTGGAAGAATGGGGGTTCGGGTTTTACTCAAACCTCTTTACAGTTCCGAAGCCAAACGGGGACGTGAGGCCCATATTAAATCTAAAAGGGCTAAACAAATTCCTACATATCAGGACTTTCCGGATGGAGTCGATCCGATCGGTAGCCACTGCCCTACAAGGGGAGGAATGGTTAGCCTCGATCGACATCAAAGATGCTTATTTGCACATTCCCATCTTTCCAGCCCACCAAAAATTTCTACGCTTTGCGGTAGAAGGGCACCATTTTCAGTTCAGAGCCTTACCCTTCGGTCTGGCCACAGCACCAAGAGTGTTCACAAAAATTCTGGCCCCATTATTGGCCAATCTAAGAACACGAGGTGTAACGATAATGGCATATCTAGACGACTTGTTGCTGATAGACCACTCAGTGGAAAAACTAGAAGTGGTTGTTCACGAGACAATCAAGTTTCTGGAATATCACGGTTGGATTATCAACCGAGACAAGTCAGCCCTAAAACCAGTCAAAAGTCTGGAATACTTAGGGCTAAGGCTGGATTCAGACCAGAGAAAAATTTTCTTGCCTCAAGAAAAGGGGTCGTCTTTGAGAGATTTGATCCACTTAGTGGGTTCAAAAAGACAGCCATCCATACGCCTGTGTATGAGGCTGCTGGGAAAAATGGTGGCATCATTCGAAGCAGTACCCTACGGTCAATTCCATTCAAGGAAGTTGCAAAGGGCCATACTGTCAGCCTGGAACAAAAAAGTTCAGGCTCTGGACTTACCAATGTCCTTGTCCCCTTCCGTTCGCAAGAGCCTCCGCTGGTGGTTGGTTCCCCAGAATCTGGAAAGAGGGAAATCCTTCAGTCCGATTTCCTGGAAGGTGGTCACTACAGATGCCAGCCTTATAGGCTGGGGAGCAGTACTGGAGCAATGGTCTCTCCAGGGCAAGTGGTCAGAAGCAGAAAAGGCCCTGCCCATCAATCTCTTAGAGATACGAGCAGCCCGGTATGCCCTAGTAGCATGGACATCCAAACTCCAAGGGTCCCCTGTCAGAGTTCAATCAGACAATGCCACAGCAGTGGCATATATCAATCGTCAGGGGGGCACCAGGAGTCGTGCAGCCCAAAGGGAAGTAAATTACATCCTGAGATGGGCAGAAAGATATGTCCCAGCCATATCTGCGGTATTCATTCCAGGAGTGGAGAATTGGAAGGCGGACTTTCTAAGTCGCCAACAATTATGCCCAGGGGAATGGTCCCTTCATCCCGAGGTTTTCCGGACAATATGTCAGCGGTGGGGAACACCGGATGTAGATCTGCTAGCATCCAGATTCAACACAAAAGTGGACAGGTTTGTCTCTTGGACAAGGGATCCCCTAGCGTGCGGCTCGGATGCCCTAGTGTTCCCTTGGGATCAGTTCAAGCTGATATATGCATTCCCACCGCCACAATTGTTACCTCGATTACTCCACAGAATCAGGGTAGAAAAGAAACCAGTGATTCTGGTGGCTCCAGCGTGGCCCCGAAGAGCATGGTACGCGGAGATTGTAAAAATGTCTGTGGGGAGTCCTTGGACCCTCCCACATCGTCCGGACCTGCTTTCGCAAGGACCGATATACCACCCTTCCTTACCAGCCCTAGGTTTGACGGCCTGGCTATTGAAGCCCACATTCTAAAAAAGAGAGGGCTCTCTAATGCTGTGGTATCTACCATGATCAATGCCAGGAAGCCGGTATCCAGGCAGATCTACTATAGAATCTGGAAGGCGTACATCGCCTGGTGTGAGGCCAAGAAATGGCATCCACGTAAATACGTAATAGGTAGGATTCTGGACTTCCTACAATGGGCTGTAGATAGGAAGCTTGCCTTGAGTACTATCAAGGGTCAGATTTCGGCCTTGTCAATATTTTTTCAAAGGCCCTTGGCTTCGCATTCACTAGTCAAAGCCTTTATACAAGGAGTGATGCGTATTAGTCCTCCGGTTAATATTCCCATATGTCCATGGGATCTAAACTTGGTTCTGTCGGTTCTACAGAAACAACCATTTGAACCATTACAGCATATTTCCTTGGTGCTTCTCACCAGGAAATTGATTTTTCTAGTAGCCATTTGTTCGGCTAAAAGAGTATCGGAATTAGCAGCTATGTCCTGTAAGGAGCCATATCTGGTTATCCATAAGGACAGAGTAGTGTTACGTCCTCATCCAGCCTTTCTTCCTAAGGTGGTATCGAGGTTTCATTTGAACCAAGATGTGGTTCTTCCTTCTTTTTTCCCCAAACCTACTTCGGTAGAGGAAAAGTTATTGCATTCTTTGGATGTAGTAAGAGCAGTTAAAGCTTATCTAAAAGCCACTGCTCAGATTCGCAGAACGGATACTTTGTTTATTCTGCCGGAAGGCCCCAGAAAGGGTCAGACAGCGTCAAAATCTACTTTAGCCAAGTGGATTCGACAGGTCATTATGCAAGCTTATGGCTTGAGAAGGAGACCGCCTCCGTTCAAAGTTAGAGCGCACTCCACGAGAGCAGTTGGAACTTCATGGGCAGTGCATCACCAGGCCTCCCGGGCTCAAATCTGTAAGGCCGCAACATGGTCTTCAGTTCACACGTTTACTAGGTTCTACCAGGTGGACGTTAGAAGTCAGGAGGATGTCGCCTTTGGGCGCAGTGTGTTGCAGGCCGCAAAAGATCCTCATGTCTGATAGCGCTCAGCTTATATATGGTGTATCCCCCCCCTCATTTGGCATTGCTTTAGGACATCCCATTAGTAATGACTATGTCGCTCTGTGTCCCGTGATGTACGAGAAAGAAAATAGGATTTTTATAACAGCTTACCTGTAAAATCCTTTTCTTGGAGTACATCACGGGACACAGAGCTCCCGCCCCTCTTTGGGGACACTTATTGCTTTGCTACAAAACTGAGGTGCTCCCGGATGGGAGGGGCTTATATAGGGGAGGGTACTTCCGGTTTTGGAAGTTGCCAGTGCCAGCACCTGACGGTATCTATATAACCCATTAGTAATGACTATGTCGCTCTGTGTCCCGTGATGTACTCCAAGAAAAGGATTTTACAGGTAAGCTGTTATAAAAATCCTATTTTGTGAGGTCAGGTACTGATGTTGGGTGAAAAGATCTGGCTCACCATTGGCGCTCAAATTCATAGCAATGGTGATCAGTAGGGATAATGCTTAAAGTGAAACAATAAAAGTGAAATATTCATTTAAATATCGTACCTGGGGGGTGTCTATAGTATGCCTGTAAAGCAGCGCAGGTTTCCCATGTTTAGAACTGTCCCTGCACAAAATGTATTTTCTGAAGGAAAAAAAGTCATTTAAAAGCACTCGCGGCTATTAATGAATTGTCGGTCCCGGCAATAGAGAGAAAATTCATTGAAAAAAATGACAGGGGTCCCCCCCACCAGTCCATTATCAGGCCCTTTGGGTCTGGTATGAATATTAAGGTGAACCCCTGACATTTTTTTCAATTGCTGGGACCCGACAATTCATTAATAGCCGCGAGTAGTTTTAAATGACTTTTTTTTCCTTCAAAAATTACATTTTGTGCAGGGAACCAAAATTAAAAAAAAAAATGTGTGGGGGTCCCCCCAAATTCCATATCGAGCCCTTCAGGTCTGGTATGGATATTATGGGGAACCCCATGTATTTATTTATTTTTTAAATGGCGTGGGGTTCCCCCAAAAAATCTATTCCAGACCCTTCAGGACTGGTATGGATTTTAAGGGGAACTCCGCGCCCAAAAAAAATAAATGGCGTGGGGTTCCCCCAAAAATACATACCAGATCCTTATCCAAGCACGCAACCTGGCAGGCCGCAGGAAAAGAGGGGGTGATGAGAGAGCGCCCCCCCTCCTGAACCGTACCAGGCCTCATGCCCTCAACATGGGGAGGATGCTTTGGGGTCTGTGACCCCTCAAAGCACCTTGTCCCCATGTTGATGGGGACAAGGGCCTCATCCCCACAACCCTTGCGGGCAGGGGGCTTAACGTAATCTGGAAGCCCCCTTTAAAAAAGGGGACCCCCAGATTCCACTCCCCCCCATGTGAATTGGTAAGGCGTACATTGTACCCCTACCATTTCACAAAAAAAGTGTCAAAAAAGGAAAAAACAGCTTGGGGTCCTTTAATAAAAAATAAATTCCAGCAATGTACATCCTTCCACGACCCGGGCCCGCGCTACCCCCCGGCACGAACGATACAGCCTCCTCCATAGAAGGCTCCTGGGCGGATGACGCGTGAGCCGTGTGACATTTCTTTTATAACCGAGGGCGGGGCCACCCGTGACGTGGATGAGTGACCGTGCCCCGTACTGATGTAACAGGGTTTCCGGCGGCTTCCCCATGGTGTCACGGGTGACCCCGCCCCCCTCTGGCATGTCACGGGAGGGAGGGGGGCGCTCTCTAGTCCCCCCTCTTTTCCTGCAGCCTGCCAGGTTGCGTGCTCGGATAAGGGTCTGGTATGGATTTTTGGGGGAACCCCACGCCATTTTTTTAAAATTTTCCCCTTAACCACTTAACGACCGCCCACTGTAATTATACGTCGGCAGAATGGCACCGACAGGCAGAATCACGTAGATCTACGTGATCGCCTTTGTATAGTTGGGGGGTCCGATCGGACCCCCCTTCTGTACAGTGAGCGGTGGTTAAGTGTTCGGGAGCGATCCGGCATGAGGGGACGGCCGTTCGATTCCGGCCACCCCCTCTCAATCACTCCCGGCGAATGAGAGAGCTTCCCCTGCCTGTGTAATGTAAACACAGGCAGAGGAAGTGATGTCATCTCTCCTCGTGTCGGTCTTTTCGATCCGGCGCGAGGAGTGAAGACATCTCACAGTAAGTGCACCAACAGCCCACTGACACCAGTACACGTAGGCACACAAATCACCCCCCAGTCACCCCCAGATCACCCCCCAGTACCCCCAGTCACAGTGCACCGTTTGCAGTGATCATTTTTTTTACTGATCACTGCAATCAGTGTCATTTGTGACTGTAAAAAGTTGCAGGGCAGTTAGGATTAGGCCCCTTTAGGTCCAAGGTAGCCCCCTAACCCCCCCTAATAAAGGTTTAACCCCTTGATCGCCCCCCAGGTAACCCTTTCACCCCCTAACGCCAGCGTCACTAAGCGATCGTTTTTCCGATCGCTTTTTTCTTGTCGCTGGTGTCCTAGATAGCCAGTTAATTATTTTTAGGTTCGCCGCAGGTTTTTATTAGCGTCAGGTACCCCCATATATTATTTTAACCCCCTGATTGCCCCTAGAGTTAACCCTTTCACCAGTGATCACCGTATAAGCGTCACTGGTGACACTGGTTACCCAGTTAGTTATTTAGTTATTTAGGTAACCCGTCAAGTTTTTATATAGCGTCGGGTACCCCCATATTTAACCTAATAAAGGTTTTAACCCCCTGATTGCCCCTAGTTAACCCTTTCACCAGTGATCACCATATAAAGGTTACTGGGACGCTGGTTGGTTAGTTTGCTTTTTATAGCATCAGGGCACCCGCCGTATATAACCCAATAAAGGTTTAACCCCCTGATCGCCCGGCGGGTGATATCAATTAGGTTTTAGCGCCAGAGAGGGTCTGCGTCGCCCCAGGCAGCTTTAGGTTAGTGCCAGTAACGCTAACACCCACGCGCAAAGCATACACCTCCCTTAGTGGTATAGTATCTGATCTATACTAGCGTCCCCAGCGGTTTAGGGTTCCCAAAAATGCAGTGTTAGCGGGATCAGCCCAGATACCTGCTAGCACCTGCGTTTAGCCCCTCCGCCCAGCCCAGCCCACCCAAGTGCAGTATCGATCGATCACTGTCACTTACCAAACACAACACACATAACTGCAGCGTTCGCAGAGACAGTCCTGATCCCTGCGATCGCTAACAGTTTTTTTGGTAGCGTTTGATACATTTGGTGACAGTCAGGTCCTTTTTTTACCTGTGAATCTTACTAGTGTACCCCTAAATTTAGAGCCCAAAATGGCAAGACGAAGGTACACTAGTAAAGAGGCTTACGAGATTCTGAGCATGACAGATAGTGAAGAGGAGGTCACGTATCTGTCAGATTCAGGCTCAGAATATCTTCCCGTAGAAGACAGTGACGTCAGCGGCCCCACGTCAGATAGCTCTGACGACGAAGTTGAGGTCCCTGCTAAGGTCAGGCGTACCCGATCCCGATCTTCTGAGGTTGTTGAGGAGCAAGAACCGCAGGGCTCTCGTATCATGGAGCAGAGTAGTACTAGCGCCGCTATTCCTTCTGGTGAATTGGCAAGCACCAGCGGCCTAGTACAGCCTGGGCGTACATCCAGCACTGCAGTATCACGTGGTGACGTGGCGAGTCCCATAAGTGCAGTTCAAGCTGGCGAGGTGGCAAGCACAAGTAGTGTCCCGCTGCCACCAAGAAGACAAAGGCAGGCCCGTCGTGCCCATAGTGCCCTTCCTGCAGAATACGCCTATCCTGATTGGGTCCCCACCACTTATGCAGAACCTGTACTTCCCCCATTCACTGCCCAACCCGGTATTCAGATGGAAACAGCTGATTTTATGCCAATCGATTTTTATTCGCTGTTTTTCACGGAAGATCTCTATAGATCTATTGTGTACCAGAGTAATTTGTATGCTGGTCAATTCATCGCCGCTAACCCCCAGTTGCCTAAAATTGCCAAAGATTGGAAACCAATTACGGTTTCCGACTTTAAGACCTTTCTGGGCCTTTCCCTAAACATGGGCACACATAAATTCCCGTCATTGCGTGCTTATTGGTCCACGCACCCAATTGACCACATGCCCGTGTTCTCTGCCTCCATGCCCAGGACACGATACGAGCAGATTTTGCGGTTCATGCACTTCAACGACAATGAACTTTGTCGTCCACGTGGGGACCCTGAATACGACCGGCTCTATAAAATTCGGCCCCTCATAAACCACTTCAACGAACGTTTTGCAGCCTTGTTTACTCCCGATCAAGTTGCCTGCGTTGATGAGTCCCTGATTAAATTTTCTGGCCGCTTGGCTTTCAAGCAGTACCTTCCCAGCAAGCGTGCCAGATACGGGGTCAAGCTCTATAAGTTCTGTGACAGGGCAACAGGCTATGTAGTGAACTTTACGGTTTATGAGGGAAAAGATAGTCAGATTGAGTCGGTCAACTGCCCGGATTACATAGGGAGCGCTGGCAAGATAGTGTGGAACTTGGTGTCACCCTTATTCGGAAAGGGGTACCACTTGTATGTGGACAGTTATTACATGAGCGTGCCACTGTTTAGTCACTTGTTTGATCATCAGATTGGAGCATGTGGCACCGTGCGACCTAATCGCCGGGGCTTTCCCCAGCGGCTTGTAGATGCCCGTCTTAGGCTGGGGAAGAGAGCCTGCTTGAAGTGTAATAACTTGCTCGCTATGAAGTGGAGGGACAATAAGAATGTTTTCCTTCTTACCTCCCTTCATGCAGACACGACAGTCCAAATTCATACGGCGACTGGTGTTGTGGAGAAACCCCTCTGTGTCCATGAATATAACAAAAATATGGGAGGGGTGGACCTCAACGACCAGTTGATGGCGCCGTATCTAATTGACCATAAGGCGAGACGCTGGTACAAAAAAGTGTCTCTATCCTTATTCCAATTGGCTTTGCTGAACGCTCATGTGCTATACAGAGCTTCAGGCGGGACGTTATCTCTTCTAAAATTCCAGAATGAGATAGTCACAGAACTCCTGTATCCAGGCGGTTCTGCAGCCCCCCATTCCCATCCAAATGCAGTAAGCCGGCTGCATGAGAGGCATTATCCGTATGCCCTCCCGAGTACCCCTACCCAACGAGCCCCCCAAAAAAGATGTCGTGTCTGTAGCAAGCGCGGATTTAGGCGTGACACCCGTAGTTTTTGTCCACTCTGTCCTGACAAACCTGGTCTTTGCCTTGGTGAATGTTTTGATCGCTACCACTCAAAAGTGAAGTTTTAGCGTAGGGTACAGCATTTCACAGACTAGAACACACTTACACAGGGTCTCCCAAGATGCCATTACATTTTGAGAGACCCGAACCATTACAGTTGTTAAAGTTACAAAAAAAAGTGTAAAAAAGAAAAAAAAAATACGTAAAAAACAAAACACAAAAAAATATAAAAGAAAAAAAACAAAAATAGTTGTCGTTTTATTGTTCTCTCTCTCTATTTTCTCTCTATTGTTCTGCTCTTTTTTACTGTATTCTATTCTGCAATGTTTTATCATGCTTGCTTTTCAGGTATGTAATTTTTTGTTTTCAGGTACGCCATTCAGTTGCAGCGCGGATCTATTTATCTTGACAGCAACAGTGTTTGCTCCCACGATACATAAAGCCGTGACTCCAGTGCTGTAGGAGGTGATTTCACCACCACAGTTAAAAAAAAAGAGCATATATGCCGAAGCATGGGGGCAGCAGGGGCGGAGGAGCGATTTTGCTCCTGATGCCGCGTATATATGGTCGAAATTCCGACGGAGGCTTGCCCGTGGAAAAGTCAGACCGTGTGTACGCGGCATAACTTTTTTGCGGGAGGATGCCCCCATGCTTCGGCATATATATATTTTAGGCACAGGTTGCGTTAAAAAAATGTTTTATTTTTTACTAGGTTTTGTTTTGGTATTTGCTTTGCAGGTATGGCATGGTAAGGTCTTACTGTTGTACTGTAATGTTACTTTGTTTTAATGTTAACCATCATTTGCTTAGCAGGTACGCCATTCAGTTGCATCGCGGATTTATTTATCTTGACAGCAACAGCGTTTGCTCCCACGATACATAAAGCCGTGACTCCAACGCTGTAGGAGGTGATTTCACCACCAGTTAAAAAAAGAGCATATATGCCGAAGCATGGGGGCAGCAGGGGCGGAGGAGCAATTTTGCTCCTAATGCCGCGTACATACGGTCGAAATTCCGACGGAGGCTTGCCCGTGGAAAAGTCCGACTGTGTGTACGCGGCATAACCTTTTATGCCGCGTACATACGGTCGAAATTCCGACGAAGGCTTGCCCGTGGAAAAGTCCGACCGTGTGTACGCGGCATAACTTTTTTGCGGGAGGATGCCCCCATGCTTCGGCATATATGCCCATCATTAGAAGTGGGTGGATGAAGGGCGGTATTCTAATGGTGGGCATACCCACCGATCAATCTCTTTTTTTCGTTCAGCCAACAGGCTGCATGAAAAAAAAGATTACAATACATGTCCAACAAGGACCAGCAACGTACTGGTATGTTGCTGGACTTTAAATGTTTATACCAGAATGATGCCTGCAGGTTTAGGTATCATCTTGGTATCATTCTTTTCAGCCAGTGGCCGGCTTTCATGTAAAAGCAATTCTAGCAGATAATTAGCCTCTAGACTGCTTTTACAAGCAGTGGGAGGGAATGCCCCCCCCCGGATATAAACAGCGCCATTGGGAAATTGGGAAAGCATTTTATCACACCGATCTTGGTGTGGTCAGATGCTTTGAGGGCAGAGGAAAGATCTAGGGTCTAACCCCCCAATTTTTTTCAAAAAAAGAGTACCTGTCACTACTTATTGCTATCATAGGGGATATTTACATTCCCTGAGATAACAATAAAAATGGTAAAAAAATAAATAAATATGGAAGGAACTGTTTAAAAATAAAATAAAAAAGCAAAATAAATAATAAAAAAAAAAAAAAAAAGCACCGCTGTCCCCCCCTGCTATTGCGCAAAGGCGAACGTAAGTGTCGGTCTAGCGTCATATGTAAACAGCAATTGCATCATGCATGTGAGGTATCACCGCGAAGGTCAGATCGAGGGAAGTAATTTTAGCAGTAGACCTCCTCTGTAAATCTAACGTGGCAACCTGTAAAGGCTTTTAAATGCTTTTAAAAATGAATGTAGTTTGTCGCCGCTGCGCGTTTGTGCGCAATTTTAAAGCATGTCGTGTTTGGTATCCATGTACTCGGCCTAAGATCATCTTTTTTATTTCATCAAACATTTGGGCAATATAGTGTTTTTTAGTGCATTAAAAATAAAAAAGTGTGTTTTTCCCCCAAAAAATGCGTTTGAAAAATCGCTGCGCAAATACTGTGTGGAAAAAAAAATTCAACACCCACTATTTTAATCTGTAGGGCCTTTGCTTTAAAAAAATATATAATGTTTGGGGGTTCAACATAATTTTCTTGCAAAAAAAAAAAGTTTTCATTTAAACAAAAAGTGTCAGAAAGGGCTTTGTCTTCAAGTAGTTAGAAGAGTGGATGATGTGTGACATAAGCTTCCTAATGTTGTGCATAAAATGCCAGGACAGTTCAAAACCCCCCCAAATGACCCCATTTTGGAAAGTAGACACCTCAAGCTATTTGCTGAGAGGCATGTTGAGCCCATTGAATATTTATTTTTTTGTCCCAAGTGATTGAATAATGACAAAAAGAAAAAAAAAAAAAATGTACAAAAAGTTGTCACTAAATTATATATTGCTCAAACATGTCATGGTTATATGTGGAATTGCACCCCAAAATACATTCTGTTTCTTCTCCTGAGTACGGGGATACCACATGTGTGAGACATTTTGGGAGCCTAGCCGCGTACAGGACCCCGAAAACCAAGCACCGCCTTCAGGATTTCTATGGGTGTAAATTTTTGATTTCACTCCTCTCTGCCTATCACAGTTTCGGAGGCCATGGAATGCCCAGATGACACAAAACCCCCCCAAATGACCCCATTTTGGAAAGTAGACACCCCAAGCTATTTTCTGAGAGGTATGTTGAGTATTTTGCAGATCTCGCTTTTTGTCACAAAGTTTTGAAAATTAAAAAAATAAAAAAAAATGTCTTTCTTCATTTTCAAAAACAAATGAGAGCTGTAAAATACTCACCATGCCTCTCAGCAAATAGCTTGGGGTGTCTACTTTCCAAAATGGGGTCATTTGTGGGGGTTTTGGGCTATTTTGACATTTTATGGCCTTCAAAACTGTGATAGGTAGTGAGGAGTGAAATCAAAAATTTATGCCCTTAGAAACCTTGAAGGCGGTGCTTGGTTTTTGGGGTCCCGTACGCGGCTAGGCTCCCAAAAAGTCCCACACATGTGGTATCCCCGTACTCAGGAGAAGCAGCAAAATGTATTTTGGGGTACAATTCCACATATAACCATGGCATGTGTGAGCAATATATCATTTAGTGACAACTTTTTGTCCAATTTTTTTTTTCTTTTTGTCATTATTCAATCACTTGGGACAAAAAAAAAATATTCAATGGGCTCAACATGCCTCTCAGCAAATAGCTTGGGGTGTCTACTTTCCAAAATGTGGTCATTTGGGGGGGTTTTGTGCCATCTTGGCATTTTATGGCCTTCAAAACTGTGATAGGTAGTGATAGGTAGTGAGGAGTGAAATCAAAAATGTATGCCCTTAGAAACCTTGAAGGCGGTGCTTGGTTTTTGGGGTCCCGTACGCGGATAGGCTCCCAAAAAGTCCCACACATGTGGTATCCCCGTACTCAGGAGAAGCAGCAGAATGTATTTTGGGGTGTAATTTCACATATGCCCATGGCATGTGTGAGCAATATATAATTTAGTGACAACTTTGTGCAAAAAAAAAAAAGTTTGTCATATTCCCGCAACTTGTGGCAAAATATAAAATATTCCATGGACTGAACATGCCTCTCAGTAAATAGCTTGGGGTGTCTACTTTCCAAAATGGGGTCATTTGGGGGGGGGGTTTTGTGCTATTTTGGCATTTTATGGCCTTCGAAACTGTGATAGGTAGTGAGGAGTGAAATCAAAAATTTACGCCCTTAGAAATCCTGAAGGCGGTGCTTGGTTTTCGGGGGCCCGTACGCGGCTAGGCTCCCAAAAAGTCCCACACATGTGGTATCCCCGTACTCAGGAGAAGCAGCAGAATGTATTTTGGGGTGCAATTCCACATATAACCATGGCATGTTTGAGCAATATATCATTTAGTGACAACTTTTTGTACATTTTTTTTTTCTTTTTGTCATTATTCAATCATTTGGGACAAAAAAAAAAATATTCAATGGGCTCAACATGCCTCTCAGCAAATAGCTTGGGGTGTCTACTTTCCAAAATGGGGTCATTTGGGGGTTTTTGTGCCATCTTGGCATTTTATGGCCTTCAAAACTGTGATAGGTATTGATAGGTAGTGAGGAGTGAAATCAAAAATTTATGTCCTTAGAAACCTTGAAGGCGGTGCTTGGTTTTTGGGGTCCCGTACGCGACTAGGCTCCCAAAAAGTCCCACACATGTGGTATCCCCGTACTCAGGAGAAGCAGCAGAATGTATTTTGGGGTGTAATTTCACATATGCCCATGGCATGTGTGAGCAATATATCATTTAGTGACAACTTTGTGCAAAAAAAAAAAAAAGTTTGTCATATTCCCGCAACTTGTGGCAAAATATTAAATATTCCATGGACTGAACATGCCTCTCAGTAAATAGCTTGGGGTGTCTACTTTCCAAAATGGGGTCATTTGGGGGGGTTTTGTGCTATTTTGGCATTTTATGGCCTTCAAAACTGTGATAGGTAGTGAGGAGTGAAATCAAAAATTTACGCCCTTAGAAATCCTGAAGGCGGTGCTTGGTTTTCGGGGGCCCGTACGTGGCTAGGCTCCCAAAAAGTCCCACACATGTGGTATCCCCGTACTCAGGAGAAGCAGCAGAATGTATTTTGGGGTGCAATTCCACATATAACCATGGCATGTTTGAGCAATATATCATTTAGTGACAACTTTTTGTACATTTTTTTTTTCTTTTTGTCATTATTCAATCATTTGGGACAAAAAAAAATATTCAATGGGCTCAACATGCCTCTCAGCAAATAGCTTGGGGTGTCTACTTTCCAAAATGGGGTCATTTGGGGGTTTTTGTGCCATCTTGGCATTTTATGGCCTTCAAAACTGTGATAGGTAGTGATAGGTAGTGAGGAGTGAAATCAAAAATTTATGTCCTTAGAAACCTTGAAGGCGGTGCTTGGTTTTTGGGGTCCCGTACGCGACTAGGCTCCCAAAAAGTCCCACACATGTGGTATCCCCGTACTCAGGAGAAGCAGCAGAATGTATTTTGGGGTGTAATTTCACATATGCCCATGGCATGTGTGAGCAATATATCATTTAGTGACAACTTTGTGCAAAAAAAAAAAAAGTTTGTCATATTCCCGCAACTTGTGGCAAAATATAAAATATTCCATGGACTGAACATGCCTCTCAGTAAATAGCTTGGGGTGTCTACTTTCCAAAATGGGGTCATTTGGGGGGGTTTTGTGCTATTTTGGCATTTTATGGCCTTCGAAACTGTGATAGGTAGTGAGGAGTGAAATCAAAAATTTGCGCCCTTAGAAATCCTGAAGGCGGTGCTTGGTTTCTGGGGTCCCGTACGTGGCTAGGCTCCCAAAAAGTCCCACACATGTGGTATCCCCGTACTCAGGAGAAGCAGCAGAATGTATTTTGGGGTGCAATTCCACATATAACCATGGCATGTGTGAGCAATATATAATTTAGTGACAACTTTTTGTAATTTTTTTTTTTTTTGTCATTATTCAATCACTTGACAAAAAAAAAATATTCAATGGGCTCAACATGCCTCTCAGCAATTTCCTTGGGGTGTCTACTTTCCAAAATGGGGTCATTTGGGGGAGTTTTGTACTGCCCTGCCATTTTAGCACCTCAAGAAATGAGATAGGCAGTCATAAATTTAAAGCTGTGTAAATTCCAGAAAATGTACCCTAGTTTGTAAACGCTATAACTTTTGAGCAAACCAATAAATATACGCTTATTGACATTTTTTTTACTAAAGACATGTGGCTGAATACATTTTGGCCTAAATGTATGACTAAAATTGAGTTTATTTGATTTTTCTTATAACAAAAAGTAGAAAATATCATTTTTTTTCAAAATTTTCGGTCTTTTTCCGTTTATATCGCAAAAAATAAAAATCGCAGAGGCAATCAAATACCATTAAAAGAAAGCTGTATTTGTGGGAAGAAAAGGACGCAAATTTTGTTTGGGTACAACATTGCATGTCCGCACAATTTACAGTTAAAGCAGCGCAGTGCAAAATTCTGAAATCACCTCTGGTCCTCTAGCTACCAAATGGTCCGGGGCTTAAGTGGTTAAAATCCATACCAGACCATTCTTTATTTAATTTTGGTTCCCTGCACAAAATGTCATTTTTGAAGGAAAAAAAAGTAATTTAAAACTACTCGCGCTATTAATAAATTGTCGGGTCCCGGCAATACAGATAAAAGTCATTGAAAAAAATGGCATAGGTTCCCCTTAATATTCATACCAGACCCAAAGGGCCTGGTAATGGACTGGGGGGGGACCCCTGTCATTTTTTTCAATGACTTTTCTCTGTATTGCCAGGACCGACAATTCATAAATAGCCGCGAGTAGTTTTAAATTACTTTTTTTCCTTTAGAAATGTCATTTTGTGCAGGGACAGTTCTAAACATGGGAAACATGCGCGACTTTACAGGCATACTATACACACCCCCCAGGTACGAAATTTAAAGGAATATTTCACTTTTATTGTTTCACTTTAAGCATTATTAAAATCACTGCTCCCGAAAAAACGTCAGTTTTTAAAACTTTTTTTTTGCATTAATACATGTCCCCTGGGGCAGGACCCGGGTCCCCAAACACTTTTTATGACAATAACTTGCATATTAACCTTTAAAATTAACACTTTTGATTTGTCCCATAGACTTTTAAAGGGTTTTCCGCAGCTTTTCAACTTTGCTGCGAACACCCCAAATTGTTCGCTGTTCGTCGAACGGGCGAACACCCAATGTTCGAGTCGAACTCATGTTCGACTCGAACATAAAGCTCATCCCTAGTGATCAGTAGGATTGAGGTCAGGGCTCTGTGAAGGACTCTTGAGTTCCTCCACACCAAACTGGTCCAACCATGTCTTTATGGAGCTTGCTTTGTACACGAAGGGGGGGGGGGGGCACAGTCATGGTGGAACAGAAAAGGGTCTTCACCAAACTTTTTCCATAAGGTTGGAAGAGCACAATTGTCTAAAATGTCTCCATCATTTTAAGGAATATTTACATACTTTTGGCTTTACTCAGATTCAGACAAAATATCTCTCTCCATGTTCCCATTACCCTCGCCAGCCTCTATATTCTCATCCCACCCACGATCTATGGGGCCAGGACCAAGGAGATCCGGAAGAATGGTAGTTGTAATTTTTAATCAGCAAGGTTTAATCCTGGAGTCCTGGAGTCCTTCTCCTTAAAATTAAAGGCCTGTAAATTCAACTTTTATAGTCGGGAAGTTACCTGATAGTAAGAGAGTCCTTCACCACTGACCACATTGGTGGTCCATAAAGAATTGAGCTCTATTATATAGCAAGGCGTTATTTCTACCTTTAGAGACTCTTTTATGAATGAGCAGCTTGGTACAAAAGGATTGGAGCAAGGCCAATGGGGTGTCTATAATTAACCACTTCTGCCCCGGAAGGATTTACACCCTTCCTGACCAGGCCATTTTTTTTTGCGATATGGCACTGCGTCGCTTTAACTGACAATTGCGTGGTCGTGCGACGCTGTACCCAAACAAAATTGACGTATTTTTTCCCCACAAATAGAGATTTCTTTTGGTGGTATTTGATCACCTCTGCGGTTTTTATTATTTGCGCTATAAACAAAAATAGAGCGACAAGTTTGAAAAAAGAAAGCAATATTTTTTACTTTTTGCTATAATAAATATCCCCAAAAAATATATAAAAAAAAAACAAATGTCTTCCTCAGTGTAGGCCGATACGTATTCTTCTACATATCTTTGGTAAAAAAATCGCAATAAGCGAATATTGATTGATTTGTGCAAACATTATAGCGTCTTCAAAATAGGGGATATATTTATGGAATTTTTATTTTTATTATTTTTTTTCCTAGTAATGGCGGCGATCTGTGATTTTTATCGGGACTGCGACATTATGGCGGACGCATCGCACACTTTTGACACTATTTTGGGAGCATTGACATTTAAACAGCGATCAGAGCTAAAAAATAGCCACTAATTACTGTGTAAATGTCACTGGCAGGGAAGGGGTTAACACTAGGGGGGCAATCAAGGCGTTAAATGTGTGTCCTAGAGAGTGTTTCTAACTGTGAGGTGTTGTGGAGAATTTTATGAAGATGTATTTAATATGTATTGTCATAGTGTCACCCAGTGTTAGTACTTCCGCAACCCGCTCTAAAGAGCTGACTGGGGCAGTCTGAGGCTGGTTGAGATAAACTTCCTGATTTGGAGAAGGGTGTTTGCGGAGTGAGGCCTCTCTGCAAACGCAATATCTGTTTAGCGGATATATGCTCTTGTCGCCTCTGTGTCTGATCAACATTGAGGTGGTGACATGAGAGTACACCTGCAGATAAGCTCCCCTCATCAGGAACTGTGTTCATTGGTTATTGTGTTATTTTGTATTGGTATTATATTGTATGTATTTAAATATCCCTGTTGGAAGGGTTATCATGTATTGTCACATCCTGTGTTGCCAAATCAATATGTAGCGGGGTCCCCTTTAAGACTCTCGGGACTACTTTGCCCAGAATCCCTTTCGGCATATTTCCACCCCAGAGACTCATGGGAGGGGTTATAAAAGGAGGAGGCGAGGCTGGGCTCGGCCTCTTTGGGACACAAGACTTCAGTGACTGATCCTCCTGTGCGGATGTGCTGGAGTGCAGGGCCTGAAGCCTGAGGCCTTGCGCAGCACCAAAAGAGCCATCCACCCCACTGCGAGCCTGGGTGGCATCTGACTTCGCTTGTCTACAACCTTGGTTGGATCGGGGACCCGATCGCTGGAGACACTGTGTGTGTGAGGACACAGTCGGTGGAAGTTCCCGGACTGGGATCGCGTCCGGAGGGGTGAGAGGGCGTATGCTCAGACCATATACTGTTGTTGCTAATGTGCCTATAGACTGCCGGGGCTCACAAGTTTATTTCTGATACTCTCACTGGAGATCCATATCAGAGCGGAACTTAGAGTTCATGAAGTAACGTGTTTAGTTCATCGCAACCTTCCCATTGGATTACAAATGGTATTCTGTTAATGTGCACCACCTTTAAATAATTGCCGGTAAAGAAACCATCATCCCCTATAGACTGAGTTGTAGATATCTGAGCTAGGCCTAGCCAGCTAGTTAGTTCATTTGGTTACTGCGTCACAGGATGCCTAGTTAACGGTCGCCCACGCGGCGCACCTTTACTGTTCATTCTAATGCATAGTGTGTTATTGCTGCAGGGCTCTGCAATTTATTATCTGTGAACCGCTACCACTGTTAACTTTCCTTACCAAAAGCTTAAAGTAAATTTGATACCCTTTTCATTATTGTCTTGGTGTCTGGGTTTACTCATACAGTATGAGAAAATATATATTGCTGCCAATACTAACTGTGCCAGTAGGGGGTCGAGTACATTGCCGGGGGTTGGCGGAGCTGTTTTTCAGGGCCCAAACTAAACTTGCGGCCTTCTTAGTTGAAGGTATCGCTACAAATATATGGGCATTTGCTGTGTGGAGCACACATGCTGTGACATCACTTCCTATGGAGGAGGTCACATGCTGTGACATCATTTCCTATGGAGGAGGTCACATGCTGTGTCCTGACTTCCCATGGAGGAGGTCACATGCTGTGACATCACTTCCCATGGAGGAGGTCACATGCTGTGACATCACTTCCTATGGAGGAGGTCACATGCTGTGACATCACTTCCTATCAAGGTGGTCAGTCTGGTGATTCTTCTTGATTTGTATGAATGGGGATCGAATGGAAGGTGAGTGAATTTTAGCTTAAGAAGCATTATTACATTAAGATGAAATCTGTGATTATGAGCACAAGGAGAAATGGCTGTGTGCTCTGCACACAGCCAAACTTCGCTGACAGGGGGGAAGGGACTGCCGGGGGGAGACTGATTGTGGTTCCTAAGCAGTAGGAACAACAGATCAGTCTCCTCACTAGGGATGAGCTCGGTGTTCGAGTCGAACATAAGTTCGACTCGAACATCGGCTGTTCGACCGTTCGGCGAACATCGAACGATTTGGGCCGTTCGCGCCAAATTCGAGTGACGCGAACGGCCCACAATACACTGCGTCATCGCAGTGCAATCCCGGCGCTGTGATTGGCCAAGCATGCACTGTGACCCCGCATGCTTGGCCAATCACAGCGCCGGCAGCTAGGAGAGCCATAATTGGCCACAGGCAGGTTGCCTGTGGCCAATTATAGCTCAGGGGGTTTAGCACATGCCCCACACTATAAAAGGCCGCCAGCGCGGCGGCCTTGTGTAGTGTGTTCCGGCGCAGGGAAAGAGTTACATAGGCAGGGATAGTGTCAGTGCTTTTTGTACCTCAAACTTGTGTGTAGGGAGAGAGAAGGATAGGCAGGGAGAGTGTCAGTGTCATATTCTTTGCTAAACCTTGTGTGCAGGGAGAGAGAAGGATAGGCAGGGGACAGTGTCAGTGTCACATTCTTTGCTAAACCTTGTGTGCAGGGAGAGAGAAGGATAGGCAGGGAGAGTGTCAGTGTCATATTATTTGCTAAACCTTGTGTGCAGGGAGAGAGAAGGATAGGCAGGGGACAGTGTCAGTGTCCCATTCTTTGCTAAACCTTGTGTGCAGGGAGAGAGAAGGATAGGCAGGGAGAGTGTCAGTGTCATATTCTTTGATAAACCTTGTGTGCAGGGAGAGAGAAGGATAGGCAGGGGACAATGTCAGTGTCACATTCTTTGCTAAACCTTGTGTGCAGGGAGAGAGAAGGATAGGCAGGGAGAGTGTCAGTGTCATATTCTTTGATAAACCTTGTGTGCAGGGAGAGAGAAGGATAGGCAGGGGACAGTGTCAGTGTCATATTCTTTGATAAACCTTGTGTGCAGGGAGAGAGAAGGATAGGCAGGGGACAGTGTCAGTGTCATTGTTGCTAAGCCTCCTGCACATTATACACCTGAAGTTAGCCCGTATTGCTGTGTTTTCCTGGTGTGTTACACCAACAGGCATTTGCAGCACTTACAGCGGGCTGAGTGTGCCTCCTGCACATTATACACCTGAAGTTAGCCTGTATTGCTGTGTTTTCCTGGTGTTACACCAACAGGCATTTGCAGCACTTACAGCGGGGGGAGTGTGCCTCCTGCACATTATACACCTGAAGTTAGCCCGTATTGCTGTGTTTTCCTGGTGTGTTACACCAACAGGCATTTGCAGCACTTACAGCGGGCGGAGTGTGCCTCCTGCACATTATACACCTGAAGTTAGCCTGTATTGCTGTGTTTTCCTGGTGTGTTACACCAACAGGAATTTGCAGCACTTACAGCGGGCGGAGTGTGCCTCCTGCACATTATACACCTGAAGTTAGCCTGTATTGCTGTGTTTTCCTGGTGTTACACCAACAGGCATTTGCAGCACTTACAGCGGGCGGAGTGTGCCTCCTGCACATTATACACCTGAAGTTAGCCTGTATTGCTGTGTTTTCCTGGTGTTACACCAACAGGCATTTGCAGCACTTACAGCGGGTGGAGTGTGCCTCCTGCACATTATACACCTGAAGTTAGCCTGTATTGCTGTGTTTTCCTGGTGTTACACCAACAGGCATTTGCAGCACTTACAGCGGGCGGAGTGTGCCTCCTGCACATTATACACCTGAAGTTAGCCTGTATTGCTGTGTTTTCCTGGTGTTACACCAACAGGCATTTGCAGCACTTACAGCGGGCAGAGTGTGCCTCCTGATCATATTACACCTGAAGTTAGCCTGTATTGCTGTGTTTTCCTGGTGTGTTACACCAACAGGCATTTGCAGCACTTACAGCAGGCGTAGTGTGATTCCTGCAAAATATACTCCTGAAGCTAGGCCTTATTGCTGGTTTTCCCATCTCCCTGCAGGCCATTAGAATGTCTGGAAGGCAAACAAGGAGAGGCAGACAGTCAGGAGCCAATAAAAGAGGGCAAGCAGGCTCTGTGTCTAGAGACAACAGTGCTGGTCGTGGACACGGTGCATCGCCATCAGCACGTGGCCATGGGACACGCTTGTCCTTCTTTTCGGCAGCTGGACGTGTTGAGCCGCATCATGCCGAAGACTTGGTAGAGTGGATGACCAAGCCCTCCTCATCCTCTCTCACCCAGGCTCAGGGTACTGGCAAAGCAGCTGCCAAAGCGTCCTCTTCCCTGGTATCAATGTCATCATCAGTCACTCCTTCCCTAGACCAACCATGTCCTCCTGAGGAGTCCCCCGAACTGTTTGAGCACAGTGTTGGGTACATGCTCCAGGAGGATGCCCAGCGTTTTGAAGGGTCTGATGATGATACCCAGCTAGAGGAATGCAGTAGCGTGAGAGCAGAGAGAGGGGATGCTCAAGAAGGACACCAATCTGGCAGTCATGTTCCTGCAGCTGCAGCATACTGCCAGATTGGCTCCAGTGATGAGGAGGGAGGGGATGATGAGGTCACTGACTCCACGTGGGTGCCTAATAGGAGAGAGGAGGAGGAGGATGAGGAGGAGGCACATCTCCAACGAGGCAGGATGCCCTCGGGGGGCCAGCGTAAGGGCATCACACCGCAGAGCTCCGCCTGTGCAGGGCGCTGCCTCTGCCCGTTATTCAAAAAGTTCTTTGGTGTGGGCCTTTTTTGAGTCGAGTGCATCAGATCGCACAGCTGCTGTTTGCAACATATGTCTCAAGCGTATATCGCGTGGCCAAAACATCACCCGCTTGGGCACCACATGCTTGACCAGACATATGTTGACCTGCCATGCAGCTCGTTGGCAAGCCTACCTTAAAGACCCACACCAAAGAACAAAGCGGACCTCTCCTTGCACCGCATCATCTGGGATCTCCAACCCCACTATACCTTCAGTCCTCTCTGAAACCTGCACTGAGAGGAATGAAGGTGTAGAATTAGGTGTGTCACAGCCAAGTACTTGCGGACAATCTGCTAGCAGTACACCGACGTCCGATTCTAGCAGGCAAATTTCCCTGCCCCAGCTGCTGGACCGTCAAAAGAAGTTCACTCCCAGCCATCCACATGCCCAGCGGTTGAATCCTAGCTTGGCTAAATTGCTAGCGCTTCAACTGCTGCCTTTTCAGTTGGTAGACTCGGCCCCCTTCCGTGAGTTTGTGCAATGTGCGGTTCCTCAGTGGCAGGTTCCCAAATGCCACTTTTTCTCACGGAAGGCGATTCCGGCTCTCTACCGGCATGTGGAAGGCAATGTCTTGGCCTCGCTGGACAGGGCGGTCAGCGATAAGGTGCATATTACCGCTGACTCATGGTCCAGCAGGCATGGACAGGGACGTTACCTTTCTTTCACGGCCCATTGGGTCACTCTTTTGGCAGCTGGGAAGGATGCAGGACAAGGTGCAGTAGTGTTGGAGGTTGTTCCGCCGCCACGCCTCCAAAATGCTACTACTGGTTGTGACACACCTCTCTCCTCCACCCCTCCTCTTCTTCTTCCTCCATGGCCTCTTCCTGTGCTTTGTCCTCGGAACCAGCGGTGCTCCGTAGGCGTTCAAGGGGCTATGCAAGTACGCAGGCAAAAAGATGCCATGCCGTGCTTGCGCTGGTGTGTTTAGGGGACAGGAGCCACACTGGGGCAGAGGTTCTGTCTGCTCTGCAGGGGCAGGCCGAGAGGTGGTTGACGCCACGCCAGCTTAAGCCACAAATGGTGGTTTGCGACAATGGCACCAACCTCCTCTCCGCCCTCCAACAGGGACAACTGACCCATGTGCCCTGTGTGGCTCACGTCCTTAACCTGGTGGTGCAGCGGTTCTTGGGCAGGTATCCGGGCTTACAGGAGGTCCTGAGGCAGGCCAGGAAAGTCTGTGTGCATTTCCACAGATCTTATAATGCCAGTGCTCGCCTGGCTGAGCTGCAAAAGGAGTTGAACCTGCCCAAGAACCGCCTTATATGTGACATGCCCACCAGGTGGAACTCAACGTTGGCCATGCTGCAGCGGCTGCACACGCAGCAGAGGGCCATCAATGAGTACCTGTGTGACTACGACACCAGGACAGGGTCAGGGGAGCTCGGGTTTTTTTCACCACACCAGTGGGGCATGATCAGGGATACATGCACTGTCCTGGCACCATTTGAGGAGGCCACGAGGATGGTGAGCAGTGACAGTGCATGCATCAGTGACACTGTACCTCTTGTCCACCTGTTGGAACATACGCTGCGTGGAATAATGGACAGGGCACTTGAGGCAGAACAGAGGCAGGAAGAGGAGGACTTCCTTGCCTCTCAAGGCCCCCTTTACCCAGACAGTGTTCCTTCTGTCCCACCCATCGCACAGGAAGAGGAGGAGGAGGATTGTGTCAGCATGGAGGTGGAGCCTGGCACTCAGCATCATCAGCAGCAGTCTTTTAGGGATGATTTACAGTCCCGAGAAACCAGTGGACTTTTACGTGGCTGGGAGGAGGTGGCAGCGGATCATGACGTCCTTAGTGACCTAGAGGACTCCGGACCGAATGCGTCAGCTAACCTACGCTGCATGGCCTCCCTGATCCTGCAAAGTCTGCGGAAGGATCCTCGTATTCTTCGGATCAAGGAGAGGGACCATTACTGGCTGGCCACTCTCCTTGATCCACGGTACAAGGGTAAGGTTGCGGACCTTATCTTACTGTCGTAGAGGGAGCAGAGGATGAGACAACTCTGGGAGGCCTTGCAGAAAGGTCTGTGCAACGCGGTCCCAGAGACTGGGAGGTTACAAACTCCTTTTCCTGGACAACGAGTTGCTGAGGCTTCGGTCAGTCAAAGAAGGAGCGGTGGGGAAGGTGGCCGTCTGACCGATGCGTTCAGACAATTCTTTAGTCCGCAGCCCCAAGGTATGATCGGTTCCAGCAACCATCGCCAGCGTCTGATATACATGGTGCAGGAATACCTAGGGGCAAGGTCAGACTTGGACACCTTCCCCACCGAAAATCCTCTGGCTTACTGGGTCTTGAGGATGGATCACTGGCCAGAGCTTGCATAGTATGCAATTGAGCTACTGGCCTATCCTGCATCCAGCGTTCTTTCAGAACGCACATTCAGTGCTGCTGGAGGATTTGTCACGGATCACAGGGTGCGCCTGTCCACCGACTCGGTTGATCGACTGACCTTCATAAAGATGAACCAGTCTTGGATCACCACCAGCTACCAAACACCTGAAGCTGATATAACAGACTAATTTATTTTCAAATGTCACATCCCTTCAAGACTGATGCTGATGCTGAGAGACTGTCCTGTTATGTTGACTATCCTCCTCCTCCTCAATGATCCGATTGATGATGATAGCTTGGAAGAACATTTTTGTTTCTGGGTGCTGCCACCAGTGGCTAAGGCCCAATTTTTCAGCCCCTGTTTAACAGGGGCATGTAATTACAATTTTTTATGCAATGCTTTGCAGCAGGGCTCATTCCTGCACTCCAACTAGAGTATCTGGGAGAGGTTGCAGTGTCGTGGCACCAGCACCAGTGCCTAAGGCCCAATTTTTCAGCCCCTGTTTAACAGGGGCGTGTAATTACAATTTTTGATGCAATACTTTGCAACAGGGCTCATTGCTGTGCTCCAAGTACAGTATCTGTGAGGGGTTGCAGTGTTGTGGCACCAGTGCCTAAGGCCCAATTTTTCTGCCCCTGTTTAACAGGGGCATGTAATTACAATTCTTGATCTAATAATTCACAGCAGGGCCCATTCCTGCGCCCACCAAGAGTAACTGTGAGGCCTTACAGTGTTGTGTCAACACCACCACCACCAAAGGCCCAATTTTTCAGCCCCTGTTCAACAGGGGCATGCAATTACAATTCTTGATCTAATAATTCACAGCAGGGCCCATTCATGCGCCCACCAAGAGTAACTGTGAGGGCTCACAGTGTTGTGGCAACACCAACATGTAAGGGGCAAATTTCAGCTGAGTATATACGGCAGGCCCCTACTTTCAAACATCCAACTTACAAACGACTCCTCCTTGCAAACGGAAGGATACAACAGGAAGTGAGAGGAAATCTACCCCTAGGAAGGCAAATTCTCTCCTGTAAGAGTTAACATGGGAAAAAAAGTGTCTCCTCTCCACTGATGCTTTATCACCAATTCTTGTTTCAATAAAAACCCCAAATTTTCAAAAAAACATTTGTCATTAGGACAGAAAGTGAGGTGAACTGTTCAGGTGCACACTGCACAGACAGCAAAACAAATGTTACAGGGGTGATAACCCTTCTCTATGTTTTCCAAAAAGCTTAAAAACATATTTTTTGGCTGGAGCTACACTTAAACAATGTACCTGTTCAAAATTACAAACAGATTCTACATAAGAACAAACCTACAGTCCCTGTCTTGTATGCACCGCCTGTATACGGCTGTTCAGAGTATATAGGGCCTTTTTTATTTTGTGTGCGGGGTTCCCCTCAATATCCATACAAGACCCAAAGGGGCTGGTAATGGGCTGGGGGGGGGGGGGGCTGTGATGGGGTAGCCATGCCATTTTTCTTAAAGATTTTCATCCATATTACCGGGACCAGACATTACATTAAAGCCGCAAGCAGTTTTAAATGGCTTTTTTTTCCTTTAGAAGTGTCATTTTGTGCAGGGACAGTTCTAAACACGGGAAACACGTGGCACTTCACAGGCATACTTTAGACACCCCCCAGGTACGATATTTAAAGGAATATTTTACTTTTTTTTTTCACTTTATGCATCATTAAAATGACTGCTCCCGAAAAACGACTGTTTTTAAAACGTCTTTTTGGATTGATACATGTCCCCTGGTGCAGAACCCGGGTCCCCAAACCCTTTTTAGGACAATAACATGCATAATAGTCGTTATAATTAGCACTTTAGATTTTGAACGTTCGCATCCATTGTATTTAATAGGGTTCTAACGTTCGTGCGAACTTTCGGTCCGTTCGCGGGTTCTGGTGCGAACCGGACCCGGGGGTGTTCGGCTCATCACTACTCCTCACCCCTAACAGAACGGAGATCTGTCTGTTTACATTGATACATTTCCATTCTGTCCTTCTCCAGAGCAATCGCGGATAGCTGGCGGCCTTCGTGCGCCCCTACGTCATGTGGTGGGTGGACACACGCCCCCTGTACTGCCTAACGATGATATACGTCGGCAGAACGGCACGGCTGCGCAAAGCAACGTACCTGTACGTTGCTTTGAAATTGCCGCCGCAGGCTCCGTGGCCGTGCCCGCGGGCCCCACGAACTCCATCTCCGCCGGTGTCCCGCACTCGCGTCACGGAGCGCCAGAACGGGGAGATGCCAGTGTAAACAAGGTATTTCCCTGTTCTGCCTAGTGACAGGACACTAATCTTCTGCTCAGGAGCAGTGATCTCTGTCATGTCACTTGTAGCCCATCCCCCACACAGTTATAATCACTCCCTAGGACACACTTAACCCCTTCATCGCCCCCTAGTGTTTAACCCCTTCCCTGCCAGTGTCATGTACACAGTAATCAGTGCATTTTTATAGCACTGATCGCTGTATAAATGTGAATGGTCCCAAAATAGTGTCAAAAGTGTCCGATGTGTCCGCCATAATGTTGCAGTCACGATAAAAATCGCTAGTAAAAAAAATAATATTAATAAAAATGCCATAAAACTGTCCCCTATTTTGTAGAAGCTATAACTTTTGCGCAAACCAATCAATAAAAGCTTATTGTGTTTTTTTTTTTTTTTTACCAAAAATATGTAGAAAAATACGTATCGGCCTAAACTGAGGAAAAAAAAGTTTCTATATATTTTTTGGGGGATATTTTTTATAGCAAAAAGGAAAAAATATTGCTTTTTTTCCCCAAAATTGTTGTTCTATTTTTGTTTATAGCGCAAAAAATTAAAACCGCAGAGGTGATAAAATACCACCAAAAGAAAGCTCTATTTGTGGGGAAAAAAGGACGTAAATTTTGTTTGGGTGGTATGTTGCACGACCGCGCAAGTGTCAGTTAAAGCGACGCAGTGCCGAATCGCAAAAAGTGGCCCGGTCTTTGGCCAGCCAAATGGCCTGGGGCTGAAGTGGTTAATTAAAGCGGAGCTCCACCCTAAAGTGGAACTTCCGCTCATCGGAACCCTCCCCCCCCTCCGGTGTCACAATTGACACCTTTCAGGGGGGAAGGGGGTGCAGATACCTGTCTAAGACAGGTATTAGCACCCACTTCCGGGAGTCCTCTCTGCGGGAAATCTGTGGGAAGCATGTCACTTCCCGCAGAATACCCGTAGTGTTCTGGGAGACACTCGGCTCCCAGAACACAGGAGGACCAGTCAGAACGGGGCAGCACGACTCGCGCATGCGCCGTAGGGAACCGGGCAGTGAAGCCACAAGGCTTCACTTCCTGGTTCCCTCACGAGGATGGCGGTGGGGGCAGCAGAGTGACGAGCGATTGCCCGTCCTTTGCTGCGGACGTCGCTGGACTCCAGGACAGGTAAGTGTCCTAATATTAAAAGTCAGCAGCTGCAGTATTTGTAGCTGCTGGCTTTTAATATTTATTTTTTTCGGCGGAGCTCCGCTTTAATTTGGATTTTTTGACGAATGCATTTTTTTGAACGAAACAAAATAAATAAAAACTAATTTTGGAAGTAACTAAATCATTTTATTTTTCGGACGAAAACGGAATTTCCGAAACAAAATATTTCAGTGTGCACATGTCTATTGATATGTAGACAAAGCTTTCCAGACTTGCTCCTGGATCAGTTTGGTCTTCACTCCATAAATAATTGGATTTAGCATGGGTGGGACTAGAAGGTACGTATCGGCTAGAATTATATGAACATAAGGTGGGATCCTTTTACCGCCATACCGGTGGGACAGGAAAGTGAAAAAAGCCAGACCATGAAAACTTAGAAAGACGCACATATGAGGTATGCAGGTGTTAAAGGTCTTCAGTCGGGCGTCTTTGGATGGAAGGCTGAAGACGGCGTGGAAGATGGCGCAGTAGGATACCAGGATGAACAGCAGGTCTACTCCTAGGACCATGAACGCCACAGCCAACCCCAGAGCGCTGTTTATTCTGATGTCGGCAGCAGCAAGTTTCACAATCGCCATGTGCTCACAGTATGAATGGGGCACAACGTTGGTTCTAAATGCCGGAAATCTCTGTATCAAAATTATGCAGGGACTGAACAAAGTGACCGCTCTGAACAGTAAGAAGAGGACCAGTTTGACGATGATGGCGTTGGTCATTATAGACCCATATCTGAGTGGTTGACAGATGGCGATATAACGATCAAATGCCATACCAAGCAAAAGTCCTGACTCCAAGCTGGTGAAGGAATGGAGGAAGAACATCTGGAGGAGACATGACTCAAAACTAATGTGCCTGTTCTGGAACCAGAAGACAGACAGCATTTGTGGGGCAATGCTTGTGGACAGAAGGGCATCATTGGAGGCCAACAGAGAAAGAAAAATAAACATAGGCTTGTGGAGGACAGAAGAGGCTGAGATGACAGCTAGGAGCATCATATTTCCCAACAATGCCAGGACATAACATAGGCAAACAACGAGACCTACCCAGTTATAAGATCCTTCTATTCCGGGAATCCCAACCAGGATGAATGAGGTGGGATAGAATGTGCCATTGACTTTGATGTCACTCATTTCTCTGATATTCACCTTCTACACTGAAGACCACAGCTCTCTATGAAGAATTAATATACTGGAGGGTTCAGTCACCTGATGGGATAGAAGACGTATAATTACAACTGGAGTATGAACACTAAGAAATATATACCGTATATACTGGAGAATAAGCCAAGCTTTTCAGCACTTTTTTGTGTGCTGAAAACGCCCCCCTCTGCTTATACTCGAGTCTCTCCGATCAGCCCCTGTGTCATGCAGTCAGATGGAACCCCGCCCCGCCTCCTCCTCGTCCTCATCCATGATAGGCGGAGCACTGAAGACTGACTCCCTGCTGGGAAATGGAGTGTTCCGTTCTCTTACGGACGAGGACAAGGAGGAGGCAGGGCGGGGCTACACTGGATGGGTGCCGACTGCATGACACGGAGATCAGGTATGCAGATCGGCACAGTGAGGCTTGCAATGGGCACAGTGAGGCTTGCAATGGGCACAGTGAGGCTTGCAATGGGCACAGTGAGGCTTGCAATGGGCACAGTGAGGCTTGCAATGGGCACAGTGAGGCATGCAATGGGCACAGTGAGTCATGCAATGGGCACAGTGAGTCATGCAATGGGCACAGTGAGTCATGCAATGGGCACAGTGAGGCTTGCAATGGGCACAGTGAGGCTTGCAATGGGCACAGTGAGGCTTGCAATGGGCACAGTGAGGCTTGCAATGGGCACAGTGAGGCATGCAATGGGCACAGTGAGGCTTGCAATGGGCACAGTGAGGCATGCAATGGGCACAGTGAGGCATGCAATGGGCACAGTGAGGCATGCAATGGGCACAGTGAGGTATGCGATGGGCACAGTGAGGCTTGCGATGGGCACAGTGAGGCTTGCGATAGGCACAGCGAGGCTGCAAATGGGCACAGCGAGGCTTGCGATGGGCACAGTGAGGCTGCAAATGGGCACAGTGCGGCTGCAGATGGGCAATGTTGACCCTCTTTTCCGCTTACAGTAGCTGCTGCATTTCTCACCCTTATATTCGAGTCAATACGTTTTCCCATTTTTTTGTGGTAAAATTAGGTGCCCCGGCTTATATTTGGGTCGGCTTATACTCGAGTATATACAGTATTTATATGTATAAGAAAAGTGAAGTGCATTACTTTTCTACCAATTCTTTTCCAATCTACTGGCTGTTGAGAACTACTAATGCAATAATAGAGTTGGAGAAAAGACCAGGCATTGCCGACATCATAAGACCAGTGTACGGAACACTTGGGTTCAATTTTAAAGCTAATGGCCTATCCCAGAGAGCTTCAAATCAAGGTGTGCAGGGGCATTATAGGCGGGCAAAACTGACTGGCTCACAATCAAAATTTTGGGATTGAAATAGATTTTGAGAAATTTAAGTTGAATGATTTTTCAGTCTAAACCTCATCCCATTTTTGCTGCAAGAAGCATGACACTGAGAGGGGTGCCCAAATGTTCTTGCAGCATTACACCTTATTTTCCATTATAATAATTATCTTTAGACATGTGAACTGATGAAAAATGTGTTAGTTTTTGTTTCATTAGATTCTTTTATTTTTTTTTTCAGAAATCCAAAAATGTGAAAATTCGTAATTCGGAAATTCAAAAATTCGTAAATTGGAAAATTCAAAAAAATTCGAAATTTCGGAATTCATAAATTTGAAAATTCGTAAATTCGAAAATTCGGAATTTGTAAATTTGAAAATTCGTAAATTCGAAATTTGTAAATTTGAAATTTCGTAAATTCGAAAATAAGAAAGGAAAATTTGAAAATAAGAAAGAACGAAAATCCAGAAAAACAAAAATGTGAATTAATAACTAACTAATAATAACTTAACTATTACTAACTATTAAATTATAGGTATTGGAATTTCCTTTCAAATTTGGCTGTTAGTGAACTTAACAAATACAAATTTATCTGAAGTTACGAATTACCTGAAATAAAGAATGCTGCATCTAAACAAATGGAACTAAAATAAATAATAGTAATATTACGTTTTTATTATTATTATTATTGTTATTTATTATTATTAATTTGTTATGTTTCATTTGTTTAAATATGGCAAGTAAGGAAAATAGATGTGATAAGTACGGGTTCTAACATAGGAAATTTACACCTGCTGCCATCCTTCACCCTATTCCATTCCCCTTCCGCCCCCCCCCTTTTTTTTTCTTTCTTGGATTTGTTTTGTTTTGTTTTGTCTTTTTATGTTTTGTTTTTCGGAGTTGTATATGAAGATGTATTTGAAATTGGCTAGACAAAATAACTACATTATCTATATATGTATGAATCTTTCAATGTCTGTATTACAACTCTATAATAATAATAATAAAATCAGATTGAAATAAATATGGCATTCGTTATTACGGATAATTCATAACTTTGGATAAATTCCAATACCTATACTTTATTTAGTAATAGTTAGTAATAGTTAAGTTATTATTAGTTAGTTATTATTTCCGATTTTCGAGTTTTAGGGTTTTTGAATTTTCTGATTTTTGTTCTTATTTTCTTATTTTCGTTCTTTTGAATTCTCTGATTTCCATTCTTATTTTGGAATTCTCACAATCTCCGGATTTTCGAATTTTTGAATCTCCAAATTTCAGAATTGTAAAAAATTTGGAATTTCCAAATTTTTTTGAATTCCAAATTTCCGAAATTTAGAATTTTCGGATTTTCCAATTTCGGAATTTCTGAAATTTTGAGTTTTCGAATTTCCGAACTTCCGAATTTTGGAATTTGGAATTTACGAATCTCCAAATTTCCGAATTAAATTTTTTTAAATTTTCCAAATTTGAAGATTCTGAATTTCCAAAATTTAGAATTTCAAAATTTTCTAATTTCTGACATTTAGAGTTTTCTAAACTTCTGAATTTCCGAATTTTGAAATTTCAAATTTCCGAATTTCCGAGCATTCGGAAAAATTAGAAAATTTGAAAATTCAGATATTTTTTACGAATTAACGAATTTGTCTAAATTTGTTAAAGCAAATTTGTCTAAATTCGCTAATAAACTAATTTGTAACTAAACGAATTGTACATGTCTAATTATCTTATAAAAAAGGAATACTTTGAATGTATTTCTCTGGTATTGAAGTTTTCGGAGAAGATTTGGAGCTCATTTTATATATTTGTTTTGTTGAAAAAATGAACTGGCCTTAGAATGAACTGTTCATTGTGTTATGTATAATTGTATTTTCAGAAACGATAAATGAAGACTTAAAACAGAAATAAAATGTCTTTGTTGCTTGATAAAGAAATACAGAAATAGAAATGAACAACGTGATGCTCCAATCATAATCAATAGATATGAATATTTTATATTATAAAGATGTATGCCTTGTGAAGTACACAGCAACCCAACTCTTCATTACACAATACTACACTCACCCAGCTATCCAATAGACATGTGCGATTAGTTTCGTACGAATCGAAAATTCGTACGAATTTTTCGAAATTCGTACATTTGTACGAATCCGAATTACGAATTTTTTCGAATATGAATTCTGTACGAAATTTCGTATCCAAATTATCCGAATCCAAACTACCAAATAAGACATGGAAGTTCGACAAAGCGATAGGTAAATATTTTTTGGTCGAATGTGACTAACCTTAACTCTATTAGTCCAAGATTATTCTACATAGAGAGAAAAGATTCGACATAGAGAGAAAAGATTCGACATTATAGAGAGAAAAGATTCGACATAGAGAGAAAGGATTCAACATTATAGAGAGAAAAGATTCAACATTATAGAGAGAAAAGATTCGACATTATAGAGAGAAAAGATTGCTGCTGGAATTGGGTGGGGGAAGTACATTTGCGGTCGAATCATTTGTTTGTTCCGATTCTACATTATAGAGAGAAAAGATTCGACATTATAGGGAGAAAAGATTCGACATAGAGAGAAAAGATTCGACATAGAGAGAAAAGATTCGAGTCATTCGACATTATAGAGAGAAAAGATTGCTGCTGGAATTGGGTGGGGGAAGTACATTTGCGGTCGAATCATTCGTTCGTTCCGATTCTACATTATAGAGAGAAAAGATTTGACATTATAGAGAGAAAAGATTTGACATTATAGAGAGAAAAGATTTGACATAGAGAGAAAAGATTCGAGTCATTCGACATTATAGAGAGAAAAGATTGCTGCTGGAATTGGGTGGGGGAAGTACATTTGCGGTCGAATCATTCGTTCGTTCCGATTCTACATTATAGAGAGAAAAGATTCGACATTATAGAGAGAAAAGATTCGACATAGAGAGAAAAGATTCGACATAGAGAGAAAAGATTCGACATAGAGAGAAAAGATTCGAGTCATTCGACATTATAGAGAGAAAAGATTGCTGCTGGAATTGGGTGGGGGAAGTACATTTGCGGTCGAATCATTCGTTCGTTCCGATTCTACATTATAGAGAGAAAAGATTCAACATTATAGAGAGAAAAGATTTGACATAGAGAGAAAAGATTCAACATAGAGAGAAAAGATTCGACATAGAGAGAAAAGATTCGACATTATAGAGAGAAAAGATTCGACATTATAGAGAGAAAAGATTCGACATAGAGAGAAAAGATTCGACATAGAGAGAAAAGATTCGACATAGAGAGAAAAGATTTGAGTCATTCGACATTATAGAGAGAAAAGATTGCTGCTGGAATTGGGTGGGGGAAGTACATTTGCGGTCGAATCATTCGTTCGTTCCGATTCTACATTATAGAGAGAAAAGATTGCTGCTGGAATTGGGTGGGGGAAGTACATTTGCGGTCGAATCATTCGTTCGTTCCGATTCGACATTATAGAGAGAAAAGATTCGACATTATAGAGAGAAAAGATTGCTGCTGGAATTGGGGGAAGTGGGGGAAGTACATTTCCGGTCGAATCATTCGTTCGTTCCGATTCGACATTATAGAGAGAAAAGATTCGACATTATAGAGAGAAAAGATTCGACATTATAGAGAGAAAAGATTCGACATTATAGAGAGAAAAGATTGCTGCTGGAATTGGGGGAAGTGGGGGAAGTACATTTCCGGTCGAATCATTCATTCGTTCCGATTCGACATTATAGAGAGAAAAGATTTGACATTATAGAGAGAAAAGATTGCTGCTGGAATTGGGGGAAGTGGGGGAAGTACATTTCCGGTCGAATCATTCGTTCGTTCCGATTCGACATTATAGAGAGAAAAGATTTGACATTATAGAGAGAAAAGATTGCTGCTGGAATTGGGGGAAGTGGGGGAAGTACATTTCCGGTCGAATCATTCGTTCGTTCCGATTCGACATTATAGAGAGAAAAGATTCGACATTATAGAGAGAAAAGATTGCTGCTGGAATTGGGTGGGGGAAGTACATTTCCGGTCGAATCATTCGTTCGTTCCGATTCGACATTATAGAGAGAAAAGATTCGACATTATAGAGAGAAAAGATTGCTGCTGGAATTGGGTGGGGGAAGTACATTTCCGGTCGAATCATTCGTTCGTTCCGATTCGACATTATAGAGAGAAAAGATTTGACATTATAGAGAGAAAAGATTGCTGCTGGAATTGGGTGGGGGAAGTACATTTCCGGTCGAATCATTCGTTCGTTCCGGTCGAATCGTTCGTTATACGTGTCGTACGGAATTCGTATTTCGGACGAATTCGAATTGAATTCCGTACACGGATTACGAATTACGATTTTTTTTTAATACGGAACGGAACGGAACAAATTTTTCGACGGCTCCCATGTCTACTATCCAATAGGAATGTACACTGACTTATTGAGGAAATAGTTTAAAAAGCCGATCATGTGGAATCAGACAAATGGATAAAATCATACAGATACCGGTGAGGAGCTTCAGTTACTGATCACCTCAAACATCAGAATGGGGAAAATTGGATCTCAGTAAATGGTGCAAAAAACAAAAACCATCGAGTGTTATATGGAAATTACCATTTTTACCAATTAAAAACAACTTTTCTTATTGTATTACCAAGTTTTATGTCCTGTAGTCCTTTAATACGTATGTGACGAACAGAACTTTGTCCGCCATAAATGCTTCCCTTGTCCAGAACCAGCACTATCCAAGACTCTTCAACCCACCCAGTCACTAGACAACCACCAGTCTTGGAGTACATGAGGAATAGCCTTTTATTTGAGATCTCACACAAATATATACACAAGGATGACAATACAAACTGTAACCAGAAACCTAATTAACATGAGCTAATTGCTAATCGTTTAGACAGCCTAGGTGACTCAGAGACACGACAGGGGTTAACGTTGTTTAAATATATTACATTCCCGAACACACGGCAGCTACCAGACACTCCAACCAGCCGAATAAGACCCCATACAAATAATTCTCCCTCCACAAACGAGACAACGCTCCGTGTTGAAGTTCCAAAACAGGGAATGAATCTTTATTACAAGCACAGGGTGACACACTTCTCTTCAAAACACTTCCCTCCCATCCTTGGGGAACAGGGCGGGTTAAACTGTCCAATGACAATGGTGATACAGGTCAGGTGTGTTCAAACTTCTCCTTCAGTAAACAGTCTTAGCAGGAGGGGTTGCTGGAGTTATCCCCCCCCCCCTCCTCACAGCAAGACACTTAAACATCCCATAATAGGCAGCCAGACGGTCTACCAAGCTCCAATCCACATCACCACAAACAACAATGAAAAGGTCTTTAGAAGCTAGTCTGGATTCATTAACATTACACAGGCAGCCAGGTGGTTGAAGTTGAACACATCAGCATCTCTCAATTAACCTGTTGAGTTCAGAATCAAACAACCAGTAAATAGTCCTTTACAGATATCCTTGGGAACATTGTGGATTAACACCACAGACCCATTTTAAAGCAATCCAAGACATATTCTCAATGTCCATTATTTTCTGGCTCATACTTTCTAAGAACTTCTGGCTTCCACGGGCCCACCCGTTACAATGACCTTTAGGACAGACTTGCCGTCTTTTAGCTCGGAAGACACAGTCAACATTATCATAGAGAAACACAGAAAAGCTTCTCACAATAGCAGAGTTCATTAACACAAACAACAATTGGTGAAATACTCTAAAGCCTAGTACACACGGCCGAGAATCTCGTCAGGAAAAAAAAGGTTGTTTTTTCTGACGAGATTCTTGACAAGAATCTTGTCCCGGCCGAGTGTACACACGTACGATTAAAAAAAAAAACGCTGTTCTTTTGAATGGAACGAACGCGGTGACATCATCGACTACGACGAGCATGCGCTCGTCACATTCGATGCCGTCGCCGCCATCTTGCTACACCCTACCTATGCCTAGGAAGCTACCGCGCATGCGTCAAAGTCATTTTGAGCATGCGCGGGTTTCCACGATGACAGGTAAGCATACACACTCTCGGGTCTCTCTTCGAGAAACAGGCCGACATGAATCCCGACGAGAAAATAGAGAGCAGGTTCTCTATTTTTCTCGTCGAGATTCTGGGCAGTTTTCTTGACGAGAAACCTGAAAGCCTCGTACACACGGCCGGTTTTCTCGGCAAGAAAGCTCTCCCAGCAGTTTTCTTGTCGTTTCTTGACGAGAAAATCGGCCGTGTGTACGAGGCCTTAGAGCCCACACTAGAGTTTTTTTTACAATAAACACATTATAACAGACAGACAGGTGGCTGGAGTTGATGACATCAGCATCTTCTATGAGCCCCAACATTATGAAGCCATCACTATAATATGAGATATACAGGGTTCCCAGAGTCTGTGTGTTTTGGGGGGACATGGACTTGAATCCAAAGTAGCATTACTTCAAGGTCCCCAGGCATACACCTTGCAAAGAGTATTGTTCCCTTAACCACTTCAATACCGCCCATAGTCATATGACGTCCACAGATGGGATCTCTCATCCTGGGCGGGCGTCATATGACGTCCTGAACTTTGTGGGGGGATATCTGAATGATGGGTTCAGCTAGAGGCATCATTCAGATATCCTTCTCTTCTGCCGGCGATTCTGTGCACAATAAGAATGATCATAGTGGAAATTCCGCCTCTTGATCGTTCTTATAGGCGGCAGGAGGGGACACCCCCCCTCCCGCCGCCATCCGGTGCTTCTCCAGACTCTCCCGTGCCATTGGGGGGCCGGAGAATGAATCATCCGGCGCCGGATAGGAAGCATAGAGATGACTGGTGACCAGATGGTCACCAGTCATCTCTATGACCGTCGGAGGCCCGGGCGCGACGTGATGACGTCACACCCCGGGATCTCAGAAGTAAACAAAGCCGTGATTGCGGCTAGTAAGCATGAGATCGGTGAAATTTTTTTCACGATCTCATGCTTTCCAGCCTGGAGGAGAGATGTGGGGTCTTATTGACCCTGCATCTCTCCATAAAGAGGACCTGTCACACACCATTCCTATTACAAGGGATGTTTACATTCCTTGTAATAGGAAAAAAAAGTGATCACATTTTTAATTTTTTTTTAAAGTGTAAAAAAAAAAAAAAAAATGAAGTAAAAAAAAAAAAAAAAAAGTAAAACGCCCCTGTCCCCGGTAGCTCGCGATCAGAAGCGAACGCACACGTAAGTCCCGCCCACATATGTAAACGCTGTTCAAAACACATATGTGAGGTATCGCAGCGTGCGTGAGAGTGCGTGCAACAATTCTAGCACTAGACCTCCTCTGTAACTCTAAACTGGTAACCTGTAAAAATTTTCAAAGCGTCGCCTATGGAGATTTTTAAGTACCGAAGTTTGGCGCCATTCCATGAGTGTGCGCAATTTTAAAGCGTGACATGTTAGGTATCTATTTACTCGGCGTAACATCATCTGTCATATTTTACCAAAAAATTGGGCTACTTTACTGTTTTGCTATTTTTCAATGAAACCTATTTAAAAAAAAAAAAAAGGAGTTTGAAAAATTATTGCGCAAATACCGTGCAAGAAAAAAAGTTGCAATGACCGTCATTTTATTTCCTAGGGTGTCTGCTAAAAAAACATTTATAATGTTTGGGGGTTCTGAGTAATTTTCTAGCAAAAGAATGATGATTTGTACATGTAGGAGAGAAGTGGCAGAATAGCCCCGGTATTGAGGTGGTAAAAAAGGCCCGGTGTTGAAGTGGTTAAAATCCAGGGCCCATAATCAGAAGGCAAGAGGCTAGCATTCAGTCCTCTCCAAAAGCCTCTGTCCTGGCTAGGTCTGTCACAATGTACAATAAAGACACTCCATGGAATTCTTTCTATTATCCCTCCCAAACAATGAATGATCTTATCTCGCCCGTCCAGCGTTCTCTCTTCATGAAGGGCTGCAGTTGGCTTATATTAGTAGCTTACTTCAACTGCTTTAACAGGGGAGCCCCCAGATCCCACCCCTTCTCCCCATGTGAGTGAATATGGGGTACATAGTACCCCTACCCATTCCTCCCCACAAAAAAAGTGTAGTGTAAAAAAAAAACAGGAGCCAGTTCTTGACTAGTCCTTTATTAACCACTTCAGCCCTGGAGGATTTGGCTGCCCAATGACCAGGCCACTTTTTTCGATTCGGCACTGCGTCGCTTTAACTGACAATTGCGCGGTCGTGCAACGTGGCTCCCAAACTAAATTGACGTCCTTTTTTTCCCACAAATAGAGCTTTCTTTTGGCGGTATTTGATCGCCTCTGCGGTTTTTATTTTTTGCGATATAAACAAAAAAATAGCGTAAATTGTGAAAAAAGCCATATTTTTTACTTTTTGCTATAATAAATATCCACAAAAAATATATAAATTATTTTTTTTCCTCAGTTTAGGCCGATACGTATTCTTCTACATATTTTTGGTAAAAAAAATTGCAATAAGCGTTTATCGATTGGTTTGCGCAAAAGTTATAGCGTCTACAAAATAGGGGATTGTTTTTATTATTAATTATTTTTTATTAGTAATGGCGGCGATCTGCGATTTTTATCGTGACTGTGACATTATGGCGGACACATCGGACACTTTTGACGCTATTTTGGGACCATTGTCATTTATACAGTGATCAGTGCTATAAAAATGCACTGATTACTGTGTAAATGACACTGGCAGAGAAGGGGTTAAGTGTGTCCTAGGGAGTGATTCTAACTGTATGGGGGCGGGGCTTACTGTGACACGACAGTGATCACTGCTCCCGATGACAGGGAGCAGACAATCAGTGTCCTGTCACTAGGCAGAACAGGCAAATGCCTTGTTTACACATGCATCTCCCCGTTCTTCAGCTCTGTGACACAATCGCGGGACACTGGCGGACATCAAGTCTGCGGGTCCCGTGGGCACGGTCACGGAGCTCGCGGCAGGGGCACGCGTGTGCCCACACGGCGGCAAATTTAAAGGGACGTACCTGTACGCCCATTTGCCTGTCCGTGCCATTCTGCCGACGTAAATGTTCGTGCGGCGGTTGACAAGTGGTTAAAAAACAAACAAACAACACCCCACCGATGTAGATCCATCATCAATCAAGACGCCCGCCGCTCCGCCGGATTCGAAAAAAGAAATGCTCTGCGCGTGACAAAGGCTAACCGCCAACTGCCTGCTCCTCCGTCTGACAGTTCCTAAATAGGTATGGGGCGGGGCCACCTAGTGACATCACCTGGTGACGCCACCCCCCTTGTGACATCACTGACCTGTGCATGCTGGGTCAGTGACATTGCAAGGGGGTGGTACCACCAGGTGACATCACCTGGTGATGCCGTCCCCCTTGTGACATCACTGACCTGTGCATGCTGGGTCAGTGACATTGCAAGGAGGTGGTGCCACCAGGTGACATCACCTGGTGATGCCGTCCCCCTTGTGACATCACTGACCTGTGCATGCTGGGTCAGTGACATTGCAAGGGGGTGGTGCCACAAGTGACATCACCTGGTGATGCCGCCCCCCTTGTGACATCACTGACGTGTGCATGCTGGGTCAGTGACATTGCAAGGGGGTGGTGCCACCAGGTGACATCACCTGGTGACGCCGCCCCCCTTGTGACATCACTGACCTGTGCATGCTGAGTCAGTGACATTGCAAGGGGGCGGTGCCACCAGGTGACATCACCAGGTATAATGAAATAAATAGGACACAAATATTCAAGGGGTAACCAGCAATTTGTGGAACAAAATAATAAAAAGGATGATTCAACCTCGTAGGTGAATAATTCTCATAAAGTGCAATATGATGAAAAACAATAACAATAGGTCATCATAGTTCATAAATAGTCCATCTTGAGGAATCCATGGTGGACCGCAAAGGGTCTCAAAAGTAGTAATCCATGGCGTTGGATATGAAAAATAAAAAACCGCACAAGGTGTAAATCTGTAAAATCAAATTTATTATAAAAAAGGGGGGTGCAAACTTACAAGAAATCCAGCAAAATAAGCTTGCATGTAAAAACAATTGCCACAAACATGGGTGATGGATTACCAAGCCATGAATGACTACTTTTGCTGTCCACCATGGACTTTGTGTATTGATGATGGACCATTCTATATACATACTTGGAACTCAGTGTCCACACACCATTCCCTATACGGAGGATTCCATTGAGGTTATCTCCTCACCAATGCCTGTTTGGCCCATCTACTATACGGTACACGTGTCCGTCCCATCTGGTAAGAGTGCCAACCTCACTCATCAAGTCTATTCACCTATTATCAAGTATATCTACTTAGATCAACAACAGATGGACTCTTTTCACCTTTATCACTGTTATTATTACTCACTTATCCCAAGATGGACTATTTATGACCCATGATGACCTATTTTTATTGTTTTTCATCATATTGCACTATATGAGAATTATTCACCTACGTGGTTGAATTATCCTTTTATTTTATTTTTTTCACAAATTGTTGGTTACCTCTTGAATATTTGTGTCCTATTTATTTCATTTCACTGCTTTCACTGAGCTCTACACTATTTGTTTTATATTATTCTAGCGTCTAGTGGAGTGTTGGCAGCTCACCATTTTCTCTTTACACAATTATTTTCCCTCTTTTGACATCACCAGGTGGCCCCCGCCCCTTACCTATTTAAGATTTGTCAGACGGCAGAGCAGGCAGTCGTTGTTCACATCTGGTGGTCCTGTACTTCCCTACAAACTTTCTGGAAAGAAGTCTGCCGCATCACTTCCCAGGTCACTTCCTACGACATTGACTTTAACCCAGCCCAACTCCTTCTCCACCACTCGCCCCTACCACAAAAGTCTTATCACAAATCCCTAGCAATGCACATGATCAACGCAGCTAAACAGTGTATCCCGTTATACTGGAACTCAATGCAACTACCCACGCTCAGAGAATGGTACACCAGAATTCGTAAAGTCGCTAATGCCTTGTACACACAATAGGAATTTCCTAAGAAAAAGGTCCAACTGAATTTTTTCAAAGGATATTCCGACCACGTGTGATCCCTATCTGACTTTTTTCCATCGGAATTTAGAAAGAGAACATGTTCTATTTTTTTTTTAATTTCTATCGGAAATTCCGTTCCTCTGTGTGGAACTCCGACGGAGAAAAAACAACGCATGCTCAGAATCAAGTCGACGCATGCTTGGAAGCATTGAACTTAATTTTTCTCATCTCGTCGTAGTGTTGTGCGTCGCCGAGTTTTGGACGGTCGGAATTTGGCATGACAGTGTGTATGCATGACAGCTTGAACAGAATTCGGTCAGAAAATTCCATCGGAGTTTAGCCCGTCGGAAATTCCGATCGTGTGTACAAGGCATGAGATGGAAAAATTTATACACACAGCACATGACACCCCAACAAAATTCAGTAAAAAATGGGCCTGTTGGACTCATCAGACAACTGAGTACACAAACACAATAGACCCCCCCCACCTAATGATAAAAAAAAGAGACAAACAATCCGAACCGCCAGGGGAAACGCCAAGCGCAAGCCGCAATTCACATCCTTTATTCAGCTACGGGGAGTCAGAGCCAAACCCCCTCTAACCCTTCCCCCCCTTCAACATATCCTCCTCCCCCCACTCCCCTCCCCCACCCTGTTTCCCACACACTTTACCCCTCCCAGGTATCCCGCCTACATTCCCACATATCAGTACCGCCGTCCCACCCCACACACAGTCCCGACCCACCTACCCCAGTTACAAGGCACAGGACTAAGTTACAGCCACCTCTTCCAAACTACAACGCACGTTCACTCCTAAGGGGAAACTTTATGCTATAACGCCTTATGCCAAACAAGCTCTTCCCCGATAACATAGTTCCAGCACTTAGGCAACTATCGAGCTTGCTTCGGACCTCTCCATGATTTACCGCTCTCTGCCAAATTTATGTCCACTTCAACCTACAAGCTGGATCCTAATTCAACCCCATGATCAGTCTAATTGTATAGTGGACGCCTCTCTATGTATATGTATTATGTGACCTTGTAAAATATCCATTGTATTACTGTTGTTCAAGATATTTGTACAAGCTTCTTACTTCTTGCTTTTCAATAAAATAAATTATTTGAAAAAAAAAAAAAAAAACATTGTCTTTTTATGTGGGGATAGTGAGGAATATTGTTTAATATTTGTGTGATGTTTTTGTACTTTATGGGTTTTTTAGGCCAATAAAGGCTATAATAACATTTCTGTTTATTTAATTTGTGGCAGCGCCAGCTCCAGCCATGTGCCCCATTCTGAATCCTTCCTTGAAATCCAGGGGATTTGCCCAATGTGCTTATTAAATATATATAACATACAGTACCTGCCGATGCTTGCTGGACCACGTGTCTGTGGTCATGTGGATCCTGCTGCTAGCTTTAAATGGTTTAGCAACGTAGAGCCATTAGCTTCCATGTGTTGGTGGAGAGTAGGGACAGCTTTTTGGAGAAAAAAAAATGGCGACTGGGCACTTGTCACTGGGGTGCAGAACGGGCCCCAAAGTAGTGGAAGAACACAAACTCCAGAACAACAGCAGCAGCTGTAAAGCCAACACATTTGTCAAACTGGCCTTACGATGCTGGGCATGAGGGCAATTGGGTAAATATTGTTTCTTCTGTTCCACCAGCTGGGGAATAGACACTTGCCTGGACAAAGATGTCCTGGAGATGTGCTTGACACTACTGTGTGGGGTAAGATGACAAGATTTTTAAAATGAAATCCAGGGACATATTTTTTTTTACTAGTAATGGCGGCAATTAGCGACTCTCTGCCCGTCGCTGCTGCCGCCGCCTGCCTCACGGCCTGTCAAGTCTTACTCTCCGTGCCCCCGGCTACTACTGGGTGGGGAGCGGAGGAAAATCACTCTGCCAGGGAAGGCAAGGAGATAGGCAGGCAGGCGGCTGGCCGGGACTTGATCCAAGGTAGAAGAACAATCGAGCGGAGCTGAATGGGCATGCACCCGAAACTGAAGAAATATTCCCTCAGCTCATGATCATCAGAAAGGGGCACAGATAATGGAAAAAAATACACCCCCCTAATCTAGTAGGAATTTGAAATTGCCCCAGCCCCTGTTCAAATCCAATCCGGGGCCAAAACCGGGGACAGACTTGGTCCGGGGACAGTGTCCTCAATCCGGGGACTGTCCCCGGAAACCGGGGATGTCTGGTTACCCTAGTGTCACTGGCAACCCTCTTCCCCACTTGAAGTGCTGTAAGGTAGGCCTGCTAAACCCCTATCAGACTTCCATCCCTATTGCGTGAGGTTGCAGGTGTTGCAGTGGAAGCACATGGAGATTCTTGTGGAGTAGGGGGAGATGGAGGAGTGAGAAGGAGGAAGGAGAGGGAGGAGTGAAAAGGAGGAAGGAGAGGGAGGAGTGAAAAGGAGGAAGGAGAGGGAGGAGTGAGAAGGAGGAAGGAGAGGGAGGAGTGAGAAGGAGGAAGGAGAGGGAGGAGTGAAAAGGTGGAAGGAGAGGGAGGAGTGAAAAGGAGGAAGGAGAGGGAGGAGTGAAAAGGAGGAAGGAGAGGGAGGAGTGAGAAGGAGGAAGGAGAGGGAGGAGTGAAAAGGAGGAAGGAGAGGGAGGAGTGAAAAGGAGGAAGGAGAGGGAGGAGTGAGAAGGAGGAAGGAGAGGGAGGAGTGGTAAAGTCTACAGGATTGGAAATATCAGTTTGTAAATGGATAGAAAACTGGCTAAAAGACAGAATTCAGAGAGTAGTGGTTAATGATTCTTACTCTGAATGGTCTAAGGTTATCAGTGGTGTACCCCAAGGTTCAGTGCTGGGACCCTTACTTTTTAATATGTTTATAAATGATATTGGGTCTGAGATCAAAAGTAACATTTCTGTCTTTGCAGATGACACCAAGCTATGCAGTGGAATGACGTCCTTACAGGATGTCGCCAATTTACAAGCCGACCTCAATGCTCTGTCTAATTGGGCGACTATGTGGCAGATGAGGTTTAATGTTGATAAATGTAAAGTTATGCACTTGGGGGCTAAGAATATGAATGCATCATACATACTAGGGGGAGTACAACTGGGGGGATCCGTAGTGGAGAAGGATCTGGGGGTTTTGGTAGATCATAAGCTCAATAATGGCATGCAATGCCAAGCTGCGGTTTCCAAAGCGAGCAAAGTCCTTTCTTGTATTAACTGGGTACTGACGTTTATAGGTAAAGTTGATCCGGGGAATATCCGATTGCCTCTCGGGGGATCAGGAAGGAATTTTTTCCCCTGCTGTAGCAAATTAGATCATGCTCTGCTGGGGTTTTTTGCCTTCCTCTGGATCAACTGTGGGTATAGAATTGGGTATATGGGATTGTACGATATATTTTCTTTTTTTTTTTTTTTTTATGGTTGAACTGGATGGACTTGTGTCTTTTTTCAACCTGACTAACTATGTAACTATGTAACTATGAGTGAGAAGGAGGAAGACTGTGGACCTTTTGCTGCCAACCAATATCATTCAATTGCTGCATCTACCGAGTTTTGTGGTCAACAGTCATATGTCTCCTTAGGCATTTGACACCCAAAATACTGGTGGATTTTCCACTCTTGATACACTGCAAGCAGATAACTCAAACCAGTATGAGACTGGTAAGCTATGTGGAGAGGACCTGGGGATCCCACCGGTCTGCATGAGTGGAGTGGTGCCATCTATTGTTCCCTTCATTTATTTTCCTGGCACTCTTTTCGTTATACATCGGATAAAAATAATTCCTGAGCAGCATAAAGGAGAAGTATGATGGTAAAAATAAACCTAAATACTTACCTCCATTGGTGTGATGCTTGAAGCTGTCCCACATCAGCTCTAAGGCCTCGTACACACGACCGTTTTTCTCGACAAGAAACGACAAGAAAACTGCTGGGAGAGCTTTCTTGCCGAGAAAACCGGTCATGTGTATGTTTTCTCGTCGAGAAAACTGCCGGGAATCTCGACGAGAAAAATAGAGAACCTGCTCTCTATTTTCTCGTCGAGATTCTCGTCGGCCTGTTTCCTGACGAGAAAACTGTGTGTGTATGCGGCAACAAGCTTACCTGTCCTCCGGTAAGCCCGCGCATGCTCGAAATTACTTCCTAGGCATAGGTAGGGTGTAGCAAGATGGCGGCGACGACATTGAATGTGACGAGCGCATGCTCCTCATAGTCGATGATGTCACCGCGTTCGTTCCATTCAAAAGAACGGCGGTTCTTTGGAATGGAGCGTGTGTACACTCGGCCGGCACAAGATTCTTGTCAAGAATCTCGTCAGGAAAAACGACGGGTTTTTTCCTGACGAGAATCTCGGCCATGTGTACGAGGCTTAAAGGAGTAGTAAAGTTACATGTTTTTTCACCTTAATGCATCCTATGCATTAAGGTGAAAAAACATTCGACAATACCGCCCCCCCCGAGCCCCCGTTTTTCTTACCTGGCCCCTCGAAAGTCCCATGCTCGTCCCCGTCATCCTCTTCGTTTTTCAGCCTGGCCGCCGATTGGCTACACTGGATGGATTGAAAGCAGCGCAGTCATTGGCTGGCGCTGCTGTCAATCACATCCAATGATGCGGCACGCCGGGGGGCGGGGCCGAGTGATACAGTCGGCGGCTATGGCCGCCGCTGTATCACGGGAGCGCGCCCGCAATCACTCCACACCATGCGAGCTCACTCGCATTAAGGTGTGGAGTCCTTGCGGGGAGGAGCCAAGACAGCCGCCGAGGGACCCCAGAAGACCAGGATCGGGGCCACTGTGTGCAAAACGAGCTGCACAGTGGAGGTAAGTATAACATGTTTGTTATTTTTAAGCAAAAAAAAGGGAAGCTTTAGTGCTCCTTTAAGACTGAGAGCAGTCACATGACCTCTGATCACTCATGTAGCAAAATACTGAAACTGAGAATATGGTGGGGATCACTTCAAAGGGGATAGTAACTATTCATTCCAGGAAATGTAGAGACAGAATGTCTACTTATGTCTGAATAAGTAAATTGGGTTAATTGGGGTCTGAGGTAGTTTTCCATTCATCTATTGTCAGTGTGTTAATGACCCTATTATCTGCTACGGGATGCAATTACACTCCTAGTAATGTGTCTGGCACGGTTTCATTGTTATGGGTAAATATGCGGAGACCAACGTCTCACGCATACCAAGTTGTTAGAAATAGTTCCAGGTAATTAAATCACTGTCATCTGTTAGTTGCTGAAGGGAATGCCCCTGGAAAATGAGTTAAGAAACCCCTTGCATGGGGAATGATAAAAAGCCAGCTGTGGCAAAATAAAGTGTTGATTTACTCCCAGAACTGTGTGTCGTCCAGTTACTGGGATAAAAGGTTGCCTTGGATAAGTTAGTACTGTTATGGAATTATTGGTTGCATGCAGAGCACACAGCCTATATTTCCTGTGCTTACCTAAGCACACTTCAGATTCATCTTTTTACAATAATGCTATCTTTAAGTTTGCTAAGTTCCACTCACCGTTCATCCCATCATTCACTCAAAAGAAAGCAGCATCATCACTTAGGTCTCAACGTCAGGCCATCCCAGAGCAGACTGTCTAGCCGACGCCTTCTCAAAGACTTTTATTAGCCTCCAAAGATCTCACAGACAGGAGGTGATTGGCTGCAGCAACCAATCACCTCCTCCATGGGAGGTGACATCACAGGATGTCCCCTCCCCACAGGAGAATGACCATACAAGGACATCCCCTCCAACAGGGTTTAAATATATACAATTCAATACAATAATACAATGCATGATGGCTAAAGTCTTATGGGCGTGTCCAGGCAGGGAAAGCGCGCATGCTCCCAGCAAACAAAGCCGTATTGCTTTAAAACATGGACGTTCTCCCCGACTATGAAACGATCATAAGCTCTCATATTACCGCTGATAAGAATCCTTATTCTGCGCTATTCCATAGAATAACGCATATTCAGATTATACTATTATTGAATGGGGGAGGAAGGCTATCTGCAGATGTGCGCTACGAATCCCAATCAATGTTGATCAGACACAGCAGAGACAAGAGCACGCATCTGTCTATAACCAATGATGTAGTTGCAGAGCGAGCATATCCCCTCCTCAACGATCGTCCGTACTAAGGCACAGAGGGCCCCTGTCGGTGGACATATCTGCACCCTGCAAACATCACACTCCAACCTCAAGACGCTTTCCCCTACCTGACAGGATTCAACCAGCCTCAGACTGCCCCAGTCAGCTCTTTAGGAGCGGGCCGCGGAAGTACTAACACTGGGTGACACTATGACAATACATATTAAATACATCTTCATAAAAATCTCCACAACAGTACTTCCTCAGCTTCAAGGATTTCCCAGTGGACTTTGGAGTTCCGCAACAACTCAGTTCCCGGTCTGTCCCTCCAGCGCTCACTGGAGCTCCGGGTTGTGGAGGGGGAAAGGTCCATCTGGCTCTGACTCTCAGCTGCACGGATCATTGGTAATTTTTTTTTTTGGGGGGGGGGTATTTGTATTTGTACTGTCCTGGCATTTTAAAGCCTCAAGGAATGAGATCGGCTGTCAGTATATCAGGATTGATACATTTTTAAATATACAGAATATATTTCATTTTTGTACTTTTGTTAATTATTTTTTTTCATCTATGGATTGCTTAAAAATATATATATATTTGCAAGTCAATACAATTAAATGGAAGCCTTGTTTCTCCTAAAATAAATAACTGTGTTTCTGTTTAACCCATCATTAACCTTTAATTTACCATAATCAGCACTTCTGTTTTTCAAACCATTAATATTTAAACTCTTTTTTTTTATTTTTATTTATTTGCATATGTTTTGTTCAATATTTGTTTTAGTTTTGTATTTAAAAAGCGCACAAAATTGACAACCTTTATAAATATGGCAACCTATAGAATAAAATGTTTACTTTTTATCTACATTAACAATTTTTTTTTAAACTAACACTGATCAGAGTAGAAACAAGTGAGTTTTACTTACCTTTGTTAATTTTTTTTTTTTGTCTCTGGATTACTTAACCACTTCAGCCCCCCGGACCATTTTGGCTGGTTAAAGACCGGGCCTCTTTTTGCGATTCGGCACTGTGCGTCACTTTAACTGACAATTGCGCGGTCGTGCGACGTGGCTCCCAAACAAAACTGACGTCCTTTTTTCCCCACAAATAGAGCTTTCTTTTGGTGGTATTTGATCACCTCTGCGTTTTTTTTTTGCGCTATAAACAGAAATAGAGCGACAATTTTGTAAAAAAAGCAATATTTTTTTACTTTTTGCTATAATAAATATCCCCCAAAAAATATATAAAATTTATTTTTTCCCTCAGTTTAGGCCGATATGTATTCTTCTACATATTTTTGGTAAAAAAAATCGCAATAAGCGTTTATTGATTAGTTTTCACAAAAGTTATAGTGTCTACAATATATTGGATAGATTTATGGCATTTTTATAAATAATTTTCTTTTTACTAGTAATGGCGGCGATCAGCGATTTTTATCGTGACTGCGACATTTTGGCGGACACATCGGACACTTTTGACACATTTTTGGGACCCTTGTCATTTTTACAGCGACCAGTGCTATAAATATGTACTGATTACTGTGAAAATTACACTGGCAGTGAAGGGTTTAACCTCTAGGTGGCGCTGTAGGGGTTAAGTGTGACCTAATGTATGATTCTAACTGAAAGGGGCGTGGCTTGGCATGTGACGTCACCGATTGTCGTTCCCTATGATAGGGAACAGACGATCAGTGATACTCACACTAGGAAGCACGGGGAGAGGATTGTTTACACTCACCTCTCCCCGTTCTTCAGCTCTGTGACCCGATCGCGGGACACCGGCGGCGATCGGGTCCGCGGGTCCCGCGAGCGCGGTAAAGGAGCTTCGGACCGGGTCGTGAGCGCGCTGCCGGCGACGGCGCGCGCACGACCCATGGACAGGTTCTTAAAGGGGACGTACCTGTACGCCCTTGTGCCTGTCCGTGCCGTTCTGTTGACGTACATCGTCGTGCGGCGGTCCTTAAGTGGTTAAAGAATAAAATTATTTTTACAAGACAATATAAGTGAATGAAAGCCTTGTTTAATAAAATCTTATAATTAACGCATCAGCATAATGAGAAGATAAGAAGGGATTGTAACATATGTGGAGATCACACCGGTGTGTTTGTATCAGATCGATCATAAAACCATCTCCTCTTATTGTATTACCGGATTTTATGTCCCGAGGTCCTTTAATACGTCCAATAAAGACACTCCATGGAATTCTTTCTTTTTATCCTTCCAATATAATGAATGATCGGATCTCTTCTCACCCATCCGGCGTTCTCTCTTCATGCAGAGCTGCAGTTGTCTTATATTAATACCGACTGAGAATTATCACCGGTCTTGCGTCCCGAGGACGGCCACCGTCTACAAAACCCAACAGACCACCACCTCCCCCGACATCATTATAATTGGATCGTCTGAGATTTGTGTGTTGGAAATAAAACATCAGATATAGAAATACCAACAAAACAGAAATAAAAAGCTCTAATTATGTAATTTTCACCTTTGACATTGGGATCTTTTATTTTTTGTGTATGGTAATAATGAGTGAATCTTACAAACAGATTGATGGGGATGTTGGATGGGTAAAAGCAAGTACACTAAACAGCACAGCAGTCTTATGTAAAATGGTGAAGAGTTTGTATTCCCCTGACCACCACATCCATATGAAGTTGTTGAACGTCCTATTCCAAAACCACGTGTCAGGGACTTGCCATGACAGGACGGAGGAACGCGCGTGCATGCGCGCCCCAGGCGCGTGCACGCTAAGCGCTGCTTGACGCCAATAGGCCTTTAAAAAGACAGCAGCTGCACTTGTGCAGTGCTGTTTGATCTGCAGCTCCTGTGCCTTGTAAATCTGTACCCTATCACCTGTACCGACCCGGCTCTGTTGACCTACCGTTATCTCCAATGCTGACCTCGGCTTGCCTTTGACCCTACTTATACCCCTTGTTTGATATCCAGTTGCCAACCACTGCCTGCTTATCTGACCCTGCTCCAGTCTACTGCATTACTCTGCCTGACTACCTGATCTGACCCAGCTCGTCTGACCCTGCTCCTGCCTGCTGCCTTGCTCTGTGTGTGTTCCTGTGCTGACCTTGGCTTGCCTTTGACCCTGCTTATACCCCTTGCTTGATATCCTGTTGCCAACCACTGCCTGCTTATCTGACCCTGCTCCAGTCTACTGCATTACTCTGCCTGACCACCTGATCTGACCCGGCTCATCTGACCCTGCTCCTGCCTGCTGCCTTGCTCTGTGTGTGTTCCTGTGCTGACCTCGGCTTGCCTTTGACCCTGCTTATACCCCTTGCTTGATATCCTGTTGCCAACCACTGCCTGCTTATCTGACCCTGCTCCAGTCTACTGCATTACTCTGCCTGACCACCTGATCTGACCCGGCTCGTCTGACCCTGCTCCTGCCTGCTGCCCTGCTCTGTGTGTTTCCTGTGCTGACCCGGCTTGTCTCTCCCTGCTCCAGCTTGCTACTGATCCTGCTTCCACCAGCTCACCGGGTCGCTGAACTGCATCTGTCTCTGCTGTCACCTGCAGTTCCAGTTATACCTGGAGGATCGTCATCCAAACATAGTGCCAACTGCCACAGACTCCACAGGCACTCCTACCCCACTGTGTTCCCGAGACCACTGTTCCCACTCCAATGGCTCCTGAACCAGGGCTGTAAGAGAGGTCTCCTCTTACAAGTCAGGCTCTACCACAAGGTACGTAACACCATGGCCACTAATAAGGAATTGCCAGCTGTGTAGGTAGAACATCCTCCACTCTTCTAGGAAGACTTTCCACAACATTTTGAAGGGTGTCTATGGGAATGTCTGTCCATTTGTGAGGACAGGCATTGATGTTGGAATATGAAGACCTGGCTCACAAATGGTGTGACAATTCATCTCAATGGTGCTCAATAGGGATGAGGTCAGGGATCTGTGCAGGACACTTGAGTTCCTCCATTTCAAACTGGTCAAACCACGTCATTATGAAGCTGGTGCCACTCATTTATGAAGGCTTCTCACAAAATGTTGGAGTGTGTCTATGAGATTTTACATCCATTGAACCAAAAGAACATTTGTGAGGTCAGGTACTGATGTTGCGTGAGAAGACCTGGCTCACCATTGGCGCTCAAATTCATAGCAATGGTGATCAGTAGGATTGAGTTCAGGGCTCTGTGCAGGACACTTGAGTTCCTCCACACCAAACTGGTCCAACCATACCTTTATGGAGCTTGCTTTGTACACGGGGGGCAGAGTCATGGTGGAACAGAAAAGGGTCTTCACCAAACTTTTACCACAAGGTTGGAAGAGCACAATTGTCTAAAATGTCTCCATCATTTTAAGGAATATTTACATACTTTTGGCTTTACTCACAGATTCAGACACAACATCCCTCTCCATGTTCACATTACCCTCGCCAGCCTCTATATTCTCATCCCACCCACAATCTATGGGGCCAGGACCAAGGAGATCCGGAGAATGGTAGTTGTAATTTTTCATCAGCAAGGTTTAATCCTGGAGTCCTGGAGTCCTTCTCCTTAAAATTAAAGGCCTGTAAATTCAACTTTTATAGTCGGGAAGTTACCTGATAGTAAGAGAGTCCTTCACCACTGACCACATTGGTGATCCATAAAGAATTGAGCTCCATTATATAGCAAGGCATTATTTCTAATTTTAGAGACTCTTTTATCAATGAGCAGCTTGGCTGAAAAGGATTGGAGCAAGGCCAATGGGGTGTCTATAATTAACCACTTCTGCCCCGGAAGGATTTACCTACTACCTGACCGGGCCATTTTTTGTGATACGGCACTGCGTCGCTTTAACTGACAATTGCGCGGTCGTGCGACGTGGTACCCAACCCAAATTGACGTCCTTTTTTCCCCACAAATAGAGGTTTCTTTTGGTGGTATTTGATCACCTTCTGCGGTTTTTATTTTTTTGCGCTATAAACAGTAAAAACTGACAATTTTGAAAAAAAAAAACAATATTTTTTACTTTTTGCTATAATAAATATCCCCAAAAAATTTATTCTTCTACATATTAAAAAAAAAAAAAAAATCGCCATAAACGTATATTATTGGTTTTCGCAAAAGTTATAGCGTCTACAAAATAGGGGATAGATTTATGGCATTTTTATAATTTTTTTTACTAGTAATGGCGGCGAACTGCGTTTTTTATCGTGACTGTGACATTGCGGCGGACAGGTCGGACACTTTGACACTATTTTGAGACCATTGATATTTAAACAGCAATCAGAGCTAAAAATAGCCACGTATTACTGTATAAATGTCACTGGCAGGGAAGGGGGTTAACACTAGGGGGCGCTCAAGGAGTTAAATGTGTGTCCTAGGGAGTGTTTCTAACTGTGGGGGGAAGGGACTGCCTGGGGGAGGAGACCGATCGTTATTTCTAAGCAGTAGGAACAACAGATCAGTCTCCTTACCCCATAACAGAACGGAGATCTGTCTGTTTACATTGACAGATTTCCGTTCTGTCCTTCTCAGGAGCAATCGCGGGTTGGCTCCTACATCACGCGGGCGCCCCTATACTCCTTAAAGCATCCACCGTACAGCTACGGCAATTTGCGCAGGAGTGCCATTCTGCCACGGGTGGTCAGCAAGTGGTTAAAAAGGGATCAAAGTCTTCACCTAAAAACTATAGGCCTGCAAGTTCAGCTTCTATAGCCAGGAAGATACTTGAGAGTAGGGATGAGCAAACCAAGCTCTCTGGATGTTTGCCAAACCCATCGGGAAATCAGTGAATGCAGAACATAGCACTTCAACCCTATTAAGGTCTATGGGAGCCGAATCTTGTACATTTTTTTTCTGCCCTTTTTCAAGGCCAATTTGCATGCTTGTGTTTGGTAGTGGGTAGTGGGACACTTCCAAGGGGGGACATGCGCCAATGCAAAAAAAACAAAAACAATACTCCCACTGGGGAGCTGATCTTTTAATGCAGCTTAAAGGGCAATATCAAAAATACACAAATCCTTTAAAAAAAAATGTTTGCGGATGCCTTAAACCTGCCTGTCCAGTAGAGCATCTGTACAATATACTCCAGCAAAAGTGGAATTAACCACTTTTACTATGGGACGGGCGGCACGGGTAGGCTGCATCATGTACGTATATATATTATCCAGCCTGGGGTGCGTAGCGACCACAGTGGAATGCCAGTCCTGGTACCCGGCTGCCTTGTGGCTAAGTTTTAAGCCACAGGTTTTCTGGAGGTATCAACAGGCAATTTTTGCACTTATAGAACCAATATCGGGGCCGTCTTTAATATTGATTGGACCCTTGGCAAACATTTTTTTTAGGCCCCCCCACCCGTGCAATTTTGCTCTCCACCTGCTCTGAGACATACAATAAATAGCAGCTAGAATTAAAATCTGTTTACTGTATCAGATCAGACAGCGATTGTGATTGGTTGCCAGAAGTTAGAGTGTATCATTATCGCTTACTGACTGGTTGCTAGAGGTTACAGCACACATTACGGCTCACTGATTAGTTGCTAGATGTTACAGCACATGATTTCTGCTTGTTGATTGGTTGCTAGAGATTACTGTACAGTAATACTGCTCACTGATTGGTTGCTAGAGGTTACAGTACATCATCTCCTCACTGCAGAGGGGCGTGATATACATATGAATGCCGCCTTTATTTACATATCTATGCTGCTGGATGCAGCTATTTACATATGATTGCCGTTTATTTACATGTAAACACAGGGTCTGCTGGTGAGTCATCTGTACACAACAATAGTGCAGAGCTGGGCAGCATTAGTAGCAGCACTTCACACTGAGATATCAGGACACAGCACAGGACTAAAACCTCAAGGGAATTTAAACTGGGATAGTTGGCAAGTATGAGGCAGCTGCTTTGGGCCCCACAACAATGACAGGGCCCAGGGCAGCTGCCCCTTTTGCCCTGCCTTAAAGATGGCCCTGACCAATATTACAAAACTCCTTCAATGGGATTTTCAACAAAGTAAAAGGGAGCAAATAAGAGAAGTTCATGGAGTTCACATTCGTGGATATATGATTTCAAGAGTTTATAGAATACGGAGGATTTCTGCCATTCCCCATGGACATTTTCTCAGGGGCCCAAAGAGTGTTAACCACATCAATACAGGGCACTTTCACCCCCTTCCTTTCCAGACCAATTTTCAGCTTTCAGCGCTCTCGCACTTTCAATGACAATTGCGCGGTCATGCTTCGCTGTACCCAAATGAAATTTGTATCATTTCGTTCATACAAATAGAGCTTTCTTTTGGTGGTATTTATTTACGACTCTGTTTTTTATTTTTTGCGATATACGCGAAATTTGGGAAAAAAATATATTTTCGTCTTTCTATTTTAAAAGAAATCCAATAAAATCGAATTTTGTCATAAATTTAAGCCAAAATGTATTCTGCTACATGTTTTTGTTAAAAAAAAATCCCGTTAAGTGTATAATAATTGGTTTGTGTGATCACAGACAGATGTACGCAGATGATCCTGTACAGGTGTGTGCAGATGATCATTGGGACATGTGATTTTACTGTTACATATGTGGGGAACAGGTGTTTTTACTATGTGGGGACATGTGTGTGGGGACATTGTGTGTTTACACTGTGGGGGACACTAGACTGGTGATCAGTGAGTAAAAAGCTGTAAAAAACAGCTCTTACTCCCTGATCACCAGCCGGCTGTAGCGATCCGCTCTCCTCTCCTCACCGACCTCTTCTATGTGAGAAGAGGAGAGCCAATCACCTAGCAACCGGCTCTCTATTTACATCACATGACGGCTGTGATTTGACACGGCCTTCATGTGATCAGGAGGGCCAATCACAGAGCCTTCCTGCCGGGTGACACGAGCGCATCGGGATCGCGCCGCTGCGCGGGCCCAGGCGCACGCGACCCCCTTCCTTCTGAGGGACGCTCCTGAACGTCCACTCAGAAGAAGAGAGCGCCCACTCGGCCGTATATGTACAGTGGCCGGGTGGGAAGTAGTTAAGAACACCAAAACCATTTATAATAAGTCAGAGAAATGCTAAAATATCAACCAAAACAAAATATCAGACTTTAATGAGAAATCGAGTCCCTGACTTGAGCAATACTTGGATGAGGAGGAGTGCCCGGTGTCCAAAATAATGTCCAAAAAGTCCCGCCCACATTATAATATAAATATATACATTATTTAAATATTATTACAAGGTCTCAGGTGTGAATGGGGAGCAGGTGTGTTAAATTTGGTGTTATCGCTCTCACTCTCTCATACTGGTCACTGGAAGTACAACATGGCACCTCATGGCAAAGAACTCTCTGAGGATCTGAAAAAAAGAATTGCTGCTCTACATAAAGATGGCCGAGGCTATAAGAAGATTGCCAAGACCCTGAAACTGAGCTGCAGCACGGTGGCCAAGACCAAACAGCGGTTTAACAGGACAGGTTCCCCTCATCTTCATCCATCGGTCATGTGTCTTCTCCTGGAATCTCGGTGTGATTTGTGTATTTCTTCTGTGTAGTCATCCAATGTGAGACTTCCTGTAAATGACATTTCATTGCCAGCTTCTTTAACCACTTCTCCACCGGGCCAATTCTGGCACTTCTCTCCTTCATGTAAAAATCATCATTTTTTGCTATAAAATTACTCAGAACCCCCAAACTTTATATATGTTTTTTTAGCAGACACCCTAGGGAATAAAATTGCGGTCATTGCAACTTTTTTATCTCGCACGGTATTTGCGCAATAATTTTTCAAACGCCTTTTTTGGGGAAAAAAAAAACGGTTTAACGAATTAAAAATTAACAAAACAGTAAAGTTAGCCTAATTCTTTTGTATAATGTGAAAGATGTTGTTACGCTAAGTAAATAGATACCTAAAATGTCACGCTTTAAAATTGCGCACACTCATGGAATGACACCAAACTTCAGTACTTAAAAATCTTCATAGGCGACGCTTTAATTTTTTTTACAGGTTACCATTTTCGCGTTACAGAGGAGGTCTAGTGCTAGAATGGTTGCACTCGTTCTAACGCACGCGGCGATACCTCACATGTGTGGTTTGAACGGTGTTTACATATCTGGGCGGGACTTAAATGCCTGTTCGCTTCTGAGCGCGAGCTACCGGGGACAGGGGAGTTTTAAATTTTATTTATTTATTTTTTTGTTTTACTTAATTGTTTTTATTTTTACACTTTAAAAAAAAAAAAAAATTATCACTTTTATTCCTATTACAAGAAATGTAAACATCCCTTGTAATAGGAATCTATTGTGACAGGTCCTCTTTATGGAGAGATGCGGGGTCAATAAGACCCCATATCTCTCCTCCAGGCTGGAAAGCATGAGATCGGGAAAAACAATTCACCAATCTCATGCTGACAGCCGCGATCACGGCTTTGTTTACATACGGGAACCCGGGTGTGACGTCATAACCTCGCGCCCGGGCCTCCCACGTTCATAGAGATGACTGGTGACCATCTGATCACCAGTCATCTCTATGCTTCTCATCCGGCGCCGACCGATTCGTTCTCCGGGGCCCCGATGGCAAGGGAGAGCCCGCAGAAGCACCGGATGGCGGCGGGAGGGGGGGACATCCCCTCCCACCGCCCATAAGAATGATCAAACGGTGGAACTGCTGCTATGATCATTCTTATGGTGCACAGAATCGCAGGCTGAAAAGAATGATATCTGAATGATGCCTGTAGCTGCCCCCATCATTCAGATATCACTGCACAAAGTCAAGGACGTCATTTGACAGTGGGCGGTAGGGAAGTGGTTAAAAAAGAAACACATAAACCCTTCACATGTCCCCCAAAATCCTTAGCAGATCCTTGGGGGAGGGGGGGGGGTCTGTGTTTTTTTTTAAACTATGAAGCCGTCAATGACAATTTTTCAGCAACTTTACTGCCAATTGAAAATAGTTTTTTCTTTGATAAATGTCAGTGCTGCTGCAGCACTCTCTGTGTATAATAGGACTAGGACACCCGCGGGGACAGCATGACATCACTGATAAAACATTAACCAAATGTGGCCGTGACCATATTTGTTCAATGCCACCCAGGAGACCCCTGCCCCTTTATCTACGTTTAGCAACAGGGTACTAGGAGATGTCACTCGGTCAGTAATGGGATCAGATGTGTCCATGTATTGGTGGCATTTTTTCATTTTGCTGATGTTTGGCGCAATAATTGATATGGGTCTACATCCCTGACAACGTGATGGGTGTACATTTTAGGGGCATTTGTTTAAGGATTTGTAAGTATGTAAGAGTTTTTGCTTACATAGAAGGGAGGTTTCTGGGAGCCCCTTATTGTTAGAGGCGGCTTCTAGATTCTGATAAGCCCCCTGCCCCCAGACCCCCACAGTCAAGATTGTGGAGAAGAGGCCCTTGTGTTCAACAACATGGGAACAAGGTGCCCGTTTGTTAAGCTAACCTCCTATGTTGAGGGTATGTGACCTAGTATAGGTCAGAAGGAGGGGACCTCTCCCTTTTCTGGCCTGTCGGGCTGCATACGTAGATAAGGGATAAGGGTCTGGTATGAATATTTTGGGGATGCAACCACATTATTTTCCATGGGGTTCCCCCTTAAAATTTATAGCAGACCCAAAGGGTCTGGTATGAAATTTGGAGAGGGGCCCAACTCCCCTTTAAAGCGGAAGTCAACCGACAATTCAATTATTATTATTTTTTTAAAACATTTATACAGGTTTCGGACTTAAAACAAACTTTTCCATGGATTTTTGTCCAAAGGGAGTTGACCGGGCACACCCATAGCATACACACGGCAGGACTTTTCTGCAAACTTTCCCAAAACTTTCCCAACATCTCATGGTTTTTCTGCTCTTTTCTGCTCTTTACCGCCACCCTTTGGTCAACTTCTGCTTCTGCTGGTTGATTTTAACATTGGTTCTGGGCATGCGTATTTGTACTTCGGACAAAAGTCCGATGGATTTCTCTACACACGGTCGGACTTTGCACCATCTGACTTTTGTTGCCGAAGAGTTTGCCCGCTTGCAGAGCGAACTTTTGTCCGATGAAAACCGAAAAAGTTTGTCCGGTGGAGCGTAAACACGGTCGGATTGTTTGGAAAACTTGCTAATTTTGAAGTTTGTTGGCAAAAAGTCAGACCGTGTGTACGGGGCTTTACACTCACGTGTTTGGGGAAATCTATCCCCCGATGTCCGGTTTCGTACGAAAAACATACTTTTAAAATGTGTTGCTGGCAGGTTTCATCTTGCTTGTGGGCATGTGAAGCCCACAAGCATAAACTTCCTGGATGCAGTGAATGCTGAGCTACCAGAATTCACCGCTCGTTCTCACGCATGCTCAGTTGGTACGGCACGGAGCGCAGTAAACTTTCACATTGCCATCACAACGGGTGGCATCGTCGGGTTCCCCATTGTGATGGCAATGTAGCTCACAGAAAACACACACAGACTGCGTCACTTCCATCGCCGCCATCTTGCTACACCACACACTCCTCTATAGTAGTGATATACGAGAAGGGGGCAAGTGGACATGACGGAACAGCGGCATCCACACTGACTCCTGGGAATAATGACACAGAGCTCCCAGGAGACAGTGCGCTGCAGGATATGACGACCATACACGCCCACTCCCGCGGGGGTCTGAGACAGGAAACAAGCAAGAAAACCCGGATAGGCAGGTACCCCCTCTGAAAAATAAAGAATAAAAATTCCATTTGACACTGCGATGGAGGTTATCCTAAAAATTTGTGTGGACCTCCGCTTTAACATCCATACCAGATCCTTATCAACGATATGGGTCTAGTAGGTATTTTTAGAGGGAAATTCATGTTTTTTTTTTGTATGGAGGGTCTGGTATAGCTGAAGGGATATCCCAACCTCCTTGTTTACAAATAGATGTCACCATCAGGGAGCTCATTTACCATCACAAAAGAAGCCATAAGCCCCTGTGCTGAATCACATTGTCAATGTTTAAACCCTTCACTGTAAAGAATTTAAATTGTGACAGCATAGTCCATTAAAGTGAGCCATGGCTGGTATAGTAGGAGTCTGTTTATGTCTCTTCATCCCATTGTCAGCTTTCTAGTGGACTCATTCTGGGCAGCTTCATAGTGGCCTTACCACTTCCACACACTTTGGCAGGTGCCACCCCCTTCCATGTCCAACCCTGTCACGTATCACATGTAGGGATGAGCTTCGAGTTCAAGTTGAACTCATGTTCGACTCGAACATTGGCTGTTCGCCCGTTAGCCGAACAGCGAACAATTTGGGGTGTTCGCGGCAAATTTGAAAAGCCGCGGAACACCCTGTAAAAGTCTATGGGAGAAATCTAAAGTGCTAATTTTAAAGGCTTATATGCAAGTTATTGTCCTAAAAAGTGTTTGGGGACCCGGGTCCTGCCCCAGAGGACATGTATCAATGCAATTTTTTTTTTTTAAACTGACGTTTTTTTCGGGAACAGTGATTTTAATAATGCTTAAAGTGAAACATTAAAAGTGAAATATTCCTTTAAATTTCATATCTAGGGGGTGTCTATAGTATGCCTGTAAAGTAGCGATTGTTTCCCGTGCTTATAACTGTCCTGCACAAAGTTTTTTCTGAAGGAAAAAAAGTAATTTAAAAGCACTCGCGGCTATAATGAATTGTCGGCTCCCGGCAATACAGAGAAAAGTCATTGAAAGTCATTGATAAAAAAAATGCGTGGGGGTCCCCCCAAATATCCATACCAGGCCCTTCAGTTCTGGATTTTAAGGGTAACTACAACCAAATAAAGAAAAAAATGGTGTGGATTTCCCCACAAAAATCCATACCAGACCCTTTATCTGAGCACGCAACCTGGCAGGCTGCAGGATAAGAGGGGGAGACGGGAGAGCGCCCCCCCTCCTGAACCGTACCAGGCCACATGCCCTCAACATGGGGAGGATGCTTTGACCCTGCCCGCTCTGATGTAACGCAGGTTTCCATTGCATCAGAGGGGGGCGGGGTTACGTGACGGGTGGCCCTGTCCTCAGCTACATAAGAGACCTGTCAGGCTGCTGGGATTCCCGGGGTGTCTCCGGTGGAGACAGGATGCTTGCTGTTCCTCGCTGCGCTGGACATCATCATTGGAGCCTGGACCTGGAGAGGAGAGATCATCCATCGCTGGACCCCGGAGAGGAGATCACCCATCGCAGGATACCGACAGCGTTGGAGTGGAGACCGAGAGTGGATTACCATCGCTGGAATCTTTTTTTTTTTTTTTTTTTTTTAATAAAGGACTTTTCCCAACGGTGTCTGTTTGTTTTTGTACAATTTTTTACACTTTCTTTGTGAAATGGTAGGGGTACAATGTACCCCTTACCAATTCACATAGGGGGGGTGGGATCTGGGGGTCCCCTTTGTTAAAGAGGTCTTCCAGATTCCGATTAGCCCCCCGCCCGCAGACCCCCACAACCACCGGGCAAAGGTTGTGGGGATGAGGCCCTTGTCCCCATCAACATGGGGACATGGTGCTTTGAGGGGTCACAGACCCCCAAAGCATCCTCCCCATGTTGAGGGCATGTGGCCTGGTAGGGTTCAGGAGGGGGGGCGCTCTCTCGTCCCCCCTCTTTTCCTGTGGCCTGCCAGGTTGCGTGCTCGGATAAAGGGTCTGGTATGGATATTTGGGGGGAACTCCACGCCATTTTTTTTTTATTTGGCGTGGAGTTTCCCTTAAAATCCATACCAGACCTGAAGAGTCTGGTATGGATATTTGGGGGGAACCCCACGTCATTTTTTTTTAAATATGATGCAGGGTTCCCCTTAATATCCATACCAGACCTGAAGGGCCTGGTAATTTAATTTGGGGGGACCCCCATGCATTTTATTTTTTTTTATCAATGACTTTCAATGACTTTTCTCTGTATTGCCGGGAGCCGACAAATCATTATAGCCGCGAGTGCTTTTAAATGACTTTTTTTCCTTCAGAAATTACACTTTGTGCAGGGACAGTTCTAAGCACGGGAAACATGTGCTACTTTACAGGCATACTATAGACACCCCCTAGGTACGAAATTTAAAGGAATATTTCACTTTTATTGTTTCACTTTAAGCATTATTAAAATCACTGCTCCCGAAAAAACAGACGTTTTTAAAACTTTGTTTTTGCATTGATACATGTCCCCTGGGGCAGGACCCGGGTCCCCAAACACTTTTTAGGACAATAACTTGCATATAAGCCTTTATAATTAGCACTTTAGATTTTTCATGTTCGAGTCCCATAGACTTTAAAGGTGTTCGGATGTTTGAACAAATTTATTGCCTGTTCGCATGTTCTGATGCAAACCGAACTGGGGGGTGTTCGGCTCATCCTTAATCACATGGTGGGTGTCTGCAAGAAGAGCAAAGGGAGATCAGAAAACATCCGATACTTGATGGTTCCTGCACTAAATGACCTATTTTTCTTTTAAGGGCTATATTTTTAAAAGATTTGGAGGTACCCTGCTGCAGATGGCTAGTTAATAGGAATATATAAGTTGTGTGATCACATTCTGCTACGTGAAGAATTCAAGTTGGCCACTAGTGATGAGCCGAACACCCCCGGGTTCGGTTCGCACCAGAACCCGCGAACGGACCGAAAGTTCGAACGAACATTAGAACCCTATTAAATACAATGGATGCGAACGTTCGAATTCTAAAGTGCTAATTATAACAACTATTATGCATGTTATTGTCCTAAAAAGGGTTTGGGAACCCGGGTTCTGCACCAGGGGACATGTATCAATGCAAAAATAAGTTTTAAAAACGGTCGTTTTCCGGGAGCAGTCATTTTAATGATGCATAAAGTGAAAAAAAAAAAGTCAAATATTCCTTTAAATATCGTACCTGGGGGGTGTCTAAAGTATGCCTGTGAAGTGCCACGTGTTTCCCGTGTTTAGAACTGTCCCTGCACAAAATGACACTTCTAAAGGAAAAAAAAGCCATTTAAAACTGCTTGCGGCTTTAATGTAATGTCTGGTCCCGGTAATATGGATGAAAATCTTTAAGAAAAATGGCATAGCTACCCCATGACCCCCCCCCCCCCTACCCCAGCCCATTACCAGCCCCTTTGGGTCTTGTATGGATATTAAGGGGAACCCCGCACATAAAATAAAAAAGGCCCTATATACTCTGAACAGCCGTATACAGGCGGTGCATACAAGACAGGGACTGTAGGTTTGTTCTTATGTAGAATCTGTTTGTAATTTTGAACAGGTACATTGTTGAAGTGTAGCTCCAGACCAAAAATCTATTTTTAAACTTTTTGGAAAACATAGGTAAGGGTTATCACCCCTGTAACATTTGTTTTGCTGTCTGTGCCCCTGTTCAGAACATTTCACCTCACTTTCCGTCCTAATGACAACTGTTTTTGAAATGTGGTGTTTTTCTTGAAACAAGGATTGCTGATAAAGCATCAGTACAGAGGAGACACCTTTCTCCCATATTTATTCTTACAGGAGAGAATTTTCCTTCCTAGTGGTAGATTTCCTCTCACTTCCTGTTGTCTTCTTGCGTTTGCAAGTAGGAGTCGTTTGTAAGTTGGATGTTTGAAAGTAGGGACCTGCCGTATATACTCTGCAGAAATAGGCCCCTTAGTTGTTGGTGTTGGCACAACACTGTAAGCACTCACAGTTACTCTTGGTTGGTGCTGGAACGCCCTGCTGTCAACTATTATATCAGGAATTTTAATTACATATAATTGTTGAACAGTGGTAGTAAAAATTGGGCCTTTGATGGTGGTGCTGGTGCCACAACACTGTAAGCCCTGACAGTTACTCTTGGTGGGTGCAGCAATGGGCCCTGCTGTGAATTATTAGATCAAGAATTGTAATTACATGCCCCTGTTGAACAGGGGCTGAAAAATTGGGCCTTAGGCACTGGTGGCACAACACTGCAACCCTTCACAGATACTGTACTTGGAGCACAGCAATGAGCCCTGTTGCAAAGTATTGCTTCAAAAATTGTAATGACACGCCCCTGTTAAACAGGGGCTGAAAAATTGGGCCTTAGGCACTGGTGGCACAACACTGCAACTCCTCACAGATACTGTACTTGGAGCACAGCAATGAGCCCTGTTGCAAAGTATTGCTTCAAAAATTGTAATTACACGCCACTGTTAAACAGGGGCTGAAAAATTGGGCGTTAGGCACTGGTGGCGGCACCCATAAACAAAAATGATCTTCCAAGCTATCATCATCAATCGTATCATTGAGGACTCGGAGGAGGAGGATAGGCAGTCAACATAACAGCACAGGCACTCAGCATCAGCATCAGTCTTGAAGGGATGTGACATTTTAAAATCAATTAGTCTGTTATATCAGCATCAGGTGTGTGGTAGCTGGTGGTGATCCAAGACTGGTTCATCTTGATGAAAGTCAGTCGATCAACCGAGTCGGTGGACAGGCGCACCCTGTGATCCGTGACAAATCCTCCAGCAGCACTGAATGTGCGTTCCGAAAGAACGCTGGATGCAGGACAGGCCAGTAGCTCAATTGCATACTGTGCAAGCTCTGGCCAGTGATCCATCCTCAAGACCCAGTAAGCCAGAGGATTTTCGGTGGGGAAGGTGTCCAAGTCTGACCTTGCCCCTAGATATTCCTGCACCATGTTTATCAGACGCTGGCGATGGTTGCTGGAACCGATCATACTTTGGGGCTGCGGACTAAAGAATTGTCTGAACGCATCGGTCAGACGGCCACCTTCCCCACCGCTCCTTCTTTGACTGGCCGAAGCCTCAGCAACTCGTTGTCCAGGACCAGGAGTTTGCAACCTCCCAGTCTCTGGGAACGCGTTGCACAGACCTTTCTGCAAGGCCTCCCGGAGTTGTCTCATCCTCTGCTCCCTCTGCGACGGTAACATAAGGTCCGCAACCTTACCCTTGTACCGTGGATCAAGGAGAGTGGCCAGCCAGTAATGGTCCCTCTCCTTGATCCGAAGAATACGAGGATCCTTCCGCAGACTTTGCAGGATCAGGGAGGCCATGCAGCGTAGGTTTGCTGAGGCATTCGCTCCGGAGTCCTCTGGGTCACTAAGGACGACATGATCCGCAGCCACCTCCTCCCAGCCACGTACAAGTCCACTGGTTTCTTGGGACTGTAAATCATCCCTAAAAGACTGCTGCTGATGATGCTGAGTGCCAGCCTCCACCTCCATGCTGACACAATCCTCCTCCTCCTCCTCCTCCTCCTCCTCCTCCTCTTCCTGTGCGATGGGTGGGACAGAAGGAACACTGTCTGGGTAAAGGGGGCCTTGAGAGGCAAGGAAGTCCTCCTCTTCCTGCCTCTGTTCTGCCTCAAGTGCCCTGTCCATTATTCCACGCAGCGTGTGCTCCAACAGGTGGACAAGAGGTACAGTGTCACTGATGCATGCACTGTCACTGCTCACCATCCTCGTGGCCTCCTCAAATGGTGCCAGGACAGTGCATGCATCCCTGATCATGCCCCACTGGCGTGGAGAAAAAAAACCAAGCTCCCCTGACCCTGTCCTGGTGCCGTAGTCGCACAGGTACTCATTGATGGCCCTCTGCTGCGTGTGCAGCCGCTGCAGCATGGCCAACGTTGAGTTCCACCTGGTGGGCATGTCACATATAAGGCGGTTCTTGGGCAGGTTCAACTCCTTTTGCAGCTCAGCCAGGCGAGCACTGGCATTATAAGATCTGCGGAAATGCACACAGACTTTCCTGGCCTGCCTCAGGACATCCTGTAAGCCCGGGTACCTGCCCAAGAACCGCTGCACCACCAGGTTAAGGACGTGAGCCACACAGGGCACATGGGTCAGTTGTCCCTGTCGGAGGGCGGAGAGGAGGTTGGTGCCATTGTCGCAAACCACCATTCCTGGCTTAAGCTGGCGTGGCGTCAACCACCTCTCGGCCTGGCCCTGCAGAGCAGACAGGACCTCTGCCCCAGTGTGGCTTCTGTCCCCCAAACACACCAGCGCAAGCACGGCATGGCATCTTTTTGCCTGCGTACTTGCGTAGCCCCGTGAACGGCTACGGAGCACCGCTGGTTCATAGGACAAACCACAGGAAGAGGCCATGGAGGAAGAAGAAGAGGAGGGGGTGGAGGAGAGAGGTGTGTCACAACCAGTAGTAGCATTTTGGAGGCGTGGCGGTGGGACAACCTCCAACACTACTGCACCTTGTCCTGAATCCTTCCCAGCTGCCAAAAGAGTGACCCAATGGGCCGTGAAAGAAAGGTAACGTCCCTGTCCATGCCTGCTGGACCATGAGTCAGCGGTAATATGCACCTTACCGCTGACCGCCCTGTCCAGCGAGGCCAAGACATTGCCTTCCACATGCCGGTAGAGAGCCGGAATAGCCTTCCGTGAGAAAAAGTGGCGTTTGGGAACCTGCCACTGAGGAACCGCACATTGCACAAACTCACGGAAGGGGGCCGAGTCTACCAACTGAAAAGGCAGCAGTTGAAGCGCTAGCAATTTAGCCAAGCTAGCATTCAACCGCTGGGCATGTGGATGGCTGGGAGTGAACTTCTTTCGACGGTCCAGCAGCTGGGGCAGGGAAATTTGCCTGCTAGAATCGGACGTCGGTGTACTGCTAGCAGAGTGGGCGCAAGTACTTGGCTGTGACACACCTAATTCTACACCTTCATTCCTCTCAGTGCATGTTTCAGAGAGGACTGAAGTTATAGTGGGGTTGGAGATCCCAGCTGATGCGGTGCAAGGAGAGGTCCGCTTTGTTCTTTGGTGTGGGTCTTTGAGGTAGGCTTGCCAACGAGCTGCATGGCAGGTCAACATATGTCTGGTCAGGCATGTGGTACCCAAGCGGCTGATGTTTTGGCCACGCGATATACGCTTGAGACATATGTTGCAAACAGCAGCTGTGCGATCTGATGCACTAGCCTCAAAAAAGGCCCACACCAAAGAACTTTTTGAATGACGGGCAGAGGCAGCGCCCTGCACAGGCGGAGCTCTGCGGTGTGATTCCGTCGGTGTACTGCCCTTACGCTGGCCACCAAAGGGCATCCTGCCTCGTTGGAGATGTGCCTCCTCCTCATCCTCCTCCTCCTCCTCTCTCCTATTAGGCACCCACGTGGAGTCATTGACCTCATCATCCCCTCCCTCCTCATCACTGGAGCCAATCTGGCAGTATGCTGCAGCTGCTGGAACATGACTGCCAGATTGGTGTCCTTCTTGAGCATCCCCTCTGTCTGCTCTCACGCTACTGCCTTCCTCTAGCTGGGTTTCATCATCAGACCCTTCGAAACGCTGGGCATCCTCCTGGAGCATGTACCCAACACTGTGCTGAAACAGTTCGGGGGACTCCTCAGGAGGAGGACATGGTGGGTCTAGGGAAGGAGTGACTGATGATTTGTCTGACATTGATACCAGGGAAGACGACGCTTTGGCAGCTGCTTTTCCAGTACCCTGAGCCTGGGTGAGAGAGGATGAGGAGGAGGAGGAGGGCTTGGTCATCCACTCTACCAAGTCTTCGGCATGATGTGGCTCAACATGTCCAGCTGCCGAAAAGAAGGACAAGCGTGTCCCATGGCCATGTGCTGATGACAATGCACCGCGTCCACGACCAGCACTGTTGCCCCCAGACACAGAGCCTGCTTGCCCTCTTTTATTGCCTCCTGACTGTCTGCCTCTCCTTGTTTGCCTTCCAGACATTCTAATAGATGGCCTGCAGGGAGATGGGAAAAAAGCAATAAGGGCTACCTTCAGGTGTCCTTCTCTGTCCCTTGAAACAAGGACTTTCACAGTGAAAGAAACTGACACTGTCCCTACCTAGAGTTTTCTATCCCTAGAATAAATGTTTTTTTTAATCACAATATAGCACAAGGACAATTCACTCAATGTCTCTCCAGGTCCCTGGAAACAAGGACTTGCAGAGTGAAAGAAACTGACACTGTCCCTACCTAGAGTTTTCTGTCCCTAGAATAAATGTTTTTTTTAAGCACAATATAGCACAAGGAAAATTAACTCACTGTCCTTACAGGTCCCTGGAAACAAGGACTTGCAGAGTGAAAGAAACTGACACTGTCCCTACCTAGAGTTTTCTGTCCCTAGAATAAATGTTTTTTTTAAGCACAATATAGCACAAGGACAATTAACTCACTGTCCTTACAGGTCCCTGGAAACAAGGACTTGCAGAGTGAAAAAAAAAAAACACTCTCCCTACCTAGAGTTTTCTGTCCCTAGAAAAAATGTTTTTTTTAAGCACAATATAGCACAAGGACAATTAACTCACTGTCCTTACAGGTCCCTGGAAACAAGGACTTGCAGAGTGAAAGAAAAAAAACACTCTCCCTACCTACAGTTTTCTGTCCCTAGAAAAAATGTTTTTTTTAATCACAATATAGCACAAGGAAAATTAACTCACTGTCCTTACAGGTCCCTGGAAACAAGGACTTGCAGAGTGAAAGAAACTGACACTGTCCCTACCTAGAGTTTTCTGTCCCTAGAATAAATGTTTTTTTTAATCACAATATAGCACAAGGAAAATTAACTCACTGTCCTTACAGGTCCCTGGAAACAAGGACTTGCAGAGTGAAAGAAAAAAAACACTCTCCCTACCTACAGTTTTCTGTCCCTAGAAAAAATGTTTTTTTTAATCACAATATAGCACAAGGAAAATTAACTCACTGTCCTTACAGGTCCCTGGAAACAAGGACTTGCAGAGTGAAAGAAACTGACACTGTCCCTACCTAGAGTTTTCTGTCCCTAGAATAAATGTTTTTTTTAATCACAATATAGCACAAGGACAATTCACTCAATGTCTCTCCAGGTCCCTGGAAACAAGGACTTGCAGAGTGAAAGAAACTGACACTGTCCCTACCTAGAGTTTTCTGTCCCTAGAATAAATGTTTTTTTTAAGCACAATATAGCACAAGGACAATTAACTCACTGTCCTTACAGGTCCCTGGAAACAAGGACTTGCAGAGTGAAAAAAAAAAAACTCTCCCTACCTAGAGTTTTCTGTCCCTAGAAAAAATGTTTTTTTTAATCACAATATAGCACAAGGACAATTAACTCACTGTCCTTACAGGTCCCTGGAAACAAGGACTTGCAGAGTGAAAGAAAAAAAACACTCTCCCTACCTACAGTTTTCTGTCCCTAGAAAAAATGTTTTTTTTAATCACAATATAGCACAAGGAAAATTAACTCACTGTCCTTACAGGTCCCTGGAAACAAGGACTTGCAGAGTGAAAGAAACTGACACTGTCCCTACCTAGAGTTTTCTGTCCCTAGAATAAATGTTTTTTTTAATCACAATATAGCACAAGGAAAATTAACTCACTGTCCTTACAGGTCCCTGGAAACAAGGACTTGCAGAGTGAAAGAAAAAAAACACTCTCCCTACCTACAGTTTTCTGTCCCTAGAAAAAATGTTTTTTTTAATCACAATATAGCACAAGGAAAATTAACTCACTGTCCTTACAGGTCCCTGGAAACAAGGACTTGCAGAGTGAAAGAAACTGACACTGTCCCTACCTAGAGTTTTCTGTCCCTAGAATAAATGTTTTTTTTAATCACAATATAGCACAAGGACAATTCACTCAATGTCTCTCCAGGTCCCTGGAAACAAGGACTTGCAGAGTGAAAGAAACTGACACTGTCCCTACCTAGAGTTTTCTGTCCCTAGAATAAATGTTTTTTTTAAGCACAATATAGCACAAGGACAATTAACTCACTGTCCTTACAGGTCCCTGGAAACAAGGACTTGCAGAGTGAAAGAAAAAAAACACTCTCCCTACCTACAGTTTTCTGTCCCTAGAAAAAATGTTTTTTTTAATCACAATATAGCACAAGGAAAATTAACTCACTGTCCTTACAGGTCCCTGGAAACAAGGACTTGCAGAGTGAAAGAAAAAAAACACTCTCCCTACCTACAGTTTTCTGTCCCTAGAAAAAATGTTTTTTTTAATCACAATATAGCACAAGGAAAATTAACTCACTGTCCTTACAGGTCCCTGGAAACAAGGACTTGCAGAGTGAAAGAAACTGACACTGTCCCTACCTAGAGTTTTCTGTCCCTAGAATAAATGTTTTTTTTAATCACAATATAGCACAAGGAAAATTAACTCACTGTCCTTACAGGTCCCTGGAAACAAGGACTTGCAGAGTGAAAGAAACTGACACTGTCCCTACCTAGAGTTTTCTGTCCCTAGAATAAATGTTTTTTTTAAGCACAATATAGCACAAGGACAATTAACTCACTGTCCTTACAGGTCCCTGGAAACAAGGACTTGCAGAGTGAAAGAAAAAAAACACTCTCCCTACCTACAGTTTTCTGTCCCTAGAAAAAATGTTTTTTTTAATCACAATATAGCACAAGGAAAATTAACTCACTGTCCTTACAGGTCCCTGGAAACAAGGACTTGCAGAGTGAAAGAAACTGACACTGTCCCTACCTAGAGTTTTCTGTCCCTAGAATAAATGTTTTTTTTAATCACAATATAGCACAAGGAAAATTAACTCACTGTCCTTACAGGTCCCTGGAAACAAGGACTTGCAGAGTGAAAGAAACTGACACTGTCCCTACCTAGAGTTTTCTGTCCCTAGAATAAATGTTTTTTTTAATCACAATATAGCACAAGGACAATTAACTCACTGTCCTTACAGGTCCCTGGAAACAAGGACTTGCATAGTGAAAGAAACTGACACTGTCCCTACCTAGAGTTTTCTGTCCCTAGAATAAATGTTTTTTTTAAGCACAATATAGCACAAGGACAATTAACTCACTGTCCTTACAGGTCCCTGGAAACAAGGACTTGCAGAGTGAAAGAAACTGACACTGTCCCTACCTAGAGTTTTCTGTCCCTAGAATAAATGTTTTTTTTAAGCACACTATAGCAGAAGCACAAAACACACTGACACTCTCCCTACCTATCCTTCTCTTTCCCTAAACTAAAGGAATCCAGGTTAAGCAAGAAAGAAATAACAGTCACTGTCCCTGCCTATGCTACTCTATCCCTGCTCCGGAACACACTACACTAGGCCGCCGTGCTGGCGGCCTTTTATAGTGTGGGGCGTGTACTAAACACCCTCAGCAATAATTGGCCACAGGCATCCTGCCTGTGGCCAATCATTGCTCTCCTCGCTGCCGGCGCTGTGATTGGCCAAGCATGCGGGGTCACAGTGCATGCTTGGCCAATCACAGCGCCTGGATGACACTGCGATGGCGTAGTGCATTGTGGGCCGTTCGCGTCACTCGAATTTGGCGCGAACGGCCCAAATCGTTCGATCTTCGTCGAACGATCGAACAGCCAATGTTCGAGTCGAACGTATGTTCGACTCGAACACGAAGCTCATCCCTATTGGCCACACTCCTCTGACTCAATAAATGATGCCATCATAATAGTGCTGCCCAAGGATGGTAAGGATCCCCCCATTCCGGATTTTTACCACTCCATTTCCCTTCTCAACTGTAAAAATGCAAAAATCCCAGCTAGATTTTTGGCCAATAGGCTGAGTAAGGTTGTGAGGACTCTGATACATACCAACCAATCGGGATTTTTTTCTTCTCGATCCACTGCCACAAGGATTTTTTTTTTTTTTTAAACTGGCAGTGTCAACTGGCCGTATTTATGGGAATTGTTGAGCATTTTCAGTTTCGCAGACAACTTTATTTGATGGGTGCAAATCCTTTACTCAGCCCCAAGGGCCAGTGTACAGGTTAATGGGACCTCCATATCTGGTGGCTCAAGGCAGGGGTCTCCCTGTTGTTGTTTGCATTGGGTGGGACCCCTGGCGGCATCTATTCAACAATCAGACAACATAACAGGATTTAGGAGAGAGGATAGAGAAGACAAGGTGGCTTTCTATGCAGAAGATTTGGAGGCATATTCGTGCACATTTCCCCAAAATTCACCCAATTTATAAAGCACCTTCACTATACAACCAACAAGTGTTTTCCAATCCCGGACAAGATGCCAACCTGAGCTTTTTTAATTCAAAGATTCTTTATGTGATTCGTCTTATTTAATTGCAATAGAAATATTATAGTAATAAGTGACGTGATTGTAGCCGTATTAGTGCAATTGTGACAGAGAAAATTGAGTGCTGTCCGTGATACTTTTTTTATTTGCACAAACATACAATTTTTCAGGACAAGCTTTCGGGGTATGTCCCCTTCTTCAAGGTCCAAGCAGTACTCCAAGCAGTATAGTAATAAGTAATAACGATTTGTCATAATACACTTTATTTTGTGAAATGGACTTAAAGGGGTTCGTGTTTCTTCACCTTAATGCATCTTATGCATTAAGGTGAAAAAACACCTGGCAATCACGGGCCCCCCCAGCCCCCCCCCCGTTTTACTTACCTGAGCCAGTTCACCTGCTCGGCTCATCCCCGGTGTCCTCTTCTCCACTGAGTCTTGGCTCTTCATTGGATAGATTGATAGCAGCACAGCCATTGGCTCCTCCCGCTGCTGTCAATCAAATCCAATGACGTGGGTGGGGCCGAGTCATACACTCGGCGTCTATGGACGCCGAGTGTATGACACAGGAGCGCGCCCACAAGGTAACCCCCTCGGGAGAAAGCTTCCCAGAGGGGGTTAGCTATTGCAGGGAGGAGCCGAGAGAGCTGTGCCGTGGGACCCCAGAAGAGGAGGATCAGGGCCACGCTGTGCAAAACGAACTGCACAGTGGAGGAAAGTTTGATATGTTTGTTATTTTTTATTTTTTTTGTAAATGAACCTTTAGTACCACTTTAAGGTGGTTGGTGAGAGAACCATTCATAATATTTCAGATGGTTCAGTTTGATATTTTTTCCCTGTATATACAGTGGGGCAAAAAAGTATTTAGTCAGCCACCAATTGTGCAAGTTCTCCCACTTAGAAAGAAGAGAGAGGCCTGTAATTGTCATCATAGGAAAACCTCAACTATGAGAGACAAAATGTGGAAACAAATCCAGACAATCACATTCTCTGATAAAAAAAGAAAAAAACTGCGCTAGGACTAATAGGAATAAATTACATAAAAAAGACAGCAGCAATAATGTGATAGACATATACAAGATTGAGCAGAAAAAACTGCGGACGTGAATGCTTTCATTAATAACGCTTGATGATTTTGTGTAAACTTGCTGGGTGATGCCAGTATAGTTTTTTTTAGCATCTTTTAGGTATCCCCTCCTATTTCAGGGTTCGTGATTCTCTGGAGAGGGATTTTTCTTTAATCATTAAATTCCTCATATTTTTATTTTTTATTATTACATTTTATTATCGAATTTTTCATGATAGAATTTTATCAATAAATTTGAATTAATCTATCAATGATGAATTTTTATAGAATATTTTGGAGCATCAAGTTGTCACCTTATACAAGGATTTATGGGTTATGGTATTATATTATTAGATCACACATAATTTTATTAATATATTTCATTATTATTTTTATCACTATTACTCACTTAATATTTCTCTTTAATGAGTAATGTTAGGTATTAAATTTTTTATATATAATTTCACATCACTTTAATAGGGTAAACCCCTTTAATTCCTCGGATTATGTGCATATTCTGGTTGTTTTCTGACCACCAGCAGTGCTATTGCACTGGATCACTTTATACATAGATGCCTTAGTGCTATTCTATATAGTGTGCGGATATAGAGTGACGGCTTTGCGCCGCATACTTGGTCCCGCAGTCTGTTCTTTTCTTTATCAGTTTAGTTAGTATGGTTGCTCTGCCCATTAGTTTGTTTATAATGTTTTAAAGGTTTTTAACTGAGCCTCTCATTTGCGGTACTTGTATCCCTGCCGCTATGTATTGTCACGAAAGATACTGGCAGGTTGCCCTCAGCTAAGATGGCGCTCGTAACCCAAATGCTGGCATCTCAGAGCGAGGCTTGGTTTGTCTATTTAAAGAGGCGAGTCATTGCATGGCCTATCCCATTGAGAATGTCATATATGACGAAACGCGTCTGGCGAACACGCAGTGACGTCACCACGCAGCTCTAGTACGGAAGGGCACTTGTGTATGCCGGCCGGCACGTTTTATGCTTAGTGAAGCTTCGTTTTTGAAAGTACAACTATTTTTTAATAAAGTCGATGTTAAGAGGATATTACTCTATGGTCTCCCCCTTCTTTTTGGTACCCCATACGGAGCGGTAAACAGCACTTGTCTCTAGTGTTGAGCGGACCCGAACTGTAAAGTTCGGGTCCGTACCGAATTTTGGCGTTTTCCCGACCCCGGACCCGGACCCGGATTTTGCGCTAAAGTCCGGTTTCGGGTTCGGATTCGGGAATTTAATGGCGCAGTTAGAAATGCTTCAGGGGCCAGCCAATCACCATTTGATTAGCTGGTGTGCTCTTAGAAGCCATCATAGCCATGCCTACTAATGGCATGGCTGTAATTGGTCAGTGCAACATGTGACCCAGCATGTGACCAGCTTCTATATAAGAAAGAGGCACACAGCACAGATCGTCACTCTGCTTTTAGACAGTGTAGGGAAAGGATCCTGGCTGCTGTTGCTGTGAGGGAGAGAATAGGAGTTAGTCCTGATTCTGCAATCTACTGATAGAAAAGATAGGGAGACAGTGTAGTGTAGTGTAGTGTAGGGGCAGGATCCTGTTTGTGCTTTCAGGGAGAGAGATTTAGATAGGAGTCCAGATTGAGAGATATAATAGCTCAGCGATCTGCATAGGGTTATCTGTTTGTGTTGCAAGCTCAGTGCACCAGCACTGCATTACGTTGAGTGATACACCTATTCCATACTGTGGCTGTATTGTGCTCTTGCTAAAAGACCTATTTTGGTCAGAAAAAAAAAAAAAAAAAAAAAGGCACTTTATTGTGCTTTTGCTAAAAAGACCCATTTTTGGGCCCCCCCCAAAAAAAAAGGCACTTTATTGTGCTGTTGCAAAAAAAAAAAACGGCACTTTGTTGTGCGCAAAAAAGACCTATTTTTGGGCAAAAAAAATATTTTGCAGTGTATATCTCTAGTTGTGTGAAATAACCAATTTCTATATATTTTTCTTGTACTATGCTATGCTAAAAAAAAAAAAAAAAAAACTTTTTTTTGAATAGCATTCTCTGCAGCTGTGCGATTCAGCGGTTATATACTGTGGTTGTGTTGTGCTCTTTCAAAAAACGCCATTTAGGGCCACAGAAAATATTTTGCAGTGTGAAATACACATGTGGAGGTGTGTAAAATAAAGAATTTCTATATATTGTACAGTGCTATACTAAAAAAAAACAACATTTTTTTTGAATAGCATTCTCTGCACTTCTATAGCTGTGCGATTCAGTGGTTAAATACTGTGGTTGTGTTGTGCTCTTTCAAAAAACGCCATTTAGGGCCACAGAAAATATTTTGCAGTGTGAAATACACATGTGGAGGTGTGTAAAATAAACAATTTCTATATATTTTCCTTGTACTGTGCTATACTAAAAAAAACAACCTTTTTTTTTTAATAGCATTTTCTGTAGCTGTGCGATTCAGCGGTTACGTGCTGTGGGTGTGTTGTGGTCTGGCAAAAAACGCCATTTAGGGCCACAGAAAATATTTTGCAGTGTGAAATACACATCTGGAGGTGTGTGAAATAAACAATTTCTATATATTTTCCTTGTACTGTGCTATACTAAAAAAAACAACCTTTTTTTTTTGAATAGCATTTTCTGCAGTTCTGTAGCTGTGCGTTTCAGCCATTACGTACTGTGGGTGTGTTGTGGTCTTCCAAAAAACGCCATTTAGGGCAAGATCCTAAATTTGGAAAATATGAGGGGAAGGTCAAAGGGACGTGGTGGCCCCGGTCGTGGTGCTGCTGGTGGAGCTCCTGTTGCAGGGAGAGGACGTGGTGGATCTGTGCCAGCTACACGCACAAGTGAAACACCTTCCTCAGGTGCGAGTAGGCGACCGAGCCTGCGGTGGTATTTTGTCATGCCTAATGAGGCTGTACCAATGTTTAGGCCAGGACAAGTACAGGCGATAGTAGATTGGGTTGCTGACAGTGCCTCGGGTTCCTTCACATTGTCTCCCACCCACTCTTCTGCTGAAAGATCAGAGTTGGCACCTGAAGCCCATGTCCATCAGTCTTTCACCTCACCCCCTTGCAAATCAGCCAAGCAGTCTGAGCCCCAAATCATGCAGCAGTCTCTTCTGCTTTTCGATGACTCTGTTAGCAGGGTTTCCCAGGGCCATCCACCTAGCCCTGCCCCAGAAGTGGAAGAGATTGAGTGCACCGATGCCCAACCACTTATGTTTCATGATGGGTACATGGGGAGGACCATCGCAGCACGTCTCGGATGATGACGAAACACAGGTGCCAACTGCTGCTGCTTTCGCAATTGTGCAGACAGACATGGAGGGCAGGGGTGAAGACTGGGTGGAAGATGATGTGGAGGACGATGAGGTCCTCGACCCCACATGGAATCAACGTTATGCAGGTGACCAGTGTAGTTCGGAGGAAGAGGCGGTGGTCGCACAGAGCCACCAGCACAGCAGAAGAGGGAGCAGGGTGCAAAAACGGAGCATTCGTCCCCTAGACAGTACATCTGCTACTGCCCAACGCAGCAAGGGACCGAGCACACCAAAGCCAGGTCCAAGGACTTCCCTAGCGTGGCAGTTCTTCACACAGTGTGTTGATGACAAGACACGAGTGGTTTGCACGCTGTGCAATCAGAGCCTGAAGCGAGGCATAAACGTTCTCAACCTGAGCACAAGCTGCATGACCAGGCATCTAAGTGCAAAGCACGAGCTGCAGTGGAGTAGACACCTCAGAAACCAAGAAAGGTCTCTGGCTCCTCCTGCTTCCTCTTCTGCTGCAGTCTCGGCCTCTTCATCCACCTCTGTAGTGACAGTGGCACCTGCCACCCCGCAAACAGAGGATCTGCCAGCAACACTACCACCTGGGTCACCAACCATCTCCACAATGTCCCATGGAAGCGTTCAGCTCTCTATCTCCCAAACATTGGAGCGGAAGAGGAAGTACCCCCCTAGCCACCCGCGATCCCTGGCCCTGAATGCCAGCATTTCAAAATTCCTGGCCTTTGAAATGCTGTCATTCCGTCTGGTGGAGACGCAGAGTTTTAAAAGCCTGATGGCATTGGCTGTCCCGCAGTACGTCGTGCCCAGCCGCCACTACTTTTCCAGGCGAGCCATCCCTTCCCTGCACAACCAGGTGGGGGACAAAATCAGGTGTGCACTGCGCAACGCCATCTGTGGCAAGGTCCACCTAACTACGGATGCGTGGACCAGTAAGCACGGTCAGGGACGTTATATCTCCCTAACAGCACACTGGGTAAATGCAGTGGCTGCTGGGCCTGAGGCAGATAGCGGTTTGGCGCATGTCCTTCCACCACCGAGGATTGCAGGGCGCTTCAGTTTGCCTCCTGTTGCTAACTCCTCCTTCTCCGCTTCCTCATCCTCTACCGCCTCCTCATCCATTCAGCGTAACACCTTCACCACCAACTTCAGCACAGCCAGGGGTAAACGACAGCAGGCAGTTTTAAAACTTTCCTGTTTGGGGGAAAATCCCCACACCGCGCAGGAGTTGTGGAGGGACATGGAACAACAGACCGATGAGTGGTTGCTGTCAGTGAGCCTCAAGCCCGGCCTGGTGGTGTGCGATAATGGGCGAAATCTCGTAGCAGCTCTGGGTCTAGCCGGTTTGACGCACATCCCTTGCCTGGCGCATGTGCTGAACTTGGTGGTCCAGAGGTTCCTTAAAAATTACCCCAATATGCCAGAGCTGCTGCAGAAAGTGCGGGCTGTGTGTGCGCACTTTCGGCGTTCTCACCCTGCTGCTGCTCGCCTGTCAGCGCTGCAGCGTAACTTCGGCCTTCCCGCTCACCGCCTCATATGTGACGTGCCCACAAGGTGGAACTCCACCTTGCACATGCTGGCCAGACTGTGCGAACAGCAGCAGGCAATAGTGGAGTTTCAGCTGCAGCAATCACGCGTGAGTCGCTCTGCGGAACAGCACCACTTCACCACCAATAACTGGGCCTCCATGCGAGACCTGTGTGCCTTGTTGCGCTGTTTCGAGTACTCCACCAACATGGCCAGTGCCAATGACGCCGTTCTCAGCGTTACTATCCCAGTTCTATGCCTCCTTGAAAAAACGCTTCGTGCGATGATGGAAGAGGATGTGGCACAGGAGGATGAGGAGGAGGAGGAGGAAGCGGGATCATTTCAAAGGCTTTCAGGGCAGTCTTTCACAAGTGGCTACGAGGGTGGGTTCCTGCACCAACAAACGCCAGGTACACAATTGTCCGGCAGAAAGGGCACAGTTCTGGAGGATGACGAGGTGGAGGAGGAGATGGAGGAGGAGGAGGAGGAGGAGCCATGTTCACAGCAGGGTGGCACTCAGACCAGCTCGTGGCCATTACTGGTGCATGGCTGGGGGGATACAGAGGACACAGACGATACACCTCCCACAGAGGACAGCTTTTCTTTGCCTCTGGGCAGCCTGGCACACATGAGCGATTACATGCTGCAGTGTTTCCGCAACGACAGCCAAGTTGCCCACATTTTAACTGGTGCTGATTACTGGGTGGCCACCCTGCTGGATCCCCGTTACAAGGACAACGTACCGTCCTTAATTCCCTCACTGGAGCGGGATCGTAAGATGCGCGAGTACAAGCGCACGCTGGTAGAGGCGCTGCTGGTGGCATTCCCACCTGACAGCGGGCGTACGGTGGAAGCACAAGGCGAAGGCAGAGGAGGAGGAAGAGGTCGCCAACGCAGCCGGGGCACCGGCAGCACCTCAGAAGGCAGGGTTAGCATGGCCGAAATGTGGAAAAGCTTTGTCAGCACGCCACAACAACCAGCACCACCAGCTGAGATGGAACGTCTTAGCAGGAGGCAGCATTTCACCAACATGGTTGAGCAGTATGTGTCCACAGGCCTACACGTACTGGATGACGGGTCTGCCCCCTTTAACTTCTGGGTCTCCAAATTGGGCACATGGCCTGAGCTTGCCGTTTATGCCTTGGAGGTGCTGGCCTGCCCTGCAGCCAGTGTATTATCTGAACGTGTATTTAGCACGGCAGGGGGCGTTATCACAGACAAGCGCAGCCGCCTGTCCAGAGCCAATGTGGACAAGCTCACGTTCATTAAAATGAACCAGGCATGGATCCCACAGGACTTGTCCGTACCTTGTGCAGAATAGACATGTATACCGGTGTTGTGACAAAAACTGTCCGGCCATCGGATTGTGCCCGGCCCGTACTGCGCAGGCGCAGCGCTTGCGCAGTACAGAGGACAAGGAGATTCACAAAATCTCCGAAGATGAACGGCGCCTGCGCTGTGAGTGCAGGTTCAAGCCCCACCATCCAAGAGGACATACGGTAGCACATAGTAACAGGGCCCCTCACGGGCTCGCTTCGATCGCGGCCTTGCTTGGCTCGGCTTGAACCACGGATGGTGTGGCCTTCACCTGAACTCAACACGCAGGCGCCGTTAGTCTTGGGAGATTTTTGAAATCCCCTTGTCCTACATACTCAGCAAGCGCAGTACAGGGCGGACACTATTCGACAGGGGACAGAATTCGACACATCACCGGCCTTACCCAGCCATTGTTGTATTTTTGAACCAGTGTTGGCTACCTCGTCCTCCTCCACCGCCGCTTCCACCTACACAGCCACATCCACCGCCACCTCAACCTCCTACTCCATATGGACCTCGTCCTGCTAGGCCAAGATTAAAATTTTTATTTTATTTTTTTGTAGCGCACAGATCCTTTCCCCCTTACCTGCCTTTATGTTGTTGGCTCTTCGCAGGAGGGAGAAGGGCACACCGCACTACCAGCCCGTATCCTCCTATATAAAGAGGTTGAGCGGTGTACTTGACGGGCCGTGTCCACAGCCGGAGTCAAAACTCCTCCAGAGGATGATTCTCACCTCTACTGTAGGTAGAGGCAAGTCCTTTAATTGCCAGTAAAGTCAATGTCCACACCAGCTGAAACTCCAACTCTTATTCTCTCATGGCAAAATAAACTGTACTCAGATAGAAAAGGTTAGAGCAAAGAAACAGGACAGCTTAAGGTGTGGAGGAGGTCCAGGCACAAACGTAGCACATTCACTTCACTGCTTAGGTTTCTCAAACAGTTTTTGGCGCACGGTCTCTGCCACAGACATTGAGGTTGGTCTCTGCCACAGACCGGGTGTACAAGGCCCCTGCCACGGGCCTGGAGAACTTTGGTCTCAGCCACAGACCAGGGTGTATAAGGCCCCTGCCACGGGCCGGTTGAATAAGGCCTCTGATACAGTCAAGGTGACCTTGAGCTTCTCCTTCTACGAACCTAGCCCATATCAAGGGGAAGACATCTCTCCAGGGAGTCAACAGACTATTCCTTCACCGTGACTCCTGCATCGGTCCATCAGAATGATCCTCCCTTCCCTGGAACAGGGTCCCCTACACGAGGCGGCTCTGGACTCCAGGCTTTACTCCCGCCCCTAGGCCTCCATACCCAGGGCAGCAAGAACTCCAGGATAGTACCTCACCCCGGGCTAAAGGTGCCCGAGATGGAACAGGAACACATGCACCCAGGCCGAAGGCACCTGGGCGCGGACCCCACTGGACATCAGCCCCCAGGCCAAAGGTCTGCCCCTTTTATATGCTCTCCCGGCATGCACAGCAGGTTCCCCGCCCCGCTGTACTACTGCCAAGAGGGGACACAAAAGGCGCCACCTGTAGGCCGCAGGGAACTGCACACCAATACTGTCCCCCGAGGACAAAATGGTCCATGAATCCTACAGAATTAGGGTATTTGAGCCTATTTACCACTCAAACACTTTCCTTAAATTTAGCACCCCGCTACATTTTTATTTCAAAGTATTTTATTTTCCCACTAGCTTATCCATTAAATTAAATAATTTATTCCAGAAAGGGCGTATTCTGGGGCATTCCCACCATATGTGTGGCATTGTGCCGTTGAGTTTCTGAGGTTCTTAATGACTTCCTGTACCTCTTCTGCTGAAAAGGGGGCCTCCAGCATATTTTTTAATTTTTTTATTTTTTTTATGTTCTTTTAAGTTATTTCCTATCCACATTTGTTTGCAGAGCACTTGCCATGTTCTTAACAACATTTTGCTGCCATTTGCAGCCCTCTAGCCCTTTCCATTACTTTTTTAGAGCCTTTTTAGTCGTCAGAAGTCCGGGTCCCCATTGACTTCAATGGGGTCCGGGTCCGGGTTCGGGTTAAAGTTCGGTCCCGAATCCGAACTTTTTTCCGAAGTTCGGCCGAACCCGCCGGACCCGAATATCCAGCTACCCGCTCAACACTACTTGTCTCACATTGAAGATCTTCCTGGGACTCTGTGTGTGGGTATGATTAAAGACCGTGGTTGGATACAGCTATAGGCTTGCTCTCTACCTAAGTCTGGTAAGGAGCCAATTTATACATAGGTGGTGGTCACTTTATTAACTACGCATGCTGGTGGTGTTTAATTGCATACCTTGTGAATACGTTATCACCCTATGGTATATATTTTTGTTTTCTTTGCAACCGAGCCGTCAAGAGGGCCTTTTTGCTATCATTGGTGGATTGTCTGGGGACCCGGCTTGGATCTTTTTTCCAGGGATAAAGGCCTTGGCTGGGCTAAAGCCACCTGCTTGATATCATCTGTTTGTGGTAAGGAGCCATTTCACATGGTGATGACTACATTTAGTGTATGTTTAATGAACTTTCAATACACTGCAAGTTTGGATTCCCTGTGAGATTGGACTTCTCCCCTCTAATGTGGATCACAACTTTGAATCATTTACCTTGATGCTCTTTAGGAGTATTCTATTAGCAATCACTGGCACAGTTTTTTCTGCTCAATCACATTGTCTGATTTGGAAAGATTTTTTTTTGCAAATTATGGGGGAAAAATAAGTATTTGGTACCTACAAACAAGCAAGATTTCTGGCTCTCACAGACCTGTATCTTCTTCTTTAAGAGGCTCCTCTGTCCTCCACTCATTACCTGTATTAATGGCACCTGTTTGAACTTGTTATCAGTATAAAAGACACCTGTCCACAACCTCAAACAGTCACACTCCAAACTCCACTATGGTGAAGACCAAAGAGCTGTCGAAGGACACCAGAAACAAAATTGTAGACCTGCACCAGGCTGGGAAGACTGAATTTGCAATAGGCAAGCAGCTTGGTGTGAAGAAATCAACTGTGGGAGCAATAATTAGAAAATGGAAGACATACAAGACCACTGATAATCTCCCTCGATCTGGGGCCCCAAACAAGATCTCACCCCGTGGGGTCAAAATTATCACAAGAACGGTGAGCAAAAATCCCAGAACCACACGGGGGGACCTAGTGAATGACCTGCAGAGAGCTGGGACCAACGTAACAAAGGCTACCATCAGTAACACACTACGCCGCCAGGGACTCAGATCCTGCAGTGCCAGACGTGTCCCCCTGCTTAAGCCAGTACATGTCCGGGCCCGTCTGAGGTTTGCTAGAGAGCATTTGGATGATCCAGAAGAGGATTGCGAGAATGTCATATGGTCAGATGAAACCAAAGTAGAACTGTTTGGTAGAAACACAACTCGTCATGTTTGGAGGAGAGAGAATGCTGAGTTGCAACCAAAGAACACCATATCTACTGTGAAGCATGGGGGTGGCAACATCATGCTTTGGCGCTGTTTCTCTGCAAAGGGAACAGGACGACTGATCCGTGTACATGAAAGAATGAATGGGGCCATGAATCGTGAGATTTTCAGTGCAAACCTCCTCCCATCAGCAAGGGCATTGAACGTGGCTGGGTCTTTCAGCATGACAATGATCCCAAACACACCGCCCGGGCAACGAAGGAGTGGCTTCGTAAGCCGCATTTCAAGGTCCTGGATTGGCCTAGCCAGTCTCAAGATCTCAACCCCATAGAAAACCTTTGGAGGGAGTTGAAAGTCCATGTTGCCCAAGCGACAGCCCCAAAACATCACTGCTCTAGAGGGGATCTGCATGGAGGAATGGGGCCAACATACCAGCAACAGTGTGTGACAACCTTGTGAAGACTTACAGAAAACGTTTGACCTCTGTCATTGCCAACAAAGGATAAATAACAAAGTATTGAGATGAACTTTTGATATTCACCAAATACTTATTTTCCACCATAATTTGCAAAAAAAAATCTTTCCAAATCAGACAATGTGATTGTCTGGATTTGTTTCCACATTTTGTCTCTCATAGTTGAGGTCTACCTATGATGACAATTACAGGCCTCTCTCATCTTTTTAAGTGGGAGAACTTGCACAATTGGTGGCGACTAAATACTTTTTTGCCCCACTGTACTGTATAACTATTGGAATCTCTGTATATTTCTAAACTACATTTTTCATATATTTTTTGACTGAGTGCAAAAGGATGAGACCTTCTGACCGGTTCTAACAACACTCTAATACCTCGTACACACGACCGGTTTTCCCGTCGGGAAAACTACCATGACAGCTTTTGGCTGGGGGAAAACGGTCCGTTTGTATGCTCCATCGCAGTTTTCCCGACTGGAAAACTGCAGGGAAAAAAAAAAAAGAGAACCAGCTCTCTTTTTTCCCCGTCAGGAAAAAATCCTGCCAAGAAAACCGGTCGTCTGTATGCTTTCCAGAGGGGAAAAAAAAAAACGGGCATGATCATAAACAATTTGACGCATTCACGGAAGCATAGAACGTCATTTTGTCGGCTCGTCGTAGTTTTTGACGTCACCGCGTTCTTGCCATTCAAAAGTTCAGCGGTCTTTTTTGTGACAGTGTGTATGCAAGGCAGGCTTGAGAGGAATCCCGTCGGGAAAAGCGTCATTTTTTTTTCCTGCCAGGAAAACCGGTCGTGTGTACGAGGCATAAGAAAGCTTTCTCTTCATTTACAGTGACAACAGTTACACCAAACGTGGCTTGATCAAAGTGGGATTTGAACCAGAAATGAGGATGAAGATGATGATGGTTTCTCCAGAAAGACTTAAATGTTTGGATTTTTAATACATTAATTAGTGCACTCTTCACACAGGAGTGGGGACCTTTGCCAACAATCTGTCATCCCAGTACTTTGAATTTTACCATCTCTACCCCAGCAAATATACATGTAGCGGACCCCCCAAAATTGGGGTCGCTATGCCTTAAATTTAAGGGCAGCCTGAGCAATAGTTTGGCTCAGGTTATTCTGATTCTATAGGTTGGACTCTGCTCTGCTGTGGTGTTGCCTGGGTGTGTAGTTCCCCTTGGCCTGCGGGTGGCGCTGTCGCTCAGGTCTCGGGTTGAACCACAGGTGGCATTATAGCGTGATTAGGTGTCCTCTCTCGGCAGCCATACGGTGGGCGTGGTCTACCTGCTGTGCATGCTGGGAGAGGGTACATAAGGGGCAGATGCCATAAACTGTGACATTGAGGTTGGCCGGGGGATTCCAAGGGGGAACCCCTGGTGGCGAGAGTCGCGCCCGTTGGCCTGCTGGCCAGGGGTGCGTGAACTGGTCGAGAAGTCTCGGGCACCTTCAGCCCGAGACTATAGTGTTCCAGGTAGGCCCAGTACCTTCAACTGGGTCTACAGCTCAACCACTGGAGTCCCAGGGAACCCGAGGGAGGGTGGCCCGCTCTGAAAGAAAGGAAACCAGGGAGGATCTGTCCGGAGGATCGGTGAAGGAAGTCACTGTCTCAGGAGAGGCCTGGTTGCCTATCAGAGGGAAGGATTCCGTGAGTGATGTGCCCAATTGGCACCTATGGTCTCTAAAGGTTGCAGGCGTTAAAGAGTTCTAGATTCAGGAACTAAAGGATTCTGTGGCAGAGGATCTCCTGAACTTGTCTTTGAAGGGGACCAAATCTGAAGTAACTGTTCGTGCTTCACTCCGACTGCTAGAACTGTGAGAGGGATCTATCCGAGTGAGCAATACCCACTCAGGCTTGAGTGGAGAATGGGGTAACTGGGTGCTGCGTGCCTGAACCTATCTTCCTACCCAATTCTATCTCTGTTTCAACCTTTTCCCAATCTGTTCCAAGCAAGGAAAATAAACTCATCTGTTGGAGTTTAAACACCGTCTGGACATTGGCCTTCTTTTGGGAGAAAGAATATACTTTTCCCAATATTCTGGGGATGAGAACTAACGGAAGGAGGTAACTGGCTGCAGGACCCAACAATAGTATGAACACCGCTCAACCTCTTATACCAGGAGGATACAGGTGTGTGGCATGGTGTGCCTTACCCTGCAAGTGAAGGTAAGCAGGAAAAAGGGTCCGTGTGCTACATACAACAATTCACAGCTTCAACCATGTGAATGGAAGGATTATCAGACTTTATGGCAACATGGATGGGATGATGTATCTAGAAGGATGTTTCCACAACTTTCCCACCTCCCTCCCTGTTCTTGGACAATCAACATCTGCCTTGACACATCTCATGGTGATTGGATGAAGGTTATCTGTACTATCAGTGACTGGGACTAAAAAAAGAGGATTGGAGAAGCTACAGAATGTCTTCAACATTACAGAACAAGTCCAGTTGAATGTGATGGAACTCTAGACATGTGCAATATTTTGTTTCGGTATTTAGTTTTCTTTTGAAAAATGTAATTATTTCGTAACTTCCGAAATTCGTTTTTTATTTATTTATTCTGTTTCGTTAAAAAATGCATTCGTCCGAAAATCCGAATTGAGGTCGAATCTGTCATTGAAGGCTTATGGTGTCTGTCGAATGTCCTTATGCCGCATACACACGACCGTTTTTCATGGCGTGAAAAATGCCATTTTTTAAATTGGTCATTAAAAACGGTCGTGTGTAGGCTCCAGAGCATTTTTAACGACGTGAAAAATGGCCTAAAAAAAATTAGAACCTGCTCTATTTTTTCACGTCGTTTTTCACGTCGTTCTTTTTAACGTCGTGAAAACCGGTCGTGTGTATGCTTTTACGAGGGGAAAAAAATGCGCATGCATATGAGACGGGAGCGCTCCTTCTGGTAAAACTAACGTTTGTAATGGAGATAGCACATTGGTCACGCTGTAACGGACTGAAGAGCACGAGGCTGAAAAGTGTGAATCGTCTCACCAAACTTCACTAACACGAGGATCAGCAAAAGCAGCCCAAAGAGTGGCGCCATCCAAATGGAACTTCCCCTTTATAGTGCCGTCGTACGTGTTGTACGTCACCGCACTTTGCTCGAGCATTTTTTTCACAATAGTGTGTAGGCAAGGCAGGCTTGAGAAGAATCACAAAAAATCACGTCGAGAAAAACGTCGTTTTTTTTCAATGAAGTTAAAAACGGCCGTGTGTACGCGGCATAAGAAGATTCGACGGAGCAGCTAAACTGTACGACGCCGCAATCGTACATTTCCGGTCGAATGCTCCTCCCACAAGCTATAGTAGAATTCTAATGTTGTATGACACTAGTAATAATTATATTTATTAACCACTTCAGCCCTGCACCATTTCGATGGCCAAAGAGCAGGCCACTTTTTGCGATTTGGCACTGCGTCGCTTTAACTGACAATTGCGCGGTTGTGCGACGTGGCTCCCAAACAAAATGTACGTCCTTTTTTTCCCACAAATAGAGATTTCTTTTGGTGGTATTTGATCACCTCTGCGGTTTTTATTTTTTGCGCTATAAACAAAAATAGAGCGACAATTTTGAAAAAAATCCAATATTTTTTACTTTTTGCTATAATAAATATCCTCAAAAAATATATATAAAAAAACAATATTTTCCCTCAGTTTAGGCCGATACGTTTTCTTCCACATATTTTTGTTTTAAAAAAAATCGCAATAAGCGTATATTGACTGGTTTGCACAAAAGTTATAGCGTCTACAAAATAGGGGGTAGTTTTATGGCATTTTTATTAATATTTTTTTTAATAGTAATGGCGACGATCTGCGATTTTTATCGGTACTGCGACATTATGGCGGACACATCGGACACTTTTGACACATTTTTGGGACCATTGGCATTTTTACAGCGATCAGTGCTATAAAAATGCACTGCTTACTGTAAAAATGTCACTGGCAGGGAAGGGGTTAACACTAGGGGGCGATCAAGGGGTTAATTATGTTCCCTAAAGTGTGTTCTAACTGAAGGGGGGATGGGACTGACTAGGGGAAATGACAGATCGCTGTTCATACTTTGTATGAACAGACGATCAGTCATTTCTCCCCCTGAAAGAACCGGGAGCTGTGTGTTTCCCGCTCTGTCACGAGCGATCGCGGATGCCCGGCGGTCATCGCGCCCGCCGGGCACTCGCATCGGCACCGGGGGGCGAGAAGGGGGCGCACGCGCCCCTAGTGGCCACAGAGCGACATCACGTTACATTACGTGATTTCGCGCAGCCAAGCCAACCTGCCGCAGTAAAACTGAGGTGGGCGGTCGGCAAGTCAACCAACATTAGAATTCTTCTATAGCCTATGGGCTGAGCATTTGACCATAAATGTCCTCTCGCGGCGATCGGATGTTTTTAGCTGCTTAGTCGAATCTTCATATCTCTATAATGTTGAATCTTTTCTCTCTATGTTGAATAATCTTGGACTAATAGAGTTAAGGTTAGGCACATTCAATCGCAGGTTCGATAGACACAGATCGCTATTGTCACCGTCATGTCGAATCTTCTATCTATATCGAACTGTTGTCACAACAAAACGAAAATAAAGCATTTTTTATGTCGGACCGTTCGGATTTCGAATTCTGCGCATTCGTTATCGTTTGTTGAAACGAACACGAAAATCCCCAAAATTCGGACGAAAACAAATGCACATGTCTATGGAACTCCTTCTAGATGTACCATGACCTCGATAGAGATGAACCTTCACAGACATCTCTTCTTTCCATCCTCTTCAGAGTTTTTTGCTAGTGTAACAGGATGTGGGATAAGACGCACCTCAAAACCGACCCGGTGCTTCATATACAGTATGGATATAACTGTGTATGGCCTCAGCCAGTGTTGCTCCGGCCACCCCCCCGACATGTTTCACCCCGCCTACCGGCATCTTACCCCACATATGTCCATACTTCTGAATTAGTGCCTGATGCCTGCCCCCACTTCCCGAATATCGGTAGGGACACCTGTCATCCTCCGGCTTTGAGCGGCTCTCCAAGTCCACACGTGATCACATACTGTAACATGTTATTAAAGAGTTTGATTGTCCACCCAGGAGAGTAAAGTGAGTAATTGAGAAAAAAAATCATACAATACAAATGACAGATCTTGAACACTTCTTAAAACAAATCCAAAAGGCATATTTTCTTGTGTAGCGGGTATGTACTTTTTAAACTGGTGAGGACACCAGTGATGCATAGTTCCCTGTGGCCCAGCAGGTGGCGCTGTCACTTTGGGCCGGGGTTGAACCATCACTGCAGTGCCGTACCCTTTGTGACCTCTCGCAGCAGTTGTACGGCGGGGCGGGGAACCCGCCGTGCATCCTGGGAGAGGGTATAAAGGGGGCGGACATCTTCGCCACGAGGTTGGAGTCCCGGTCACCTTCAGCCTGAGGGCTGTTGTTGCGGTCAGTGTCCAGGTGGTCTAGGCCTGGACACTTGGAGTTCGTGTTCCATCCCAGACACCTTTAGTCTGGGGTGAGGTACTCAGCCGGAGGCCTGGGGCCAAGTACATTCTGCTGGGTCCCGCGAGGGAGGGATCATCCTAGGGGGCCCCGGAAGTGGGGCACCCGAATCCAGAGGCGTAAGGGACCGGAGGAGGGACTCACCCGAAGACCTGGTGCAGCAGATTGCCAGTGCCGGGTGTACCTCTGGAGACCACCCGGAGGGATATCTTTCCCGAACAGGGGCCAAATTCAAAGAGGAAGTTCAGTCCACGTTCAATGACCGGTGGCAGCGGTCCAACTATTTCACTCAGGTCAGTGGCAGGGGCCTGCTATTAGGCCCGTGGCAGGGGCCTCAACAGTTCATCCGGTCTGTGGCAAAGACCACCCTCACGGTCGGTGGCAGAGACCGTGCGCCAGGCCTATTCGCTAAAAAGGAATAGGAGAGCTTAGTTGTGCCTGGGCCTACTCGTTCCCACACCCCATGTTCGTCTGTTATTGGAAGTTCAACTGAGTGTGTTCACCGTACTGTATGAGAAATAAAGGAGTGTTGGACTTTCTATTGGTGTGGGGCTCTATTATTGGCAGACACATCTCCATGGGACAGCTGAGGCTTCGTATGCAGTGGACAGACCCGGAGGTAATTCAACTAACTTTGCTCAACCCTCTTATACACACGAGGTAAGAGCTGGGCGTAGTGTCCCTGCACTCTCCTCTCCCAGGTACCCCTAGATGCAAGCCATACACCGTAGGAAAGAGGGAGAGTGAGGGTATCGCTACACTTGGATTAAGGGTTCTTCATAGAGATTAGTAAACATGTCATCAGAAAATGAGGCCTTTTTTCAGTTTGGAAATCAGAGGCCATGTAACGAGATACTTGAGTCTATTGATAAGTTACAGTCACTAACATACCTTCTTAAAATGTGTAATTACTTGTACCATTAGCAACTAATCAGAAATACTTTTTCATTGTTCTGGCTCTGCTCAGCCAATGAAAGGTTGCCATATTTATCTGCATGTGACAGTTCTTTGCAGTGCCGGTCCAGTAAGCCCAGCAAAATATGTCCAAAATTACTGAAATCTAGACTTTTGTGGACAAAATAATTTCAAAGTGTTTCTCTTGATCTCTTTGGTTTTTATTCCATATATTATTGGGTTCAGCATTGGAGGAACAATTAGGTAGAGGCTAGATATGATAATTTGGGTGGAAGGAGCCATTTGCCCCCCAAACCTTTGAGAGACAAAGGAGAAAAGTGCTGGGATGTAAGCCAAAAGTATGACACAAACATGGCTGACGCATGTACTACCGACTTTGTGTCTGGCCTCTCGGGATGGGAGGTTGAAGATAGTAGATAAAATAATTAAATATGACACTGTAACACCCATTATATCCACTCCGACTACAAGCAGAGCAACTACTAACCCGTACACAACATTAATTCCAATGTCTGCACAGGCCAGTTTAGCCACGGCAATGTGTTCACAATAAGCGTGCTCAATCACATGGCTGTTGCAAAATGGCAACCTTCTGACCAGGAAAGGATGTGGAAATATCAGAAGAGTTGCTCTCATGATCACCGCAACTCCAATTTTTGTGATCAATGTGTTGGTTAAGATGGTGGAATATCTCAGTGGCTGGCATATGGCAACATAGCGATCAAAAGCCATAGCCAAGAGGATAGAGGAACCCATGATGGAGAAGGAATGAATGGAGAACATCTGAACCAGGCAACCTTCAAAGGAGATCTCTCGGAGGTTGAACCAGAAGACCAGGAGCATCTTGGGAATGGCAGCACTGGACTGGATAAGGTCTGTTAACAACAACATGGAAAGGAAGAGGTACATGGGCTGGTGGAGGCTCTCCTTAGTCTTAATGGTAAGCAGGACACTAATATTGGCCAACAAGGTTATCAGGTACATGGAGAAGATCGGCAATGAAATCCAGACCTGGACATCTTCCATCCCGGGAATTCCAATCAGGATAAAATAAGAGGAGCTCAGATTATTACCAAAAGATGTCATGACTCCAAGATGTCCAACATATCCTCTTGTAATGTTATTCAGTGTGACAAAATCAGGAAACACATTAATGATTTCTCTTCACCGAGATAAAAACTACTCACAGTACACCGAACATCTGAGAAAGAAATTCCACAAATATTAGGAATATTAGAGAACTGAAAAAAAATTATCATCTCGGTTCAACTTTCAGTTTTTTCCTAAATTAATTAAAATATTAATGACAAGAATTTTTTCCTAATACTGGCAACCTCTAATATCCATAAAATCAGCCTATAGGTTAAGCTGTCTCCATTGTCGGGGAAATTCCCTTAGGCTTTGTACGCAAATCCACACCGCGCCAAAATGTTCGCTTCCAGAGTCTAAATGCACACAAAGCACAAAAAGAATCCTTTGTGCTTAAAGCGGAAGTTCTGCGGCCGATTGTTTTTTTTTTTCTTTTTTGCTGCATTCAATGTGGTTTAACATCAACAGTTGATACTCACTTGTTTGGCAACTAGAACCATCCCCTGTCCATTTTCGTTTAAGAAATAAACTTTTAAAAAACGCTGTATGGATTTCCCATTTTGCTTGTGGGCATTGTGAAGCCCAGAAGCACTGACTTCCTGTACTGACTTCCTGGAAGCTGTGAATGCACGGCTCCCGGCATTCACCGCTCCTTCTCAAGCATGAGGACATAGAACGGGGACATATTGGATTGCAAAGAGTTGTTGCACTCCGTATTTTATGTTCTCTTCCTTGTGTGTACAGGTGAGTAGTGGCAATATTCACCTGAATGCCCTTTACTAAAATGGCGTTTTCTGCTACTCCCCCGTCACGTGACCGACGTCACGCGTCGCTCCTTGTGGGATTATGAAGGAAGCGTAGTATGTTGGAAAGCACACACTGCGGGGTTAGCTCCCAGAGAGCAATGCGGCAAACTCCCACACATCACTGCGGCGCCGGGGACACGCCTACTCCCGTGGGAGGATAACGAAGGAACTCTTATTATTAAGGTATGTAAGTGTCAGATTTTTTTTTTTTAGGTCAATTGTGAATCCTTGTTGTGCAATGAAGCAGGGAAGACAGTATTATGATTTGGGTGAACCTCCGCTTTAACCCCTTCCATACCGGGCCATAGCAGAATGACGCCGGCAGGACCCCCCTCTCCCTCCGGGTGGACGTCATATTACGTCCTCCGCTTTGAGGGGGGATATCTGAATGATGCCTGCAGCTAGAGGCATCATTCAGATATCCTTGTTTGCAGCCGGCGATCCTGCGCACAATAAGAACGATCATAGCGGCGGTTCCGCCGCTTGATCGTTCTTATAGGCGGCGGTAGGGGACATCCCCCCCCTCCCGCCGCCATCCGGTGCTTCTCCGGGCTCTCCCGTGCGATCGGGGACCCGGAGAGAATCGTCGGCGCCGTTGGTGGGTCACGTGATGAGCATAGATATGACTGGTGACCAGATGGTCACCAGTCATTTCTATGATCGTCAGAGGACCCGGGCGCGATGTGATGACGTCACGCCCGGGTCCTCAAATGTAAACAAAGCCGCCATTGTGGCTAGTAAGTATGAGATCGGTGAAAAAAATGTCACTGATCTCATGCTTTCCAGCCTGGAGGAGAGATGTGGGGGGAGGGGAAGGTCTTATTGACCCCGCATCTCTCCATAAAGAGGACCTGTCACACACATTCCTATTACAAGGGATGTTTACATTCCTTGTAATAGGAATAAAAGTGATCAAAAAAAAAAAGTGTAAAAATAATAGTAAAAAAAAAAAAAATAATAAGTAAAATAAAATAAAAAAATTTTTTTTTTTTTTTAAAACGCCCGTCCCCAATAGCTCGCGCTTAGAAGCGAACACACACGTAAGTCCCGCCCATATATGTAAACGGCGTTCAAACCACACATGTGAGGTATCGCCGCGTGCGTTAGAGCACGTGCAAAAATACTAGCACTAGACCTCCTCTGTAACTCTAACCTGGTAACCTGTAAAAAATTTCAAAGCGTCGCCTATGGAGATTTTTAAGTACCGAAGTTTGGCGCCATTCCATGAGTGTGCGCAATTTTAAAGCGTGACATGTTAGGTATCTTTTTACTCGGCGTAACATAAGCTTTCATATTTTACAAAAAAATTGGGCTAACTTTACTGTTTTTTTATTTTTTAATTCGCTAAACCATTTTTTTCCCTCAAAAAAGGCGTTTGAAAACTTATTGCGCAAATACCGTGCAAGATAAAAAGTTGCAACGACCATCATTTTATTCCATAGGGTGTCTGCTAAAAAAAACATATATAATGTTTCGGGGTTCTGAGTAATTTTCTAGCAAAAGAATGATGATTTGTACTTGTAGGAGAGAAGTGCCAGAATAGGCCCGGTATTGAAGTGGTATAAAAAGCCCCGGTATGGAAGTGGTTAAAAGCATGTTTGTATCAAGCTCTTTGGTACAAGGAAATTGAAGTCAATGGCACCAGGTAGAATCAGAAACGATGCTGCTTCAAGCTGGAGTCTCAAGCGTCTGTCCTGGAGCACAGACCCTTGGGGTTTTTTTTATTCATCGGAAAACAAAAGAAATGACAAACAGGAAGCCATGGCCCCAACAGCCAATCGCTTCCTCAATACAAAATGACATCACAGGAAATGACAACAGTAAAGGGGAGGGCACTCACAGGAGGGAAGGGGGGAGAAAGTGCACACGCCCCATCCACTTGAGGCAGGTACACTGCCACCCACTGCCCAACCACATGCATGCACGTCCACCATCTTAATCAGCATGGAGCCCACTCAATACTGCTCAAAGCAAACAGTATCTAGTAAGATCATTCTACTTGTTCTTACAGGCTTGAGACAATCTGCGGGGACATTGCTACTGCTGCTGTCAATATACGGTACAAGTACACCGACAAGGCAGATATCAATGTCCTCTTATAAAAACAGATATGTATCCAAAAAGGGGATAGCGTAGCCGCAAGAGAGATATAATAGGTTTCTCTCGTTATGCGGACTTCGCTTCTCTAATGTGCAAAGACATTTGAAGGCAAGAAGCCCAGCGCATTGCACTTGATACCTACAAACCAACAAACGTCCACACACACAGAGATCACGTCTCCAAGCCCATGAGAAGGTTTTCATACTGACGGTTTTACCGCTGGTCTCGATTCAACCCAAGTGCGCTCTGCTAGAGCGCTCCTCGATTAAATCAGACACAGGGAGACAGCTGACAATCTATAAAACACACATCCTAGAATAAAATGTCCACATAAATTGTATATAATAAAATTTCCACAACGCCATTAATGTCTTCAAGAAAATGGAATCCTTGGGATTTGTATGTTACCCTATTTGTGTGGGCTTCCTGGGAGTGATGTCCTATCGATCCACAGTCCGAGCCTGGGACTGATGTGACTGGCTCAGTGATCTCTGTACAGCACTATGGAATAGGTCAGGGCTATATAAATATATAATAATAATAAAAAAGGTATAATAATATTAGTGTATGACTGTGGGGGAGGGGACATTAGAGTGTAAGCTCCTCTGGTACAAAGACTGATGTGACTGGCTCAGTGTTCTCTGTACAGCACTGCGGTATATGTCAGAGCTATATAAAGTAAAGTCATAGTAGCACGTGGCTGTGGTGGGGACGTTACAGTACTTTTTTTTTTTAAATAATATGTTTGGCACTCTGCCATGATAATCTTCTACATAAGTATAATGGCAGCGTAATGTGGCAATTCAAGTAAGGCAGAAACAAGAAAATATCTACAAACAACATTGCTCCACCCCAAACAGACTGTGATGCCGCGTACACACGACTGTTTTTAATGTCATCGAAAAAAACCTCAATTTTTCTCGACGTGATTCTTCTCAAGCCTGCCTTGCCTACACACTATCGTGGAAAAAAATGCTCGAGTAAAGCGTGGTGACGTACAACACGTACGACGGCACTATAAAGGGGAAGTTCCATTCGGATGGCGCCACCCTTCATGTTAATAAAGTTTGTTGAGAGACGATTCGCGCTTTTCAGCCTTGTGCTTTTCAGTCCATTACAGCGTGACGAATGTGCTATCTCCATTACAAACGCTAGTTTTACCAGAACGAGCGCTCCCGTCTCATACTTGATTCTGAGCATGCGCGTTTTTTTTCACGTCGTTAAAGCCTACACACGGCCGTTTTTCATGATGAGAAAAACGACGAGGTGAAAAACGACAAGAAAAATTTGAGCATGTTCCAATTTTTTCATGGCCATTTTTCACGTCGTGAAAAATGCTCTGAAGCCCACACACGATCGTTTTTTAATGACCGTTTTAAAAAATTGCATTTTTCTCGTCATTAAAAACGGTTGTGTGTACGCGGCATAAGTGAACGTGTATTTCCCCTTCCAGCTCTGTAATATACTCTCCACCTTTACTCCCCCACCCCCCCTCCAACTCTCACCCTCTCCCTAATACTTCACTCATCATCTTCTGATAAATCTGAACCCATATGCTGCCATAACCTCCAGGAAACTGGGGCATGTCTACCCACATAACTCTCAGGCCGCGTACACACGACCGGTTTTCTCGGCAAAAAACGACAAGAAAACTGCCGGGAGAGCTTTCTTGTCGAGAAAACCGGCTGTGTGTACGGGGCTTTCAGTTTTCTCGTCAAGAAAACTGCCCAGATTCCCCGACGAGAAAAAAGATGACCTGCGGTCTTTTTTCTCGTCGAGAATCTCTTAGGCCTGTTTCTCGACGAGAAACCCGAGCGTGTGTACACTTACCTGTCGCCGTGGAAACCCACGCATGCTCGAAATGACTTTGACGCATGCGCGGTAGCTTCCTAGGCATAGCCATAGGGTGTAGCAAGATGGCGGCGACGGCATTGAATGTGACGAGCGCACGCTCGTCGTAGTCGATGACGTCACCGCGTTCGCGCCATTCAAAAGAACGGCGATTCTTTTGAATCGTACGTGTGTACACTCGGCCGGGACAAGTTTCTTGTCAAGATTCTCGTCAGGAAAAATTACGTTTTTTCCTGACGAGAATCTCGGCCGTGTGTACGAGGCTTCACTCTCATATTATCTCCCTCACTACTGGGAATATTTCTCTTGTTCTGGCCCTCTGCTATCCAAATTTTACCTTTACATTCAGCATGCCCTTCCTTTGGCACCATCTTCAATTTACTCTCTATAATTTATATTTTCTTATGTCTAAGAACCAACTCCCCCCCCACACACACACACACACGCATGGCCATTTTATCTCCAACTTCTCTAACCTACTTGTAGTTACTGAGACCTGACTTCAGGAATCTGCCTCTTCCTCTGCCCTCTCCCATGGTGACCTCCACTGGATTCGCTCACCCAGACTCAGGGGATGAAAGGGAGATAGAGATGGAATCCTTTCTATTTCCTCTTTTGAAGCTCACTTTATTTTTCCTTTTCTCCAGTTTCTCGTTGTGGTTTATAGGACTCCTGGACCAGTGTCACACTATCTCGATGACTTCTTTGTCTGGCAATCTACTTTCTCTCTTCTGAAATACCCACCTTTATTCTTGATGACTTCAACATCCCTGTTATTGCTACCCCCCCCCCCGGCTACCTCTCAACTCTTCAACCTACCCACACCTTCTTACCTAACCCAATGGACACACACACACTTCTACTCACTCCGATGGTAACACCCTTGACTCTGAAAATTTCATCACTTTACACCTTCTGTTCTCTATGCTGCTACCTACCACCTCTATGACAAAATCTCCCCACTGTAGGACATAGCTCTGAGGAAAGGGATGCATCCCCCAAAATGCATCAGTTTGCCAACACAGTAGTGTGTCAGGCCATGTGACACCAACACTGGATTGTGATTTGGTGTAATACAACGTCTATATATTTCCTACTTTTTCGAGTATTGATTTGGCTGTTTTTCCTTTACAATAATAAACCTTTGGTAATGCACAAGGTGTTTCCGCTCTCCTGTGCACCTTTTTTACAGTCACCTCTGTCCTGCCCTGACCTGGTCACTTCTCTTTACTACAGGTCCCCCTCATGCTTCCCATACACCATTACTCTCTCCCCTCACTACACACAGATTGTCAGGACCTGGGTCTGAACCTGCGACCTCTGCTGTGTCTGGCAGTAGCTCTTTTTGCTGAGCCACCTAAGATGCTGGACAGCTCCCTGTCTGATCTCTTAGAACAATTTTACCTTGTCTCTTGTCTCTTGTAAACTTTGAACTCTTTGCTCCTCCCATGAACTGCCTATTTTAGCCATGCCTTTGCACTTCCTGTTTGCCAGATTATTGTGCTCACACCAGCCAATATCTCTCTCCTGTCACTTCTGCTGCCGTCTGTATCTTCTAGACATGTGCACAACATAAAAATTAGTTCAGTTTGGTTTTGTTTCTGTTAGTTTCTGTTAATTCGTACTGATTCGTAATTTCGTAAGACGTGGGTTATCGTATTCGGACTCTTTCGTATTTCCGTAAGGGTTATTTTTCCATTGATTTCAGTTGATTCGTTTTTCCGTCTAATTTTCGTTGATTCGAAACCCGTATTTTTCATTATATCTCATATCCGGCCGCGTTCGTATTTTCGTAAGAACTATATTTTCGTTGATTTTCAATGATTCGTATTTCCGTGTCTAATTTCCGTTGATTGGAAAATTGTACTTTTGTAGATTTAATTACATTCGTACTTTCGTTAGAATACATTTTCCGTTTATTCGAAACACTACTCGTCGTAATTTTGTAATTCGTACTTTCGTGAGATTGACCAGCTCAGTTATTCGTACTTTCGTATCATTGTTTTCGTAGATTCGGAATCGGGGCATAATTTGTAATATAGAAACTAGATTCTAGACAGAGTATGCTTAAGAAACAAAGAATTTCTCACTCACAAGTCACAACTTAACTCACAAATCCACCAAAACAGTGCCACCTACCCAACCGCACCCTATCTGGACTCTGGATGGAATGCACTGCAGTCTAACACAGAAAAACACACAAGGGAATAAGAAACAAGCTCATTGGGGGAAGAGACAACCTCTTCAGGGGAAGGGACAAGCTTATTGGCCAACGTCCAGAAATGTTTCAGAACTAACGAATTTGTTGTTTTGATTTCCCTTTTCAGAATATTCGTAATTTCGTTTTTTTTTTTTTTCCGTTCATTTTGATTTTCGTTATTTTGAATCTTTGTTCGGTATTTTCGTTGTTTTGATTTCCGTTTTCCAAATATTCGTAATGTCGAGTTTTCATTCATTTAGATTTTCGTTATTTTGAATCTTTGTTCGGTATTTTCGTTGTTTCTATGTTTTCGTTTTTTCACTTTTTCGGATTTCCGCTGTTTCTAATTTAATAATTTCGTATTTTCGTTCTTTTCCATATTCGTTCTTTTCGATAATTCGTTTTTCGTTGGTAATTTTAGTAAACCGTTCGTTCATTCGTATGTTTACGAATTAACGAATATATAGAATTTTGACGAATAACGAATTCGGAACTAAACGAATTGCACATGTCTAGTATCTTCAATACCACTCGTTACCGACCTTTGGCTTGTTCCTCAACTATGTTTCTGCTTGATCCCAACCTGCATTCACTTGTTACTGTCCTTTGCCTTGTACAGGCGGTCCCCTACTTACAAACATCCAACTTACAAACGACTCCTACTTACAAACGGATGGAGACAACAGGAAGTGAGAGGAAATCTACCCCTAGGAAGGGAAATTCTCTCCTGTAAGAGTTAATATGGGAAAAAGGTGTCTCCTCTCTACTGATGCTTTATCACCAATCCTTGTTTCAATAACAACCCAAAATTTTCAAAATCCAATTGTCATTGGGACAGAAAGTGAGGTGAAATCTTCTGAACAGGAGCACAGACAGCAAAACAAATGTTACAGGGGTGATAACCTTTCCCTATGTTTTCCAAAAAGCTTAAAAATTGTTTTTCTGGCTGGAGCTACACTTAAACAATGTACCTGTTCCGACTTACAAACAGATTTAACTTAAGAAGAAACCTACAGTCCCTGTCTTGTTTGTAACCCGGGGACCGCCTTGAGTCCGGGATTCTGTTGCAGCAAATAGCAGCCAAAAGGTACCAGCATGGACCCACTAGAAATAGCAAAGTGGTGCGAAGTAGTAAAAACAGATCCACATGAAGTAGTGATCATAGAACTTGCAGGGACCTGGCAAGATGATGCAGTGAAACAGTTAGTGGCGTCACTGTCCCCGCAACAAAAAGTATACATAGTGGATGTCAGATCAGAACCTCCTTTGACATATCTACTGGTGAAATGGAAGGATGGAGTCCCAGAAGACTTCAAGAAGCCGAGCATAGAAATGGTGGATAAACAAATCTTTAAGTTAATACGCACTCCACCCGACTTAAAAGATGTCAAGAAAGAGATGAATCCTGGGTCGCCACAGGGCGCTCTCAGCACAGAATTATGCGCGGTCCTAGGGGAAATCATAGCGCAATGCAAGAAAGATCCTGCAGATTACCAAATGTCAGGATACCGGAAACTTAGAATGTTTTCAGGAAGGAAGCCTGTACTAGTGATGAGCCGAACACCCCCGGGTTCGGTTCGCACCAGAACCCGCGAACGGACCGAAAGTTCGAACGAACATTAGAACCCTATTAAATACAATGGATGCGAACGTTCGAATTCTAAAGTGCTAATTATAACAACTATTATGCATGTTATTGTCCTAAAAAGGGTTTGGGAACCCGGGTTCTGCACCAGGGGACATGTATCAATGCAAAAAGAAGTTTTAAAAACGGTCGTTTTTCGGGAGCAGTCATTTTAATGATGCATAAAGTGAAAAAAAAAAAAGTCAAATATTCCTTTAAATATCGTACCTGGGGGGTGTCTAAAGTATGCCTGTGAAGTGCCACGTGTTTCCCGTGTTTAGAACTGTCCCTGCACAAAATGACACTTCTAAAGGAAAAAAAAGCCATTTAAAACTGCTTGCGGCTTTAATGTAATGTCTGGTCCCGGTAATATGGATGAAATTCTTTAAGAAAAATGGCATAGCTACCCCATGACCCCCCCCCTACCCCAGCCCATTACCAGCCCCTTTGGGTCTTGTATGGATATTAAGGGGAACCCCGCACATAAAATAAAAAAGGCCCTATATACTCTGAACAGCCCTATACAGGCGGTGCATACAAGACAGGGACTGTAGGTTTGTTCTTATGTAGAGTCTGTTTGTAATTTTGAACAGGTACATTGTTGAAGTGTAGCTCCAGACCAAAAATCTATTTTTAAACTTTTTGGAAAACATAGGTAAGGGTTATCACCCCTGTAACATTTGTTTTGCTGTCTGTGCCCCTGTTCAGAACATTTCACCTCACTTTCCGTCCCAATGACAACTGTTTTTGAAATGTGGTGTTTTTCTTGAAACAAGGATTGCTGATAAAGCATCAGTACAGAGGAGACACCTTTCTCCCATATTTATTCTTACAGGAGAGAATTTTCCTTCCTAGTGGTAGATTTCCTCTCACTTCCTGTTGTCTTCTTGCGTTTGCAAGTAGGAGTCGTTTGTAAGTTGGATGTTTGAAAGTAGGGACCTGCCGTATATACTCTGCAGAAATAGGCCCCTTAGTTGTTGGTGTTGGCACAACACTGTAAGCACTCACAGTTACTCTTGGTTGGTGCTGGAACGCCCTGCTGTCAACTATTATATCAGGAATTTTAATTACATATAATTGTTGAACAGTGGTAGTAAAAATTGGGCCTTTGATGGTGGTGCTGGTGCCACAACACTGTAAGCCCTGACAGTTACTCTTGGTGGGTGCAGCAATGGGCCCTGCTGTGAATTATTAGATCAAGAATTGTAATTACATGCCCCTGTTGAACAGGGGCTGAAAAATTGGGCCTTAGGCACTGGTGGCACAACACTGCAACCCCTCACAGATACTGTACTTGGAGCACAGCAATGAGCCCTGTTGCAAAGTATTGCTTCAAAAATTGTAATGACACGCCCCTGTTAAACAGGGGCTGAAAAATTGGGCCTTAGGCACTGGTGGCACAACACTGCAACTCCTCACAGATACTGTACTTGGAGCACAGCAATGAGCCCTGTTGCAAAGTATTGCTTCAAAAATTGTAATTACACGCCCCTGTTAAACAGGGGCTGAAAAATTGGGCGTTAGGCACTGGTGGCGGCACCCATAAACAAAAATGATCTTACAAGCTATCATCATCAATCGTATCATTGAGGACTCGGAGGAGGAGGATAGCCAGTCAACATAACAGCACAGGCACTCAGCATCAGCATCAGTCTTGAAGGGATGTGACATGTTAAAATCAATTAGTCTGTTATATCAGCATCAGGTGTGTGGTAGCTGGTGGTGATCCAAGACTGGTTCATCTTGATGAAAGTCAGTCGATCAACCGAGTCGGTGGACAGGCGCACCCTGTGATCCGTGACAAATCCTCCAGCAGCACTGAATGTGCGTTCCGAAAGAACGCTGGATGCAGGACAGGCCAGTAGCTCAATTGCATACTGTGCAAGCTCTGGCCAGTGATCCATCCTCAAGACCCAGTAAGCCAGAGGATTTTCGGTGGGGAAGGTGTCCAAGTCTGACCTTGCCCCTAGATATTCCTGCACCATGTTTATCAGACGCTGGCGATGGTTGCTGGAACCGATCATACTTTGGGGCTGCGGACTAAAGAATTGTCTGAACGCATCGGTCAGACGGCCACCTTCCCCACCGCTCCTTCTTTGACTGGCCGAAGCCTCAGCAACTCGTTGTCCAGGACCAGGAGTTTGCAACCTCCCAGTCTCTGGGAACGCGTTGCACAGACCTTTCTGCAAGGCCTCCCGGAGTTGTCTCATCCTCTGCTCCCTCTGCGACGGTAACATAAGGTCCGCAACCTTACCCTTGTACCGTGGATCAAGGAGAGTGGCCAGCCAGTAATGGTCCCTCTCCTTGATCCGAAGAATACGAGGATCCTTCCGCAGACTTTGCAGGATCAGGGAGGCCATGCAGCGTAGGTTTGCTGAGGCATTCGCTCCGGAGTCCTCTGGGTCACTAAGGACGACATGATCCGCAGCCACCTCCTCCCAGCCACGTACAAGTCCACTGGTTTCTTGGGACTGTAAATCATCCCTAAAAGACTGCTGCTGATGATGCTGAGTGCCAGCCTCCACCTCCATGCTGACACAATCCTCCTCCTCCTCCTCCTCCTCCTCCTCCTCTTCCTGTGCGATGGGTGGGACAGAAGGAACACTGTCTGGGTAAAGGGGGCCTTGAGAGGCAAGGAAGTCCTCCTCTTCCTGCCTCTGTTCTGCCTCAAGTGCCCTGTCCATTATTCCACGCAGCGTGTGCTCCAACAGGTGGACAAGAGGTACAGTGTCACTGATGCATGCACTGTCACTGCTCACCATCCTCGTGGCCTCCTCAAATGGTGCCAGGACAGTGCATGCATCCCTGATCATGCCCCACTGGCGTGGAGAAAAAAAAACAAGCTCCCCTGACCCTGTCCTGGTGCCGTAGTCGCACAGGTACTCATTGATGGCCCTCTGCTGCGTGTGCAGCCGCTGCAGCATGGCCAACGTTGAGTTCCACCTGGTGGGCATGTCACATATAAGGCGGTTCTTGGGCAGGTTCAACTCCTTTTGCAGCTCAGCCAGGCGAGCACTGGCATTATAAGATCTGCGGAAATGCACACAGACTTTCCTGGCCTGCCTCAGGACATCCTGTAAGCCCGGGTACCTGCCCAAGAAGCGCTGCACCACCAGGTTAAGGACGTGAGCCACACAGGGCACATGGGTCAGTTGTCCCTGTCGGAGGGCGGAGAGGAGGTTGGTGCCATTGTCGCAAACCACCATTCCTGGCTTAAGCTGGCGTGGCGTCAACCACCTCTCGGCCTGGCCCTGCAGAGCAGACAGGACCTCTGCCCCAGTGTGGCTTCTGTCCCCCAAACACACCAGCGCAAGCACGGCATGGCATCTTTTTGCCTGCGTACTTGCGTAGCCCCGTGAACGGCTACGGAGCACCGCTGGTTCATAGGACAAACCACAGGAAGAGGCCATGGAGGAAGAAGAAGAGGAGGGGGTGGAGGAGAGAGGTGTGTCACAACCAGTAGTAGCATTTTGGAGGCGTGGCGGTGGGACAACCTCCAACACTACTGCACCTTGTCCTGAATCCTTCCCAGCTGCCAAAAGAGTGACCCAATGGGCCGTGAAAGAAAGGTAACGTCCCTGTCCATGCCTGCTGGACCATGAGTCAGCGGTAATATGCACCTTACCGCTGACCGCCCTGTCCAGCGAGGCCAAGACATTGCCTTCCACATGCCGGTAGAGAGCCGGAATAGCCTTCCGTGAGAAAAAGTGGCGTTTGGGAACCTGCCACTGAGGAACTGCACATTGCACAAACTCACGGAAGGGGGCCGAGTCTACCAACTGAAAAGGCAGCAGTTGAAGCGCTAGCAATTTAGCCAAGCTAGCATTCAACCGCTGGGCATGTGGATGGCTGGGAGTGAACTTCTTTCGACGGTCCAGCAGCTGGGGCAGGGAAATTTGCCTGCTAGAATCGGACGTCGGTGTACTGCTAGCAGAGTGGGCGCAAGTACTTGGCTGTGACACACCTAATTCTACACCTTCATTCCTCTCAGTGCATGTTTCAGAGAGGACTGAAGTTATAGTGGGGTTGGAGATCCCAGCTGATGCGGTGCAAGGAGAGGTCCGCTTTGTTCTTTGGTGTGGGTCTTTGAGGTAGGCTTGCCAACGAGCTGCATGGCAGGTCAACATATGTCTGGTCAGGCATGTGGTACCCAAGCGGCTGATGTTTTGGCCACGCGATATACGCTTGAGACATATGTTGCAAACAGCAGCTGTGCGATCTGATGCACTAGCCTCAAAAAAGGCCCACACCAAAGAACTTTTTGAATGACGGGCAGAGGCAGCGCCCTGCACAGGCGGAGCTCTGCGGTGTGATTCCGTCGGTGTACTGCCCTTACGCTGGCCACCAAAGGGCATCCTGCCTCGTTGGAGATGTGCCTCCTCCTCATCCTCCTCCTCCTCCTCTCTCCTATTAGGCACCCACGTGGAGTCAGTGACCTCATCATCCCCTCCCTCCTCTTCACTGGAGCCAATCTGGCAGTATGCTGCAGCTGCTGGAACATGACTGCCAGATTGGTGTCCTTCTTGAGCATCCCCTCTGTCTGCTCTCACGCTACTGCCTTCCTCTAGCTGGGTTTCATCATCAGACCCTTCGAAACGCTGGGCATCCTCCTGGAGCATGTACCCAACACTGTGCTGAAACAGTTCGGGGGACTCCTCAGGAGGAGGACATGGTGGGTCTAGGGAAGGAGTGACTGATGATTTGTCTGACATTGATACCAGGGAAGACGACGCTTTGGCAGCTGCTTTTCCAGTACCCTGAGCCTGGGTGAGAGAGGATGAGGAGGAGGAGGAGGGCTTGGTCATCCACTCTACCAAGTCTTCGGCATGATGTGGCTCAACATGTCCAGCTGCCGAAAAGAAGGACAAGCGTGTCCCATGGCCATGTGCTGATGACAATGCACCGCGTCCACGACCAGCACTGTTGCCCCCAGACACAGAGCCTGCTTGCCCTCTTTTATTGCCTCCTGACTGTCTGCCTCTCCTTGTTTGCCTTCCAGACATTCTAATAGATGGCCTGCAGGGAGATGGGAAAAAAGCAATAAGGGCTACCTTCAGGTGTCCTTCTCTGTCCCTTGAAACAAGGACTTTCACAGTGAAAGAAACTGACACTCTCCCTACCTACAGTTTTCTGTCCCTAGAAAAAATGTTTTTTTTAATCACAATATAGCACAAGGACAGTTCACTCACTGTCCTTACAGGTCCCTGGAAACAAGGACTTGCAGAGTGAAAGAAAAAAAACACTCTCCCTACCTACAGTTTTCTGTCCCTAGAAAAAATGTTTTTTTTAATCACAATATAGCACAAGGAGAATTCACTCACTGTCCTTCCAGGTCCCTGGAAACAAGGACTTGCAGAGTGAAAGAAACTGACACTCTCCCTACCTACAGTTTTCTGTCCCTAGAAAAAATGTTTTTTTTAATCACAATATAGCACAAGGACAATTCACTCACTGTCCTTCCAGGTCCCTGGAAACAAGGACTTGCAGAGTGAAATAAACTGACACTCTCCCTACCTACAGTTTTCTGTCCCTAGAATAAATGTTTTTTTTAAGCACAATATAGCACAAGGAGAATTCACTCACTGTCCTTCCAGGTCCCTGGAAACAAGGACTTGCAGAGTGAAAGAAAAAAAACACTCTCCCTACCTACAGTTTTCTGTCCCTAGAAAAAATGTTTTTTTTAATCACAATATAACACAAGGACAATTCACTCACTGTCCTTCCAGGTCCCTGGAAACAAGGACTTGCAGAGTGAAATAAACTGACACTCTCCCTACCTACAGTTTTCTGTCCCTAGAATAAATGTTTTTTTTAAGCACAATATAGCACAAGGACAATTCACTCACTGTCCTTACAGGTCCCTGGAAACAAGGACTTGCAGAGTGAAAGAAAAAAAACACTCTCCCTACCTACAGTTTTCTGTCCCTAGAAAAAATGTTTTTTTTAATCACAATATAGCACAAGGACAATTCACTCACTGTCCTTCCAGGTCCCTGGAAACAAGGACTTGCAGAGTGAAATAAACTGACACTCTCCCTACCTACAGTTTTCTGTCCCTAGAATAAATGTTTTTTTTAAGCACAATATAGCACAAGGACAATTCACTCACTGTCCTTACAGGTCCCTGGAAACAAGGACTTGCAGAGTGAAAGAAAAAAAACACTCTCCCTACCTACAGTTTTCTGTCCCTAGAAAAAATGTTTTTTTTAATCACAATATAGCACAAGGACAATTCACTCACTGTCCTTCCAGGTCCCTGGAAACAAGGACTTGCAGAGTGAAATAAACTGACACTCTCCCTACCTACAGTTTTCTGTCCCTAGAATAAATGTTTTTTTTAAGCACAATATAGCATAAGGACAATTCACTCACTGTCCTTACAGGTCCCTGGAAACAAGGACTTGCAGAGTGAAAGAAAAAAAACACTCTCCCTACCTACAGTTTTCTGTCCCTAGAAAAAATGTTTTTTTTAATCACAATATAGCACAAGGACAATTCACTCACTGTCCTTCCAGGTCCCTGGAAACAAGGACTTGCAGAGTGAAATAAACTGACACTCTCCCTACCTACAGTTTTCTGTCCCTAGAATAAATGTTTTTTTTAAGCACAATATAGCACAAGGACAATTCACTCACTGTCCTTACAGGTCCCTGGAAACAAGGACTTGCAGAGTGAAAGAAAAAAAACACTCTCCCTACCTACAGTTTTCTGTCCCTAGAAAAAATGTTTTTTTTAATCACAATATAGCACAAGGACAATTCACTCACTGTCCTTACAGGTCCCTGGAAACAAGGACTTGCAGAGTGAAATAAACTGACACTCTCCCTACCTACAGTTTTCTGTCCCTAGAATAAATGTTTTTTTTAAGCACAATATAGCATAAGGACAATTCACTCACTGTCCTTACAGGTCCCTGGAAACAAGGACTTGCAGAGTGAAAGAAAAAAAACACTCTCCCTACCTACAGTTTTCTGTCCCTAGAAAAAATGTTTTTTTTAATCACAATATAACACAAGGACAATTCACTCACTGTCCTTCCAGGTCCCTGGAAACAAGGACTTGCAGAGTGAAATAAACTGACACTCTCCCTACCTACAGTTTTCTGTCCCTAGAATAAATGTTTTTTTTAAGCACAATATAGCACAAGGACAATTCACTCACTGTCCTTACAGGTCCCTGGAAACAAGGACTTGCAGAGTGAAAGAAAAAAAACACTCTCCCTACCTACAGTTTTCTGTCCCTAGAAAAAATGTTTTTTTTAATCACAATATAGCACAAGGACAATTCACTCACTGTCCTTCCAGGTCCCTGGAAACAAGGACTTGCAGAGTGAAATAAACTGACACTCTCCCTACCTACAGTTTTCTGTCCCTAGAATAAATGTTTTTTTTAAGCACAATATAGCACAAGGACAATTCACTCACTGTCCTTACAGGTCCCTGGAAACAAGGACTTGCAGAGTGAAAGAAAAAAAACACTCTCCCTACCTACAGTTTTCTGTCCCTAGAAAAAATGTTTTTTTTAATCACAATATAGCACAAGGACAATTCACTCACTGTCCTTACAGGTCCCTGGAAACAAGGACTTGCAGAGTGAAAGAAAAAAAACACTCTCCCTACCTACAGTTTTCTGTCCCTAGAAAAAATGTTTTTTTTAATCACAATATAGCACAAGGACAATTCACTCACTGTCCTTACAGGTCCCTGGAAACAAGGACTTGCAGAGTGAAATAAACTGACACTCTCCCTACCTACAGTTTTCTGTCCCTAGAATAAATGTTTTTTTTAAGCACAATATAGCACAAGGAGAATTCACTCACTGTCCTTCCAGGTCCCTGGAAACAAGGACTTGCAGAGTGAAAGAAAAAAAACACTCTCCCTACCTACAGTTTTCTGTCCCTAGAAAAAATGTTTTTTTTAATCACAATATAGTACAAGGACAATTCACTCACTGTCCTTCCAGGTCCCTGGAAACAAGGACTTGCAGAGTGAAATAAACTGACACTCTCCCTACCTACAGTTTTCTGTCCCTAGAATAAATGTTTTTTTTAAGCACAATATAGCATAAGGACAATTCACTCACTGTCCTTACAGGTCCCTGGAAACAAGGACTTGCAGAGTGAAAGAAAAAAAACACTCTCCCTACCTACAGTTTTCTGTCCCTAGAAAAAATGTTTTTTTTAATCACAATATAGCACAAGGACAATTCACTCACTGTCCTTCCAGGTCCCTGGAAACAAGGACTTGCAGAGTGAAATAAACTGACACTCTCCCTACCTACAGTTTTCTGTCCCTAGAATAAATGTTTTTTTAATCACAATATAGCACAAGGACAATTCACTCACTGTCCTTCCAGGTCCCTGGAAACAAGGACTTGCAGAGTGAAATAAACTGACACTCTCCCTACCTACAGTTTTCTGTCCCTAGAATAAATGTTTTTTTTAAGCACAATATAGCACAAGGACAATTCACTCACTGTCCTTACAGGTCCCTGGAAACAAGGACTTGCAGAGTGAAAGAAAAAAAACACTCTCCCTACCTACAGTTTTCTGTCCCTAGAAAAAATGTTTTTTTTAATCACAATATAGCACAAGGACAATTCACTCACTGTCCTTACAGGTCCCTGGAAACAAGGACTTGCAGAGTGAAAGAAACTGACACTGTCCCTACCTACAGTTTTCTGTCCCTAGAATAAATGTTTTTTTTAAGCACAATATAGCACAAGGAGAATTCACTCACTGTCCTTCCAGGTCCCTGGAAACAAGGACTTGCAGAGTGAAATAAACTGACACTCTCCCTACCTACAGTTTTCTGTCCCTAGAATAAATGTTTTTTAAGCAAAATATAGCACAAGGACAATTCACTCACTGTCCTTACAGGTCCCTGGAAACAAGGACTTGCAGAGTGAAAGAAACTGACACTCTCCCTACCTACAGTTTTCTGTCCCTAGAATAAATGTTTTTTTAAGCACAATATAGCACAAGGACAATTCACTCACTGTCCTTCCAGGTCCCTGGAAACAAGGACTTGCAGAGTGAAAGAAACTGACACTGTCCCTACCTACAGTTTTCTGTCCCTAGAATAAATGTTTTTTTTAAGCACACTATAGCACAAGCACAAAACACACTGACACTCTCCCTACCTATCCTTCTCTTTCCCTAAACTAAAGGAATCCAGGTTAAGCAAGAAAGAAATAACAGTCCCTGTCCCTGCCTATGCTGCTCTATCCCTGCTCCGGAACACACTACACTAGGCCGCCGTGCTGGCGGCCTTTTATAGTGTGGGGCGTGTACTAAACACCCTCAGCAATAATTGGCCACAGGCATCCTGCCTGTGGCCAATCATTGCTCTCCTCGCTGCCGGCGCTGTGATTGGCCAAGCATGCGGGGTCACAGTGCATGCTTGGCCAATCACAGCGCCTGGATGACACTGCGATGGCGTAGTGCATTGTGGGCCGTTCGCGTCACTCGAATTTGGCGCGAACGGCCCAAATCGTTCGATCTTCGTCGAACGATCGAACAGCCGATGTTCGAGTTGAACGTATGTTCGACTCGAACACGAAGCTCATCCCTAGCCTGTACCTTCAGGAGAGGAAGGATTTGAGGAGTGGTTAGATGGCGCTACTCAGGCCTTAGAGGAGTGGGAAGTCCCAGACCACAGAAAGAAGCAGAGAATTGCTGAGAGCTTAAAGGGGCCTGCCCTAGAGGCCATACGCAACCTTAAGATGAGCAAGAAAGACTGTGTTGCGCAAGACTATTTAGACATTCTGCAGAATGTGTTTGGAAGAACAGAAAAGATCACTGAGTTTACCTACCAACTAGAGCACTGCTACCAGAAGGCAGGGGAGAAGCTATCAGAGTTTATGATGCGTCTAGATAAAATACTGCACAAGATGATCTTAAAGAAGGGGATTGACCCGAGGAAAGTGGATGAGGCCCGTGCCCAGCAGGTGTTGAGGGGAGCTCAACCCTTAGACCCCATCACATTAGTGCTACGCATCCGGCAGGACGGGAGCAGCCTGGAATACCCCGACTTGATCCGGATAGTCAGGGAGGAGGAGGCTATGTTGAAAGACAAAAGGAGGAGTCAACATACCGAACCAACTACCCTCCCTGCGGTGGGAGTCAGATCAGCTATGGCTACTGAACGGGGCTCAGAAGTGGAGATCCTGAAGTCCCAAATGACCCAGGTGCTGGATCTTTTGACCACACTCCTGTCTGAAAACTCAGGAATGAAGGAACCTGAGGAAATTAAGAATGAACCACGCCAGAGCAGTTCAACACCTACCTCCCCACAGAAGAGAAGAGAGATTGTCTGTTTCAACTGTGGAGGTGTAGGCCACTACCAGCGAGTATGTCCAAGTCCACGAATGGAGACAGAAGGCTGGCGGAGGCCTCAGAGAAGTGACCCAAGAATGGAGAGAAGATCCGGGCCTTCAAAAATAACTTTCCCTGAACCTGCGAGGGAACGGTGGAGGACACCTGCAGTTTATGCCGTCTCAGTGAACAACGCCTATCAGCCTTCCAAACAACGCCAGAAACTGCATTCCCAGCGCCGGAAGCTGAAGAGAGCACAAGTTCAAGTATGCCAGCCTGCTGTTACAGGTGTTTCCAAAAGGACTGCTACCCAATTGGTAGGTCCTCTGCCTGTAGTGCCTGTTCTGATCGAAGGGATCTACACCAGAGCCATCCTTGATACAGGTTCTCAGGTTACCCTGATGACCAGAGACTTTTACAAAAAGTACCTATCATACCCAGGGCCGGCCCTACCATGGGACCCGATGGGACCATTGTCCCAGGCGGCAGATTCTGAGGGGCGGCACATTGACGCCCATAAATACAGTAATCCCGCCCAATCGGGCTCCGCTACGCCCACCCGCTCCGCTCTTCATCCCACTATGTGGATGGCCCAGCGCCGCTGCTATTAGAAGTATTGGCAGACCATTCGCTGCCATAACCACACAGCTGGCCGCCCGCCCATCCTCTCCACGGCTCCCCCCCCCCCATGCTGCTGACGAGAAAGTCAGCTGACGAACAACAGCGTAAAGGGGGAGGAGCTTTCGGCTGAGCAGAGACCCCATGATGGAAGAGGGATCGCTATAGGCGCGGCGAACACTGAGAGAAAGTAAGTGTCACTAATCCTATCTCCACCACCCCTGCCTGTGTCTAACCCCCCCTACCACCCCTGCCTGTGTCTAATCCCCCCCTACCACCCCTGCCTGTGTCTAACCTCCCTGCCACCTCTGCCTGTGTCTAATCCCCCTACCACCCCTGCCTGTGTCTAATCCCCCCCTACCACCCCTGCCTGTGTCTAACCTCCCTGCCACCTCTGCCTGTGTCTAATCCCCCTACCACCCCTGCCTGTGTCTAACCTCCCTGCCACCTCTGCCTGTTTCTAACCTCCCCTACCACCCCTGCCTGTGTCTAACCCCCCCTACCACCCCTGCCTGTGTCTAACCCCCCCTACCACCCCTGCCTGTGTCTAATCCCCCTACCACCCCTGCCTGTGTCTAACCCCCCCTACCACCCCTGCCTGTGTCTAACCCCCCCTACCACCCCTGCCTGTGTCTAATCCCCCTACCACCCCTGCCTGTGTCTAACCCCCCCCTACCACCCCTGCCTGTGTCTAATCCCCCCCTACCACCCCTGCCTGTGTCTAACCCCCCCTACCACCCCTGCCTGTGTCTAACCCCCCCTACCACCCCTGCCTGTGTCTAATCCCCCTACCACCCCTGCCTGTGTCTAATCCCCCCCTACCACCCCTGCCTGTGTCTAACCCCCCCTACCACCCCTGCCTGTGTCAAATCCCCCCCCCTACCACCCCTGCCTGTGTCTAATCCCCCCTACCACCCCTGCCTGTGTCTAATCCCCCCCTACCACCCCTGCCTGTGTCTAATCCCCCCTACCACCCCTGCCTGTGTCTAATCCCCACCTACCACCCCTGCCTGTGTCTAACCCCCCCTACCACCCCTGCCTGTGTCTAATCCCCCCCTACCACCCCTGCCTGTGTCTAATCCCCCTACCACCCCTGCCTGTGTCTAACCCCCCCTACCACCCCTGCCTGTGTCTAACCCCCCCTACCACCCCTGCCTGTGTCTAACCCCCCCTACCACCCCTGCCTGTGTCTAACCCCCCTACCACCCCTGCCTGTGTCTAATCCCCCCCTACCACCCCTGCCTGTGTCTAATCCCCCCTACCACCCCTGCCTGTGTCTAACCTCCCTGCCACCTCTGCCTGTGTCTAATCCCCCTACCACCCCTGCCTGTGTCTAATCCCCCCTACCACCCCTGCCTGTGTCTAACCTCCCTACCACCCCTGCCTGTGTCTAACCTCCCTACCACCCCTGCCTGTGTCTAACCATCCCTACCACCTCTGCCTGTGTCTAACCTCCCCTACCACCTCTGCCTGTGTCTAACCCCTTACCACCCCTGCCCGTGCCTAACCTCCCCTACCACCCCTGCCTGTGTCTAAACCCCCTACCACCCCTGTCAGTATCTAAACTCCCTACCACCCCTGCCTGTGTCTAACCTCCCCTACCACCCCTGCTTGTGTCTAATCCCCCCTACCACCCCTACCTGTGCCTAACCTCCCCTACCCCCCCTGCCTGTGTCTAATCTCCTCTACCACCCCTGCCTGTGTCTAACCCCCCTGCCTGTGTCTAACCTCCCCTCCCCCCTCACCACAACCGCCGCTGCCTCTGTCTGAACCCCACCACCACTATTACGTGGAAATCTGACTTCCTAATAAATGTAATTTTGTTTTTTATTGTCATAATATAAAATAATAAATGTGGGGGCCTTTTGGTGGGCGTGATTATTATTATTTAATTTTTTGGGGGGGGGCGGTAGGGAGGAGAGGGGCAGCATTTTGATCCTGGGCCCAGGCAGCACAATGTCTTGGGCTGGCCCTGATCATACCTGCCCCTGGAAGAGATGGGAGACACCAAGATTCAGGGTATCCAAGCAGAAGAGTACTCTTGTGATGGATGTGTGCGGGTCAAGTTGTCGTGTGATCCATTGAGGGCTGGGGATCCCCAGAACTTTGAGACACTGGCCATTGTCTGTCCCTGGCTGCCAGGGCCCTCAAGAAGCTCTCTCATCATTGGGACCAATACCGATCTGGTGAAACGGCTTTTAGCCCCTGCTGTCCCCAGATGTGATCCCATACCCTCACTACTGGAAGAGGTTCCTGCTTCAGTACCAGAGGAAGAACCAAGAGTAGCTGAGACTGTGACTCCCAGGGAGAAGAGAAGGAAGAGAGTCATTCATCCTCCCCGGAAACTAACTCATGATCAGATGGGAGAAAGTTCCGAAGACACGGTCCTAACCTCAAGAAGGACCATGCCCACATCTGGTCCCTCCACTGTACATTTGGTGGAGGGCAACCCCAACTCACTTCCTGGCACAGTTAGACAGGTCGGCCCCACTGAAGCGACCTGTGGACAGGACAGCTCCCCATCATATGATGATCGGTGGGAGGCTCCTCTGTCAATTCTATGCAACCGCATTGAAGCTAAAATGTTTTGCAGATCTAAAAATGTTAGATGTCTTTGGGGACCAAAGAGTTCAAGTGGGGGGAGTGTGTAGCGGGGTGTTCCCCTTTAATGCAGAGAGACAAGAAGTTCCAGGTGAGAGGTGAGTTGGGAGGAAGGAGAGAAGAGACATGACTGGAAGTGAAAGCAGAGGAGAGAGACTACATCTCCCAGTACATCTTGCAGCACCCAGGGTACATTGCTCCGGAACAGAGACTGCTGGGGCAGACTTTATAAAGGGGAGGTGGAGTTTGTTCTGCCTCTTTTGGACACCCCTCTCCTAGCAAGAGGATCTCTGTGCTGAACTGCTGTATGCACAAGGCCTGAAGCCTGGGCCTTGTGCTCTTTTCCAAAGAGCCCTCTGCCAGCCTAGCAGAGCCTTAGAGACATCTTCTCATCCTTGCTGCAGTACACCAGAAGGGTTGAAGACTTGGATGTCGGTGGATTCCTGTTCCCAGACGAATCGGTGGAGGAAACGGACTTGGACTTGTCCGGGTGGTGAGAGCTGTTTAAAGACAGATACTTTATCTTTACTATTCGTTGTTATTACAAAGTTGTTCTTCAAGTGCACCACCGAAAGATTGCTAGCGAATATTGTTTCACTGATCTTCCATTTAGATCAGTTAGGCCTGACTGCATAGATAGACATTGCTGGGTGTTAGTCTACCCATGAGGGGAAGTAGCTGTAAAAGGGCAGCGCTAGAGTTGCATAGCAATACCTTATTATTCTGATTACTCTGTTTATCTTTATTACTGTTTATTGCAGGGATCTGCAACTTGTTATACTGTTGTTTATTACTTGCCCATTAGCCTCAGTAAAATATCTGGGTCAAGTACATTGGTGTCAGTTTCACTTACTTTAATAGAAGTCACAAAGTATATCACTGTGTGTGTTTGCCATAGGACTGCGTCACCTAGAGTTGCGGTCACGCGGTCCTATCTCCCCTTACTAGCTGTGCCACGGGAGGTTAGAGCCGATTGCCGGGGTTTGACAGCGGTGCACTGCAGGGCCCAAAACAAAACCAGCGGATCTCTTAACTGGGGGTAGCGCTACACAGGAATAGAGAAGAAATCTTCCAGTGGGGACAACTGTTCTGGTGACAACTAAGAGGGGAATTACTGTCATCAGACATGGCACAGTAAAAAAATAAACTGACCGGGTCTTTATCCTTCCCAACACTAAAGCCCTCTACTCATGGGCGGGAATCCCGTCGAAAAAAAAAACGTTGGTTTTCTCAACGGGATTCCTGTCAAGCTTGATTCAGTCCATTACAGCATGATGAATGTGATAGCTCCATTACGAACGCTAGTTTTACCAGAAGGAGCGCTCCCGTCTCATACTTGATTCTGAGCATGCGCATTTTTTTCCCCTCGGACAAGCCTACACACGACCGGTTTTCGAGACGAGAAATAGTCCGACGGGAATCACGACGAGAAAAATAGAGAGCATTTTCTCTATTTTTCTCGTCGAGATTACCGGCATTTTTCATGACGAGAAACCATACACACGAACGTTTTTCACTGCAAAAATCTCTCCCAGCAATTTTCTTGCCGAGAAGAACGGTCGTGTGTACGAGGCTTTCGTCTACACTATAGTATCCCGGTCTGTAGGAAACAAGTAAAGGAATTGTTTCTCACCTCGGTGTGTAATGACGGACAGAGGACGCAGATTGTCACATCTTCAGTTATTCTAAATTACTGGATGCTGTCTGTGATTATAAAGCTTGTGTGATCCTCTGGGGACCCGCACAGCGGACAGGAGACTGACATCGATGTCAGATCATTTCATTATAATTAACCTATACTGGAGATCCCTTAGGAGTCACATAGAGCAGCTGGGGCCTTCACCTGGATGATTTGTTCCTTTCTATGTGTGTCTGTCTGAGAGAATTCTAATTCTTCTCTCCTTGTGACCACATTTATAATACAATATAAATAAAATGAGCCTACCGTATATACTCGAGTATAAGCCGACCTGAGTATAGGCTGACCCGAGTATAAGCTGAGGCCCTATTTTTACCACAAAAAAATGGGAAAACTTATTGACTCGAGTATAAGCCTAAGGCGGTGATTCTCAACCAGGGTTCCGTGGAACCTTAGGGTTCCTCCAGAGGTTGCTAGGGGTTCCTTCAGCATTGGGCAATTTCTGCCTCTCAGATAATTTACTACTGACACCATTGATCTTTTTAGCTATCTGTAAGGAGGTAATTCTTCCCAATGACCAGAAGTGTAAGGACCATCCTTCCCACTGACCATCACACAAAGGTATCATGAATTGTAGATTTCAAATTTTTAGCAGGGGTTCCCCGAGACCGGAGAACTATTTCAAGGGTTCCTCTGTGTTGAAAAGGTTGAGAAAGGCTGGCCTAAGGTGAGAATGCAGCAGCTACTGTAAGCGGAAAAGAGGGTCAACAGTGCCCATTTGCAGCTTCACTGTGCCCATTTTCATGCCTCACTGTGCCCATTTGCAACCTCACTGTGCCCATTGCAGCCTTACTGTGCCCATTCTGACTGTGCCCATTGCAGCCTTACTGTGCCCATTGCAGCCTTACTGTGCCCATTCTGACTGTGCCCATTGTAGCCTTACTGTGCTCATTGCAGCCTTACTGTGCCCATTCTCACTGTGCCCATTGCAGCCTTACTGTGCCCATTCTCACTGTGCCCATTGCAGCCTTACTGTACCCATTGTAGCCTTACTGTGCCCATTCTCACTGTGCCCATTGCAGTCTTTCTGTGCCTATTCTCACTGTGCCCATTGCAGCCTTTCTGTGCCCATTCTCACTGTGCCCATTGCAGCCTTACTGTGCCCATTCTCATTGTGCCCATTGTAGCCTTACTGTACCCATTCTCACTTTACTGTGCCCATTCTCACTGTGCCCATTGTAGCCTCAGTGTACCTGTATTCTTGACCGGCTGCGGGCATCCATTTTTCAAAAGTCGCAGCTTCCTCCTGGTCCCGTTCCGTGATAGTCAGTGTACCTGTCGGGTCGCGGGCGTCCATTTTTCAAAAGTCGCGGCTTCCTCCTGGTCCGTGATAGGCATTTGACACTGTGTTCCGCTAATGCCTATCACGGAGGTCCTCTCATGCTCGGACTCAGTTTCCCAGTAGACACTGTGTTCAGTGGTCCGCCAATCACGGACCTTCTTTCATTCTCGGACAAGAGGATGTCCATGATAGGCGGAACACTGAACACAGTGTCTGCTGGGAAAGTCCAAAGATGAGAGGACCTCCGTGATAGGCGGTAGCGGAACACAGTGTCAAACGCCTATCACGGACCAGGAGGAAGCCGCGACTTTTGAAAAATGGATGCCCGCGGCCCGACAGGTACACTGACTCGAGTATAAGCCGAGGGGGCTATTTTCAGCCCTAAAAAAAGGGCTGAAAAACTCGGCTTATACTCGAGTATATACGGTAAGCTGTAATAAATATGGTGCTTGGTTGCAGTTTGGGTCAAACACTACCCAGCAGGAAATGTAATGAAAATCAATAGATGGTGCTGCGCTTCAAGTGATAAGAAACAAATAAAGTGCTCAGTGATTCAAATAAAGTGCTAAGTGTACAAAATAATAGACTCCAAAAATGTATTTTAAATTCATACACTAAAAACCCAATATAACTACAAAATCTAAAGTGCTAAATAATCAAAGAGATGAGCGATAAACTTCCAATGTGCAATAAGTGCAAACTGTCCAATAAAGGATAGCATCCAAAACGACGCTATCTGGAGCGGAATAAAGTGCTAGTGGCAAAAAGTTCAAAGTGAACATATGGGGGGTTATTTACGAAAGGCAAATCCACTTTGCACTACAAGCGCAAACTACGAGTCCAAAGTGCACTTGAAATTGCACTGAAAGTACACTTGGAAGTGCAGTCGCTGTAGATCTGAGAGGGACATGCAAGGAAAATATTTTTTTTTTAGCTTGCACATGATTGGATAATAAAATCAGCAGAGCTTGAGATCTACCCCTCAGATTTACAGTGACTGCACTTCTAAGTGCACTATTAGTGCAATTTTAAGTGCACTTTGCACTTGTAGTGCATGCCATGCACTCATCATAGGTGGAGGAGCGAGCGGAGCACTGACAGGGGTGAGGAGGACAGACTCGAGGTGAGTGAAACTGGGGGGATACAAGGGGACAGCGAGTAAGAGCCTGGAGTCCTGGACATTGATTACTGGGAGCCTGAAGCCGTGCCATGCAGGGGACACAAAGACTGATGTGCTCTGTCCACCATATTACTTCTCAAAATCATCAGTGTGCTGTGTCCTCCTCTCCTGTGCCCCTTTCACCTCTCCACAGGTCAGGGCAGCACAGTGCTGCCCTGACCTGTGGAGAAGTGAAAGGGGCACAGGAGGAGGACAGAGCACACTGATGATGTGGGGAAGTAATATGGTGGTGGACAGAGGAGGAGGCAACTGTGAGGGGGTGAGGAGGGCACCATCATGTCCGCAGAGTGTCTCCACCGGCATCTCCTGTAGTATGTCCGCAGTCTCTGTCCACCTCCTGTAGTATGTCCGCAGCCTCTCTCCACCTCCTGTAGTATGTCCTCAGCCTCTGTCCACCTCCTGTAGTATCTCCGCAGCCTCTGTCCACCTCCTGTAGTATGTCCGCAGCCTCTGTCCACCTCCTGTAGTATGTCCTCAGCCTCTGTCCACCTCCTGTAGTATCTCCGCAGCCTCTGTCCACCTCCTGTAGTATGTCTGCAGCCTCTGTCCACCTCCTGTAGTATGTCCGCAGCCTCTGTCCACCTCCTGTAGTATGTCCACAGCCTCTGTCCACCTCCTGTAGTATGTCCACAGTCTCTGTCCACCTGCTGTAGTATGTCCTCAGCCTCTGTCCACCTCCTGTAGTATCTCCGCAGCCTCTGTCCACCTCCTGTAGTATGTCCGCAGCCTCTGTCCACCTCCTGTAGTATCTCCGCAGCCTCTGTCCACCTCCTGTAGTATGTCTGCAGCCTCTGTCCACCTCCTGTAGTATGTCCGCAGCCTCTGTCCACCTCCTGTAGTATGTCCACAGCCTCTGTCCACCTCCTGTAGTATGTCCGCAGCCTCTGTCCACCTCCTGTAGTATCTCCGCAGCCTCTGTCCACCTCCTGTAGTATGTCCGCAGTCTCTGTCCACCTCCTGTATTATGTCCGCAGCCTCTGTCCCCCTCCTGTAGTATCTCCGCAGCCTCTGTCCACCTCCTGTAGTATGTCTGCAGCCTCTGTCCACCTCCTGTAGTATCTCCGCAGCCTCTGTCCACCTCCTGTAGTATCTCCGCAGCCTCTGTCCACCTCCTGTATTATGTCCGCAGCCTCTGTCCCCCTCCTGTAGTATCTCCGCAGCCTCTGTCCACCTCCTGTAGTATGTCTGCAGCCTCTGTCCACCTCCTGTAGTATGTCCGCAGCCTCTGTCCACCTCCTGTAGTATCTCCGCAGCCTCTGTCCACCTCCTGTAGTATGTCTGCAGCCTCTGTCCACCTCCTGTAGTATGTCCACAGCCTCTGTCCACCTCCTGTAGTATGTCCTCAGCCTCTGTCCACCTCCTGTAGTATCTCCGCAGCCTCTGTCCACCTCCTGTAGTATGTCTGCAGCCTCTGTCCCCCTCCTGTAGTAAGTCCTCAGCCTCTGTCCACCTCCTGTAGTATCTCCGCAGCCTCTGTCCACCTCCTGTCGTATGTCCGCAGTCTCTGTCCCCCTCCTGTAGTAAGTCCTCAGCCTCTGTCCACCTCCTGTAGTATCTCCGCAGCCTCTGTCCACCTCCTGTCGTATGTCCGCAGCCTCTGTCCACCTCCTGTAGTATGTCCACAGCCTCTGTCCACCTGCTGTAGTATGTCCGCAGCCTCTGTCCACCTCCTGTAGTATGTCCACAGTCTCTGTCCACGTCCAGTAGTATGTCCGCAGCCTCTGTCCACGTCCTGTAGTATGTCCGCAGCCTCTGTCCACCTCCTGTAGTATGTCCGCAGTCTCTGTCCACCTCCTGTAGTATGTCCGCAGCCTCTGTCCACTTCCTGTAGTATGTCCGCAGCCTCTGTCCACCTCCTGTAGTATGTCCGCAGCCTCTGTCCACCTCCTGTAGTATGTCCACAGCCTCTGTCCACCTCCTGTAGTATGTCCGCAGCCTCTGTCCACCTCCTGTAGTATGTCCGCAGCCTCTGTCCACGTCCTGTAGTATGTCTGCAGCCTCTGTCCACCTCCTGTAGTATGTCCTCAGCCTCTGTCCACGTCCTGTAGTATGTCCGCAGCCTCTGTCCGCGTCCTGTAGTATGTCCGCAGCCTCTCTCCACCTCCTGTAGTATGTCCGCAGTCTCTGTCCACCTCCTGTAGTATGTCCGCAGCCTCTGTCCACCTCCTGTAGTATGTCCTCAGCCTCTGTCCACCTCCTGTAGTATCTCCGCAGCCTCTGTCCACCTCCTGTAGTATGTCCGCAGTCTCTGTCCACCTCCTGTATTATGTCCGCAGCCTCTGTCCCCCTCCTGTAGTATGTCCGCAGCCTCTGTCCCCCTCCTGTAGTATGTCCACAGTCTCTGTCCACCTCCTGTAGTATGTCCGCAGCCTCTGTCCACCTCCTGTAGTATGTCCTCAGCCTCTGTCCACCTCCTGTAGTATCTCCGCAGCCTCTGTCCACCTCCTGTAGTATGTCCGCAGCCTCTGTCCACCTCCTGTAGTATGTCCCCAGCCTCTGTCCACCTCCTGTAGTATGTCCGCAGCCTCTGTCCACCTCCTGTAGTATGTCCTCAGCCTCTGTCCACGTCCTGTAGTATGTCCGCAGCCTCTGTCCACCTCCTGTAGTATGTCCACAGTCTCTGTCCCCCTCCTGTAGTATGTCCGCAGTCTCTGTCCACCTCCTGTAGTATATCGGCAGTCTCTGTCCACCTCCTGTAGTATATCGGCAGTCTCTGTCCACCTCCTGTAGTATGTCCGCAGCCTCTGTCCACGTCTTGTAGTAAGTCCTCAGCCTCTGTCCACCTCCTGTAGTATGTCCGCAGCCTCTGTCCACCTCCTGTAGTATGTCTGCAGCCTCTGTCCACCTCCTGTAGTATGTCCTCAGCCTCTGTCCACGTCCTGTAGTATGTCCGCAGCCTCTGTCCCCCTCCTGTAGTATGTCCGCAGCCTCTGTCCACCTCCTGTAGTATGTCCGCAGCCTCTCTCCACCTCCTGTAGTATGTCCTCAGCCTCTGTCCACCTCCTGTAGTATCTCCGCAGCCTCTGTCCACCTCCTGTAGTATGTCCGCAGCCTCTGTCCACCTCCTGTAGTATGTCCTCAGCCTCTGTCCACCTCCTGTAGTATCTCCGCAGCCTCTGTCCACCTCCTGTAGTATGTCTGCAGCCTCTGTCCACCTCCTGTAGTATGTCCGCAGCCTCTGTCCACCTCCTGTAGTATGTCCACAGCCTCTGTCCACCTCCTGTAGTATGTCCACAGTCTCTGTCCACCTGCTGTAGTATGTCCTCAGCCTCTGTCCACCTCCTGTAGTATCTCCGCAGCCTCTGTCCACCTCCTGTAGTATGTCCGCAGCCTCTGTCCACCTCCTGTAGTATCTCCGCAGCCTCTGTCCACCTCCTGTAGTATCTCCGCAGCCTCTGTCCACCTCCTGTCGTATGTCCGCAGTCTCTGTCCCCCTCCTGTAGTAAGTCCTCAGCCTCTGTCCACCTCCTGTAGTATCTCCGCAGCCTCTGTCCACCTCCTGTCGTATGTCCGCAGCCTCTGTCCACCTCCTGTAGTATGTCCACAGCCTCTGTCCACCTGCTGTAGTATGTCCGCAGCCTCTGTCCACCTCCTGTAGTATGTCCTCAGCCTCTGTCCACGTCCAGTAGTATGTCCGCAGCCTCTGTCCACGTCCTGTAGTATGTCCGCAGCCTCTGTCCACCTCCTGTAGTATGTCCGCAGTCTCTGTCCACCTCCTGTAGTATGTCCGCAGCCTCTGTCCACTTCCTGTAGTATGTCCGCAGCCTCTGTCCACCTCCTGTAGTATGTCCGCAGCCTCTGTCCACCTCCTGTAGTATGTCCACAGCCTCTGTCCACCTCCTGTAGTATGTCCGCAGCCTCTGTCCACCTCCTGTAGTATGTCCGCAGCCTCTGTCCACGTCCTGTAGTATGTCTGCAGCCTCTGTCCACCTCCTGTAGTATGTCCTCAGCCTCTGTCCACGTCCTGTAGTATGTCCGCAGCCTCTGTCCGCGTCCTGTAGTATGTCCGCAGCCTCTCTCCACCTCCTGTAGTATGTCCGCAGTCTCTGTCCACCTCCTGTAGTATGTCCGCAGCCTCTGTCCACCTCCTGTAGTATGTCCTCAGCCTCTGTCCACCTCCTGTAGTATCTCCGCAGCCTCTGTCCACCTCCTGTAGTATGTCCGCAGTCTCTGTCCACCTCCTGTATTATGTCCGCAGCCTCTGTCCCCCTCCTGTAGTATGTCCGCAGCCTCTGTCCCCCTCCTGTAGTATGTCCACAGTCTCTGTCCACCTCCTGTAGTATGTCCGCAGCCTCTGTCCACCTCCTGTAGTATGTCCTCAGCCTCTGTCCACCTCCTGTAGTATCTCCGCAGCCTCTGTCCACCTCCTGTAGTATGTCCGCAGCCTCTGTCCACCTCCTGTAGTATGTCCCCAGCCTCTGTCCACCTCCTGTAGTATGTCCGCAGCCTCTGTCCACCTCCTGTAGTATGTCCTCAGCCTCTGTCCACGTCCTGTAGTATGTCCGCAGCCTCTGTCCACCTCCTGTAGTATGTCCACAGTCTCTGTCCCCCTCCTGTAGTATGTCCGCAGTCTCTGTCCACCTCCTGTAGTATATCGGCAGTCTCTGTCCACCTCCTGTAGTATATCGGCAGTCTCTGTCCACCTCCTGTAGTATGTCCGCAGCCTCTGTCCACGTCTTGTAGTAAGTCCTCAGCCTCTGTCCACCTCCTGTAGTATGTCCGCAGCCTCTGTCCACCTCCTGTAGTATGTCTGCAGCCTCTGTCCACCTCCTGTAGTATGTCCTCAGCCTCTGTCCACGTCCTGTAGTATGTCCGCAGCCTCTGTCCCCCTCCTGTAGTATGTCCGCAGCCTCTGTCCACCTCCTGTAGTATGTCCGCAGCCTCTGTCCACCTTCTGTAGTATGTCCGCAGCCTCTGTCCACCTCCTGTAGTATGTCCGCAGCCTCTGTCCCCCTCCTGTAATATGTCCACAGTCTCTGTCCCCCTCCTGTAGTATGTCCGCAGTCTCTGTCCACCTCCTGTAGTGTGTCCGCAGCCTCTGTCCACCTCCTGTAGTATGTCCGCAGCCTCTGTCCACCTCCTGTAGTATGTCCGCAGTCTCTTTCCACCTCCTGTAGTATGTCCGCAGCCTCTGTCCACCTCCTGTAGTATGTCCGCAGCCTCTGTCCACCTCCTGTAGTATGTCCGCAGCCTCTGTCCACCTCCTGTAGTATGTCCGCAGCCTCTGTCCACCTCCTGTAGTGTGTCCTCAGCCTCTGTCCACCTCCTGTAGTATGTCCGCAGCCTCTGTCCACCTCCTGTAGTATGTCCGCAGCCTCTGTCCCCCTCCTGTAGTGTGTCCTCAGCCTCTGTCCACCTCCTGTAGTATGTCCGCAGCCTCTGTCCACCTCCTGTAGTATGTCCGCAGCCTCTGTCCACCTCCTGTAGTATGTCTGCAACCTCTGTCCACCTCCTGTAGTACGTCCGCAGCCTCTGTCCACCTCCTGTAGTGTGTCCGCAGCCTCTGTCCACCCCCTGTAGTATGTCTGCAGCCTCTGTCCACGTCCTGTAGTATGTCCGCAGCCTCTGTCCACCTCCTGTAGTATATCGGCAGTCTCTGTCCACCTCCTGTAGTATGTCCGCAGCCTCTGTCCACCTCCTGTAGTATGTCCACAGCCTCTGTCCACCTCCTGTAGTATGTCCTCAGCCTCTGTCCACCTCCTGTAGTATGTCCGCAGCCTCTGTCCACCTCCTGTAGTATGTCCGCAGCCTCTGTCCACCTCCTGTAGTATGTCCGCAGCCTCTGTCCACCTCCTGTAGTATGTCCGCAGCCTCTGTCCACCTCCTGTAGTATGTCTGCAGTCTCTGTCCAACTCCTGTAGTATGTCTGCAGTCTCTGTCCACCTCCTGTAATATGTCCGCAGTCTCTGTCCACCTCCTGTAGTATGTCCGCAGCCTGTCTCCACCTCCTGTAGTATGTCCGCAGCCTCTGTCCACCTTCTGTAGTATGTCCGCAGTCTCTGTCCACCTCCTGTAGTATGTCCGCAGCCTGTCTCCACCTCCTGTAGTATGTCCGCAGCCTATGTCCACCTCCTGTAGTATGTCCGCAGTCTCTGTCCACCTCCTGTAGTATGTCTGCAGCATAAGCACCCGATAGAACACCTTTGGGATGAATTAGAGTGGAGACTGCGAGACTGGCGGTCAAATCCAACATCAGTGCCTGACCTCGCAAATGTACTTCTGGAAGAATGATCAAACATTCCCATAGACACCCTCCTAAACCTTGTGGACAGCCTCCCCAGAAGAGTTGAAGCTTTTATAGCTGCAAAGGGCGGGGCCAACGCAATATTGAACTTATGGACTAAGGCTGGGATGCCATTGTGGTTCATATGTATGTAAAGGCAGGTGTCCCAATACTTTTGGTAATACAGTGTACATTTGAATTTTGAACTTCTAGAAAATGGCTGCCACATTGGAAGAGGTCAGTAGTAATGGAGGAGCTGGGTGTCTTGGTGTTGGGCTTACTTGTTTCTCTCAGCTCAAAAGTGTGTACTTCTGTTCTCCCAGCAACACACACAATGTGCACAGTGCCCCCAGAGGCCAGAGGACTGACTAGCCTCTACAGACTGCACTGGGAAGGAAGAGACTTCACCAGAGGGAGGACGAAGGGAGAGTAGAGCCCAGAAACTCCAGGCTCTACATCTTCTACTCTCTGCCTGTACCTGCAAAGGTAACAAGGGGGATCAGGGACAAGGGGGGGGGGGGATTGATCTCACCACTTCTACCACATGCCCCTACTTTACTCATTGTTGCACCAAGCCCAGCCTCTGCTCTTTCTTCCACGGCATGAAAGCATGCCTCAGCACTCACACTATTGTACAGCTCTGCATTCTGTGCTCTCCACCATTGCAGTACTGCACCCTACTATATTCAGCCTGTTCAACAAGTGGGCACACTTTTGCTAGTTTATATGCCTGCATAGGCTACTAGGATGGTAAGTACATTTTGTTTTTCTTTGGTGTGACTCCTTTGTAGTCATTGGAGCCAGTGGCGGTGCGACCATAGAGGGCGCAGGAGCGCCGCCCCCTCTCTCCTGCACCGCTCTATCACCAATAGATAGATTCATGTGTTACATGAATCTATCTATTGTCGCCGCTGCCGCCCCCTATTCAGCTGTCCGGCCCCTTGTCGGGCGCCGGGCATCTGAATTACAGTGGTGTTTTTTTTTTGGAAGTGCCTGGTTAGATCCGTCGGCTCTAATAGGCGTCCTGATTAAAGCCATGAGCTCTAATAGGCTTCCAAATGAGTAAACAGCAGGCGCAATGCTGTACGTTCGCTGTGTTGTGTTAGAGAAGGGAATAAATCGCTTCCCTAACACTGACCCGCCTCTCAGCCAATCAGGTGCTCGGGTCTGGTTACCCTGTCACCTGATTGACTGAAGTGATAGGTGCTGTGATTGGACGCCTATCAGGTGTCCAATCATAGCAGAGATGATGGGAAGAAGACGGGAGAAGACATTGAGGACTCAGAGCGTGGAGGACAGCACCAAGACAGGTAAGTGCCAGGCGGGGGGGGGGGGACACACTGGCAGCATTTGATGGGGCACAGAAGCGGCAATTGATGGGGCACACTGGCGGCAATTGATGGGGCACACTGGCGGCAATTGATGGGACACACTGGCGGCAATTGATGGGGCACACTGGCGGCAATTGATTGGGAACACTGGCGGCAATTGATGGGGCACACTGGCAGAAATTGATGGGGCACACTGGCAGCAATTGATGGGCACACTGGCAGCAATTGATGGGGCACACTGGCAGCAATTGATGGGGCACACTGGCAGCAATTGATGGGGCACACTGGCAGCAATTTATGGGCACACTGGCGGCAATTGATGGGGCACACTGGCAGCAATTGATGGGCACACTGGCAGCAACTGATGGGGCACAATGGCAGCAATTGATGGGGAACACTGGCAGCAATTGATGGGAAACACTGGCAGCAATTGATGGGCACACTGTCAGCAATTGATGGGCACACTGGCAGCAATTGATGGGCACACTGGCAGCAATTGATGGGCACACTGGCAGCAATTGATGGGGCACACTGGCAGCAATTGATTAGAACACTGGCAGCAATTGATGGGGCACACTGGCAGCAATTGATAGGCACAGTGGCGGCAATTGATGGGGCACAGTGGTGGCAATTGATGGGCACACTGGCGGCAATTGATGGGCAAACTGGCAGCAATTGATGGGTACAGTAGCTGCGCTTGATGGGCACAGTGGCTGCGCTTGATGGGTTTTTTTTTTCAGTTTGTTTGCGCCCCCCCTAAAATTTTCAGCACCAGCCGCCACTGATTAGAGCAGTGGTTGATTTTTTAAAGCTGCTCTGGATTTCACAGTCTGAACGTCAGCGTAGCGGGCTCTTCCTGTAAAAGAGATTCCTCCAGGTTGGGAGGGGAGTGGCTACCCCCCCTCCCCAACACACATACAGTTCCAAGTCCAGTTGCTGTTCATTGAGGTCCCAGCTGTGGCAGAGCTGGGGGCCTACATCTAATTGTATCTTCAACACCCCAAATTTCACCTGAAGAATACAGTCTGTCAAACCTCACTAGAAGGTAAATGGAGGAAGCTGAATGGGCACAGCTATTCCCTGGCAACAAACAAAAGATTTCCCAGCAAAACAAGCAAACTGACCCTGTCTAACAGTATGCGTCAAAAACAGAGGGTTTTGTTTGCACAGTCTCCATAGCAGGAGCACATATAAGAATGGATAGATTAAGGGCAGGTATGCCTGGAGGGAGCCCACCCCTCCTTAAAAGCACAGGGATGCACGTGGCGCCCAGCAAAAGCACAATGGCAGTGAAGGCATTGAGTGGGTCTCTGCACCCAATTCAACCAACTGTACAAAAAAGTAGCAACCACCCCAACCTATAACTGCTATTCCCTGACCTCTTGAGTATTGACTGTTTCACAAGATTCTGGTAACTGGGTGTTAAGCCCTGTACACACGGCCGAGATTCTCGTCAGGAAAAAAACGTTGTTTTTCCTGACGAGAATCTTGACAAGAAACTTGTCCCGGCCGACTGTACACACGTACGATTCAAAAGAACCGCCGTTCTTTTGAATGGCACGAACGCGGTGACGTCATCGACTACGACGAGCGTGCGCTCGTCACATTCGATGCCGTCGCCGCCATCTTGCTACACCCTATGCCTATGCTTAGAAAGCTATCGAGCATGTGCGGGTTTCCACGGCAACAGGTAAGTGTACACACGCTCGGGTTTCTCGTTGAGAAACAGGCCGACGAGATTCTTGACGAGAAAAAAGACCGTCAGGAAATCTGGGCAGTTTTCTTGACGAGAAAACTGAAACCCGCGTACACACAGCCGGTTTTCTCGGCGAGATAGCTCTCCCGGCAGTTTTCTTGTCGTTTTTTGCCGAGAAAACCGGTCGTGTGTACGCGGCCTTACTGGGATGTCTGAGCCAAGTAGTTCTTCTTTCATGGGGTCCCTACCTCTGGTATTTTCCTTAGTCACTTCAAAGGGGAATGTATTCTGAAGTGTACCAGAAGATTTGCTACTGAGGATTGTAACACAGGGAAGAGTGTCCTTATCGCACCTTATGGCCTGGAGTATCCCATACCATGCACCCTCCCCCACTGATCAAGGTTCTAGCAATAAATCACAAAAAATAACTTTCCTCTAGATTGCTCCTTGTATCAGTGTGCATGAAATGTGCTCTGTGTGTGCTGGCAGCCTCTGCATTAGTAGGGGAGAACTGTTTCATCAACATCATCAACCAGCAGCCCCTTCGGGGGTACCGCTACATATATATATATATATATATATATATATATATAAAAAATTTCTGTTACTAATAAACGTGGTTTCCATAATGTTAAAGGTTCGCAAAAAAGAGAGAGCAAATCAGAAGCTTCTTTGCTCTCAGACTGTCTCTCTGGATGTCTCTCTATCAGAGATGAAACAATGGTTCAGCCTGAAACTAGGTTTGGGTCGAACTTTGTCCATTTGGGTGTTCAGACGAACAGCTGAACGCTCCAAATAGGCCCACTGTCCAGAGGTCCAAACTCAAGCACACACATTGGTCTTTCCACAGTGACATCCCACCTCCAGCGCACACATTGATCTTTCTAAAGTGACATCCCACCTCCAGCACACACATTGATCTTTCCACGGTGACATCCCACCTCCAGCACACACATTGGTCTTTCCACAGTGACATCCTACCTCCAGCACACACATTGGTCTTTCCACAGTGACATCCTACCTCCAGCACACACATTGGTCTTTCCACGGTGACATCCCACCTCCAGCACACACATTGGTCTTTCCACGGTGACATCCCACCTCCAGCACACACATTGGTCTTTCCACAGTGACATCCTACCTCCAGCACACACATTGGTCTTTCCACAGTGACATCCTACCTCCAGCATACACATTGGTCTTTCCACGGTGACATCCTACCTCCAGCACACACATTGGTCTTTCCACAGTGACATCCTACCTCCAGCACACACATTGGTCTTTCCACAGTGACATCCTACCTCCAGCACACACATTGGTCTTTCCACGGTGACATCCCACCTCCAGCACACACATTGGTCTTTCCACAGTGACATCCTACCTCCAGCACACACATTGGTCTTTCCACAGTGACATCCTACCTCCAGCATACACATTGGTCTTTCCACAGTGACATCCTACCTCCAGCACACACATTGGTCTTTCCACAGTGACATCCTACCTCCAGCACACACATTGGTCTTTCCACAGTGACATCCTACCTCCAGCATACACATTGGTCTTTCCACAGTGACATCCTACCTCCAGCACACACATTGGTCTTTCCACAGTGACATCCTACCTCCAGCACACACATTGGTCTTTCCACGGTGACATCCCACCTCCAGCACACACATTGGTCTTTCCACAGTGACATCCTACCTCCAGCACACACATTGGTCTTTCCACGGTGACATCCCACCTCCAGCACACACATTGGTCTTTCCACAGTGACATCCTACCTCCAGCACACACATTGGTCTTTCCACAGTGACATCCTACCTCCAGCATACACATTGGTCTTTCACCAGTGACATCCCACCTCCAGCATACACATTAGTCTTTCCACAGTGACATCCCACCTCCAGCACACACATTGATCTTTCCACAGTGACATCCCACCTCCAGCACACACATTGGTCTTTCCACAGTGACATCCTACCTCCAGCATACACATTGGTCTTTCAACAGTGACATCCTACCTCCAGAACACACATTGGTCTTTCCACAGTGACATCCCACCTCCAACATACACATTAGTCTTTCCACAGTGACATCCCACCTCCAGCAAACACATTGGTCTTTCCACAGTGACATCCCACCTCCAGCACACACATTGGTCTTACCACAGTGACATCCCACCTCCAGCATACACATTAGTCTTTCCACAGTGACATCCCACCTCCAGCACACACATTGGTCTTACCACAGTGACATCCCACCTCCAGCATACACATTAGTCTTTCCACAGTGACATCCCACCTCCAGCACACACATTGGTCTTACCACAGTGACATCCCACCTCCAGCATTAGTGATGAGCCGAACACCCCCGGGTTCGGTTCGCACCAGAACCCGCGAACGGACCGAAAGTTCGCACGAACATTAGAACCCTATTAAATACAATGGATGCGAATGTTCGGATTCTAAGGTGCTAATTATAACGACTATTATCCATGTTATTGTCCTAAAAAGGGTTTGGGAACCCGGGTTCTGCACCAGGGGACATGTATCAATGCAAAAAGAAGTTTTAAAAACGGCCGTTTTTCTGGAGCAGTCATTTTAATGATGCATAAAGTGAAAAAAAAAAGTCAAATATTCCTTTAAATATTGTACCTGGGGGGTGTCTAAAGTATGCCTGTGAAGTGCCACGTGTTTCCCGTGTTTAGAACTGTCCCTGCACAAAATGACATTTCTAAAGGAAAAAAAAGCCATTTAAAACTGCTTGCGGCTTTAATGTAATGTCTGCTCCCGGTAATATGGATGAAAATCTTTAAGAAAAATGGCATAGCTACCCCATCACCCCCCCCCCTACCCCAGCCCATTACCAGCCCCTTTGGGTCTTCTTTGGATATTAAGGGGAACCCCGCAACACAAAATAAAAAAGGCCCTATATACTCTGAACAGCAGTATACAGGCGGTGTAAACAAGACCGGTGTAAACAAGACAGGGACTGTAGGTTTGTTCTTAAGTAGAATCTGTTTGTAATTTTGAACAGGTACATTGTTTAAGTGTAGCTCCAGCCAAAAAATATGTTTTTAAGCTTTTTGGAAAACATAGAGAAGGGTTATTACCCCTGTAACATTTGTTTTGCTGTCTGTGCCCCTGTTCAGAACATTTCACCTCACTTTGCGTCCCAATGACAACTGTTTTTGAAATGTGGTGTTTTTATTGAAACAAGGATTGGTGATAAAGCATCAGTAGAGAGGAGACACCTTTCTCCCATATTAATTCTTACAGGAGAGAATTTTCCTTCCAAGGGGTAGATTTCCTCTCACTTCCTGTTGTCTTCTTCCGTTTGCAAGTAGGAGTCGTTTGTAAGTTGGATGTTTGAAAGTAGGGACTTGCCGTATATACTCTGCAGAAATTGGCCTCTTAGGTGTTGGTGTTGGCACAACACTGTAAGCACTCACAGTTACTCTTGGTGGGTGCTGGAACGCCCTGCTGTCAACTATTATATCAGGAATTGTAATAACATATAATTGTTGAACAGTGGTAGTAAAAATTGGGCCTTTGATGGTGGTGCTGGTGCCACAACACTGTAAGGCCTGACAGTTACTCTTGGTGGGCGCAGCAATGGGCCCTGCTGTGAATTATTAGATCAATAATTATAATTGCATGCCCCTGTTGAACAGGGGCTGAAAATTTGGGCCTTTGGTGGTGGTGGTGGTGGTGTTGACACAACACTGTAAGGCCTGACAGTTACTCTTGGTGGGCGCAGCATTTAGCCCTGCTGTGAATTATTAGATCAATAATTATAATTGCATGCCCCTGTTGAACAGGGGCTGAAAAATTGGGCCTTAGGCACTGGTGGCACAACACTGCAACCCCTCCCAGATACTGTACTTGGAGCACAGCAATGAGCCCTGTTGCAAAGTATTGCATCAAAAATTGTAATTGCACACCCCTGTTAAACAGGGGCTGAAAAATTGGGCCTTAGCCACTGGTGGCACAACACTGCAACCCCTCACAGATACTGTACTTGGAGCACAGCAATGAGCCCTGTTGCAAAGTATTGCATCAAAAATTGTAATTACACGCCCCTGTTAAACAGGGGCTGAAAAATTGGGCCTTAGCCACTGGTGGCGGCACACATAAACCAAAATGATCTTCCAAGCTATCATCATTAATCGGATCATTGAGGAGGAGGAGGAGGATAGCCAGTCAACATAACAGCACAGGCACTCAGCATCAGCATCAGTCTTGAAGGGATGTGACATTTTAAAATCAATTAGTCTGTTATATCAGCATCAGGTGTGTGGTAGCTGGTGGTGATCCAAGACTGGTTCATCTTGATGAAAGTCAGTCGATCAACCGAGTCGGTGGACAGGCGCACCCTGTGATCCATGACAAATCCTCCAGCAGCACTGAATGTGCGTTCTGAAAGAACGCTGGATGCAGGACAGGCCAGTAGCTCAATTGCATACTGTGCAAGCTCTGGCCAGTGATCCATCCTCAAGACCCAGTAAGCCAGAGGATTTTCGGTGGGGAAGGTGTCCAAGTCTGACCTTGCCCCTAGGTATTCCTGCACCATGTATATCAGACGCTGGCGATGGTTGCTGGAACCGATCATACTTTGGGGCTGCGGACTAAAGAATTGTCTGAACGCATCGGTCAGACGACCACCTTCCCCACCGCTCCTTCTTTGACTGCCCGAAGCCTCAGCAACTCGTTGTCCAGGACCAGGAGTTTGTAACCTCCCAGTCTCTGGGAACGCGTTGCACAGACCTTTCTGCAAGGCCTCCCGGAGTTGTCTCATCCTCTGCTCCCTCTGCGACGGTAACATAAGGTCCGCAACCTTACCCTTGTACCGTGGATCAAGGAGAGTGGCCAGCCAGTAATGGTCCCTCTCCTTGATCCGAAGAATACGAGGATTCTTCCGCAGACTTTGCAGGATCAGGGAGGCCATGCAGCGTAGGTTAGCTGAGGCATTCAGTCCGGAGTCCTCTGGGTCACTAAGGACGACATGATCCGCAGCCACCTCCTCCCAGCCACGTACAAGTCCACTGGTTTCTTGGGACTGTAAATCATCCCTAAAAGACTGCTGCTGATGATGCTGAGTGCCAGCCTCCACCTCCATGCTGACACAATCCTCCTCCTCCTCCTCCTCTTCCTGTGCGATGGGTGGGACAGAAGGAACACTGTCTGGGTAAAGGGGGCCTTGAGAGGCAAGGAAGTCCTCCTCTTCCTGCCTCTGTTCTGCCTCAAGTGCCCTGTCCATTATTCCACGCAGCGTGTGCTCCAACAGGTGGACAAGAGGTACAGTGTCACTGATGCATGCACTGTCACTGCTCACCATCCTCGTGGCCTCCTCAAATGGTGCCAGGACAGTGCATGCATCCCTGATCATGCCCCACTGGCGTGGTGAAAAAAACCCGAGCTCCCCTGACCCTGTCCTGGTGCCGTAGTCGCACAGGTACTCATTGATGGCCCTCTGCTGCGTGTGCAGCCGCTGCAGCATGGCCAACGTTGAGTTCCACCTGGTGGGCATGTCACATATAAGGGGGTTCTTGGGCAGGTTCAACTCCTTTTGCAGCTCAGCCAGGCGAGCACTGGCATTATAAGATCTGCGGAAATGCACACAGACTTTCCTGGCCTGCCTCAGGACATCCTGTAAGCCCGGGTACCTGCCCAAGAACCGCTGCACCACCAGGTTAAGGACGTGAGCCATACAGGGCACATGGGTCAGTTGTCCCTGTCGGAGGGCGGAGAGGAGGTTGGTGCCATTGTCGCAAACCACCATTCCTGGCTTAAGCTGGCGTGGTGTCAACCACCTCTCGGCCTGCCCCTGCAGAGCAGACAGGACCTCTGCCCCAGTGTGGCTCCTGTCCCCCAAACACACCAGCGCAAACACGGCATGGCATCTTTTTGCCTGCGTACTTGCGTAGCCCCTTGAACGCCTACGGAGCACCGCTGGTTCCGAGGACAAACCACAGGAAGAGGCCATGGAGGAAGAAGAGGAGGAGGGGGTGGAGGAGAGAGGTGTGTCACAACCAGTAGTAGCATTTTGGAGGCGTGACGGTGGAACAACCTCCAACACTACTGCACCTTGTCCTGCATCCTTCCCAGCTGCCAAAAGAGTGACCCAATGGACCGTGAAAGAAAGGTAACGTCCCTGTCCATGCCTGCTGGACCATGAGTCAGCGGTAATATGCACCTTACCACTGACCGCCCTGTCCAGCGAGGCCAAGACATTGCCTTCCACATGCCTGTAGAGAGCCGGAATCGCCTTCCGTGAGAAAAAGTGGCGTTTGGGAACCTGCCACTGAGGAACCACACATTGCACAAACTCACGGAAGGGGGCCGAGTCTACCAACTGAAAAGGCAGCAGTTGAAGCGCTAGCAATTTAGCCAAGCTAGCATTCAACCGCTGGGCATGTGGATGGCTGGGAGTGAACTTCTTTCGACGGTCCAGCAGCTGGGGCAGGAAAATTTGCCTGCTAGAATCGGACGTCGGTGTACTGCTAGCAGAGTGGCCGCAAGTACTTGGCTGTGACACACCTAATTCTACACCTTCATTCCTCTCAGTGCAGGTTTCAGAGAGGACTGAAGGTATAGTGGGGTTGGAGATCCCAGATGATGCGGTGCAAGGAGAGGTCCGCTTTGTTCTTTGGTGTGGGTCTTTAAGGTAGGCTTGCCAACGAGCTGCATGGCAGGTCAACATATGTCTGATCAAGCATGTGGTGCCCAAGCGGCTGATGTTTTGGCCACGCGATATATGCTTGAGACATATGTTGCAAACAGCAGCTGTGCGATCTGATGCACTCGCCTCAAAAAAGGCCCACACCAAAGAACTTTTTGAATGACGGGCAGAGGCAGCGCCCTGCACAGGCGGAGCTCTGCGGTGTGATTCCGTCGGTGTGCTGCCCATACGCTGGCCACCCAAGGGCATCCTGCCTCGTTGGAGATGTGCCTCCTCCTCATCCTCCTCCTCCTCCTCTCTCCTATTAGGCACCCACGTGGAGTCAGTGACCTCATCATCCCCTCCCTCCTCATCACTGGAGCCAATCTGGCAGTATGCTGCAGCTGCTGGAGCATGACTGCCAGATTGGTGTCCTTCTTGAGCATCCCCTCTCTCTGCTCTCACGCTACTGCCTTCCTCTAGCTGGGTATCATCATCAGATCCTTCGAAACGCTGGGCATCCTCCTGGAGCATGTACCCAACACTGTGCTCAAACAGTTCGGGGGACTCCTCAGGAGGAGGACATGGTGGGTCTAGGGAAGGAGTGACTAATGATGACATTGATACCAGAGAAGAGGACGCTTTGGCAGCTGCTTTGCCAGTACCCTGAGCCTGGGTGAGAGAGGATGAGGAGGATGAGGTGGGCTTGGTCATCCACTCTACCAAGTCTTCGGCACGATGTGGCTCAACATGTCCAGCTGCCGAAAAGAAGGACAAGCGTGCCCCATGGCCATGTGCTGATGACAATGCACCGCGTCCATGACCAGCACTGTTGCCCCCAGACACAGAGCCTGCTTGCCCTCTTTTTTTGCCTCCTGACTGTCTGCCTCTCCTTGTTTGCCTTCCAGACATTTTAATGGATGGCCTGCAGGGAGATGGGAAAAACAACAATAAGGGCTACCTTCAGGTGTATACTGTGCAGGAGGCTTAGCAACAATGACACTGACACTGTCCCCTGCCTATCCTTCTCTGTCCCTAAACACAAGGATTTGCAATATGCTTCAGCAAGATTGGTTTAGCACAGAATAGCACACTGACAGTTTCCCTCACTGTCCTTCTCTGTCCCTAAACTCAAGGATTTCAAATATGGTTCAGCAAGATTGGTTTAGCACAGAATAGCACACTGACAGTTTCCCCGAGTGTCCTTCTCTGTCCCTAAACTCAAGGATTTCAAATATGGTTCAGCAAGAATGGTTTAGCACAGAATAGCACACTGATAGTTTCCCTCACTGTCCTTCTCTGTCCCTACAAACAAGATTTAGCACAGAATAGCACACTGATAGTTTCCACGAGTGTGCTTCTCTGTCCCTAAACTCAAGGATTTCAAATATGGTTCAGCAAGATTGGTTTAGCACAGAATAGCACACTGATAGTTTCCCTCACTGTCCTTCTCTGTCCCTACAAACAAGATTTAGCACAGAATAGCACACTGATAGTTTCCACGAGTGTCCTTCTCTGTCCCTAAACTCAAGGATTTCAAATACGGTTCAGCAAGATTGGTTTAGAACAGAATAGCACACTGACAGTTTCCCTCACTGTCCTTCTCTGTCCCTACAAACAAGATTTAGCACAGAATAGCACACTGACAGTTTCCCTGTGTGTCCTTCTCTGTCCCTAAACTCAAGGATTTCAAATATGGTTCAGCAAGATTGGTTTAGCACAGAATAGCACACTGATAGTTTCCCTCACTGTCCTTCTCTGTCCCTACAAACAAGATTTAGCACAGAATAGCACACTGATAGTTTCCCCGAGTGTCCTTCTCTGTCCCTAAACTCAAGGATTTCAAATATGGTTCAGCAAGATTGGTTTAGCACAGAATAGCACACTGACAGTTTCCCAGAGTGTCCTTCTCTGTCCCTAAACTCAAGGATTTCAAATATGGTTCAGCAAGATTGGTTTAGCACAGAATAGCACACTGATAGTTTCCCTCACTGTCCTTCTCTGTCCCTACAAACAAGATTTAGCACAGAATAGCACACTGATAGTTTCCACGAGTGTCCTTCTCTGTCCCTAAACTCAAGGATTTCAAATATGGTTCAGCAAGATTGGTTTAGCACAGAATAGCACACTGATAGTTTCCCTCACTGTCCTTCTCTGTCCCTACAAACAAGATTTAGCACAGAATAGCACACTGATAGTTTCCACGAGTGTCCTTCTCTGTCCCTAAACTCAAGGATTTCAAATATGGTTCAGCAAGATTGGTTTTGCACAGAATAGCACACTGATAGTTTCCCTCACTGTCCTTCTCTGTCCCTACAAACAAGATTTAGCACAGAATAGCACACTGATAGTTTCCACGAGTGTCCTTCTCTGTCCCTAAACTCAAGGATTTCAAATATGGTTCAGCAAGATTGGTTTAGCACAGAATAGCACACTGATAGTTTCCCTCACTGTCCTTCTCTGTCCCTACAAACAAGATTTAGCACAGAATAGCACACTGATAGTTTCCCAGAGTGTCCTTCTCTGTCCCTAAACTCAAGGATTTCAAATATGGTTCAGCAAGATTGGTTTAGCACAGAATAGCACACTGATAGTTTCCCTCACTGTCCTTCTCTGTGTCAAGGTCACCTGTGGCCAGGTGACAGATGCACACCGTAGGGGGACAGGAGTGCACCGCGAGGTAGTGAACCCTATGGCTGGCTTCTGCGGATAGGGAACTGGGTGGTTGTGGAAAGCGGGACCAGAGGAGCACAACCGGGATCCTAACGGAAGCTAGAGCCAAGATTCCCCAGGGTGCGGAGTCTAAGACCCAGCAGGTCTTCTCCAGGGCCTCTAGTGGTGAGGATGTTATGCTGCAGGCTGGGACCAGGTTGCGGCCCCTGGAGTTTCCTAGCTCACGCCCCGTAGGATAAGGGGAAAAGAGGGGAAGCAGCAGCACAAGATATGAGAGAACCGAATAACAAGCTGAAGGTCAGGGGCCACAAGCAGACAAGGATAACGAGCCGAAGGTCAAGGGTCACGAGCAGACAGGGATAGTCGGGGACAAGCCAATAACGTAACAGAGAGACAGACGTAGCACACCGCAGGCAGGAACCCAAACACACAATGCCTAACAAACACGTTGATCAGCAAAGCAGGCTTGCAGTGCACAGGTTAATATAGTGTTCTGTGATAGGGCCTGGGGTGGAGTCAGGCTGGGAGGAGATTATAAAGGAAGCCAGGTGAAGGAGGTCTGGTCTCTAAGATGAACACATGAGGAGGAAAGGTAAGATGGCAGACAGACATTAATGCATATCCATGACAGTACCCTCCCTCTTACGAGGCCTCCCCCTTCCCCGCCTGGGCCCAGGTTTAGAGGGAAACTTCAGATGAAACTCCTTTAACAGACGAGGTGCAAAGACCTCAGATGCAGTGATCCAAGACCTCTCCTCAGGACCAAACCCTTTCCAATGAACGAGGTACTGAAGAACGCCTTTACAGAGTCGGGAGTCCAGAATTTGACTGATCTCGTACTCCTGATTATCCTCAGAGACAGGCGCCACGGTAGGGAGAGGACGAGAGAATTTATTGAGGACTAAAGGCTTTAGAAGAGCAACATGAAAGGAATTAGTGATTTTAAGGCTCTTAGGAATCTGGAGTTTGAAACAAACCGGATTCAGTTTAGCAGTTACCGTGTATGGACCAATGAATCGTGGAGCAAACTTCAGAGAAGGAACTCGGAGCTTGATGTTCCTGGTAGAGAGCCAGACTTTGTCCCCTGGCTGAAGAGAAGGCGGTTTACGCCTGCGGCGGTCGGCAAAGCCTTTGAATTTTTCAGCAGCTGCCCGGAGGGAATCATGAACGTGACCCCAAACGGAATTGAGAGACTCCTGAACCGAAGCCAAAGCTGGAATGTCTGGAGAACAGATCATGGGAAGAGGAAGTTGAGGGTGTTTTCCATAAACTGTGAAAAAGGGTGTCTTCTGCGAACTGGTATTCACATGATTGTTATGGGAGAATTCTGCCCACGGGAGTAGAGAGGACCAATCGTCATGGTGAGAAGACACAAAGGTGCGAAGAAAGACCTCTAACTCCTGATTAACCCTCTCAGTCTGTCCATTGGATTGGGGATGGTAAGAAGAAGAAAAATCCAAGACAATATTGAGGGATTTGCAAAAGGCTCTCCAAAAACGAGACGTGAATTGGACTCCCCTGTCGGAAACAATATGAGAAGGGACCCCATGTAGGCGGAGAATTTCTCGAATGAAAATGGGAACCAAGGCAGGGGCAGAAGGAAGACCAGGAAGAGGAACAAAATGAGCCATCTTGGAGAATCGATCGATTACCACCCAAATGACTGTATTATTCTCAGACAGTGGGAGATCGGTGATAAAATCCATGGCAATATGGGCCCAGGGTTCCTTAGGAATGGGCAAGGGCATGAGGAGACCAGCAGGAGCTTGTGTGGAGGATTTGGACTGAGCACAGACATGACAAGCTTTAACGTAGTCTTTGACGTCTGAGCGGAGATTAGGCCACCAGTAGTGACGACTGATGAGTAGGAAGGATCGGAGGAATCCAGAATGACCTGCCACCTTAGAATCATGTCCCCAACGAAGGATCTTAGCTCTTAGCTCAGTGGGGACAAAGGTCTTACCAGGCGGAATTTTTGACTTCAGGGTGGTAGAGTGGGCAACAATGCATGAGGTTGGAATGATCGGCTCAGGTTCAGGGGCGGACTCCTCGTCCAAAGTGTCAAATGACCTAGAGAGCGCATCAGCCCGACCGTTGCAGGAACCAGGTTTGTAGGTAATCGTGAAATTAAAACGGGCAAAGAAGAGACTCCACCTGGCCTGTCTAGGATTCAGACGTTTAGCATTCTGTAGATACTGTAAATTCTTGTGATCGGTAAAGATCGTTATGGAGTGAGGGGAACCCTCCAAGAGATGACGCCACTCCTCTAACGCCAATTTAATTGCGAGAAGTTCCCGATCACCGATGGCATAATTCCTCTCTGCCTGAGAATTTTTTTTGGAGAAGAACGCACATGGTTGGCGTCTCTTCTCAAAGATTTGAAGAAGCACAGCTCCCACCCCCATTGAGGAAGCGTCCACTTCAATAAAAAATGCATTCCCTGGATTTGGTCTCCTCAAGAGGGGGCCAGAAACAAAGGCCTGTTTCAGGTTGTGAAATGCAGAGACAGCTTCGGGAGGCCAGTCTCTGGCATTCACACCCTTCTTGGTCAAAGCGATAATAGGCGCGGCAATGGAAGAGTAATTCCTTATGAACTGCCTATAATAATTAGTGAAGCCAAGAAAGCGCTGTGTGGCCTTGAGGCTAGCAGGAAGAGGCCAGTTGGTGATAGCCAAGACCTTCCCAGGGTCCATACGAAGACCCGAACATGAGACGAAGCACCCCAAAAACAGGACCTCAGAACATTCAAAGGAACATTTCTCCAGCTTGGCATAGAGATTGTTCTCTCTAAGACGTTGAAGTACAGTGCGGACATGGTTTCTGTGGACGAGCAGATTTTCAGAAAAGATCAGAATGTCATCCAGATAGATGACAACAAACTGGTACAGCAGATCTCTAAAGATTTCATTGACAAAGTTTTGAAACACGGCTGGAGCATTACACAGACCAAAAGGCATCACCAGATATTCGTAATGCCCGTCTCTAGTGTTGAATGCAGTCTTCCATTCGTCACCCTCCCGTATTCGAATGAGATTGTACGCGCCTCTGAGATCCAACTTGGTGAAAATGGAGGCACCCTTCAACCTATCGAATAGCTCAGATATTAAGGGTAAGGGGTATCGATTTTTAATAGTAACCGCATTTAAACCCCGATAATCGATGCAGGGTCTTAAGGTACCATCCTTTTTGGCAACAAAAAAGAACCCTGCCCCTGCAGGCGATGAGGATTTCTGGATGAAACCTCTCTCCAGATTCTCTGCGACATACTCTGACATGGCCTGGGTCTCTGGGATGGACAGAGGGTAGGTACGACCCCTGGGTAGAGTTGCTCCGGGGACAAGATCAATAGCACAGTCAAAAGACCTGTGGGGAGGAAGCACCTCAGCTGATTTCTTACAGAACACATCCCGGTAATCGCTGTATGCAGCAGGAAGATCAGAAGAAACAGAAGTGGCAGCAACCGGAAGACTCTCCTTGGGGGTCACCTTGAGAAGACACGAGGAGAAACATGAGGAACCCCAGGCCAGGATCTGCCCAGAGACCCAGTCTACATGAGGAGAGTGGAGCTGTAGCCAAGGGAGGCCCAATACAACTGGGGTAGAGGCCTTGGGTAGAATAAGAAAGGATATCCACTCCTGGTGGAGAATCCCTACCGACATCCTAATGGGTAGCGTCTGGAAGCGAATAGGGCCCCCTGGGAGAACGGTGCCATCAATTGCCGAGACTACCAATGGGGTAGTGAGAGGTGAAAGGGTAAGCTTCATAGAAGAAGCAGTTCTCCAATCCATAAAATTGCCGGCAGCCCCGGAATCCAGGTATGCAAGGGTTGACTGAGGAGAAGTGCCTACATGAAGGAACACCGGCAAGAGCAGGCGAGAAGGTGATGTTTCTGGGTCCAATACTCCACCTTCCAAATGTATTAGACCCGAGCGTTTCCCGAACGAAGCGAGCAGGAGTCACGAAAATGACCCTTGCCCCCACAATAGAGGCACAAGCCCAGAGTTCTGCGCCTAGCACGTTCTTCTGGGGTTAGTCTGGTCCGGCCCAGCTGCATAGGTTCTTCAGCAGGTAGAGGATGCTCCACGGAATGAAGGGAGGGGAGCTCAGACTGGCTAGGACCCAGAGAGTGCTGGCGTCTTTTTTCTAAGGACCTCTCTTGAAAACGAATGTCGATCTGGTTGCATAAAGAAATTACATCATCCAGACCGACGGGAATGGCTCTTCCCGCTAATTCGTCTTTCACTCGGTCAGAGAGGCCATGTAAAAAGGTAGCGACCAGGGCCTCATTATTCCAGCTCAATTCAGCTGTGTGGATACGGAACTGAAGAGCATATTGCCCCACTGAACTAGATTCTTGGCGAAGACGTAAGACAGCACTAGCCGCTGAAGAAGCCCGAGCTGGCTCTTCGAAGATATTACGAAAGAGCTTCAAGAAATCGGACAGGCTGGAAACCACCGGATCGTTCCTCTCCCACAGGGGGGCAGCCCAGGCCAAAGCTTCACCGGAGAGGAGGGAAATGATATAGGCTACCTTAGCCCGGTCAGACAGGAAGCTTTGAGGCTGAAGCTCAAAATGAATTGTGCATTGGCTGAGAAACCCCCTGCAGGCCTTGGAGTCCCCAGAGAAACGGAACGGAGCTGGCAATCTTAGTGAGTGTGAGGCTGCGACTGGTGCGATAGGTACAGCCGCTGGTTGTACTTGGGGTTGCGGATTCGGGGTTCCCAAGGAGGCCTGAAGCTGCTCGAATCGAGAAGCCAGATCCTGGAGGAATCGCATCACCTGAGTCTGATTTGATTCCTGGGTTTCAAGTCTGCGAACTATGCCCTGCAATGGATCATCCGCGGGGAGCGGGATGTCAGCCGGGTTCATGGCTGATCAAACTGTCAAGGTCACCTGTGGCCAGGTGACAGATGCACACCGTAGGGGGACAGGAGTGCACCGCGAGGTAGTGAACCCTATGGCTGGCTTCTGCGGATAGGGAACTGGGTGGTTGTGGAAAGCGGGACCAGAGGAGCACAACCGGGATCCTAACGGAAGCTAGAGCCAAGATTCCCCAGGGCGCGGAGTCTAAGACCCAGCAGGTCTTCTCCAGGGCCTCTAGTGGTGAGGATGTTATGCTGCAGGCTGGGACCAGGTCGCGGCCCCTGGAGTTTCCTAGCTCACGCCCCGTAGGATAAGGGGAAAAGAGGGGAAGCAGCAGCACAAGATATGAGAGAACCGAATAACAAGCTGAAGGTCAGGGGCCACAAGCAGACAAGGATAACGAAAGAACGAGCCGAAGGTCAAGGGTCACGAGCAGACAGGGATAGTCGGGGACAAGCCAATAACGTAACAGAGAGACAGACGTAGCACACGGCAGGCAGGAACCCAAACACACAATGCCTAACAAACACGTTGATCAGCAAAGCAGGCTTGCAGTGCACAGGTTAATATAGTGTTCTGTGATAGGGCCTGGGGTGGAGTCAGGCTGGGAGGAGATTATAAAGGAAGCCAGGTGAAGGAGGTCTGGTCTCTAAGATGAACACATGAGGAGGAAAGGTAAGATGGCAGACAGACATTAATGCATATCCATGACACTCTGTCCCTACAAACAAGATTTAGCACAGAATAGCACACTGATAGTTTCCACGAGTGTCCTTCTCTGTCCCTAAACTCAAGGATTTCAAATACGGTTCAGCAAGATTGGTTTAGAACAGAATAGCACACTGACAGTTTCCCTCACTGTCCTTCTCTGTCCCTACAAACAAGGTTTAGCACAGAATGACACACTGACACTCTCCCTACCTATCCTTCTCTGTCCCTAAACACAAGGAATCCAGGATTAGTAAAGGAAAAAAATGACACTGTCCCTGCCTATGCTTCTCTTTCCCTGCTCCGGAACACACTACACAAGGCCGCCGCGCTGGCGGCCTTTTATAGTGTGGGGCGTGTACTAAACCCCCTCCGCAATAATTGGCCACAGGCATCCTGCCTGTGGCCAATCATTGCTCTCCTTGCTGCCGGCGCTGTGATTGGCCAAGCATGCGGGGTCACAGTGCATGCTTGGCCAATCACAGCGCCTGGATGACACTGCGATGGCGTAGTGCATTGTGGGCCATTCGCGTCACTCGAATTTGGCGCGAACGGCCCAAATCGTTCGATCTTCATCGAACAGCCGATGTTCGAGTCGAACGTATGTTCGACTCGAACACGAAGCTCATCCCTATCCAGCATACACATTAGTCTTTCCACAGTGACATCCCACCTCCAGCACACACATTGGTCTTTCCACAGTGACATCCCACCTCCAGAATACACATTGGTATTACCACAGTGACATCCTACCTCCAGCACACACATTGGTCTTACCACAGTGACATCCTACCTCCAGCATACACATTGGTCTTTTAACAGTGACATCCTACCTACAGAACTGTGATGTTTGTGCTGGAACACAGTGACCCTTCACCCTTTTCCCCTGATGCATGCTGGGGGAGGGGCTGTACCAGGAAGTAAGCGAGTGTGTGTGTGTGTGACTGGAAGCAGCAGCAGCATGGATGCATAGATCTGGTAATGACAGAAGCCTGTTGTATTAAGACTCCTCCATGTAACAAGTCATCATGTTCTGAGTGAGAAATAAAGCCTCTCCATGTTCAAGAAGTTCATCTGGCCTGTGTGTAACTTGCTGAGCAGATACTGGCAGCATTGCTAGCAGCACCCTGAGAGACCCCGTATCTAAGGGACATAACAGTGGCGACGAGGATTGTGGATTTTAGCACACATGGCCTTCATAGGGTTTATTCAACCATTTGATCCTGCTGCTGAATCATGGAGCTCCTGGGTGGAGAGGCTGGAGCAGTATATGGAAGCAAATAGTGTGGCTGCAGAAAAGAAAGTTGCAGTTTTCCTCACAACATTGGGTCAAGCTGCATATGGCACTCTCAGAGACCTAATTTCTCCAGACAAGCCGGCCTCTAAGCCCCTGCCTGAGTTAATTCAGAAGCTACATGAGCACTACAACCCAAAGCCATTAGAGATTGCAGAGTGGTTTAAATTCTACAGTCGAAGGCAGCATGTCGGGGAGGACATAAAGACTTATATCATTGCTTTACGTAAACCAGCTGCCACTTGTCAGTTTGGAGACTACCTTCAGACGGCTCTCCGTGACATGTTTGTTTTGGGACTCTGCGACCCAGCCATACAGAAACGCTTACTCACAGAACCCGACTTGACTCTGACGAAAGCCACTGACCTTGCTACGGTCATGGAGTTGGCTACACGGGACACCACCCTACTGAAGGCACCACCTGAAACTCCTGCAAGCCAGGGAGAAGAAAATATTCCACTCTGCTATCACCCAACACCCAAGACGGCCGTCCCCAAATCTGCCTAAACCTCGCCATCCTAATTCTTCTGTCTTTAGGACAGTAACTTGCTACCGTTGTGGTAACACTACTCACAGTGCAGGTGCAGTGAGGTTTTTCAAATGCCTTATGTTACCTCAGCTGCTACCATTCTAGTCTTAAGGAAGCTCTTTGCTCAATATGGCTTGCCAACAGTCATAGTCTCGGACAATAGGACTCAATTTACATTGCATGAGTTTTAATCCTTCCTCAGTGGCTTCGGCATCCAACACTACAAAACAGCTCCTTATCATCCAGCCTCGAATGGACTGGCAGTTTGTGCAGACATTTAAGAAGCACTTACTGTCCACTTTGGACCAGGTCGGACTGTCAGAGGAGAAGCTGCTGGAGTTCTTGACCATGTACCGAAACACAAAACACGCTACTACTGGGCTGTCCCCAGCTTTTCTTATGTTTGGCAGGCATCTCCGCACCAAACTGGATTTAGTTCGTCCACAGGAACAGTCACCAACACCTCCTCCGCCAGGCCGTCCTGGATTCCATGCTGGGGATCTTGTATGGTTTCGGAATTACAGAGTTTTGCCTCATTGGCTTCCTGGCATTATTGATGGACCTCTTGGACAACGAATGTACCTTGTTCGCCTGGAGAATGGCGTTTGTGTTCGAAGACACCTTTTGCAATTGAGAAAGAGCATTTGCCTGCCAGTATAAACAAACCCGCCCTCTCTTTCTACCCAACCACCAGAGTCTACTCAGGGCTCTACTGGTGACTAGGGATGAGCTTCGTGTTCGAGTCGAACATACGTTCGACTCGAACATCGGCTGTTCGATCGTTCGACGAAGATCGAACGATTTGGGCCGTTCGCGCCAAATTCGAGTGACGCGAACGGCCCACAATGCACTACGCCATCGCAGTGTCATCCAGGCGCTGTGATTGGCCAAGCATGCACTGTGACCCCGCATGCTTGGCCAATCACAGCGCCGGCAGCGAGGAGAGCAATGATTGGCCACAGGCAGGATGCCTGTGGCCAATTATTGCTGAGGGTGTTTAGTACACGCCCCACACTATAAAAGGCCGCCAGCACGGCGGCCTAGTGTAGTGTGTTCCGGAGCAGGGAAAGACAAGCATAGGCAGGGACAGTAACATTTATTTCTTTCTTGCTTAACCTGGATTCCTTTAGTTTAGGGAAAGAGAAGGATAGGTAGGGAGAGTGTCAGTGTGTTTTACTGTGCGAGTCCTTGTTTCTAGGGACAAAGAAGGAAAGTGAGGGGATTTCTCCTTGTGCTATAGTGTGCTTTAAAAAAACATTTTTTCTAGGGACAGAAAACTGTAGGTAGGGAGAGTGTCAGTTTCTTTCACTGTGCCAGTCCTTGTTTCTAGGGACAAAGAAGGAAAGTGAGGGGATTTCTCCTTGTGCTATAGTGTGCTTTAAAAAAACATTTTTTCTAGGGACAGAAAACTGTAGGTAGGGAGAGTGTCAGTTTCTTTCACTGTGCCAGTCCTTGTTTCTAGGGACAAAGAAGGAAAGTGAGGGGATTTCTCCTTGTGCTATAGTGTGCTTTAAAAAAACATTTTTTCTAGGGACAGAAAACTGTAGGTAGGGAGAGTGTCAGTTTCTTTCACTGTGCCAGTCCTTGTTTCTAGGGACAAAGAAGGAAAGTGAGGGGATTTCTCCTTGTGCTATAGTGTGCTTTAAAAAAACATTTTTTCTAGGGACAGAAAACTGTAGGTAGGGAGAGTGTCAGTTTCTTTCACTGTGCCAGTCCTTGTTTCTAGGGACAAAGAAGGAAAGTGAGGGGATTTCTCCTTGTGCTATAGTGTGCTTTAAAAAAACATTTTTTCTAGGGACAGAAAACTGTAGGTAGGGAGAGTGTCAGTTTCTTTCACTGTGCCAGTCCTTGTTTCTAGGGACAAAGAAGGAAAGTGAGGGGATTTCTCCTTGTGCTATAGTGTGCTTTAAAAAAACATTTTTTCTAGGGACAGAAAACTGTAGGTAGGGAGAGTGTCAGTTTCTTTCACTGTGCCAGTCCTTGTTTCTAGGGACAAAGAAGGAAAGTGAGGGGATTTCTCCTTGTGCTATAGTGTGCTTTAAAAAAACATTTTTTCTAGGGACAGAAAACTGTAGGTAGGGAGAGTGTCAGTTTCTTTCACTGTGCCAGTCCTTGTTTCTAGGGACAAAGAAGGAAAGTGAGGGGATTTCTCCTTGTGCTATAGTGTGCTTTAAAAAAACATTTTTTCTAGGGACAGAAAACTGTAGGTAGGGAGAGTGTCAGTTTCTTTCACTGTGCCAGTCCTTGTTTCTAGGGACAAAGAAGGAAAGTGAGGGGATTTCTCCTTGTGCTATAGTGTGCTTTAAAAAAACATTTTTTTCTAGGGACAGAAAACTGTAGGTAGGGAGAGTGTCAGTTTCTTTCACTGTGCCAGTCCTTGTTTCTAGGGACAAAGAAGGAAAGTGAGGGGATTTCTCCTTGTGCTATAGTGTGCTTTAAAAAAACATTTTTTCTAGGGACAGAAAACTGTAGGTAGGGAGAGTGTCAGTTTCTTTCACTGTGCCAGTCCTTGTTTCTAGGGACAAAGAAGGAAAGTGAGGGGATTTCTCCTTGTGCTATAGTGTGCTTTAAAAAAACATTTTTTCTAGGGACAGAAAACTGTAGGTAGGGAGAGTGTCAGTTTCTTTCACTGTGCCAGTCCTTGTTTCTAGGGACAAAGAAGGAAAGTGAGGGGATTTCTCCTTGTGCTATAGTGTGCTTTAAAAAAACATTTTTTCTAGGGACAGAAAACTGTAGGTAGGGAGAGTGTCAGTTTCTTTCACTGTGCCAGTCCTTGTTTCTAGGGACAAAGAAGGAAAGTGAGGGGATTTCTCCTTGTGCTATAGTGTGCTTTAAAAAAACATTTTTTCTAGGGACAGAAAACTGTAGGTAGGGAGAGTGTCAGTTTCTTTCACTGTGCCAGTCCTTGTTTCTAGGGACAAAGAAGGAAAGTGAGGGGATTTCTCCTTGTGCTATAGTGTGCTTTAAAAAAAAAAAATTCTAGGGACAGAAAACTGTAGGTAGGGAGAGTGTCAGTTTCTTTCACTGTGCCAGTCCTTGTTTCTAGGGACAAAGAAGGAAAGTGAGGGGATTTCTCCTTGTGCAATAGTGTGCTTTAAAAAAACATTTTTTCTAGGGACAGAAAACTGTAGGTAGGGAGAGTGTCAGTTTCTTTCACTGTGCCAGTCCTTGTTTCTAGGGACAAAGAAGGAAAGTGAGGGGATTTCTCCTTGTGCTATAGTGTGCTTTAAAAAAACATTTTTTCTAGGGACAGAAAACTGTAGGTAGGGAGAGTGTCAGTTTCTTTCACTGTGCCTGTCCTTGTTTCTAGGGACAAAGAAGGAAAGTGAGGGGATTTCTCCTTGTGCTATAGTGTGCTTTAAAAAAACATTTTTTCTAGGGACAGAAAACTGTAGGTAGGGAGAGTGTCAGTTTCTTTCACTGTGCCAGTCCTTGTTTCTAGGGACAAAGAAGGAAAGTGAGGGGATTTCTCCTTGTGCTATAGTGTGCTTTAAAAAAACATTTTTTCTAGGGACAGAAAACTGTAGGTAGGGAGAGTGTCAGTTTCTTTCACTGTGCCAGTCCTTGTTTCTAGGGACAAAGAAGGAAAGTGAGGGGATTTCTCCTTGTGCTATAGTGTGCTTTAAAAAAACATTTTTTCTAGGGACAGAAAACTGTAGGTAGGGAGAGTGTCAGTTTCTTTCACTGTGCCAGTCCTTGTTTCTAGGGACAAAGAAGGAAAGTGAGGGGATTTCTCCTTGTGCTATAGTGTGCTTTAAAAAAACATTTTTTCTAGGGACAGAAAACTGTAGGTAGGGAGAGTGTCAGTTTCTTTCACTGTGCCAGTCCTTGTTTCTAGGGACAAAGAAGGAAAGTGAGGGGATTTCTCCTTGTGCTATAGTGTGCTTTAAAAAAACATTTTTTCTAGGGACAGAAAACTGTAGGTAGGGAGAGTGTCAGTTTCTTTCACTGTGCCAGTCCTTGTTTCTAGGGACAAAGAAGGAAAGTGAGGGGATTTCTCCTTGTGCTATAGTGTGCTTTAAAAAAACATTTTTTCTAGGGACAGAAAACTGTAGGTAGGGAGAGTGTCAGTTTCTTTCACTGTGCCAGTCCTTGTTTCTAGGGACAAAGAAGGAAAGTGAGGGGAATTCTCCTTGTGCTATAGTGTGCCAAAGCATTCCTCATCAACCATCTTTGAAATCCTTGTTTTTTGGACAGTCAGGGAAATTGTCGTTGTGCTATTCTGTGCAAAAGCAATAATCCTCAACCATATTTAGAAATCCTTAAGTAAAGGGACAGAGAAGGACACCTGAAGGTAGCCCTTATTGCTTTTTTCCCATCTCCCTGCAGGCCATCTATTAGAATGTCTGGAAGGCAAACAAGGAGAGGCAGACAGTCAGGAGGCAATAAAAGAGGGCAAGCAGGCTCTGTGTCTGGGGGCAACAGTGCTGGTCGTGGACGTGGTGCATTGTCATCAGCACATGGCCATGGGACACGCTTGTCCTTCTTTTCGGCAGCTGGACATGTTGAGCCACATCATGCCGAAGACTTGGTAGAGTGGATGACCAAGCCCTCCTCCTCCTCCTCATCCTCTCTCACCCAGGCTCAGGGTACTGGCAAAGCAGCTGCCAAAGCGTCCTCTTCCCTGGTATCAATGTCAGACTCATCATCAGTCACTCCTTCCCTAGACCCACCATGTCCTCCTCCTGAGGAGTCCCCCGAACTGTTTGAGCACAGTGTTGGGTACATGCTCCAGGAGGATGCCCAGCGTTTCGAAGGGTCTGATGATGAAACCCAGCTACAGGAAGGCAGTAGCGTGAGAGCAGACAGAGGGGATGCTCAAGAAGGACACCAATCTGGCAGTCATGTTCCAGCAGCTGCAGCATACTGCCAGATTGGCTCCAGTGATAAGGAGGGAGGGGATGATGAGGTCACTGACTCCACGTGGGTGCCTAATAGGAGAGAGGAGGAGGAGGAGGAGGATGAGGAGGAGGCACATCTCCAACGAGGCAGGATGCCCTTTGGTGGCCAGCGTAAGGGCAGTACACCGACGGAATCACACCGCAGAGCTCCGCCTGTGCAGGGCGCTGCCTCTGCCCGTCATTCAAAAAGTTCCTTGGTGTGGGCCTTTTTTGAGGCTAGTGCATCAGATCGCACAGCTGCTGTTTGCAACATATGTCTCAAGCGTATATCGCGTGGCCAAAACATCAGCCGCTTGGGTACCACATGCCTGACCAGACATATGTTGACCTGCCATGCAGCTCGTTGGCAAGCCTACCTCAAAGACCCACACCAAAGAACAAAGCGGACCTCTCCTTGCACCGCATCAGCTGGGATCTCCAACCCCACTATAACTTCAGTCCTCTCTGAAACATGCACTGAGAGGAATGAAGGTGTAGAATTAGGTGTGTCACAGCCAAGTACTTGCGGCCACTCTGCTAGCAGTACACCGACGTCCGATTCTAGCAGGCAAATTTCCCTGCCCCAGCTGCTGGACCGTCGAAAGAAGTTCACTCCCAGCCATCCACATGCCCAGCGGTTGAATGCTAGCTTGGCTAAATTGCTAGCGCTTCAACTGCTGCCTTTTCAGTTGGTAGACTCGGCCCCCTTCCGTGAGTTTGTGCAATGTGCGGTTCCTCAGTGGCAGGTTCCCAAACGCCACTTTTTCTCACGGAAGGCTATTCCGGCTCTCTACCGGCATGTGGAAGGCAATGTCTTGGCCTCGCTGGACAGGGCGGTCAGCGGTAAGGTGCATATTACCGCTGACTCATGGTCCAGCAGGCATGGACAGGGACGTTACCTTTCTTTCACGGCCCATTGGGTCACTCTTTTGGCAGCTGGGAAGGATGCAGGACAAGGTGCAGTAGTGTTGGAGGTTGTTCCACCGCCACGCCTCCAAAATGCTACTACTGGTTGTGACACACCTCTCTCCTCCACCCCCTCCTCTTCTTCTTCCTCCATGGCCTCTTCCTGTGGTTTGTCCTATGAACCAGCGGTGCTCCGTAGCCGTTCACGGGGCTACGCAAGTACGCAGGCAAAAAGATGCCATGCCGTGCTTGCGCTGGTGTGTTTGGGGGACAGAAGCCACACTGGGGCAGAGGTCCTGTCTGCTCTGCAGGGCCAGGCCGAGAGGTGGTTGACGCCACGCCAGCTTAAGCCAGGAATGGTGGTTTGCGACAATGGCACCAACCTCCTCTCCGCCCTCCGACAGGGACAACTGACCCATGTGCCCTGTGTGGCTCACGTCCTTAACCTGGTGGTGCAGCGGTTCTTGGGCAGGTACCCGGGCTTACAGGATGTCCTGAGGCAGGCCAGGAAAGTCTGTGTGCATTTCCGCAGATCTTACAATGCCAGTGCTCGCCTGGCTGAGCTGCAAAAGGAGTTGAACCTGCCCAAGAACCGCCTTATATGTGACATGCCCACCAGGTGGAACTCAACGTTGGCCATGCTGCAGCGGCTGTACACGCAGCAGAGGGCCATCAATGAGTACCTGTGCGACTACGGCACCAGGACAGGGTCAGGGGAGCTTGGTTTTTTTTCTCCACGCCAGTGGGGCATGATCAGGGATGCATGCACTGTCCTGGCACCATTTGAGGAGGCCACGAGGATGGTGAGCAGTGACAGTGCATGCATCAGTGACACTGTACCTCTTGTCCACCTGTTGGAGCACACGCTGCGTGGAATAATGGACAGGGCACTTGAGGCAGAACAGAGGCAGGAAGAGGAGGACTTCCTTGCCTCTCAAGGCCCCCTTTACCCAGACAGTGTTCCTTCTGTCCCACCCATCGCACAGGAAGAGGAAGAGGAGGAGGAGGAGGAGGAGGAGGAGGAGGAGGATTGTGTCAGCATGGAGGTGGAGGCTGGCACTCAGCATCATCAGCAGCAGTCTTTTAGGGATGATTTACAGTCCCAAGAAACCAGTGGACTTGTACGTGGCTGGGAGGAGGTGGCTGCGGATCATGTCGTCCTTAGTGACCCAGAGGACTCCGGAGCGAATGCCTCAGCAAACCTACGCTGCATGGCCTCCCTGATCCTGCAAAGTCTGCGGAAGGATCCTCGTATTCTTCGGATCAAGGAGAGGGACCATTACTGGCTGGCCACTCTCCTTGATCCACGGTACAAGGGTAAGGTTGCGGACCTTATGTTACCTTCGCAGAGGGAGCAGAGGATGAGACAACTCCGGGAGGCCTTGCAGAAAGGTCTGTGCAACGCGTTCCCAGAGACTGGGAGGTTACAAACTCCTGGTCCTGGACAACGAGTTGCTGAGGCTTCGGCCAGTCAAAGAAGGAGCGGTGGGGAAGGTGGCCGTCTGACCGATGCGTTCAGACAATTCTTTAGTCCGCAGCCCCAAAGTATGATCGGTTCCAGCAACCATCGCCAGCGTCTGATAAACATGGTGCAGGAATATCTAGGGGCAAGGTCAGACTTGGACACCTTCCCCACCGAAAATCCTCTGGCTTACTGGGTCTTGAGGATGGATCACTGGCCAGAGCTTGCACAGTATGCAATTGAGCTACTGGCCTGTCCTGCATCCAGCGTTCTTTCGGAACGCACATTCAGTGCTGCTAGAGGATTTGTCACGGATCACAGGGTGCGCCTGTCCACCGACTCGGTTGATCGACTGACTTTCATCAAGATGAACCAGTCTTGGATCACCACCAGCTACCACACACCTGATGCTGATATAACAGACTAATTGATTTTAACATGTCACATCCCTTCAAGACTGATGCTGATGCTGAGTGCCTGTGCTGTTATGTTGACTGGCTATCCTCCTCCTCCGAGTCCTCAATGATACGATTGATGATGATAGCTTGGAAGATCATTTTTGTTTATGGGTGCCGCCACCAGTGGCTAAGGCCCAATTTTTCAGCCCCTGTTTTACAGGGGCGTGTAATTACAATTTTTTTAGCAATAATTTGCCATAGGGCTCATTGCTGTGCTCCAAGTACAGTATCTGTGAGGGGTTGGAGTGTTGTGGCACCAGTGCCTAAGGCCCAATTTTTCAGCCCCTGTTTAACAGGGGCGTGTCATTACAATTTTTGAAGCAATACTTTGCAACAGGGCTCATTGCTGTGCTCCAAGTACAGTATCTGTGAGGGGTTGTAGTGTTGTGCCACCAGTGCCTAAGGCCCAATTTTTCAGCCCCTGTTCAACAGGGGCATGCAATTACAATTCTTGATGTAATAATTCACAGCAGGGCCCATTGCTGCACCCACCAAGAGTAACTCTGAGGGCTTACAGTGTTGTGGCAACACCACCACCACCACCACCACCACGAAAGGCCCAATTTTTCAGCCCCTGTTCAACAGGGGCATGCAATTACAATTCTTGATGTAATAATTCACAGCAGGGCCCATTGCTGCACCCACCAAGAGTAACTCTGAGGGCTTACAGTGTTGTGGCAACGCCACCACCACCACCACCACCACCACCACGAAAGGCCCAATTTTTCAGCCCCTGTTCAAAAGGGGCATGTAATTACAATTCTTGATCTAATAATTCACAGCAGGGCCCATTGCTGCACCCACCAAGAGTAACTCTGAGGGCTTACAGTGTTGTGGCAACGCCACCACCACCACCACCACGAAAGGCCCAATTTTTCAGCCCCTGTTCAAAAGGGGCATGTAATTACAATTCTTGATCTAATAATTCACAGCAGGGCCCATTGCTGCACCCACCAAGAGTAACTCTGAGGGCTTACAGTGTTGTGGCAACGCCACCACCACCACCACCACGAAAGGCCCAATTTTTCAGCCCCTGTTCAAAAGGGGCATGTAATTACAATTCTTGATCTAATAATTCACAGCAGGGCCCATTCCTGCACCCACCAAGAGTAACTCTGAGGGCTTACAGTGTTGTGGCAACACCACCACCACCACCACCACCACGAAAGGGCCAATTTTTCAGCCCCTGTTCAACAGGGGCATGCAATTACAATTCTTGATCTAATAATTCACAGCAGGGCCCATTGCTGCACCCACCAAGAGTAACTGTCAGGGCTTACAGTGTTGTGGCACCAGCACCACCATCAAAGGCCCAATTTTTACTACCACTGTTCAACAATTATATGTAATTAAAATTCCTGATATAATAGTTGACAGCAGGGCGTTCCAGCACCAACCAAGAGTAACTGTGAGTGCTTACAGTGTTGTGCCAACACCAACAACTAAGGGGCCTATTTCTGCAGAGTATATACGGCAGGTCCCTACTTTCAAACATCCAACTTACAAACGACTCCTACTTGCAAACGCAAGAAGACAACAGGAAGTGAGAGGAAATCTACCCCTAGGAAGGAAAATTCTCTCCTGTAAGAATAAATATGGGAGAAAGGTGTCTCCTCTGTACTGATGCTTTATCAGCAATCCTTGTTTCAAGAAAAACACCACATTTCAAAAACAGTTGACATTGGGACGGAAAGTGAGGTGAAATGTTCTGAACAGGGGCACAGACAGCAAAACAAATGTTACAGGGGTGATAACCCTTACCTATGTTTTCCAAAAAGTTTAAAAATAGATTTTTGGGCTGGAGCTACACTTCAACAATGTACCTGTTCAAAATTACAAACAGATTCTACATAAGAACAAACCTACAGTCCCTGTCTTGTATGCACCGCCTGTATACGGCTGTTCAGAGTATATAGGGCCTTTTTTATTTTATGTGCGGGGTTCCCCTTAATATCCATACAAGACCCAAAGGGGCTGGTAATGGGCTGGGGTAGGGGGGGGGGGTCATGGGGTAGCTATGCCATTTTTCTTAAAGATTTTCATCCATATTACCGGGACCAGACATTACATTAAAGCCGCAAGCAGTTTTAAATGGCTTTTTTTTCCTTTAGAAGTGTCATTTTGTGCAGGGACAGTTCTAAACACGGGAAACACGTGGCACTTCACAGGCATACTTTAGACACCCCCCAGGTACGATATTTAAAGGAATATTTGACTTTTTTTTTTCACTTTATGCATCATTAAAATGACTGCTCCCGAAAAACGACCGTTTTTAAAACTTCTTTTTGCATTGATACATGTCCCCTGGTGCAGAACCCGGGTTCCCAAACCCTTTTTAGGACAATAACATGCATAATAGTTGTTATAATTAGCACTTTAGAATTCGAACGTTCGCATCCATTGTATTTAATAGGGTTCTAATGTTCGTACGAACTTTCGGTCCGTTCGCGGGTTCTGGTGCGAACCGAACCCGGGGGTGTTCGGCTCATCACTACTGGTGACATATGGCATGGTGTCTGGCATGATTCCACAAGTTTACAACCAACCCCTGAAGCGGTTGGTGACCATATTCCTGAGGAGCCCGGACATGTGCCTGGAGTTGCAGAGACTGATTTGTCTGTTGGACACCCACTGACACCTCCAGAACCTTTGACAGCCTCTGCCCCTCCTGGTGCTGTGCCACTTCGTAAGTCTGCCCGCCAAAGACATCAAACTCCTCTTTGGCAAAGCACTGAAATCTTACGGGACACTTTGGAGGTCAGGAAACAGAGACAAAGGGCTCATAACGTGATGCGGGAGCCACAGAACTGAGTTAGAGATACTATTTGCTGAGCTGATCCTGCTTGCCTTGGTTTTTGATGTGTTGAGTATTTTGTTCTCTTGTTATGTTTATTTATTTTTTTGTTTTGTTTTTTATGGGAAAAAGAGGAGATGTGATGTTTGTGCTGGAACACTGTGACCCTTCACCCTTTTCCCCTGATGCATGCTGGGGGAGGGGCTGTACCAGGAAGTAAGAGTGTGTGTGTGTGACTGGAAGCAGCAGCAGCATGGATGCATAGATCTGGTAATGACAGAAGCCTGTTGTATTAAGACTCCTCCATGTAACAAGTCATCATGTTCTGAGTGAGTAATAAACCCTCTCCATGTTTAAGAAGTTCATCTGGCCTGTGTGTAACTTGCTGAGCAGATACTGGCAGCATTGCTAGCCACACCCTGAGAGACCCTGTGTCTAAAGTCTTGTACACACGACCGGTTTTCTCCTTGCATACACACTGTCAATCCAAAATCTCGTCGGTCTAAAGCGTGGTCACGTACAACACGTACGATGGCAGTATAAAGAAAAGTTCAATTTTAATGGCGCAACCCCTTGGGTTGCTTTTGCTAATCTTGTGTTACTGCGTGTTAGTAAAAGTTTAGTGAGAGACGATTCGCGCTTTTCAGTCTTCGTGCTTTCAGTTCGTTACAGCGTGACGAATGTGCTATCTCCATTACGAACGCTAGTTTTACAAGAAGGTGCGCTCCCGTCTCATACTTGATTCTGACCATGCGCGGTTTTTGAAGACTCGGAAAAGCATACACACGAACGGTTTTCTCGTCCAAAAACAGTCTAAAGAGAATCACGACAAGAAAAAAGAAAGCAGGTCTTCTTTTGTTCTCGTCGAGATTCACAACAGTTTTCTCGACGAGGAACCACACACACGAGCAGTTTTCTCGGCAAGAAAGTTCTCCCAACAGTTTTCTTGTCGTTTCTTGCTGAGAAAACCGCTCGTGTGTGTGGTTTCTCGTCGAGAAAACTGTTGTGAATCTCGACGAGAACAAAAGAAGACCTGCTTTCTTTTTTCTACTAACACGCAGTAACACAAGATTAGCAAAAGCAGCCCAAGGGGTTGCGCCATTAAAATTGAACTTTTTCTTTATACTGCCGTCGTACGTGTTGTACGTCACCGCGCTTTAGACCGACGAGATTTTGGATTGACAGTGTGTATGCAAGGAAAACTTGACAAGAATCTCGTAAAGCTTGACAAGAAACCCGTCGAGAAAAACTATGTTTTTTTTGCTACGAGATTCTCGGCCGTGTGTACAAGGCTCGAGGGACATAACAGAACACACATTGGTCTTTCAACAGTGACATCCTACCTCCAGCACACACATTGGTCTTTCCACAGTGACATCCCACCTCCAGAACACACATTGGTCTTCCCACAGTGACATCCTACCTCCAGAACACACATTGGTCTTTCCACAGTGACATCCTACCTCCAGCATACACATTGGCCCTTCCCCAGTAAGGTCCCATCTCCAGCTCACACACATTGGTGGTTACTCAGCAAAGTCCCACCTTCAGCTCAAACACATTGATCTTTACCCAGCACGGTCCCACCTCCAGCTCACACGCATTGATCTTTACCCAGCAAGGTCCCACCTCCAGCTCACACGCATTGATCTTTACCCAGCAAGGTCCCACCTCCAGCTCACATGCATTGATCTTTACCCAGAAAGGTCCCACCTCCAGCTCACATGCATTGATCTTTACCCAGCAAGGTCCCATTTCCAGAACAATAGCACATTGGTCTTTCCTCAGTCAGTGAGGTCCCACCTCCAGAACGCACACATTGGTCTTTCCCTGGTGAGGTCCCACCTCTAGAACGCACACATTGGTCTTTTCCCTGGTGAGGTCCCACCCCTAGTACAGACACACATTGGTCTTCCCCTTAGTGAAGCCCACCTCCATTACAAACATTAGGTCAGCTACAGAATATTATTTCTCGGAGAAATGTCTGGCGGACAGTAAACCTGATTGTTTCTATCCAATAGAGCAATGACACTGGACAATGTAATCTTTTTCTTTTTGTGTTGTTTCCTCAATAGACTTACAGGGATACATTAACACATATATATTACAAAAGACAGCGGGTGCAATATGCTCATTCATGGAAATATGTATTGCCCTCACATAGAGGACGTTTTGCACAGAGAGAGTATAGGCAGAATGATCTGACCAAACAAAAGTGGAAACTGCTCCAATGAATTCCTAACTTTGTCTTTATAGTAAGGTGCAGGCGCGTTGCCAGGATTGTAAAAGACCTGGGGCATCTCTGAGCACCCCAAGAAGGACAGTGATGTAGAATATATAGCACACCATGGTGAATGATGGCTGTGGCCAGGCTGTTAACAGTGGCAATGAATACACTCCCCCACTTTACTCTTTCAGCAAAAATCCAACCCCCCCCCCCGAAAAAATCCAGCACAAATCTGCATTCACTCTTCCCAGTACACATCTTGCCTCCCCCCACATCCCCTCTTTCCCAGAGCAAATCCTCTTCCCCCTCCCAGCACAAACCCTCTTCCCCCCTCCCAGCACAAATCCTCTTCCCCCTCTTAGCACAAATCCTCTTCCCCCAGCCCAGTACTAATCCTTTACCCCCCTCCCAGCACAAAATCTCTTCCCCCATCCCAGTGCAAATCCTCTACCCTCCCATTGGTCTTTTCCATGGGTTCATGGAAGCCTAGCTGTCAGCAGTGTGACCCTTTGGTGTTTTCCATGGGATCCTTGGAGCCTAGCAGTCAGCAGTGTGACCCTTTGGTGTTTTCCATGGGATCCTTGGAGCCTAGCAGTCAGCAGTGTGACCCTTTGGTGTTTTCCATGGGATCCTTGGAGCCTAGCAGTCAGCAGTATGACCCTTTGGTGTTTTCCATGGGATCCTTATAGGCCTAGCAGTCAGCAGTGTGACCCTTTAGTGTTTTCCATGGAATCCTTGGAGCCTAGCAGTCAGCAGTGTGACCCTTTGGTGTTTTCCATGGGATCCTTGGAGCCTAGCAGTCAGCAGTGTGACCCTTTGGTGTTTTCCATGGGATCCTTGGAACCTAGCAGTCAGCAGTGTGACCCTTTGGTGTTTTCCATGGGATCCTTGGAGCCTAGCAGTCAGCAGTGTGACCCTTTGGTGTTTTCCATGGGATCCTTGGAGCCTAGCAGTCAGCAGTGTGACCCTTTGGTGTTTTCCATGGGATCCTTGGAGCCTAGCAGTCAGCAGTGTGACCCTTTGGTGTTTTCCATGGGATCCTTGGAACCTAGCAGTCAGCAGTGTGACCCTTTGGTGTTTTCCATGGGATCCTTGGAGCCTAGCAGTCAGCAGTGTGACCCTTTGGTGTTTTCCATGGGATCCTTGGAGCCTAGCAGTCAGCAGGGTGACCCTTTGGTGTTTTCCATGGGATCCTTGAAACCTAGCAGTCAGCAGTGTGACCCCTTGGTGTTTTCCATGGGATCCTTGGAGCCTAGCAGTCAGCAGTGTGACCCTTTGGTGTTTTCCATGGGTTCATTGGAGCCTAGCAGTCAGCAGTGTGATATTTTGTTGTTTTCTATGGGATCCTTGGAGCCTAGCAGTCAGCAGTGTGATCTTTTGGTGTTTTCCATGGGATCCTTGGAGCCTAGCACTCAGCAGTGTGACCCTTTGGTGTTTTCCATGGGATCCTTGGAGCCTAGCAGTCAGCAGTGTGACCCTTTGGTGTTTTCCATGGGATCCTTGGAGCCTAGTAGTCAGCAGTGTGACCCTTTGGTGTTTTCCATGGGATCCTTGGAGCCTAGCAGTCAGCAGTGTGACCCTTTGGTGTTTTCCATGGGATCCTTGGAGCCTAGAAGTCAGCAGTGTGATCTTTTGGTGTTTTCCATGGGATCCTTGGAGCCTAGCAGTCAGCAGTGTGACCCTTTGGTGTTTTCCATGGGATCCTTGGAGCCTAGCAGTCAGCAGTGTGACCCTTTGTTGTTTTCCATGGGATCCTTGGAGCCTAGCAGTCAGCAGTGTGACCCTTTGGTGTTTTCCATGGGATCCTTGGAGCCTAGCAGTCAGCAGTATGACCCTTTGGTGTTTTCCATGGGATCCTTGGAACCTAGCAGTCAGCAGTGTGACCCTTTGGTGTTTTCCATGGGATCCTTGGAGCCTAGCAGTCAGCAGTGTGACCCTTTGGTGTTTTCCATGGGATCCTTGGAGCCTAGCAGTCAGCAGGGTGACCCTTTGGTGTTTCCATGGGATCCTTGGAGCCTAGCAGTCAGCAGTGTGACCCCTTGGTGTTTTCCATGGGATCCTTGGAGCCTAGCAGTCAGCAGTGTGACCCTTTGGTGTTTTCCATGGGTTTATTGGAGCCTAGCAGTCAGCAGTGTGATCTTTTGGTGTTTTCTATGGGATCCTTGGAGCCTAGCAGTCAGCAGTGTGATCTTTTGGTGTTTTCCATGGGATCCTTGAAACCTAGCAGTCAGCAGTGTGACCCTTTGGTATTTTCCATGGGATCCTTGGAGCCTAGCAGTCAGCAGTGTGACCCTTTGTTGTTTTCCATGGGATCCTTGGAGCCTAGCAGTCAGCAGTGTGACCCTTTGGTGTTTTCCATGGGATCCTTGGAGCCTAGCAGTCAGCAGTGTGATCTTTTGGTGTTTTCCATGGGATCCTTGGAGCCTAGCAGTCAGCAGTGTGATCTTTTGGTGTTTTCCATGGGATCCTTGGAGCCTAGCAGTCAGCAGTGTGACCCTTTGGTGTTTTCCATGGGATCCTTGGAGCCTAGCAGTCAGCAGTGTGACCCTTTGGTGTTTTCCATGGGATCCTTGGAGCCTAGTAGTCAGCAGTGTGACCCTTTGGTGTTTTCCATGGGATCCTTGGAGCCTAGAAGTCAGCAGTGTGACCCTTTGGTGTTTTTCATGGGATCCTTGGAGCCTAGAAGTCAGCAGTGTGATCTTTTGGTGTTTTCCATGCAAACATTGGAGCCTAGCAGTCAGCAGTGTGACCCTTTGTTGTTTTCCATGGGATCCTTGGAGCCTAGCAGTCAGCAGTGTGACCCTTTGGTGTTTTCCATGGGATCCTTGGAGCCTAGCAGTCAGCAGTATGACCCTTTGGTGTTTTCCATGCAAACATTGGAGCCTAGTAGTCAGCAGTGTGACCCTTTGGTGTTTTCCATGGGATCCTTGGAGCCTAGCAGTCAGCAGTGTGACCCTTTGTTGTTTTCCATGGGATCCTTGGAGCCTAGCAGTCAGCAGTGTGACCCTTTGGTGTTTTCCATGGGATCCTTGGAGCCTAGCAGTCAGCAGTATGACCCTTTGGTGTTTTCCATGGGATCCTTGGAACCTAGCAGTCAGCAGTGTGACCCTTTGGTGTTTTCCATGGGATCCTTTGAGCCTAGCAGTCAGCAGTGTGACCCTTTGGTGTTTTCCATGGGATCCTTGGAGCCTAGTTGTCAGCAGTGTGACCCCTTGGTGTTTTCCATGGGATCCTTGGAGCCTAGCAGTCAGCAGTGTGACCCTTTGGTGTTTTCCATGGGTTCATTGGAGCCTAGCAGTCAGCAGTGTGATCTTTTGGTGTTTTCCATGGGATCCTTGGAGCCTAGCAGTCAGCAGTGTGATCTTTTGGTGTTTTCCATGGGATCCTTGGAGCCTAGCAGTCAGCAGTGTGACCCTTTGGTGTTTTCCATGGGATCCTTGGAGCCTAGCAGTCAGCAGTGTGACCCTTTGGTGTTTTCCATGGGATCCTTGGAGCCTAGTAGTCAGCAGTGTGACCCTTTGGTGTTTTCCATGGGATCCTTGAAGCCTAGAAGTCAGCAGTGTGACCCTTTGGTGTTTTTCATGGGATCCTTGGAGCCTAGAAGTCAGCAGTGTGATCTTTTGGTGTTTTCCATGCAAACATTGGAGCCTAGCAGTCAGCAGTGTGACCCTTTGGTGTTTTCCATGGGATCCTTGGAGCCTAGCAGTCAGCAGTGTGACCCTTTGTTGTTTTCCATGGGATCCTTGGAGCCTAGCAGTCAGCATTGTGACCCTTTGGTGTTTCCCATGTGTTCCTTGGAGCCTAGCATTCTGCAGTGGAAGTATTGATGACCATAAACTTTAACACTCTAATGTCACATGACCCCAGGCCCTGACAGCCTCCTGCAGAATGTTCCTGATCTACAACCAGGTATGTAACATTTCCATAGCCTTTGGATGGTCTTCTGTAGAATTTTATTCACTGAATATTATGTGTGGGCTGTTGGGGATGTCAGGGGTTAAAGCTAAGGCCACTTATAACTTGTATGTTAACCACAATCGGCCTGTTGTAAACCAAACCTACTCTACTTTATGGAGGAGAAAGCGATTTCACTGTTGCATTACTTAATTCCACTCATTTTGTCGGAAGCTTGGAGAAGTATCACTTCCTGTCCTCAGGAGCTTCACTCTTTTTGCATAATTCAATCCCATCTTAGATGACCCAGAAGTACCCAATAACAGATCTTACACCTCCATTCATTTCTGTCTCTGCATCAACCACTACACTGTGTTGGGGCCTGAGATTGGCCAGGTGACTCGTTGCCCCCTCCCCTTTCTTGTTGTTATGGACTAAAGGCATCCAACTCCCAGGATGCATCTAGAAGGCTAAGACAACATATGGGCCGCATGTACTGGAGAACCAATGTTCTATGTCTGTCTATGTGGTGTAAGTTTTTATTTTAGTTGTTTTGTGATTCTTCTTTGTCTTTGTTGTGTGGACACTCCTGGGACTGCACATGTTTATTATTAGACTTTAGGTCCTAAGAGTTTGTTCAGGTCCCGGAGACATTAAAGTTTAATAATGAGCAAGAGAGACAAGAGTTCCCTGATCTCCGCAGAGGTGACATCAACAATCGGAAGAGCTCTTCTGGGGTCCCAACATTCCCTATAAATGTTCCATCAATAAGGAGATCCCAAACCTGCCAGAGAATGGAAACACTGCACTGATACTGCTGACACAGGTGAGAGGAGATCACTGACACAGGTGAGAGGAGATAACTGACACAGGTGAGAAGAGATAACTGACACAGGTGAGAAGAGATAACTGACACAGGTGAGAGGAGATAACTGACACAGGTGAGAAGAGATAACTGACACAGGTGAGAAGAGATAACTGACACAGGTGAGAAGAGATAGCTGTCACAGGTGAGAGGAGATAACTGACACAGGTGAGAGGGGATAGCTGACACAGGTGAGAGGAGATAACTGACACAGGTGAGAAGAGATAACTGACACAGGTGAGAAGAGATAACTGACACAGGTGAGAGGAGATAGCTGACACAGATGAGAAGAGATAAATGACACAGGTGAGAGGAGATAACTGACACAGATGAGAGGAGATAACTGACACAGGTGAGAGGAGATACCTGACACAGGTGAAAGGAGATAGCTGACACAGGTGAGAGGAGATACCTGACACAGGTGAGAGGACATACCTGACACAGGTGAGAGGAGATACCTGACACAGGTGAGAAGAGATACCTGACACAGGTGAGAGGAGATAACTGACACAGGTGAGAGACATGGACAGAGGAGATACTGTGCTGATACTGAGAGATGACTGACACAGGTAAGAGGAGATAGTCGACACAGGTGAGAAGAGATAGCTGATACAGGTGAGAGGAGATAACTGACACAGGTCAGAGGATATAACTGACACAGGTGAGAGGAGATCACTGACACAGGTGAGAGGAGATCACTGACACAGGTGAGAGGAGATCACTGACACAGGTGAGAGGAGATCACTGACACAGGTGAGAGGAGATCACTGACACAGGCGAGAGGAGATCACTGACACAGGCGAGAGAAGATCACTGACACAGGGGAGAGGAGATCACTGACACAGGTGAGAGGAGATCACTGACACAGGTGAGAGGAGATACCTGACACAGGTGAGAGGAGATAACTGACACAGGTGAGAGGAGATAACTGACACAGGTGAGAGGAGATACCTGACACAGGTGAGAGGAGATAGCTGACAAAGGTGAGAGGAGATAACTGACACAGGTGGCAGACATGGACAGAGGAGAGACTGTGCTGATACTGAGAGATGACTGACACAGGTGAGAGGAGATAACTGACACAGGTGAAAGGAGAAAACTGACACAGGTGAGAGAAGATAACTGACACAGGTGAGAGGAGATAACTGAAACAGGTGAGAGGAGAAAACTGACACAGGTGAGAGGAGAAAACTGACACAGGTGAGAGGAGATAACTGACACAGGTGAGAGGAGATAACTGACACAGGTGAGAGGAGATAACTGACACAGGTGAGAGGAGATAACTGACACAGGTGAGAGGAGATACCTGACATGGGTGAGAGGAGATAACTGACACGGGTGAGAGGAGATAACTGACACAGGTGAGGGAAGATAACTGACACAGGTGAGAGGAGATAACTGACACAGGTGAGAGGAGATAACTGACACAGGTGAGAGGAGATAACTGACACAGGTGAGAAGAGACAGCTGACACTGGTGAGAGGAGAAAACTGACACAGGTGAGAGGAGAAAACTGACAGGTGAGAGGAGATTTGCAGGCCAGTCAAGTTCCTCCACCCCAAACTCGCTCATCCATGTCTTTATGGACCTTGCTTTGTGCACTGCAGGACAGCACAGTGGTGTAGTGGTTAGCACTTTCCCCTAGCAGCAAAAGGGTCGCTGGTTCGAATCCCGACCACGACACCATCTGCCTGGAGTTTGCATGTTCTCCCTGTGTCTGTGTGGGTTTCCTCCCACACTCCAAAGACATGCTGGTAGATTAATTGGATCTTGTCCAAATTGGTCCAGTATATATGTGTATGTGTATATGTATATATATGTGTACAACTGTAGGTCCCAAGCATTTTGAGATCCTACGGGGTAAAATGACCGCGGCAGACACTGGCTGCAAAAAGCGCCTAGAGGCAATTCAGTTCACATGTGTAGCGCTATACAAGTCATTCAGTCATGTTGGAACAGAAAGGGGCCGTCCCCAAACTTTTCCCACAAATTTGGAAAAAGGAAATTGTCCAAAATGTCTTGGTATGCTGACGCCTTAAGAGTTCCCTTCACTGGAACTAAGGGGCCAAACCCAACCCCTGAAAAACAACCCCACACCATAATCTCCCCTCCACCAAATCATTTGAACCAGTGCACAAAGCAAGGTCCATAAAGACAAAGACAAGTGGGTTTGGGGTGGAGGAACTTGACTGGCCTGCACAAAGTCCTGACCTCAACCTGATAGAACATCTTTGGTATGAATTAGAGTGGAGACTGTGAGCCAGGCCTTCTTGTCCAACATCAGTGCCTGACCTCACAAATGCTCTTCTCTGGAAGAATGGTCAAACAATTCCCATAGACACCCTCCTAAACCTTGTGGACGGCCTTCCCAGAAGAGTTGAAGCTGTTATAGCTGGAAAAGGTGGGTCAGCTCAATATTGAACCCTACGGACTAAGACTGGGATGCCAATAAAGTTCATGTGTGTGTGTAAAGGCAGGTGTCCCAATACTTTTGGTAATATAGTGTGTGTAATTAATCACCACTCTCTGGACACTCTCCTGCAACCAGTTTTCTATCCAGGTGCATATGATCTCATCAATGACAAAAGAACTAATTTTGAAAAAGAAAGCATTTATTGGATAATATATCAAAGGCCTTAGTGAAATTTAGATACACTACATCCACTGGCCTTCCTCTATCCAAATGACATGTTCCCTCCTCATAGAATGTTCAGGTTTTCTACTAAGTGGCCAGGGTCGTGTATTGAGTACCTCAGGTCTTCTACTAAGTGGCCAGGGTCGTGTACTGAGTACCTCAGGTCTTCTACTAAGTGGCCAGGGTCGTGTACTGAGTACCCCGGGTCTTCTACTAAGTGGCCAGGGTCGTGTACTGAGTACCTCGGGTCTTCTACTAAGTGGCCAGGGTCGTGTACTGAGTACCTCGGGTCTTCTACTAAGTGGCCAGGGTCGTGTACTGAGTACCCCAGGTCTTCTACTAAGTGGCCAGGGTCGTGTACTGAGTACCTTAGGTCTTCTACTAAGTGGCCAGGGTCGTGTACTGAGTACCTCAGGCTTCTACTAAGTGGCCAGGGTCGTGTACTGAGTACCTTGGGTCTTCTACTAAGTGGCCAGGGTCGTGTACTGAGTACCCCAGGTCTTCTACTAAGTGGCCAGGGTCGTGTACTGAGTACCTTAGGTCTTCTACTAAGTGGCCAGGGTCGTGTACTGAGTACCTCAGGTCTTCTACTAAGTGGCCAGGGTCGTGTACTGAGTACCTCGGGTCTTCTACTAAGTGGCCAGGGTCGTGTACTGAGTACCTCGGGTCTTCTACTAAGTGGCCAGGGTCGTGTACTGAGTACCCCAGGTCTTATACTGAGTGCCCTTGAAGTCTGTGCCCTGGAGTTGTACTGTGTGCCTCGGGACTGATACTACGTGCCTCAGGTCTTCTACTGAGAGGCACAGGTCATCTACTAAGTGTGTCAGGTCTTGTTCTGAGTACCCTGCATTTTGTACTGAGTAACGCGGGTCTTGTATTGAATACCCCGGGTCTTAAACTGGGTGGCTCAGGTCTTCTAAGTGCCTCAGGTCTTGTACTGAGTACCTAATGACTTGCAATGACTTTCCCCGGGCCTTGTGCCGAGTGCCACAGGTCTTCTACTAAGTGGCCTAATTCTTGTACTGAGTGCCCCGGGTCTTGTATTGAGTTCCCTGGGTCTTGACTGAGTACCTCAGGTCTTCTACTAAGTGAGTCATATATGTACTTGTAGGCTGCTAATCATGTCTGGCAAAGCCAGTCAGGAGAGCTGTCTCTTGGTTGGCCGTGGTCCCAGGGAGGAGACCCAGCACTGGATCCCGGGAGGTGTAAGTGAGACATTAGCTTCAGAAAAACAGTTTTTTTTTTTTTTTTTACTGCTTATACAGGAGTTCATCCTAGGAGTAGAGTTCCATATAGATTGCTCAATTTGTAATTTGAAGTAATTTCTTGTATCTTTATAGTCCTGTATAGATATAAGAAAGCATTGGGTGATTCTGCCTACTGAAATATAACTTCCTATTGGAGAAACCCTTTAAATCTTTTACTTTTCTTATGTAGCGCCCCCCTCCCAATATTTGGGGGCGCTATGTGGAAATTTAGGGGCAGTCTGAGCCGGTAGTTGGGCTCAGACCAATCACTGATTCATTATTGCTTCTGCTCTGGGTGTGATACTGCCTGGCTGTAGTGTTCTCTGTTGCCTATAGGTGGCACTGTCACCGCCGGCATAGGTTGAACTACAGGGGGTATAACAGCACCTTGGGTGTCCTCTCCCAGCAGCCGTGCAGTGGGCGTGGTCTACCCGCCATGCATGCTGGGAGAGGGTACATAAGGGGCAGACGCCATTAGGTGTGAGGCGTTCCAGGGGACCTTCGGTCCTGTAAGTGTGACTCGTGGCCCGCATGGCACGAGGTGCGTGAGTGTTTGGGCTAGGGTGACCACACAGAAGAATCCCAGGCTGCCCACTTGTAGGGAGCCCACCTTTAGGAAAGGAGTCCAGGGGAGGATCAGTCACAGGAGATTAGCGACTTTACTGCTGTCTCGGGAAGAGGCCTGGAAACTCGCCTAAAGAGGGATTCATCGTCTCTATTATCCGTGCTCCATCCTGGCTGCTAGGACTGCTCTCAGAGGGACTATCCGGGTGAGCAATACCCACTCAGGCTTGAGTGGCGACGAAAGACTGACACTGAGCTCTAATGCCGCGTACACACGACCATTTTTCTCGTCGGGAAAAATGAAATTTTTTCTCTTTGACGAGAAAAACGCCCGTCTGTGGGCTTTTGGTCATTTTTTCCGACGAGAAAAACGGCATTAATCACGACGAGAAAAATTAGAACATGCTCTAATTTTTCTCGTCGTGATCTACGGCATTTTTTTCCACGGCAGTTTTCCCATAGGGAAATGCTGCCGGGGAGCCTACACAAAGAGAAAAAATGACGGGAAAAACGGCCGTGTGTAGGGGAACAAGCCGTTCCCTCGTTTTTCCCGTCGATTTTCTCGGTCGTGTGTACACGGCATTAGTGTTGCATGCCTGAACCTTCCCCCTACTTTCTCAACTTTCTACTCTCTCTCTTCAAGTTTACCTCAAGTATAAAAGAATAAAGCCTTGCTGATTGGGTTTTACTCCTGTGTGGACATTGACCTTATTCTGAAAGATTTCTGCCTAGACAACGGAGAGAAGGGATCCACTCTAGAGGGGAAATTGCTGCAAGACCCAACACTAACACCGCTCGCTCCTCTCTATACACAGGGAGGGGATAGCGGGGAAAGTAGCGGGTGTGCCCCGCTATCGGCGGAGAAAAGTGGGGTCTGTGTGCTACACTTATTTTTTGGTTGCTGCTTGATTCAAAGCCAAAAACCAAGTTGATCTCTCCCAACTCCCTCCCCACATCCACACACACTAATGTCTTTATTTGTTAAAAACATTTTGATCTCATACCTTTTTTCATGAATCTTTGGTCCAGTCATATGACTCTCTTTCTCCAGTGATAAGTGGGTCCCGAATACGGCAAAGAACAGCTCAACATCCAAACATGGAGAAGTTCTCTGCAGAGTTCTCCTATGAGCCCTGGATGGCTCGATGATGTACCCCCAGGGTCAATGATGCTCTGGGCTTACAGGAAGTGCTGGGCATCACTCAACCAGGAAGAACACCAGCACTAGACCTTGGAACAGTGTGGGGGGCAAAAAATGCTTTTTGTTTTAATACCTGCTGGCCAATTTTATTTCCTTTTTTTTGTTTTTATTATAAACTGGGTTCTGCCGAAAAAAATATATTAAAAGTCAGCAGCTACAAATACCGCAGCTGCTGACTTTTAATATAAGGACACTTACCTGCCCCGGTCGCCCACGATGTCGGCACCCGAAGCTGATCTCTCCCTCGGCTCTCGGGTGCTGCCGCCGCCATCTTCGGTAAGGGAACCAGGAAGTGAAGCCTTGCGGCTTCACTTCCTGGTTCCCTACTGCGCGAGTCACGCTGCGCTGTCCCACAGGTCCCTTCTGTCTTCTGGGACCTGTGAGTCTCCCAGATTACAGTGGGGGGGGGGGGACTAGGTGCCGGACGTAGCGTAGGTCACCACGGTGATCTATGCCCAGAAGTGGGAGCAAATACCTGGGAGGTATGAGTGTGCCAACGTCCTAAATATATTGCAAACTGTATTCAAAAGAATGAAAACATGGACTTTAGAGGCACATCTGTAGCGTTCAAATACAAAATGAACTTTTATTAACCCCTTCCCGCCGAGCGTACGCACATATGTGTCCTTGGCTTTCGGGGTTATACCGGGATGATGCCCGCAGCTGCAGCTAAAAGCCGCTCGGTTGTTATTCCGGAGGAGCAGGAGGGGACATCCCCCCCATCCCCCCCTCCCCCTGCCTCCCGCCGCTCTTACCAGGCCTCCCGTCCCACCGGGAGACCCGATCCACAATGCGCCACTTCCGGCGCCTAGACACACACTGACACAAAGTCGTAAACGTCTTCCTTCCAGTCTCCTGAATGTAAACACGGAAGCGACGTCACAACGTCACTTCCGGTTTTCTCAGCTGCCAATGGCGCCGGATTAAAAAAAATATACAGTATTTAGAATCGCCGTTTTCGCCGATCTGAATACTTTGAAGTGTAAAGGAGGGATTTGGGGTCTTTTAGACCCCCCGATCCCTCCATAAAGAGTACCTGTCACCACCTATTACTGTCACAAGGGATGTTTACATTCTTTGTGACAGCAATAAAAGTGATCAATTTTTAAAAACACAATTTATTAATATAAAAATAAATAAAATAAATAAGAAAATACAAATAAAAATTGAAAGCGATCCCGTCCCCGTGAGCTCGCGCAGCAAAGAAAGCGCATACGGAAGTCGCGCCCGCATATGTAAACGGTGTTCAAATCACACATGTGAGGTATCGCCGCGATCGTCAGAATGAGAGCAATAATTCTACCACTAGACCTCCTCTGTAACTCTGGTAACCGTAAAAAAAAATTAAACCGTCGCCTGTGGAGATTTTTAGGTACCGTAGTTTGTTGCTACTCCACGAGTGCGTGCAATTATAAAGCATGACATGCTTGGTATCTATTTACTCGGCGTAACATCATCTTTCACATTATACGAAAAAATTGGGCTAACTTTACTGTTTCGTTTTTTTTTTATTCACGAAAGTGTATTTTTTCCCAAAAAGTTGCGTTTAAAACACCGCTGCACAAATACCACGTGACATAAAATATTGCAACAATCGCAATTTTATTCTCTAGATTCTCTGCTAAAATATATATGTGTAGCGGGGTCCTCAAATTGATGGGATACACCTGGGCAATAGTGTGACCCAGGTGTATAATTGTGTTAGGATTCAGACCCCTTTTTGTTTCGTGGAGGATTGGAGGATGTAATATTCTCCTTTGCCTGTGGGTGGCGGGGTACCCACAGGCTTCAGGTAGAATCATCTTCGCAGTGCTCCCTGTTTTGTCCCTTCCCGGAGATGGTATGGCTGGGGCGGGGAACCCGCCGGGCCGTTGATGGGAGGAGATAAAAGGGGGAGACGCCCTTACCACGAGGTCATCGTCGTCGGGTTGCGGAGAAGGAGGTCCTCGGAGGAGGAGGGTTGCGGTCCGCACCCAGGGCCCTTGGGCCTGGGTGCGGGAGATCCAGGAGTCTGGTCCAGGTGCCCATGGCCTGGTCCGGAGTCATGTTGGCGTCCATCCCAGGCACCTTTAGCCTGGGGTGAGGTACTATCGAGGAGGCCTGGGGCCCAGTACCTTCGACTGGGTCCCGCTAGGGTGGACTGTCCGAGGGTCCCTGAGCGGAGGGACTCGTACCTGAGGTGAGGAGGCCGGGGAGGTTACCCACTGGAGACCCGGAGCAGCACCAACCCGGTGACAGTGGGCCTCTGGGAACTCTCTTGGGAGGACACATCCCCCTGATAGGGGCCACAGCGTATCGAAGAGGGCTCCATTGCTGTTCATAGGGGTTGCTGGAAGAGACCCCATCTTTCCTGTTCTGCAACAGCCGGATTGGCTTAGGCGCCGCTGATCATAGTACAGTGGCATAGAACTGAAACGTTAGGAAGTGCCTTGATCTGCTCATCCCACCGTTGGCAAGGTTATAGGTCCCAACCAGTTTGCTGAAAAAAAGAACTGTTTATCGTGCTTTGCTATTGGAGTGCCAAATAAACAAGTGTTGGACCTTTCTCCGGTGTGTGAACTCCAGTTACTGGAAACAAAGGAGAGGCTGGTGAGCTTGCAATTACAGACTCAGTGCATTCACAGAACACACCGGCCCGAGGAAACATCAGGAAGTGGCCTTCACCTCCCTACTACAATGGGGAGGACATGGGCCGTGGCGCATCTCACTCTCACAATCCAGGAACCCCTAGACATGAGTTGGTGTGTAACCGATAAAGATGGAGAGAGGGTGAGGCCGCTACACGTGGGGGCTCGTCCGGGATAGAGTGTGTTCTAAAGATGGACTTGAGAATGTCTACATTTGAACTTTGCTGTCCAGAGGAGTTCCGAGCAGATCGGCCATATTACTGGCCAAAGTGCGTCCCTGCTCGGAGTTGTGGAAATGACCCTAACACGGGAAAGGCCCATGCGGAGGAGCGGAAAAAAGGGAGAGGTCCAGCCGTGTGACGTACTGCACGTGGGGACTGTTAACGCACTGCGCCACGAGGCACCCCATGGCGACATCGTTCGTGGGCGGAGTCAAGAGGAAGCCCGCGAAAATGTACAGCTCATGGGAGGAGTCTGGCCAAGTGTGGGGATACACGTGGAGACTCCGGCGCGGGGTCAGTGCATGATGGAGCAGCAGATAGTCGGGATGACCTCAAGTGCCCCGTGGATTATGGTTCCTCACCCCACGAGAATGACTTCCTTTGCTGCCCCCATCACAGACACGGGGATAAGACTTAGGCCCCGAGGGCGGTTGGCTCTGTACACTTGCAGAGACACGGAGGCCCTCGGTGTGATCTGTCCCGGCTGCTCGGGACAGGTGGTCACCCTGAAGCCATTCGGGCGATGTGAGGAGTGCAGAGAATTCCTTTTTGAGGTCGAGTCGTCCACAGCAAGGCCCCGGGCCCTTCGCCTCAACCACCTCACGGGTACTGCTACTCCGGAAGGGGAGATCAAGGCCTTTGTCGAGGTTCCCGTGCGCGCTGACCAGGGCGATGGACTGCCCAACAGAGAAAAATCAGAGGATGCTGCCTCGGTCACCACAAGTTCTCTGCTCCCACCACCGAAGAGGAAAGTTGGCCTAGTACAGGCATCCTATGGACGTGGTCGAGCTTCACCCCGCTGCTTGCCTGGCCTGGATGGCGCCGGTCGAGAAGGAAGTCCCGGACTTCCCAGTCCTCTACAAGGGTCAGGTGAGCCAGGGGCTGGGACTGTGGTGGTGGTTGGAGGTGTCGGGGGCCCATTGGAGGTGGAGCCCCCCAGGGAGGTTGATTCTGTGTCCACCGGAAGATATCTGCCTGCGGAGATGTATGACACCTCCGACCTAGAGTCGCTGTCTGATTGCGGAGATGATGGCGAGATAGACAAACTGTTCAGCCGCAAGGGCTGGGATAGAGTGCCACTTCCTGCTTCCCGTGCGGTACGGGATTCACCTATGTACACAGGAGACAGCACGCCTTGGGTGGAAGACCCGCAGCTTACGAGGGAACCTACCCCTCCACCTGTGTCCTCATCTACTGTTACCTCACCTACTTTGGTTGTGGGGACACCCCGCGCTTCTCTGAGAGCGCCGAAAGTCAGTTTCAGGGAGCTGGTAAAGGCACCTCGGCATCCGGAAGCTATTGTGCTGCCTGGAACTGGAGAGAAAGCCACTATGCCACCTTTGGCCCGCTTGCAGAGACTGTTTTGCCACAAAGTAGCTCGGGAATATGGGTGGGAGTACCCGTATCTGCCCCGGGACTTGCTGTTTGAGGTGGAAGTCTGGAGAGCAAGATGGTATGACGAGTTTGTGTGGGACAAGTTGAAGGTGCCCCATGCTCGCAGGTACCTGGAATGTGTGCCGGCAGTGTCTAAGAGGTTTGAGGACTGCAAAGCTGAATGGAAATTGGGGCGCCATATCCATGCTGACAAGATAGTCATTTGCAGAAGAGAAGGAGAAGATGTCGAGTATTCGATATAGGCATTTGACAAACACCTGAAACCCCTGTACCTGCCGGATCCAAAGTTTTACTTATAGGAGAAAAGAACTCCTGTTTATTTCCTTTGTGCACTTGAACTTTCTGGAAGAGCCATTCCCAGACACCCAGGACTGTGCCCTGTTTTTGTTTTTGTTTGGGCTTTTCTTTTTCTCGTTGGAGACTTGGGGACTGTTGTGTTTTCGTGTTTCCCCTTTTCTTCATGTGCCAAAGGCAAGGACATTTGGGAACAGTGGTAGAGTAGGAAAAAGCTGGAAGAACGAAGATTCGTTGAGTGTCATGACCGCGGCGTTGTCACCAGGTGGCAGTGTTGCGCAACAAATGTTTGAAAATGTTTCACACACACATCACCTTGCTTGTTGGAGTGAGTGGGTCTCTCGGCTGACGGGCCCACTCATCCCAAATGACACGAAATTATGTTAGGATGTTGTTTTTTTCTTTCCCCTGCAGGAGAATCGTCAATCAAGACCATTGAGAGTGGGTGGCTCTTAGACAGTGTGGGAGAGGGGTTGTGACTATGCAGATGTTTAAAGTGTTTTATGACATAAGTTGTTTTATATGTTCCCCATTCCCTGAGCAGGTCTTGGCACTTGGGAAATTTAGAGGAACTGCCTCAGGGGTTTCACTCCATGTCACCACTTTATGGGAGGCATGGGTGTGCACCTGACGCTGGGGACCAGCGTCCAATTACAGGGGGGAGTGTGTAGCGGGGTCCTCAAATTGATGGGATACACCTGGGCAATAGTGTGACCCAGGTGTATAATTGTGTTAGGATTCAGACCCCTTTTTGTTTCGTGGAGGATTGGAGGATGTAATATTCTCCTTTGCCTGTGGGTGGCGGGGTACCCACAGGCTTCAGGTAGAATCATCTTCGCAGTGCTCCCTGTTTTGTCCCTTCCCGGAGATGGTATGGCTGGGGCGGGGAACCCGCCGGGCCGTTGATGGGAGGAGATAAAAGGGGGAGACGCCCTTACCACGAGGTCGTCGTCGTCGGGTTGCGGAGAAGGAGGTCCTCGGAGGAGGAGGGTTGCGGTCCGCACCCAGGGCCCTTGGGCCTGGGTGCGGGAGATCCAGGAGTCTGGTCCAGGTGCCCATGGCCTGGTCCGGAGTCATGTTGGCGTCCATCCCAGGCACCTTTAGCCTGGGGTGAGGTACTATCGAGGAGGCCTGGGGCCCAGTACCTTCGACTGGGTCCCGCTAGGGTGGACTGTCCGAGGGTCCCTGAGCGGAGGGACTCGTACCTGAGGTGAGGAGGCCGGGGAGGTTACCCACTGGAGACCCGGAGCAGCACCAACCCGGTGACAGTGGGCCTCTGGGAACTCTCTTGGGAGGACACATCCCCCTGATAGGGGCCACAGCGTATTGAAGAGGGCTCCATTGCTGTTCATAGGGGTTGCTGGAAGAGACCCCATCTTTCCTGTTCTGCAACAGCCGGATTGGCTTAGGCGCCGCTGATCATAGTACAGTGGCATAGAACTGAAACGTTAGGAAGTGCCTTGATCTGCTCATCCCACCGTTGGCAAGGTTATAGGTCCCAACCAGTTTGCTGAAAAAAAGAACTGTTTATCGTGCTTTGCTATTGGAGTGCCAAATAAACAAGTGTTGGACCTTTCTCCGGTGTGTGAACTCCAGTTACTGGAAACAAAGGGGAGGCTGGTGAGCTTGCAATTACAGACTCAGTGCATTCACAGAACACACCGGCCCGAGGAAACATCAGGAAGTGGCCTTCACCTCCCTACTACAATGGGGAGGACATGGGCCGTGGCGCATCTCACTCTCACAATCCAGGAACCCCTAGACATGAGTTGGTGTGTAACCGATAAAGATGGAGAGAGGGTGAGGCCGCTACATATATATATATAATGTTTGGGGGTTCTAAGTAATTTTCTCGCAAAAAATACAGATTTTAACTTGTAAACACCAAATGTCAGGAATAGGCTTAGGCATGAAAGGGTTCATCTTTAAAATTCACATTATTGACATGACATGTTAAAAACAAAACATGGTGTTTGGTCTAAACGACGCTCACACCACCTAACACAACCAACTATTACCACAGTGGAACAGATCGATCAATAATGATTCAAAATGAGATGGTGTCAAATGGAAGGAGCAGCTGGTTGGTGGTAGAGACATAGTGAAGAAAACTCGACATGTTACGCGCCCTTAAACCAGTAGAGCTCCAACAGTGTAATGCCGCGTACACACGACCGTTTTTTCATGACGAGAAAAATGCAATTTTTAAAAATGGTCATGAAAAACGGTCGTGTGTGGGCCCCGGAGCATTTTTCTGGACAAGAAAAATGCCCGGAAAAAAAATAGAACCTGCTCTATTTGTTCTCGTCGTTTTTCACGTTGTTCTTTTTAACGTTGTGAAAAATGGTCGTGTGTAGGCTTTTACGAGGGGAAAAAAACGCGCAATGCCAGAATCAAGTACGAGATGGGAGTGCTCGTTCCGGTAAAACTAGCGATCGTAATGGAGATTGCACATTCGTCACGCTGTAATGGACTGAAAAGCACGAAGACTGAAAAGCGCGAATCGTCTCTCACCAAACTTTATTAACACGAGGATCAGCAAAAGCGTCCCAAAGGGTGGCGCCATCCGAATAGAACTTCCCCTTTATAGTGCCGTCGTACGTGTTGTACGTCACCGCGCTTTGCTCAAGCGTTTTTTCTTTCATGAACGTGTGTATGCAAGGCAGGCTTGAGAGGAAACACAAAAAATCACGTTGAGAAAAACGTCGTTTTTTTCCATGACATGAATAACGGTCTTGTGTACGCGGCATAAGAGACAGATTCACTCTGTCTAGAGAGATACGGACGGTGGGTCTTCGTTACATTTACTGGCTCTGGCCTTAACACTGTTAAATCTCTACTTGCCCCCTACACTTAAAGCGGAAGTAAACCCATCGATTTAACAGTTTCAAAAAGCAGTTACATTCCCGGCATGCCGGGAATGCCAACTGTCACATTGGTTGTGCTCTCAACCAAACTGTCAAACCATCCAATGGCTGGTGTCATAACTGATCACATGTGCAGCATCATGGCAGTTGAAGATTAAACAGAGGCCAAGATGGCGGCTTCCTTGCCTGAAAATGATAGGAGGGTTTACTTCCACTTTAAAGTGGACTTTACATAGGAATAGCCATATTGGGCTTTCCCTTTCTATGTGTATGGTACTAGTGCCTGATTCAAAGTTCCCTAGTTTGTCTGTTGATGATATGGTTATTACCCCCGTCCCACACAAGTTATAAGGACCTTTCGAGCTCTGTATTGCTTATGGCTTGAGAAACCGCTGATTGGTGGATGATGCCGCCAGGTTTGCCTTCATGTATTGTTTTGTATATTATGCACCACTGCAAGCTCCTGAAGAAGCGCTTAAGGGTGCCTTACATGTCGAGTTTTCTTCCCTACGTCTCTATCACCAACCAGCTGCTCCTTCCGTTTGACACCATCTCATTTTGAGTCATTATTGATCGATCTGTTCCACTGTGGTAATAGTTGGTTGTGTTAGGTGGTGTGAGCTTCATTTAGACCAGGGGTCTCCAAACTTTCTAAACAAAGGGCAAGTTTACTGTCCTTCAGACTTTAGGGGGGCCGGACTGTGGCCCTTGGGAGTAGAAAAAGTCCCGACATCAGTGGGGGGAAAAAATGCCCTATCATTTGTTTCAGTGGAAGTAATTGCGCCTCAATATTGGTGTCAGTGGGGGTAATTGGGCCCTATTCTTGGTGTCACTGGGAAAAATTGTGCCCCATCATTGGTGTCATTGGGCCCAATTGTTTGTGTCATTGGGAGAAATTGTGCCCCATCCTTGGTGTCATCGGTCCCCATTGTTGGTCTCATTGGGAGGAATTATGGCTCAAAGGGCCGGGTAAAAGCAAGCAGAGGGCTGTATCTGGCCCCCGAGCCATAGTTTGGAGACCACTGGTTTAGACCAAACACCATGTTTTGTTTTTAACATGTCATGTCAATAATGTGAATTTTAAAGATTAATAAAAGCTCCTTTTGTATTTCAACGCTAGAGATGTGCCTCTAAAGTCCATGTTTCCTTCTTTTAAATACATTTTGCAATCTTCTCGAAGAAGGTAGCGGTAAGGTCAGAAATGTCTTATCATGTGTCTAATGTGTTCCACTCCTGTTACAGGACAAGATGCAGCTTTGATGACCATCTACAAGACATGGCGGAGACCAACCACACGCCATGCAGCAATATCAATGAATTCACCCTCAGCGGTATACCGAACTTGGATAACTATAATTTCTGGCTTGGCTTTCTCATTGCAGTAATGTATGTCATGGCTGTCCTGGGGAATTCTACTATTCTCTATATCATTAGGGTGGACCAAGAGCTTCATGGACCCATGTACGTCTTCCTCTTCCTGCTAGCCATTGTGGATATTTTAATAGCCACCACAGTCATGCCTCAGATGTTGGGGATCTTCTGGTTTAACCAGCGGCAGATCGCCTTCAACATGTGTCTGACTCAAATGTTCTTCATCCCTTTCCTATCCACCCTGGATTCTGGGATACTGATGGCCATGGCTGTAGACCGATATGTGGCCATTTGCCACCCTCTTCGATATTCTTCCATTTTAACTAACCAAAACATCACAAAGTTCTCTTTGGTCATATTAGTAAGAGGGGCAGCTGGGCTAACCCCTTTCCCATTGCTTATCAAGAGGATTCCCTTGTTTCAGAGAAATTTGCTGACACATTCTTACTGCCTCCACCAAGAAGCCATGAAGTTGTCCTGCGTTGACATAAAGGTCAACATCATCTATGGCCTCTTTATCATCCTCTATACCATGGGCATGGATTCCCTGTTTATCTCAATTTCCTACCTGCTGATCATAAAGACGGCGGTGTGTCTGCTGGCCAAGGCCAGTCTGAAGGCCATCAGTACCTGTGCCGCCCACATATGTGTCGTCCTTATCTACTACATCCCCCTCATTGGCCTTTCTGTGGTGCACCGGTATCCAAGTCACTCAGCCCCGAACATTCATATCCTTTTTGGAAATGTTTACCTTCTACTACCTCCCGTAATTAACCCCTTAATTTATGGCATTAGAACCAAGCAGATTCGAAACAGGCTTATTAAATTGCTCAGTAAATTAAGTCAAAGTAAAATGTGCAAAAATTTAAAATGTGTAATACCTTAAAAGGTTTAAAGCCTCGTACACACGACCGAGATTCTCGTCGTAAAAAAACCCCGTCGTTTTTCTCGACGAGATAATTGTCAAGCTTGAAGAGCTTCTTGTCAAGCTTTCCTTGCATACACACTGTCAATTCCAAATCTCGTCGTTGGAAAGCGCGGTGACGTACAACACGTACGACGGCAATATAAAGGGGAAGTTCTATTTCAATGGCGCCACCCCTTGGGCTGCTTTTGCTGATCTTGTGTTACCGCGTGTTAGTAAAAGTTTGGGGAGAGACGATTCGCGCTTTTCAGTCTTCGTGTTTTCAGTTCGTTTTAGCGTGACGAATGTGCTATCTCCATTACGAACGCTAGTTTTACCAGAGGAAGGGCTCCCGTCTTATACTTGATTCTAAGCATGCGCGACTTTTTAAGACTCAGAAAAGCATACACACGACCGGTTTTCTCGTCGGGGAAACAGGCCGACGAGAATCTCGACGAGAAAAACGAGAATCCTGACGAGAAAATAGAGAGCAGGTTCTCTATTTTTCTCGTCGAGATTCCCGGCAGTTTTCTCGACGAGAAACCATACACACCAACGGTTTTCTCGGCAAGAAAGCTCTCCCAACAGGTTTCTTGTTGTTTTTTGCCGAGAAAATCGGTCGTGTGTACGAGGCTTTAGACATGTGACGTGCACATGGAAGTACCGGGAATATTTTATAACAACTTTTGTGAAATGAAACAAGACTGGGTTCTAATTCTAGATATTTTAACCTTAATATTATCAACAGCGTGGGAAAGGGTTAGACCTTCTGTTAGGGATTATTTTTTGCGTAACTGTACTCAACTAGACAAGCAATCCAAGGCCTGATGAGAAGGGAACCTTATAACCTTTAAAAAATGCTTGTCAATTTGTAATTTTTGGAACACCATGATAAAAATAAAAAGATACTTGGTGTGACTCTCCTATTCTCTTTTTACCTTCCATTGTTCCCTTAAAGAGAAAGTAAACCCTGATGGGTTTTACTTGCTTTTTGTTTCCCTGCAAAGGTAAAGCTTAATGGGCTACTATGCACCGCATTACTTACCTGAAACCGAAGGCTGAGATGTCCCAGATTTCCCCGCTGGCTGGAAGTGTCCATTCTTCACCCCTCTTCCTTCCGGGGCCGCAAACTCCGGCTCTGTGACTGGCCGGAGTCGCGTGACGTCACTCGCCCGCGTGCAAGCCGCCAGTCACGGCACGACCCCCTCTAGAAAGGACACAGCGTTAGACATCGCCGTTCAGGGGGATTTGTAAATATCTCCTAACTCGTGTAGGTTTAGGAGATATTTACAGCACCTACAGGTAAGCCTTAATCTAGGCTTACCTGTAGGTGAAAGTGGTCTGTGATGCCGCGTACACCTGGTCGGAATTTCCGACAACAAATGTTCGATGTGAGCTTGTTGTCAGAAAATCCGACCGTGTGTATGCTCCATCGGACATTTGCTGTCGGAATTTCCGACAACAAATGTTTGAGAGCTGGTTCTCAAATTTTCCCGACAACAAAACTTGTTGTCGGAAATTCCAAGCCTGTGTACACAATTGCGACGCACAAAATTCCACGCATGCTCGGAATCAAGCAGAAGAGGCCCCCTGTGTAAATCCGCCTAGTGTACTCTCCCAGTTTAATCCCCCATAGTGTAATCCCCCATTGTACTCCCCTGTGTAAATCTCCCTAGTGTACTGCACCAAAGCACTCCCCCTCAATGTAATCCTGTCCTATGTAAATCCCCCAGCATAATCCCCTATTGTACTCCCCCATGTAAATCCTTTCAATGTAATCCCCCCAGTGTAAAAGTGGAACCCCCCCAATGTAATCCCCCATAGTGTAATCCCCCCAGCATAATCCCCTATTGAACCCCCCAATGTAATCCTCTGTAGTGTAATCCCCCAGCATAATCCCCTATTGAACTCCCCCCATGTAAATACCCCCAGTGTAATCACCCCCAATGTAATCACCCCAGTGCAAAAGTGGAACCCCCACAATGTAATCCCCCAGCATAATCCCCTATTGAACTCCCCCCATGTAAATACCCCCAATGTAATCACCCCCAGTGTAATCACCCCCAATGTAATCACCGTAGTGTAAAAGTGGAACCCCCCCACAATATAATCCCCTATTGCACTCCCCCATGTAAATTTCCCCAATGTAATCCCCCCAGTGTAAAAGTGGAACCCTCCAACGTAATCCCCCCAGTGTAAAAGTGGAACCCCAATGTAAAAGTGAAACCCCCCCAAATGTAATCCCCCGTAGTGTAATCCCCCAGCATAATCTCCTATTGAACTCCCCCCATGTAAATACCCCCAATGTAATCACTCAATGTAATCACCCCAGCATAATCCCCTATTGCACTCCCCCCATGTAAAGTTCCCCAATGTAATCACCTCCAGTGTAAAAGTGTAACCCCTCCCCAGTGTAATCACCCCAATGTAACAGTGGAACCCCCCTGTAATTCCTCTAGTTTAATCCCTGTGGTGTAAATCCCGTACATTGACAGACCTCATATAGGTATGGCTCTGTACATACAGATGTCCCTGCTCCTAGGCTCCGTCGGCTGTTAAGTGTGTTACCTGCTTTGCCCGCCTGCAGGCAGGCAGCTGTCACAATAATATAGCGGGCGATTGCTGCACCAGTTCCCAAAGCACATGTGGGACAGGTGCCCTCAGTAATGAGCCCCTGTGCAGTGAATCAGTGGACCGGGGACTCGAGAGCTAGCTGTCTGTGTCTCGGCCTCACTCTCTCCTCCTCCTTCCTCCCCACACATCGCGGGGAGCTGAGGAGATACAGCAGAGATCCCAGAAGGGAAGGAGCCGTGGTTCCCCTCTCAATGCAACGCTTGGTGTCACCGCTCTGGCGGGTGTCACCCTGGTGTGGACCGCACCCCCTGCACCCCCATAGTGACGCCACTGTCCAGAGTCTAGAGGAAGAGCAGAGAGGCACAGAATCCAAGTTGCATGAGGTCCAGTGTGAAGTTTCCGCTGTCAGTGATGATTTGGGGAGCCGTGTCATCTGCTGGTGTTGGTCCACTGTGTTTTATCAAGTCCAAAGTCAGCGTAGCCCTCTAGCAGGAAATTGTAGAGCACTTCATGCTTCCCTCTGCTGACCAGCTTTATGGAGATGCTGATTTCATTTTCCAGCAGGACTTGGCACCTCCTACACTGCCAAAAGTACCAATACCTGGTCACATGATCATGGGATCACTGTGCTTGATTGGCCAGTAAACTCACTTGACCTAAACCCCATAGAGAATCTGTGGGGTATTGTCAAGAGGAGGAAGATAAGAGACACCAGACCCAACAATGCAGACAAGCTGAAGGCCACTATCAAAGCAACCTGGACTTCCATAACACCACAGCAGTGCCACAGGCTGATCGCCTCCATGCCACGCCGCATTGATGCTGTAATTCATGGAAAAGGAGCCCCGACCAAGTATTGAGTGCATACTATACTGTACACGGACAGACTTCTCACTAAGCCAACATTTCTGTATTAATAATCCTTTTTTTTAATTGGTCTTATGTAATATTCAAATTTTCTGAGATACAGATGTAGCGATACCTCCAACTAAGAAGGCCGCAGATTTAGTTGGGCCCTGAAGACAGCTCCGCCAACCCCCGGCAATATGCTCAACCCCCCCAATGGCACAGCTAGTAAGGAGAGATAGGACCGCGTGACCGCAACTCTAGGTGACACAGTCCTATGGCAAACACACACAGTGATATACTTTAAAACTTCTATTAAAGTAAGTGAAACTGACACCAATGTACTTGACCCAGATATTTTACTGAGGCTAATGGGCAAGTAATAAACAACAGTATAACAAGTTGCAGATCCCTGCAATAAAAAGTAATAAAGATAAACAGAGTAATCAGAATAATTAAGTATTGTTATGCAACTTTTCAGCTACTTCCCCTCATGGGTAGACTAACACCCAGCAATGTCTACCTATGCAGTCAGGCCTGACTGATCTAAATGGAAGTTCAGTGAAACAATATTCGCTAGAAATCTTTCGGTGGTGCACTTGAAGAACAACTTTGTAATCCCAACGAATAGTAAAGATAAAGTATCTGTCTTTAAACAGCTCTCACCACCCGGACAAGTCCAAGTCCGTTTCCTCCATCGATTCGTCTAGGAACAGGAATCCACCGACATCCAAGTCTTCAATCCTTCTGGTGTACTGCAGCAAGGATGAGAAGATGTCTCTAAGGTTCTGCTAGGCTGGCAGAGGGGCTCTTTGGAAAGGAGCACAAGGCCCAGGCTTCAGGCCTTGTGCACACAGCAGTTCAGTACAGAGATCCTCTTGCTAGGAGGGGGGGTGTCCAAAGAGACCGAACAAACTCCACCTCCTCTTTATAAAGTCTGCCCCAGCAGTCTCTGTTCCGGAGCAATGTACCCTGGGTGCTGCAAGATGTACTGGGAGATGTAGTCTCTCTCTCTCCTCTGCTTCCACTTCCAGTAATGTCTCTTTACTTCCGACTCACCTCTCAGCTGGAACTTCTTGTCTCTCTCTCATAAAGGGGAATACCCCGCTACACACTCCCCCCACTTTAAATCTTAAACATTTTTAGATCTGCAAAACATTTTAGATTCAATGCGGTTGCATAGGATTGACAGAGGAGCCTTCCACCAATCATCATAGGATGGGGAGCTGTCCTGTCTACAGGTCGCTTCAGTGGGGGCGACCTGTCTAACTGTGCCAGAGAGTGAGCTGGGGTTGCCCTCCACTAAATGGACAGTGGAAGGATCCGGATTCTCAGCATTCCTTCTAGCAGTGACTACAGAGTCTTCCGAACTGTTCCCCATTTGTGGGTAGGTCAGCTTCTTAGGAGGCCGGATGACTCTTCGAGCCCTTTGCTCTCTTGGGATTTCTGGCTCTGGCACCTCAGGCTCCCCTTCCTCTGAACAACCATCCTGGGCATCTTCCCAGTATTCTGCTGAAGGACTAGAAGGGATGAACTCTGTGGCTTCTGGGTTCAGTGTCCCATCTTGAGTGTCTTCAGTGGCTGGAAGATCAATATTAGAAGTTTCTGGAGTTGGGGAAGGCCACAGCCAATCAAGTTCTCCTTCTTCATTTTCACTAAGTTGAGAGGCCTCTCCATCTTCAGCTCGGGAGGTCTGCGACCGAGTGTTCGGCCTAGGAGTATCCAGAATAGAGGCCGGTTCAGGGGAGTCTCCCGCAGGAGGTATTCTAACTGCCTCAGCAAGTGGGAGCAGGTGATTCCGATGCCACGTCTTCAGTGGGCCTACCTTTCCTTCTGGTTTCAACTTATAGACAGGTAGGCCCGGCAACTTCCTACAGATGACATAAGGTTCAGATCTCCATCTGTCTGCAAGTTTGTGCTTCCCAGGGATCCCCAGGTTGCGTAACAGCACTCGATCCCCAGGCTGTAGGTCTTGCACCCGGACCTTCAATTCAAAGTTCCTCTTATTTCTAGCCCCCCTTTGGTCGTAAGCTGCTTGAGCTTGCTCATAAGCTACTTTCAGGCTTTGTCTGAGCCTGTCCACGTACCCTTTGTGGGATGTGACTGAGGAATGGTCCAGAGAGGTGCCAAAGGCCAGGTCCACAGGTAGTCTCGCCTCTCTCCCAAACATGAGTCGATATGGGGAGTAGCCTGTAGCATCACTGATGGTGCAGTTGTAAGCATGTACTGTGGCTGCTATGTGTTTGCTCCAATGTTGCTTTTTCTCACTTTCCAGAGTCCCCAACATGTTGAGCAAGGTTCGGTTGAACCTTTCCGGCTGAGCATCTCCCTGTGGATGGTAAGGTGTAGTTCGAGTCTTTTTGATTCCCAAAGAATCCAGGAGCTTCCGGATCAGTTTACTCTCGAAGTCCCTCCCTTGATCTGAATGGAGTCGCTGTGGCAGCCCATAATGGATAAAGTACTTCTCCATAAGTACCTTGGCTACGGTGGAGGCCTTCTGGTCTTTGGTCGGGAAAGCCTGGGCATACCGGGTGTAATGGTCGGTTATCACCAGAACATTTCCTAGTCCACTCAGGTCGGGTTCGAGGCAGAGAAAATCAATGCATACCAGATCCATTGGGCCTTGACTTTGTAGATGGCCCATTGGGGCAGCTTGATGGGGCAAAGTCTTCCTCTGGATGCATCGGGCACATGAGTGGCAGTACTCCTCTACCTCTGCCCTCATGCAGGGCCAATAGAACCGACTTCTGACAAGTTGAAAGGTCCTTTCAGCCCCTAGGTGGCCATGATTGTCATGCAGGGCAATCAGAACAGTCTCCTGATGTTTCTCTGGGAGGAACAGCTGCCACTTATCTTCTGAGTCATCAGAGGGGCCCCTTCGGTAGACCACTCCCTGATGTAACTGCAACCTATCCCACTCCTTCCTCATCAGGCGAGCTTCTTTTGAAGGTTGACGCATGAGTCTGTTTGGATCCTGATTCTCCAAGGCCTCCAGGACCAATCTCCCCATGGGGTCTTTCAATTGGTCACACCTCAATTCCTTCTTGGACAGTCTTGGCAGGTTGTCCTCTTCCAATTGAGCTACTCCACAGTAGTGTTTGGGGACTCCCACCGTGGTAACTCCTATTTCCTCTGCTCTGGAGCCTCCTCGGGCTTGGAATTCAGCTCCTTGACAAAGGGCCCGCACCCCGTCCGGTGACACTTGGGTCCAATCTTCTATTTCAATGGTGGGGGAATGAGATCTCCTGGACAGAGCGTCTGCGTCTTGATTCCCAGCCCCTGGCCTATACTTTAGGCTGAAGCTGAATCCAGACAGTGCGGCCAGCCACCTGTGTCCAGTGGCGTCCAGCTTGGCCGCGGTGAAAAGGTAGGTAAGGGGGTTGTTGTCGGTCTTCACAGTGAACTCCGCCCCATATAGGTAATCTTTGAGTTTGTCTACTACCGCCCACTTAAGGGCCAGGAACTCCAGCTTGTGGGTGGGCTAGTTCTTCTCCGAGGGGTTCAGGCTCCTACTCACGTAGGCAACAGGCCGCAGTTGCCCTTCATGTTCTTGGTAAAGTACTCCTCCCAGACCGTCATGACTAGCATCCACGTGCAGTTCATAGGGTTTGGTTGGGTCTGCGTAGGCCAAGACCGGGGCAGTGGTTAGGCTCTCCTTTAATGCCTGGAAGGCCTCTTCACACTTCTGGTTCCACTGATCTCTGACTGACTCTCCCGGCTTCCTGGGCCCTGAGTCGTCCTCTTCCCCCTCGGTCTTGAGTAGTTCATTCAATGGTCTAGCAATTTGGGCGAATCCTTCCACAAACCTCCTGTAATAGGAGCAGAACCCCAAGAAGGATCTGAGTTCTGTTACTGTGGTGGGTCGTGGCCAGGAGGTAACTGCCTCCAATTTCTCAGGGTCTGTGGCCACCCCCTCTTCAGACACTATGTGCCCCAGATAGTTCACAGAAGACTGGTAGAACCGACACTTCTCAGGCGAAAGCTTGAGTCCTTCCTCACTTAGTCTTCTCAACACTTTTTCCAGCCTCTCTTCGTGTTCTTCCAAGGTTCTCCCAAAGACAATGACATCGTCCAGGTATACAAGGACTTCAATAAGGTTCATGTCTCCTACAGTCTTCTCCATGAGACGTTGGAAAGTAGCTGGGGCTCCAGACAGACCTTGGGGCATCCGATTGAATTCAAAAAACCCCACTGGGGTTATGAAAGCTGTCTTCTCCTTGTCTTCTGGATGCATAGGGATCTGATAGTACCCGCTCTTGAGGTCCATAACGCTGAACCATTTGGCTCCAGACAAGCTCTGTAGGGCATCCTCTATCCTCGGAGTGGTGTATTGGTCGGGGATGGTTTTCCTGTTGAGAGTCCTGTAGTCTATACAGAGCCTCAATGACCCATTCTTCTTTCTGACCACCACTATGGGAGAGGCATAGGGGCTCCTGGACTCCCGTATCACACCAGTCCTCTTGAGTTCTGCAAGTTGTTCCCTTAGATCCTCCAGATCTGCTAGGGGGACCCGCCTGACTCTCTCTCGGAAGGGCTTGTCTTCCTGGAGGCGGATCCGATGGGTGGCACTCCTTGCACACCCCACATCGAACTCATCTCTGGAGAATATCTTCTCCCATCTAGTCAACTGGGCCTTGGCTCTCTCTTTAAAAACCCTGGATAGATTCAAGTTCTCCATGGACAGCTTCTCCCAAAGATCTCCTCTTTCACCCGTCCCCTTTACTTCTGACAGGGTAACCGGGGCAGCAGGGCTCACCTGGCCCAGCAGCATTCTGGCAGGGATTTCCATGGGGCCTCTGGTAGTGTTTCTAACACTCACTGGAACTCTACAATGGGCCTTCTTCAGAACCTTCAGCGGAATCACTTCTGGTATCACTTCCAGACCTGAGGACTCTCCTTTTGGGTCGGATTCCAGCACGACAAAGGGTCCAGGTTGCTCCCAAGTAAGCTTCACAGTGGCTCTGAGACAGGTTACTTCGCCAGGCTGCAACACTACCCCTCCTCTTCCAAGTCTCCACACCTTCCCTATCCCCTCCACTGGGGTCTTCTGCTCTAGGACCAGCCTTTGGTAAGTTGTCCTCAGCATGGGATGGATCTTGGTGGCTGCTTGCCCCTTCTCTTCCACTAAAGGGGTCAGGAGTCTTCGGACCAGGTCCGCGTTTGTCCCTATTATAAGGGAGCTCTTGTTGGCTCCTGGCGGCCGAGGGCACACAACTGCCAGGGTGTCAAACACTTCGGCCTTCCCAGCCACAGATGGGTCAAAGGTCATCCGGATGGGCAGATAGGCATCATAGGGGAAGCTCTGGGTTCCAATTCCCCATATTTCCAGCTCCTCTATGTTCTAGATGGGCAGATGACTCAAGTGCTTATCGTAGAAATCCCGGTATAGTAGGGTCACTTGTGCCCCAGTATCCAAGATGGCTCTGGTGCAGACTCCCTCCACTTGAATGGGCACTACAGGAGATGGGCCTACCAGCTTCTCCGGATATGGCCTGGCAGGAGTCACCTTCTTCTGGTCCTTTCCCTTCGGACTCTCTCTCGTCCATCTCCCTTTTGACTTTAGTCTTTCTTGGGCCTGGTATGCATCGATTTTCCTCCTTTTAATGGGCGTACAGACCTGCTGAGGGATATTATAGTTTTTCTTAGGTGTGCATTCCCTTTGGGGAATGCTGTGCCTCTTCTGAGGGGTCTGGCCCTCTCTCTTTGGGGTGTACCCCTGCTGAGGGATACTATAGTTCCTCTGAGGAGTTTTGTCTTTTCTCTTCCTTAGCTTCTCATTCAGTTTGGAACTCACTGAAAATGATGGGCACCCGGTCGGCTCCTTCACCGGGGCCCGCTGAAGTTTCCCGCCAGCTGTTTGGACTTTTCCTCAACTACCAGGCTTGGGCATACTCGTCTGAGATGTCCTTTTCCTTCACATTTGAAGCAGGCTCTCTGTATTGGTTTCATAGAGCGGTTAGTGGTAGGGGTCTTTGGTGCCATGAGTGGTGAGACCTCTTCTGTCTGGGGTTTCACCAGACGAGTCATCAACATCGTCATCATCTCTAGTATTTCTTTCTGGGTCTGGAACAGCTCCTCCAGTCCAGTCTGACTTGTGGGGAAGTGGTGAATAGGTGAAGACCATGATCCCTGTCCAGTGCTTGCTGCCAGTACACTAAGCTCCCGAGTGTCTGAAGGGACATCTATCTGTTGTACTTTGGCACTTGTGGTGCTAAGAGATTGAAGTTTCCTCTGTTTTTGGTCCTTCTCAATCTCCATCTTATCTGCTTCATTCATTTTCTCAATGAGGACCTCATCCGGAGTTGAGGGATCTTCCAAATGCTGCTTCAGCTGTAGCTTGATGTAGTCACTCCTCAATCCCATAGTCACAGATCTCCGGAATTTCTTTTGGACTAGCTCGACTCCAAAATGCTCCCCATTTCCTTCATCCTTGGATGTGGACAACAGGCGGTCCTTGAGCTCAATGGCCCAGAATAGGAAGTTATGAGGAGTCTCTCCACTCTCCTGGGTCATATTTATCAGTCGATGAAATAACTCGGCGGCATCTTCCTCCTCATAATAGCTTTTCAGTATCCTCTTTAGCTGGTTCAGGGTCAATCCACCCTTCCTCTCTAACATGCCCCTGACACTTGAACCTGGGCTGATGGCATGGATTACAGCCTCTCTAATTTCAGATTCCTGATATCCTTTCTGTAACCCCAACTCTATTTGGTGTAGGAGGTTGGTGTAGGACAGTTTGTCCTTCTGCCCTCTTTCTCCTATCTGGCCATCAATGCGGAAATCCTTCCGGATGGTTACTTCCTGCAGGCGACCCTGAGCTCGTTTCTTCAGTACCTTCCCAGGTTTGGGCTTTATCTGACCATCTTTCTGATCCTCAGGAGCGACACGTAACTCCTTAATGCGTTCAGCTATCATACTGGAAGTCTCCTGAAACCTCTCTTGTATGTCACGGTACTGTCGTTTCAGATCACTCAGCTGTTGCTCTGCCTGCGATTTAACAGCAGCCCCTGCTTTCCTGTCCAAGGGTTCTAACTGCTTCTGACTGGGATGTGTCAGGTGGAACTCAGTCTTTTCGGACAATTTTATACTGGCACCGTGGAAGTTTTCAGGGACATCCTGTCCCCACTCTATCAGTGCATAGGTGCAGTTGGTCCTTGAGTCTGGTCTCATTGCGACCACGTAAGCCTTTCTATCCGGGGACAATATTTGTACCACCTCTTTAATTTGTTTCTCTCTCCAGTCACTCCCTGGAAGTTCAATGGCCACGCTCGCTTCTGAGCGTGTCCCTTCTGCTTCACACCATTGGACTACTTTGGTGGGGTCCATGCCGGCACTTCAGGCGTTCACCTGCTGTATCAGGATCCCGGACGAGAACCCCCACGTGTAGCGATACCTCCAACTAAGAAGGCCGCAGATTTAGTTGGGCCCTGAAGACAGCTCCGCCAACCCCCGGCAATATGCTCAACCCCCCCCCAATGGCACAGCTAGTAAGGGGAGATAGGACCGCGTGACCGCAACTCTTGGTGACACAGTCCTATGGCAAACACACACAGTGATATACTTTAAAACTTCTATTAAAGTAAGTGAGACTGACACCAATGTACTTTACCCAGATATTTTACTGAGGCTAATGGGCAAGTAATAAACAACAGTATAACAAGTTGCAGATCCCTGCAATAAAAAGTAATAAAGATAAACAGAGTAATCAGAATAATTAAGTATTGTTATGCAACTCTAGCGCTGCCCGTTTTCAGCTACTTCCCCTCATGGGTAGACTAACACCCAGCAATGTCTACCTATGCAGTCAGGCCTGACTGATCTAAATGGAAGTTCAGTGAAACAATATTCGCTAGAAATCTTTCGGTGGTGCACTTGAAGAACAACTTTGTAATCCCAACGAATAGTAAAGATAAAGGATCTGTCTTTAAACAGCTCTCACCACCCGGACAAGTCCAAGTCCGTTTCCTCCATCGATTCGTCTAGGAACAGGAATCCACCGACATCCAAGTCTTCAATCCTTCTGGTGTACTGCAGCAAGGATGAGAAGATGTCTCTAAGGTTCTGCTAGGCTGGCAGAGGGGCTCTTTGGAAAGGAGCACAAGGCCCAGGCTTCAGGCCTTGTGCACACAGCAGTTCAGTACAGAGATCCTCTTGCTAGGAGGGGGGGTGTCCAAAGAGACCGAACAAACTCCACCTCCTCTTTATAAAGTCTGCACCAGCAGTCTCTGTTTCGGAGCAATGTACCCTGGGTGCTGCAAGATGTACTGGGAGATGTAGTCTCTCTCTCTCCTCTGCTTTCACTTCCAGTAATGTCTCTTTACTTCCTCCCGACTCACCTCTCACCTGGAACTTCTTGTCTCTCTCTCATAAAGGGGAATACCCCGCTACACAGAATTTTGGGTTGTCACTCGCTGTAAGCCATAATCATCAAAATTAAAAGAAGGAAATGCTTGAAATATATCACTCTGTGTGTAACACATCTATATAACCACTTGCCGACTGCCTAATGTAGATATACGTCGGTAGAATGGCACGGGCAGGCAAAGCAACATACAGGTATGCTGCTTTGAATCTACCACCTAGCCGGCGGGTGCGCACCCCCGCCGGCGTGTGCGCACGCCAGCTGCAAGCTCCGTGCCCATGCCCGCCGGTGTCCCGCGATCGTGTCACGGAGCGGCAGAACTGGGAGATGTAAACAAGACATTTCCCTGTTCTGCCTAGTGACAGGACACTGATCTACTGCTCCCTGTCATCCGGAGCAGTGATCAATGTCATGTCACTGGTAGCCCATCCGCCTCACAGTTAGAATCACTCCCTAGGACACACTTAACCCCTTCCTCTCCCCTAGTGGTTAACCCCTTCCCTGCCAGTGTCATTTACACAGTAATCAGTGCATTTTATAGCACTGATCGCTGTATAAATGACAATGGTCCCAAAATAGCGTCAAAAGTGTCCGATGTCTGCGCCGCAATATCGCAGTCACAATAAAAATCGCAGATCGCCGCCATTACTAGTAAAAAAAAAAATTATAATAAAAATGCCATAAAACTACCCCCTATTTTGTAGACGCTATAACTTTTGCGCAAACCAATCAATAAACGCCTATTGCAATTTTACCAAAAATATGTAGAAGAATACGTATCGGCCTAAACTGAGGAAAAAAAATGTTTTTTTATATATTTTTTGGGGATATTTATTATAGCAAAAAGTAAAAAATATTGCTTTCTTTTCAAAATTGTTGCTCTTTTTGTTTATAGCGCAAAAAATAAAAACCGCAGAGGTGATCAAATATCACCAAAAGAAAACTCTATTTGTGGGGAAAAAAAGAACGTTAATTTTGTTTCGGTGCAACATCGCATGACCGCGCAATTGTCAGTTAAAGCAACGCAGTGCCGAATCGTAAAATTGGGGAAGGGGGGAGGGGAGGGGGAAAGATGAGTGGGGAAAGGGGGTGCAGCCAGTGAGGATGAATAGTGCAATCCCATCCACCATCAGGATAACCATGTATTGGATTGGCGCTCACCAGGCTCTACAACAAACTGAGTGTTACAGTAACCAAGGGCAGGATGATCACATGGGCGGTGCAGAGGTAATCTGAGAACAAGTACATTCAAGGGTAGCTGATGTCTTATGTTTGTCAAAAGAGTGATTGGACTAATCAGTCAGTACCACACTATGTGGCAACCTTCTTCGGAGAGAGGGAGAAGGGGGGGGGAGAGAGAGAGAGGGAGGCACATTACAGTTAATTCAAATGAGGGGAAGTGTATAGGGAAATAATCCATACACACCGCTCGCAGCCACCATCACTCACCTAGTCAGCACACCGCCCGCCACATCTGCCCAGTTAGAGAGTCAGTACGGCTCACACAAACGGTCCCGCTGGGGGCCGTTATATGAGCTCCCCAACCCTGTGGTCGTAGATCACGCCATTGGAGAGGCGGCGTCTGACGTCACAGGGTCAGCTTGTTCACACTGTGCAGGTGTGCGTGAAGCGCTACTGCACATGTGCGCTCTGACAGAGCCCATTGGCCAAGAAGACCATGCTCGTCGGTGCAAGTAGGGACAACTCAGAGAGCGTCCCTACCAGGACAAGCACAAGTCCACCAATGGGGAATGAGGACATAGAATTAAATGCATCAATGCAGTATACAATTGTGTTTTTACAAAGATACACATAAGTACACTCTGGGAAGAACTCTGGGAAAAGTCCAGAGGATCACCAAAATAAGTACACCTGTTACAGTGCCCCCAAGATGGAACGACAATGGATACACTTGTTGACACTGTTAAGGGCATAAACAGTGACACCAGGGGATGTAAAAACAGCAAAAAGAGACCCCCATAGGGGAAGGTGGGGGAAAAAGGGGGGAAGATGGGATAGGGGTGGGAAGGAAGAAGGGAGGAAGGTTCATAAGAACGGTTTATATGAAACCATCTCATTGAGGCCGGGGGGGGTGGCATCAAGATGCTCTATCCAGAGTGTTTCTCTCTGTAATATTATCCTGTCCCAGTCACCTCCCCTGGGGTTTTGTTGGACCACCTTTAGAACCAAAAATCGGACAACCGAGGTGTCATACCGGTGATGGAGTCCAATGTGTCTACCTATAGTGGTACGTTTTCCACTGCCGGAGTAACAGAGGCGGCCCTCTATCCGCTGCCTGAGTTCTCTGATGGTTTTGCCTACATAAAAGGCATTACACCTGTAAATCATCAGGTATATGACCCCCCCCTGGTGCCACAATTTGCAAAGGTTCATGGGAGGAAGTTTTCTCCATTGGGTAAAATTAATTGCTTCCCCTTAAGAACCCAGGGGCGACAAGGGCAGTCACCACACCTGAAGGTGCCATTGGGTCCTGGTCTTGGATGGTTAGTAGGTACATAGTGACTACGGGTCAGACGGTCATGTAACGAACAGGCCCTACGGAACACCAACTCAGGTGTAGGTTGCACATGTTTATTCAAAACATGATGCTCAGCAAGTAGGTGCCAATGCTTGGATAAAGATTTTGTCAATGTTTTGTGATGGGCCGAAAATGTAGTGATGAATCTAACAGAATCCTTAGTGGGTTGTGGCCTAGGGCGGTTATAGAGTAGGGAGTTTCTGGGACGTGAGAAAGCTTTGTTAAAGGCTTTTCTGAGGTTGGTACGAGAGTATCAAGTAAGGCATTGGCCTGGGTTTTGAAGTCACTTTCCAACGGACAGTTCCTTTGGAGACGCAAGTATTGCGCAAAGGATATGCTGTGCATCAGTGGCTTGGGGTGAGCACTGGTTGCATACAGCAACCTGTTTCCGGCCGTGGGTTTCCGATATAAATCGGTACCCAGCATACCGTCTGTTTGTTTGATAATGGACAGATCCAAAAATGGGATCTGGTCATTATCAAAGTGGAAAGTGAACTTCAAAATGAGATTGTTATCATCCAGGCTTTGGACAAATTGTAGTAGTCCATCCTTGGTTCCGGTCCATACCAGGAACAGATCATCTATATATCTGTACCATACGAGTACATTTTCCAGAAAATCTGTGTATCTTTCGTCCGCATGAATGTGTCTCTCCCATCCACCCAGATATAATTTTTAATAGGCCGGGGCACAGGACATCCCCATAGCGACCCCTTGGGTCTGTAGAAACAACTGATCATTGAACGTGAAGTAGTTTTTGGTCAGAATAAAGTGTAATAATTGAACGATAAAGCCATTGAGGGGCCAGGAGGTCCTTTCTTGTTCTTGCAAGAAGGATCTAGCCATCAGGACGCCCTGCTTGTGGGGGATACTCGAATACAAAGCCTCGATATCAATAGCCACGAGCAGGGCGTCCGGAGGGATCTGGATCCCCTCAAGGTGTCTCAAAAGATCTGTAGTGTCCCTAATGTATGAGGGAAGACTACGCACATGCGGCATCAAAAATGCATCCACAAACTTGCTTGCATTATCAGTCAATGAGCCTATCCCAGAAACGATGGGTCTGCCTGGGGGGTCTGAACATTCTTATGTGTTTTAGGAAGGGAATAAAAGGTAGGATTACGGGGGGAATTTGGGAAACAGGAACTCCAGAGTGTCCTTGTCAATGAGGCCTGTGAAGAAGGCCTCAGTGCAAAGGACCTGGAGTTCCGAGGCGAAGGTGGACACGAGGGACTGGGGGATGGGTCGATACCAGTTACGGTTGTTAAGAATCGTTAAGCACATGGATTGATATTGGCTATGCGTCATTAGGACGATGTTACCGCCTTTGTCTGATTGTTTAATCACAATATCAGAACATCTTTGTAAAGATTTGAGTGCTTTAGTTTAACTTTTTAGTTAGTTTGTTAAGATTAGGGGAAATGTCGTGCCACCGTTGCTGTTTGAGGTCCCTAATGGTTGCCTGTAAAAAGGCCCAAATAGCAGGGCAGGTCATTAGATCTGGCTGGGAATTTACGTGAACGTAGTCATAAAGATTTGGACACAGGTCCACGTGTGGGGGTAGTGGTATTCTGGGGTGCAGTGAGGGGAACAACCTGAGAGGACCCAGAATCCTCAACAGCATCCTCATCGTACAGGAGCATGAGGTCACGGAGCGCCCGAAACTCCTCCATACTAAAATGTTTTGTGCGCTCCGCAAGCTCACGTGGTTTTATCTATCTCTAGATAATGTCATTAATTAATATATACCATATTGCCTTTTAATTAGAGACTGTCATTTACACTCCCCCTCGTCTGCCGCAGGGAGATATTATGCTAGCCTTCTGTTGTCTACGGCCTTGACCGATCGGGTGAGCAGGTTTTCTTATCTTAAACAATGACGGTATTTCTGTATTATATCCTGTATATATTGCTTTATATGTATGTTTAGGTTTATTGTATTATTTGTTTCACAGACTACTCCTCCTGAAGAAGCGGCTTAGCCTGCAAAACTGGTAGAGGAAACATTTCATACTCCACTGCAACAGAAACTTCACGGGGTCACCCGTTAGTAGTTGTTGTTTTTTGTGGTGTATTGTTTTTAATACTTGTGTATGTTTTATATGTATTAAACCATATTTTTATATTATACTACATTGTCATTGTATCAGTACCATGATGGATAAATCTACTTTGTGTGCATCAAATGTCTCTGGAAACCCAAATGCCATGTCATCATCACTATGCTGTACATAGTCTGTGCAGAGAACAGATCTGCGGGAGGGTCCCAGCAGACTCCACCCACTACAAAAAAACTACAGGAGGGGCGGAGACGAGACCCGCCACCCTGCACAAAGTGAGAGAGCAGAGCTATGGGAGGGGCCCAGCAGGCTCCACCCACTACAGAAAACTACAGGAGGTGCAGAGACGAAACCTGTCATCCTGCACAAAGTGAGAGAGCAGAGCTATGGAAGGGGCCCAGCAGGCTCCACCCACTACTGTAAACTACAGGAGGGGCGGAGACGAGACCCGTCACCCTGCACAAAGTGAGAGAGCAGAGCTATGGGAGGGGCCCAGCAGGCTCCACCCACTTCACTACAGGGGGGGTGACAAGACCTGTCACCCCACATAAGGAGAGAGAGCAGCAGTGGGCGGTCTTTATTACAGGAAGTTTCACACTGGATGACTGCACAGATCTGGGAGAAATACACAAATCTCACGAGATTCCAGAAGAAGACACATGACCGATGGATTAGACAATATTTGTTTTTCCCCAAACTTCAGCTTTAGTTCCTCACAACTCTTTCCGACATGTTTTATTTCTGTTATTAACCACTTGCCGCCCGCCCTATTGCAAAATGATGGCGGCAAAGTGGTTTCAATATCCTGACTGGACGTCATATGACGTCTTCAGGATATTGAGCCGCTGCGCACCCCCGGGGGCGCGCATCGCGGCGATCATTGTTGCGGGATGTCAGTCTGACACCCTGCAACACCGACACTCTGACGGAGACTCTTTACCACGTGATCAGCCATGTCCAATCACGGCGGATCACGATGTAAACAGGAAAAGCCGGTGATCGGCTTTTCCTCACTCGCGTCTGTCAGACGCGAGTAGAGGAGAGCCGATCGGCTGCTCCTCTGACAGGGGGGGGGGGTTTGTGCCGATCGATTATCAGCGCAGCCCCCCCGAGGATGCCCACACTGGACCACCAGGGATGCCACCAGACCACCAGGGATGCCCACCATAAGGTATGCCACCCTAGACCACCAGGGGTGCCAATTAGAAATGCCTAATGGATGCCAATCAGTGCCAACAATGGATGCCAATCAGTGCCCACAATGGGCACCACTGATTGGCAGGCATTTTTGTTTTGAACTGATTGGCATCCATTAGTACAACACATTACAGTACAGTGCCACCTATCAGTGCCCATCCACGCCCATCCATGCCACCTATCAGTGCCCATCCGTGTCACCTATCAGTGCCTATCCGTGCCGCCTATCTGTGCCCATCTGTGCTGCCTATCTGTGCCCATCTGTGCCGCCTATCAGTGCCCATCCGTGCTGCCCATCCGTGCCCACCCGTGCTGCCCATCCGTGCCACCTATCGGTGTCCATTCGTGCCGCCTATCGGTGCCCATCAGTGCCACCTCATCGGTGCCTATCAGTGCTACCTCATCGGTGCCCATCAGTGCCACCTTATCAGTGCCCGTCAGTGCAGCCCCATCAGTGCCCATCAGTGAATGAGAAAACATACTTATTTACAAAGTTTTGTAACTGAAACAAAAAAAAACTTTTTTTTTCAACATTTTCGGTCTTTTTTTATTTATTTTTAGCAGAAAATAAAAATCGCAGAGGTGATCAAATACCACCAAAATAAAGCTTTATTTGTGGGAACAAAATGTTAAAAATTTAGTTTGGGTACAGTGTAGCATGACCGCGCAATTGTCATTCAAAGTGCAACAGAGCAAAAAGCTGAAAATTGGTCTGGGCAGGAAGGTGTAAAAGTGCCCCCCCCCCCGGTATGGAAGTGGTTAAAAACGAAAAGTATCTTTTTATGATACAAAAAAAAATCCTGTTATGTGAAGTGATATTCCTCTTCTGAGAAGAATCAGATTTACTGCACATTTCTCCGCAAAAAAAACAAACCAAATGTTTTATTTTCCCTTATTTCTCCACAAGTGATAGATAGAAGGACAATATACATTGTAACATGACACTAAGTGAACATTTTCCTCTAATGAATAAAAATGAATCATTAACCACTTGCCCTCCGGAAGATTTACCCCCTTCAAGACCAGGCCATTTTTTGCTGTATGCGTTGCTTTAACTGACAATTGCGCGGTCGTGCGACGTTGTACACAAACAAAATTAATGTCCTTTTTTCCCCACAAATAGAGATTTCTTTCGGAGGTTTTTGATCACCTCTGCGGTTTTTATTTTTTGCTCCATAAACGAAAAAAGAAAAAGCAACAATTTTGTGAAAAGAAAAAAAAAATATTTCTTACTTTCTGCTATAAAATATATCCCCCCCCCCCCAAAAAAAAAAATGGAATTTCTTCATCAATTTAGCTCATGGGAAATGTAGTTCATTTTCCTGTAGAGAGAGAGGAGAGGATTTGATGTAATCCCTGCTGTAACACCTCCTCCTTGGCAGAGCAGATGCCGTCATCTTTTGAAATATAGAGGACTTCTTCAGTGGTAAGGAATTTCGCAAATTTTAATAACTGTTTAGTGTTTTTTGTAGGGGGTGTACTAATGGGCGATTTTATTTTTGCCTATCCCAGAGTTATTCTTTAAAACTATGAGATATTTCTTGGGGCTGAAGTTCCTCTGAGCTCCACTAGGTGGTAATCTCCCGTATGCTATGACAGAAAGTCTATATGGAATAGGAAAGGAAGTGATGTCAGGCACAGATAGGAAGTGATGTCAGGATAATACAGGAAGTGATATAAGGCTACGGATAGGAAGTGATGTCAGGATAATACAGGAAGTGATATCAGATACAGATAGGAAGTGATGTCAGGATAATACAGGAAGTGATATCAGGTACAGATAGGAAGTGATGTCAGGATAATACAGGAAGTGATATCAGGTACAGATAGGAAGTGATGTCAGGATAATACAGGAAGTGATATCAGATACAGATAGGAAGTGATGTCAGGATAATACAGGAAGTGATATCAGGTACAGATAGGAAGTGATGTCAGGATAATATAGGAAGTGATGTCAGGATAATACAGGAAGTGATATCAGGTACAGCTCCACTAGGTGGTAATCTCCCGTATGCTATGATAGAAAGTCTATATGGAATCGGAAAGGAAGTGATGTCAGGCACAGATAGGAAGTGATGTCAGGATAATACAGGAAGTGATATAAGGCTACGGATAGGAAGTGATGTCAGGATAATACAGGAAGTGATATCAGATACAGATAGGAAGTGATGTCAGGATAATACAGGAAGTGATATCAGGTACAGATAGGAAGTGATGTCAGGATAATACAGGAAGTGATATCAGGTACAGATAGGAAGTGATGTCAGGATAATACAGGAAGTGATATCAGATACAGATAGGAAGTGATGTCAGGATAATACAGGAAGTGATATCAGGTACAGATAGGAAGTGATGTCAGGATAATATAGGAAGTGATGTCAGGATAATACAGGAAGTGATATCAGGTACAGATAGGAAGTGATGTCAGGATAATATAGGAAGTGATGTCAGGATAATACAGGAAGTGATATCAGGTACAGATAGGAAGTGATGTCAGGATAATACAGGAAGTGATATCAGGTACAGATAGGAAGTGATGTCAGGATAATATAGGAAGTGATGTCAGGATAATACAGGAAGTGATATCAGGTACAGAAAGGAAGTGATGTCAGGATACTAAAGGAAGTGATATCAGGCACAGATAGGAAGTGATGTCAGAATAATACAGGAAGTGATATCAGATACAGATAGGAAGTGATGTCAGGATAATACAGGAAGTGGATGTCAGGCGCAGATAGCAAGTGATGTCAGGATAATACAGGAAGTGATATCAGATACAGATAGGAAGTGATGTCAGGATAATACAGGAAGTGATATCAGGTACAGCTAGGAAGTGATGTCAGGATAATATAGGAAGTGATGTCAGGATAATACAGGAAGTGATATTAGGTACAGAGAGGAAGTGATGTCAGGATACTACAGGAAGTGATATCAGGTACAGATAAGAAGTGATGTCAGGATAATACAGGAAGTGGATGTCAGGCGCAGATAGCAAGTGATGTCAGGATAATACAGGAAGTGATGTCAGGATAATACAGGAAGTGATATCAGGTGCAGATAGGATGTGATGTTAGGAATTCATAGGAAGTTATCACAGGTTCAGAGAAAAGGTGATGTCAGTTAGAGACAGAATGTGATGTCAGTTACAGACAGTTACTGACAGGAAATTAAGTCTGTATGTGTTCTGATAATTTCTTTTGGTAAAATAAATCCCAATAAGCTTATATTGATTTTTTTGCGCAGAATTTACAGCGTCTACAAACTATGGGATATATATTTTTTTTTAAATCACTTTTTTCTTACTAATACTGGCGGCGATCAGCGACTTATAGCGGGACTGCGATATTGTGGCGGAAAAGTCAGACACTAACTGACACTTTTTGACTACCAGTGACGGTAATACAGTAATCAGCGCTAAAAAAATATGCACTGTCACTGTACTAATAACACTGTCTGGGAAGGGGTTAACATCAGGAGCGATCAAAGGGTTAAATGTATGCCTAGGTTGTGCTTACTCACTGTTGGGGAGGTGCTTTGACTAGGGAAGGCATGGATCCTTGTTCCTGCTTAGCAATAACACAGGATAAATACCTTCCCTTCTGACAGAAAGACAATCTGCCTTGTTTACATGTGACATTGAGTCCGTGGTACCCGCCGCTGGGCTCCCGCTCTGTATAATCACAGTGGGAGCAGGTCGCCGGTAGCACGTGCATGCGCCCCAGACCCGGACGTTTTAGATCACGTACTAGGTATGTGATCTGCCACAGAGCGGCCACCCTGCCACTGTAAATGTATGGTGGGTGGTCCGAACGCAGTTAACCACTTCCAGAAAACCTCTGCAGCTGTACGTCGGTATTTTGACGTAGAATACCGGGATTAGGGCAGCAAATAGCTACCCTAACCTCAGAATTTTCTGAAACGACGGTCGGTCCTCTTTAAGATAAAAGTGGTCTCCGCAGCGGATTCGCTGCAAGATCACTTTTATCAGCGGCAGGAGAGGTGCCCACCCCCCTCCCGCCGCGTTCCGGTCATCTCCGCCGCTTACCGGAGCCGCCCGTAGCGGCTGTGAGTCGAGTGAGGAAATTATGACTCGACTCAATGACGTTGAATGACTGAAGCGACGCCAACGTCACTTCCCCCCAACGGCCTTAAAGGGGAAAAAAATGTTATTGAGGAAAATGTTTTGTAGCGGGGTCCTCAAATAGATGGGATACACCTGGGCAATAGTGTGACCCAGGTGTATAATTGTGTTAGGATTCAGACCCCTTTTTATCTCGTGGAGGATTGGAGGATGTAATATTCTCCTTTGCCTGTGGGTGGCGAGGTACCCGCAGGCTTCAGGTAGAATCATCTTCGCAGTGCTCCCTGTTTTGTCCCTTCCCGGAGATGGTATGGCTGGGGCGGGGAACCCGCCGGGCCGTTGAAGGGAGGAGATAAAAGGGGGAGACGCCCTTACCACGCGGTGGTGGTCATCGTCGTCTGGCGGAGAAGGAGGTCCTCGGAGGAGGAGGGCTGCGGTCCGCACCCAGGGCCCTTAGGCCTGGGTGCGGAAGATCCAGGAGTCTGGTCCAGGTGCCCATGGCCTGGTCCGGAGTCATGTTGGCGTCCATCCCAGGCACCTTTAGCCTGGGGTGAGGTACTATCGAGGAGGCCTGGGGCCCAGTACCTTCGACTGGGTCCCGCTAGGGTGGACTGTCCGAGGGTCCCTGAGCGGAGGGACTCGTACCTGAGGTGAGGAGGCCGGGGAGGTTACCCACTGAAGACCCGGAGCAGCACCAACCCGGTGACGGTGGGCCTCTGGGAACTCTCTTGGGAGGACACATCCCCTGATAGGGGCCACAGCGTATCGAAGAGGGCTCCATTGCTGTTCATAGGGGTTGCTAGAAGAGACCCTATCTTTAGAACTTAAACTTTAGGAAGTGCCTCGATCTGCTCATCCCAACGTTGGAAAGGTTATAGGTCCCAACCAGTCTGCTGCAAGAAGAACTGTTTATCGTGCTTTGCTATTGGAGTGCCAAATAAACAAGTGTTGGACCTTTCTTCGGTGTGTGAACTCCAGTTACTGGAAGCAAAGGGGAGGCGGGTGAGCTTGTGGTTACAGACTCAGTGCATTCACAGAACACACCGGCCCGAGGAAACATCAGGAAGTGGCCTTCACCTCCCTACTACAATGGGGAGGACATGGGCCGTGGCGCATCTCACTCTCACAACCCCTAGACATGAGTTGGTGTGTAAAACCGATAAAGAAGAAGAGAGGGTGAGGCCGCTACACGTGGGGGCTCGTCAGTCCGGGATAGAGTGTGTTCTAAAGATGGACTTGAGAATGTCTACATTTGAACTTTGCTGCCCAGAGGAGTTCCGAGCAGATCGGCCATATTACTGGCCAAAGTGCGTCCCTGCTCGGAGTTGTGGAAATGACCCTAACACGGGAAAGGCCCATGCGGAGGAGCGGAAAAAGGGAGAGGTCCAGCCGTGTGACGTACTGCACGTGGGGACTGTTAACGCACTGCGCCACGAGGCACCCCATGGCGACATCGTTCGTGGGCGGAGTCAAGAGGAAGCCCGCGAAAATGTACAGCTCATGGGAGGAGTCTGGCCAAGTGTGGGGATACACGTGGAGACTCCGGCGCGGGGTCAGTGCATGATGGAGCAGCAGATAGTCGGGATGACCTCAAGTGCCCCGTGGGTTATGGTTCCTCACCCCACGAGAATGACTTCTTTTGCTGTCCCCATCACAGACACGGGGATAAGACTTAGGCCCAAGGGTGGTTGGCTCTGTACACTTGCAGAGACACGGAGGCCCTCGGTGTGATCTGTCCCGGCTGCTCGGGACTGGTGGTCACCCTGAAGCCATTCGGGCGATGTGGGGAGTGCAGAGAATTCCTTTTTGAGGTCGAGTCGTCCACAGCAAGGCCCCGGGCCCTTCGCCTCAACCGCCTCACGGGTACTGCTACTCCAGAAGGGGAGATCAAGGCCTTTGTCGAGGTTCCTGTGCGCGCTGACCAGGGCGATGGACTGCCCAACAGAGAAAAATCCGAGGATGCTGCCTCGGTCGCCACAAGTTCTCTGCTCCCACCACCGAAGAGGAAAGTTGGCCTAGTACAGGCATCCTGTGGACGTGGTCGAGCTTCACCCCACTGCTTGCCTGGCCTGGATGGCGCCGGTCGAGAAGGAAGTCCCGGACATCCCAGTCTTCTACAAGGGTCAGGTGAGCCAGGGGCTGGGACTGTGGTGGTGGTTGGAGGTGTCGGGGGCCCATTGGAGGTGGAGACCCCCAGGGAGGTAGATTCTGTGTCCACCGGAAGATATCTGCCTGCGGAGATGTATGACACCTCCGACCTAGAGTCGCTGTCTGATTGCGGAGATGATGGCGAGATAGACGAACTGTTCAGCCGCAAGGGCTGGGATAGAGTGCCACTTCTTGCTTCCCGTGCGGTACGGGATTCACCGATGTACACAGGAGACAGCACGCCTCGGGTGGAAGACCCGCAGCTTACGAGGGAACCTACCCCTCCACCTGTGTCCTCATCTACTGTTACCTCACCTACTTTGGTTGTGGGGGCACCCCGCGCTTCTCTGAGAGCGCCGAAAGTCAGTTTCAGGGAGCTGGTAAAGGCACCTCGGCATCCGGAAGCTATTGTGCTGCCTGGAACTGGAGAGAAAGCCACTATGCCACCTTTGGCCCGCTTGCAGAGACTGTTTTGCCACAAAGTAGCTCGGGAATATGGGTGGGAGTATCCGTATCTACCCCGGGACTTGCTGTATGAGGTGGAAGTCTGGAGAACAAGATGGTATGACGAGTTTGTGTGGGACAAGTTGAAGGTGCCTCATGCTCGTAGGTACCTGGAATGTGTGCCGGCAGTGTCTAAGAGGTTTGAGGATTGCAAAGCTGAATGGAAATTGGGGCGCCATATCCATGCTGACAAGATAGTCATTTGCAGAAGAGAAGGAGAAGATGTCGAGTATTCGATAGAGGCATTTGACAAACACCTGAAACCCCTGTACCTGCCGGATCCAAAGTTTTACTTATAGGAGAAAAGAACTCCTGTTTATTTCCTTTGTGCACTTGAACTTTCTGGAAGAGCCATTCCCAGACACCCAGGACTGTGCCCTGCTTTTGTTTTTGTTTGGGTTTTTCTTTTTTCTCGTTGGAGACTTGGGGACTGTTGTGTTTTCGTGTTTCCCCTTTTCTTCATGTGCCAAAGGCAAGGACATTTGGGAATAGTGGCAGAGTAGGGAAAAGCTGGAAGAACGAAGATTCGTTGAGTGTCATGACCGCGGCGTTGTCACCAGGTGGCAGTGTTGCGCAACAAATGTTTGAAAATGTTTCACACACACATCACCTTGCTTGTTGGAGTGAGTGGGTCTCTCGGCTGACGGGCCCACTCATCCCAAATGACACGAAATTATGGTAGGATGCAGGAGAATCGTCAATCAAGATCATTAAGAGTGGGTGGCTCTTAGACAGTGTGGGAGAGGGGTTGTGACTATGCAAATGTTTAAAGTGTTTTATGACATAAGTTGTTTTGTATGTTCCCCATTCCCTGAGCAGGTCTTGGCACTTGGGAAATTTAGAGGAACTGCTTCAGGGGTTTCACTCCATGCCACCACTTATGGGAGGCATGGGTGTGCACCTGACGCTGGGGACCAGCGTCAAATTACAGGGGGGAGTGTGTAGCGGGGTCCTCAAATAGATGGGATACACCTGGGCAATAGTGTGACCCAGGTGTATAATTGTGTTAGGATTCAGACCCCTTTTTATCTCGTGGAGGATTGGAGGATATAATATTCTCCTTTGCCTGTGGGTGGCGAGGTACCCGCAGGCTTCAGGTAGAATCATCTTCGCAGTGCTCCCTGTTTTGTCCCTTCCCGGAGATGGTATGGCTGGGGCGGGGAACCCGCCGGGCCGTTGAAGGGAGGAGATAAAAGGGGGAGACGCCCTTACCACGCGGTGGTGGTGGTCGTCGTCTGGCGGAGAAGGAGGTCCTCGGAGGAGGAGGGCTGCGGTCCGCACCCAGGGCCCTTAGGCCTGGGTGCGGGAGATCCAGGAGTCTGGTCCAGGTGCCCATGGCCTGGTCCGGAGTCATGTTGGCGTCCATCCCAGGCACCTTTAGCCTGGGGTGAGGTACTATCGAGGAGGCCTGGGGCCCAGTACCTTCGACTGGGTCCCGCTAGGGTGGACTGTCCGAGGGTCCCTGAGCGGAGGGACTCGTACCTGAGGTGAGGAGGCCGGGGAGGTTACCCACTGAAGACCCGGAGCAGCACCAACCCGGTGACGGTGGGCCTCTGGGAACTCTCTTGGGAGGACACATCCCCTGATAGGGGCCACAGCGTATCGAAGAGGGCTCCATTGCTGTTCATAGGGGTTGCTAGAAGAGACCCTATCTTTAGAACTTAAACTTTAGGAAGTGCCTCGATCTGCTCATCCCACCGTTGGAAAGGTTATAGGTCCCAACCAGTCTGCTGCAATAAGAACTGTTTATCGTGCTTTGCTATTGGAGTGCCAAATAAACAAGTGTTGGACCTTTCTTCGGTGTGTGAACTCCAGTTACTGGAAGCAAAGGGGAGGCGGGTGAGCTTGTGGTTACAGACTCAGTGCATTCACAGAACACACCGGCCCGAGGAAACATCAGGAAGTGGCCTTCACCTCCCTACTACAATGGGGAGGACATGGGCCGTGGCGCATCTCACTCTCACAACCCCTAGACATGAGTTGGTGTGTAAAACCGATAAAGAAGAAGAGAGGGTGAGGCCGCTACAGTTTTATTTGATTTTTTATTATTGCATTTAAGTGTGTAGCGGCCTCACCCCTCTCTCCCCTTCTCATGCTCGGCTTGTCTTTCTTCGTCTAGGGGTCTCAGTGCTAGGGGGAGGGATGAGATACACCACGGCCCATGTCCTCCATAGCTAAGAGGTGAAGGCCAGAAGATTGGGTTTTGTGTAGGTGTCCTAGAGTCAAGTCCAGTCCTTCGTCCCTGACTCCTTTGCTCCTAGTAACCCAAGTTCCACACAGTGAATAGGTCCAACTCAGTTTTATTCTTCTTGCCAAGCAATAAAACTGTTTCTTTTCTTTGGAAAATGAGGACAGATCGAGGCACAATCCTTTCCCTTCTGCTGCTGACCACTGTGCTGTCACCAGTGGTGGATAGTCACTGCCACTGACTAAGTGATATAGAACATGAATTACCTTCGCTCGCTCAGCCCCTGTCAGAGGAAGAAATCCATCCAAGGGAGAAACCGGAGGCCTCTCTGTCACCAGCGATGCTGCGCCGGACTCTTCAGAGAAGTTACTGCGCACCAGTCCTCACGAACTCAGACACGGGCACCCAAGGCATTAGGGCCCCCTCGGATTCCTCCACCCTCGCGGAACTCAGTCGAAGGTACTGAGCCCCAGGCATCCGCCATAGTACCTCACCCCAGGCTAAAGGTGCCTGAGATGGACTCCATCTCCGCTCCGGCTAGGTCAAGGGCACCTAGGCCTGGAACACCGGAACGCCAACACCCAGGCTGAAGGTGCCTGGGTGCGGCCGCATCTTCTGGCTCCAGACTCTAACCCCGTGATCAGGGCATCCGCCCCTTTTATGACCTCTCCCTTCGCGCCATAGCGGGTTCCCCGCCCCGCTGTACCAGCTCCAGGGGAGGACAGAAAGGCACAGTCTTGTGGTGCGAGCCCAGCCCCGGCCCAAGGCAACAACGCCACCTGTAGGCCGGCGGGAACCTCACACCTCCAAGACTCACAAAGGGAACCTTGAATTTCCTAACAATCAGGGCATCTGGGTTACACTACCTTCCAGATGCTTCCCCTAAATTCAAGTACCCGCTACAAGTGTAACTATGAGATGTGAGGTCTTTTTGACCCCAGAGCTCACATTAAAAAGGGCCTGTCATGCTTTTTTTTCTAATACAAGGGATGTTTACAAAAGTGATCCAAAAAATGTTTTTTTAAGGAACAGCGTAAAAAAAAAAAAAAAAAGAAAGTAAAATAAATAAGAAAAAATAAATAAAATTAAAGCGCCCCGTCTCGCCGTGCTCGCGCGCAGAAGCAAGCACATACGTAAGTCGCACCCGCATATGTAAACGGTGTTCAAACCACACGTGAATTATCGCCACGATCGTTAGAGCGAGATCAATAATTCTAGCCCTAGGCCTCCTCTGTAACGCAAAACTGGTAACCTGTAGAGATTTTTAAATGTCGCCTATGGAGATTTTTAAGGGTCAAAATTTGTCGCCACTCCACGAGCGGGTGCAACTTTGAAGCGTGACGTGTTGGGTATCAATTCACTCGGCATAACATCATCTTTCACAATATGAAAAAAAATTGGGCTAACTTTACTGTTTTCTTATTTTTTTCTAAAAAAAAGTGTATTTTTTCCCAAAAAAATTGCACTTGTAAGACCGCTGTGCAAATACGGTGTGATATAAACTATTGCAACGATCGCCATTTTATTCTCTAGGGTGTCTGAAAAACTGTAAACAACAAGTTTGAAAAATAGGCCCGTCCTTAAGTGGTTAACAAGGTGCAAAAAAAAAAAAATCAGCTGGCTGGCCAGGGGGGGGGGGGGGGGGGTAGTATACAACCCCTCCCTTCTATGCCAGGCCACATGAATGCTCAGAGTGGATACTTGCAGATATTTTCCATTACACACTTCAAGTGGTACTAAACCCGAAATTAAATATGTAAAATATTGCAGCTTGTGGTGGCTGCATTTGTTTTATTTTATTTTAGTGTTTTATTATCAGTCTGCCAGAAAGTTCATTTACCAGAACAAGCTGTCCTGCAGATGTAGCGGTTACAGGTATGAGACAAACCATTTACCACTGACAGGGGCATGGGCGTCCGCTGAACTTTTTTCGGGGGGGGGGCATCATTTTAAGGTCATCCATGCTCGGTCCATTTTTGACAATGTCATGAAGGGGAGGGGCTTAATCATTATCACATAAAGCGCAGGCATGCAAAGGTTTGAGAAACCTGATGCAACTATCAAGCAACTAGCAGCGCCCCTGCTCCATTTACCAGAGAACTTGGCAGCGGCGCCGTGACAGGGAGAAGAGAGCTGCGGGCTGTCTGTATATCTCCCCCGATCGCCCCCATCCCCCTTTCTGTCAGCCGAAAAGAGAGAGAGAGAGAGAGAGAGAGCAGCTCTAATTGAATTTGCCGCGCCGCCGCCTTGCTTCCTGCCCGCTGCCTGTTTTCCTCCCCGAGAATCACGGCACTGGATTCCAGGGGGGGCAAACGCCCTCCCTTGCCCTATGGAGTGGACGCCCATGGACAGGGGTGCTTACAATGATCAGCTTGTAAGCAGGTTGCCTACTGTGCTCATTTTAGCCAGACTAGTGTAGCTGCCCAGGTTAAGGGGGGGGGGGGAAGGGTTAACTCTGCTTTGCATCCCCTGCTCAAATTTTTTAGGCTTTTGGGATCCAGTGTTGTGGTTTCAGACATTAATGAAGAATTTGGGAGAACAGATACTGATTTCAGAGAATTTTGTTTGTTAAATAAATGTGTATTGCCTGATGACAAACAACGATGGTGGACATGGCTTTAGAAGGATAAACCTTAAAATAAATAATTTTAGGTTTTTCACAAATACCATTGAAGTAGGAATATCTGATATGACCCTGAACAATGTCTATTAATCAGTTCATAATACAATTGTGAAAATAAGAGATGAAGCACTCACATTGCCACATCCGTAGATTAGGAGGGAACAAAAAAGAAGGGGCACTTAAAACAATGGAGAAGTAGAATTTTTTTTTACAATATTTCTTGAAAAAAAGTACATAGTATACATTGTGCATTCAAAAAATAAAAAATCATATAAAATGATACAGAGTATACAGAGTATACAGCGAGCCCTTGTACATCAACGCATTTCACCGTTAGGCTTTATCAGGACACGTTCAAGGTTCAAAGATAGTAAAAGAGAAAACGGATCTCACTGCCTTGTAGTAGAGTCAACCTCATACACAGATATCCGAAAACAATGATATATCAAGATGTCTTCCAGCAAAGAGACTAGTTCCAATAGTCTGTATATAGGTAATTTAGAGACGACTAGCTCTGCTAGCATAAATAGATCACAGATCGTAAGTGGATAATTTCCAAACGGTGCAAAGCGATATCGCAAGAAGGGGACACAAGACAGATAGCCAAGCGGTGCGACGCTTGTCATTGTTTTCGGATATCTGTGTATGAGGCTGACTCTACTACAAGACAGTGAGATCGGTTTTCAATTTTTCTATCTTTGAACCTTGAACGTGTCCTGATGAAGCCTGACGGCGAAACGCGCTGATGCACAAGGGTATACTCTGTATCATTTTATTTGATTTTACATTTTTTGAATGCTCAATGTGTACTTTTTTCAATAAATATTGTAATATTTTTTTCTACTTCTCCATTGTTTTCTACGCCTATAAAGTCGGACCTAGGGTTACTTTTTAAGTACCCCTTCTTTTTTGTTCCTTCATAATACAATTGTTTACATACAGAGAGTCTCATCTTGTGTACAGAACAGGAATGTTGTGTGGTAACTGTTGATTCTGGTTCCATTTTTCCAGTTGCGTACTTTTATTTGTATTTTTTTCAGCATGGACTCTTATAAAACACATAAAATCCACTTTAATGAGGGATCTAATTCTGTTCCGAATTTGTTTGGTCCTCACACCGTACACAATAGGATTAACCAGAGGTGGTAGCATCAGGTAGACATTGGCCAACAAGATGTGAATGTGGATTGGGACATCTTTCCCGAAACGGTGGACCACCGAGGAGAGGACGACAGGGATGTAGAAGGAAAGGATGGCACAAATATGAGATGCACATGTATTGAGGGCCTTATACCGGGCTTCTGTTGAGGCCAGCCGGAACACAGCCTGAAGAATCAGGGCGTAGGACCAGATGATGAAGATCAAATCTAGCCCCACAATAACAAGGGCCACCACAAGGCCATAGATGTTGTTGAAGGTGGTATCGGTGCAGGCCAACTTCACAACAGCCATGTGCTCACAGTAGGAATGGTGGATGAAATTAGTGGAGCAGAAGGGTAGTCTTTTTATAAGGAACGGTAATGGAGTCATCAGTGCTACAGCTCTACCGATGGCCAACAGTCCGATGTTGGTAATGAGTAAATTTGTTAATATTGAATTATATCTTAAGGGCTGACAAATGGCAATATATCGATCAAAAGACATGGCTAGGAGTAGCGCAGACTCCATTATAGCAAAGGAATGGAGGAAGAACATTTGTGTGAGACAGGCCTCAAAGTAAATCTCGTGGTTGTTAAACCAAAGGATCCCCAACATCTTGGGTGTGGTTGAGTTGGACAGGACCAGGTCAATAGCGGACAACATACAGAGAAAGAAGTACATGGGTTCATGGAGAGTCCGGTCTATCTTGATGATGAAAAGAAGAGTGAAATTTCCAATAACAGATGTCACGTAGACTATGGTGAAGATGAAGGCAATGTAAAAGTAAGAGCTCTCCAGACCCGGGATGCCTAATAGGATGAAATGGGTTGGAAGCTGGTCTGAAGAGTTGGCTCCAGGCATGTCTTATCTTCAGTACATGGAAAATTTCTGATTTCTGCCATAAAATGAAAAACAATTCATAACCATAATTCTAAATAGGATTACATGAAGTACAAAAGAGAAAAGTAAACAAAAATTACCCACGTGGTCTATTCTCCTCCAAAACATCCATATTATTTTCCCTTGTGTAGCGGGTGTTTGCTTTAAGGCCCAGAGACTACCATACCCTGGATGCATTTCCCCACGCAAGGACTGCTGGGGCGGGGTATTTAACCAGGGGGCGGGCCGGAGAATTGTCTCTTTGGACACCGTCCGCCCAGCAAGCGGAACTCTGTGCTGAGTCTGCTGAAAATACAGGGCCTGAAGCCTAGGCCTGTATTATTCCAAAGAGCATTCCGTACCGACTGAGGAGCCTGAGGGACGTCGCATCCTGCTGCTGTTCTGCTACTACCAGGAGGACCGAAGACCCGGGTGTCATGGAATCTGTGTACCAAGACACAGCAACGGAAGATACGGACACGGACTGTTCCGGTTGGGTGAGAGAGCACTTGCTCATGAGAATAATACAGGATCTTTAGACCCAGTAACTGTTGTTTGGAACTAATGTTAGTGTTTGCAGTTGCACGCCGGAGGGACAGTGCATTGAATAACGCTAGTAGATTTGTTCTGGGTCACCAAGTTATCGAATTCCTTTATGCTTGTGGATTACAAATTGTTCCAGAAGTGCACCACCGTTTGCTAGCGAAGATCTTTCTCTGCAGAACTTTCACATAGTACAGTCAGGCCTGACTTAGTAGTAGCGACATTGCTGGGCGCCATTTTGCCCACGAGGGAGAAGAGCTGCAGCGGGGTCAGTTAGTTTCATGTCATAGGATTGTATATCTGTCTGTTTGCTAAAACACTCTTTCATTGCAGGGCTCTGCACATGTTTATGTATACTGTTTTATCTGCTTAACCATTATTCTCAGTAAAGTACCAGGGTTAAGTATATCAGTTGTTTGTGTCATTTACTGTGCAGGAGAAACGGTTAGTGATAGCTACACCATACACTTGTGTGTCTTTATTGTGGGATTGTGCTGCCAAGAATCACAGGTTACACAATCCCATCATCCCCTACTAACTGTGCCAAGGGAGGGTAGAGCCAATTGCCGGTGGTTGACAGTGAGTGCTACAGGGCCCGAAACAAATCATACCAGAAAACCTTTTAACTGGGGGTATCGCTACACTTAAAAGTCTCAATTGGACATCTGCACACTAAATATCTGTACATTTATCTACTATTAAACTGGTATCTGTTACCCAATGTTGTGATAAAAGAGGCACTGATTGAAACTGTCCTTGATGGCACAGTTTGAGTGCCCAACTGTTTGTAGCAATCTGGGTTTTACATGACATTAAATGACCCTTCTCACAACCAAACACTTGAAGGCCCGGTTATAACTTGATTGGTGGCTGTAGGGAACTCCTTTGTACTGACACATCAGAATTTCTCTGTATGTGATAGATAGTAAGGATCCCACAGTAGATATGTGGGAATTAATCTCCTTCATCAGGTAAAGGGGTCCCTAGATCACCAGACATACAGCAAGTCCATGGGGTGAATACCTGAATGCAGGGCCTTTTTTCAGCGGGAATGTGGGGGAACACATTTCCGGCACCTTCAGCCCTAAATGTATGTAATGGCAAGGGGTTCAGGGGTGTGCAGAAAGGTCTATTGATGCTGGCTGCTGGGGGATCTATTGGTGGAGGGGATCTATTTTCCTGGCAAGGTCTATTGTTGCTGGGGGATCTATTGTTGCTGGGGTTCGATTGTTGTTTAGAGGGATCTACTGTTGGGGGAATGGTCTTCGGCTGCTGGGGGATCTGTTGCTGTCTATTGTTGTGGGGGGGGTTTGTGGGGGTCCATTGTTGCTGGGGGGGATCTATTGGTGGAATCTCTTGTTGCTGGGGGGGTGTTCTATTGCTGCTGGCTGCAGGGGATCATTAGCAAATTCCATACAAATTACTTCCATAATAATTCTTGGCTCTGGGGCAGTACTGAGACGTGGTAGCATTTTGAGCGCACCCCCCGGGCCCTGCATTCTGAGCGGGTAGGAGTTGAAACCAAGGGATGGCGCTCAGGGGTAGGTAGGGGGGAGTTCTCGCACCTATTCCCCGAGAAAAAAAGCGTTGCCTGAATGTAAACCTGAAGTCCTGATCAGGAATTGCATTGTGAGCTCTGATAATAGAAGCAAGGGGTCATTTATACTGAACTAGGCCACATCCAGTCCAGGGATTCTCACCCACCACCAGCACCTGACCTCACAAATGAGCACATATTTCCACAGACACCCACCAAAATCTTGTGGAAAGCCTTCCCAGAAAATTGGAGAATGGTATAGTCATAAAGAGGCCAAATCTGTATTAATGGCCGTGGGGGGGGGGGGCAACTTCATAAAAATGGCCATAGGCAGGGGGGTACCTCCATGGTAATGTCCATTGGGTTGGGGTAATTCCACATTAATGATCATGGGAGATAATTTCATAGTAATGACCATGGAGTGGGAGTAATTTCATAATAACAGCCATGGTTTTAGAATGGGATGTCCAACAACCTCATGGAGGTGTGATAGTCAAAAAAAAAGTAAAATGGAGGGGAAGATGGTGGCTATCAATGCATCAAAGACCTCTGGACATAGAAGAGTTAAACCAAAGTAGAAATATTACATTCTGGATATTAATGGCAGTATGAAAACAGTAAAGAGACACATAGATAAGATGGAAGTGACTGTACACCATGTATGATGTATGTACAGTGTGGTGTCTGTATGGTGGGGTGTGGTGTCTGTATGGTGTTGGAAGGGGGCTGTAGGGTGCTGTAGGGTTCTATATGATGTCTTTATGATGGTATTAGATATCTGCACCCTCCTGTCCCATGTAGGCAGCTCGCTCACCTGTATCAGATCCCGGGACAAGTGGGCAGTGCTGAGGTCACACTAAGTCTGATGCTGATCTCAGGCAAGTCTTTATAGGTAAGCCGGGACATCTTAGTGACACCTCCGGGATTTAAAAGGTGACATGGAAGCAATTAATATCTGTCACTGGGGACATGGGCAATGAAAGTCAATCTCCTTCTGGATTATAAACCTCTAGAAACATACACTAATTATCTTCTCACAGATAATTAAAATATTTCCTAAAACAGCAAAGCCAAAAAGTATTCATCCCCCTACTTTACATTAACCCTTCATCACCTGATGTCATTGACTTCTAAATGCCCAGATGACACTCAGCCATCATTTTCAAATATGCTTACCGAGGAGAGTCATCTGCGATGAGCGACTTATACAAACTATTTGAAGAATCCACCCAGTCCACTTCTGTGATCTGATCCATTATTTTTGGATGTCTGCTGTTCCATTGACTTATTTTTTGTGTGAACTGTGACAAATGACCCCAGTGGTAATACTAGCTGGAGTATATGTGCCTCCAGGCCATGGTTATAATATGCTATGGCTCTAGAAGGGGACAGAGAGAGTCTTATTACTGCTCTGGGGCCTAGCCAGGGAAAGTGTGGGTGAGTTCCTTGGCCAAGGGAAGAGTTAGTGGTTTCCCTGGCCAGGGAAAGAGTAGGTGGGTTCCCTGGCCAGGAGAAGTGTGAGTGGGTACCCTGGCCAGGAGAAGTGTGAGTGGGTACCCTGGCCAGGAGAAGTGTGAGTGGGTTCCCTAAAGAGGAATGGTGTGAATGGGTTCCCTGGCCAAGAGAAGAGTGCGTGGGTTCCCTGCTCAGGAGAAGTGTGAGTTCCCTGGCCATGAGAAGTGTGGGTGGGTTCCGTTGCCAAGAGAAGTGTGGGTGGGTTCCTGGCCATGGGAACTGTGTATGGGTTCCCTGACCAGAAGAAGTGTGGGTGGTTTCATTGGTTAGGGGAAAAGTGGGTGGGTTTCCCATGCCAGGAAAAGTGTGGGTGTGTTTTCCAGCCAGGGGAATAGTGGGTGGGATCCCCTGACATGGGAAGTGTGGGTGTGTTTTGTGGCCAGTGGAAGAGTGGGTAGGTTCCCTGGCCAGGGAAAGTGCAGGTGAGTTCCCTGGCCAGTGAAAGTGCAGGTGGGTTCCCTGGCCAAGGGGAAGTGTGGGTGGGTTCCCTGGCCAAGGGGAAGTGTGTGTGTGGGGGGGGGAGGGGTTCCCGTTCCCTTACCTGGAGAAGTGTAGATGGGTTCCCTGGCCAAGAGAAATGTGGGTGGGTTCCCTGGTCAGAGGAAGTGGGGGTGATTTCATATAGTTACACAGTTACATAGTTGGTGAGGTTGAAAAAAGTCCATTGAGTCCAACCTTTGTGTGTGCTTTTATGTTAACAGTACATTGTGTAGCGCCCCCCTCACTCCCCTCTTTCTCTCGTCTCGTCTTTCTCTTGTCTAGGGGTATCCTAGAGGGGAGGGAGCGGGGACACCACGCCTGGCCCCCACCACATGTGTCAGTGCGGTATAAGCAACGTTCTTGTATTACCTTCGGGTCAGTGTTGTGCACCTGGATCCTCCCTCCAAGAGTCACCTTGAACAATGTCTGTCAGGAAATGAGCCCCACACCATTAAAGTTCAACACTCCTTTATTCTTCTTGAATGAACACAATCAGTTGAACTCCCTTAGTAGGAACAGAACAGGAAAGGAGGTGTGGATGCGAATAGGCCCACACACAATGTAGTTCTCCACTTTCCTTCCTGAAAGTGGGTTACGGTCTCCGCACGAGGGGGAATTTCCTTCCAGGCGGTCTCCGACGAGAGGCTCACCTGTCACCGGCAATATGCTGCACCGGGTCTTCAAGTGAGGAGCTCCCCCCGGTCCATTGCGCCTTCACGGATTCGGGTACCCACTCCCGGGGTTCCCTAGGATCTCCTTCCCTCGCGGAACTCAGTGTTGGGAACTGAGCTCCGGACCTCCATCTGAGTACCTCACCCCAGGCTAAAGGTGCCTGGGATGGAACACGACCTCCGAGTGTCCTCTAGGCCTAGGCCACCCAGAGGACCGTCACGAACCACTGTCCGCAAGCTGAAGGTGCTTGGGACTCCACCTCGTGACAAAGATGGCCGGCCCCTTTATACCCTCTCCCAGCAAGCACGGCAGGTTCCCCGCCCCACCATACCGCTGCTGAGGGAGGACAAAAAGGAGGCACAGCAATGATTCAACCCCAGCCCAGGGCAACAGCGCCACCTACTGGGCTGCAGGGAATTTCACATCACCAATGTCTCTGCCAAGTTCAAATTTACACCCGGGAAAGTACATACCCGCTACACTCTCCCCCTGGTGGTTTGACACTGGTCCCCAGTGTCTGGAGTAAATCATGCCCTCAACGGCTGACATAATCCAATCCAGAAACCGACTAACAACTGCACAAAAATATAAAACTTTTAAAAAAACTATCCAACTGAAACATTGTGTCTGAGCCCTGTAAAGAAAGGGAATAAAGACAAAAGAGAAACAACAGCATTGACTCATAACTTTGAATCACATATATACATTTGACTTTTCCCACCCATCCTGACTAAGACCCACCCCATCCCCAGTAAACTTGATGGGATGTTCTCCTGCAGAGGGAAAAGAAAGGATTAATACACATAACCCTGACACCTGTATTCGTGTAATGGAAAATAAACTTCTTTCGAGAAGAAATCCCTTTTCTCCAAAGAGTGAGTGCATGAAAAGTGTCTTAACGTTGCGCAACACTGCCACCTGGTGACAGCACCGCAGTAACTGCACTCGTGGAACTTTCTTCTTTTCTTTCGGCCCTATCTACCCCAGAGTCCATAATCTCTTTCAGGAAAGTGAAAAACAACAGGAACAGTTCTTCATTCCTCTGGGCACAAAAGCAACGGGCCCCAGAAAGTTCAGCAACATGATAAGAAAGGAGTCTCTTTTCTCCTACAGGTAAAAACGGGGATGCGGCAGAACAAGTGGTTTCAAGTGCTGATCCATGGTTTCCAGATGATACTCCACATCTTCTCCTTCTTTGCGCCGGATCAACACTTTATCTGCATGGATGTGTCGTCCCAACATCCATTCTGCCTTGCAGTCTTTAAAACGTTGAGAGGCCTTTGGAGAGCATGCCAAGTACCTGCGGGTGTGGGGAACCTGAAGGTGGATCCACACAAAGTCATTGTACCAGCGCTCCCGGCACACTTCCACCTCATAAAGCAGTTCCTTCGATAAGTATGGATACTCCCATCCATAGTCTGCAGCAACCTTCTGACAAAACAGCCGTTGCAATCTCGCCAAAGGAGGCATGGTAGCTTTGTCCCCTTCACCAGGCAAAACTATCGAGTCCAGGTGGCGAGGGACCTTGATCACATCTGATCTGGGCATAGGTGCCCGCAGCAGCAGTCTCTTTTCCCCGGCCTTCGATACTGATGGCAGCGGGGATGTAGAAGCAGGCTGGGGACCGTACCTCTCTTCAGGCGCTGATGCCTCCACCTGGGGTGTACTTTCCCCTGTTGACATGGGTGGATCTCTGGCTCTCCGAGATGAAGCGAGAGGTACTTTGTCCCAGCCCTTCCCCGCAAACAAATCGTCTATGGCAGCGTCGTCTCCCATGTTCGAGAGCGACTCCAGGTCAGAGGTGTTACACTCCTCCGCGGGTATGTAGCCGGTTGTAGAAACTGAGCCATCACCTCCCGCGGATTCGCTAGGCCATGACTTTCCGACACCTCCGCCCACACACCAAGTCTCCTCGCCTGGCTTACCTCGACCTTTACTTGAAGCGGGACGTCCGGAACTCTTGTCAACGGATCCATCCAGGCCGGGCGTAAGCGGGCGAGACAGTCCACCACAACCGCTGGTCAGGGCTACCATGCCGGTCTTTCTCTTTGGTGGCGGACGCTGCGAGACAGTGGTGACCGAGTCAGCATCCTCGGATTTCTCCCATTGGGGTTTTACGACCTCCTCCGCGGTCGTTGCAGTGTGCGTAGGGATGGCTCTCACAGCAGTGATTCCTCCTCTCTGAGTGGTGTTTTCTGCAGCACGGCCGGGGTATATGGTTCTCGGCCTCTCCACCACCGGATCCACTTCGAACAGGAACTCCCCACAGGCCTCACATCGCCCGAATGGCTTCAGCTGACACACCAGTCCTGAACAGCCGGGACAAATCACACCCAGGGCCTCAACGTCCATGCACGAGTACAGGGCGAATCGACCCCTTGGCTTTAGCCGGATCCCTGTATCTGTTACCGGAGCAGCAGCAGTCAATGTCGTGGTGGAAGGGTGAACTGGAATCCACGATGTATGTCCGAACATGGCGACCTGTTGCTGATCCATTGCACACTGCAGAGTTTTTGCGCCAATGTCCCACGTGTAGTCCTTCACACGTATTGGACTTCTCCCCTTTGCTCCAGTTCGCGGGCTTTTCCTCTTTTCTGAGTCTGAGTCACGCCCACGAACTAAGCGATGGGGGTGTGCCTGGTGGCGCAGTGCAATAGAAGCCCCCTGTGTACTTCACACGGCTGAACTTCCCCCTCTTTCCACTCTTCTGCGCAGGCCTTTCCCTTCATTGGGTCATGTCCACGACTTCGAGCAGGGATGCACTTCGGCCAATGAAGGCCTGCCTATTCGCTTAACTCTTCCAACAGACACGTTCAATACTGTGGTGCACAAACACTATACCGGACCCGAGCCCCCACGTGTAGCGCCCCCTCACTCCCCTCTTTCTCTCGTCTCGTCTTTCTCTTGTCTAGGGGTATTCTAGAGGGGAGGGAGCGGGGACACCATGCCTGGCCTCCACCACATGTGCCAGTGCGGTATAAGCAACGTTCTTGTATTACCTTCGGGTTAGTGTTGTGCACCTGGATCCTCCCTCCAAGAGTCACCTTGAACAATGTCTGTCAGGAAATGAGCCCCACACCATTAAAGTTCAACACTCCTTTATTCTTCTTGAATGAACACAATCAGTTGAACTCCCTTAGTAGGAACAGAACAGGAAAGGAGGTGTGGATGCGAATAGGCCCAGACACAATGTAGTTCTCCACTTTCCTTCCTGAAAGTGGGTTACGGTCTCCGCACGAGGGGGAATTTCCTTCCAGGCGGTCTCCGACGAGAGGCTCACCTGTCACCGGCAATATGCTGCACCGGGTCTTCAAGTGAGGAGCTCCCCCCGGTCCATTGCGCCTTCACGGATTCGGGTACCCACTCCCGGGGTTCCCTAGGATCTCCTTCCCTCGCGGAACTCAGTGTTGAGCTCTGGACCTCCATCTGAGTACCTCACCCCAGGCTAAAGGTGCCTGGGATGGAACACGACCTCCGAGTGTCCTCTAGGCCTAGGCCACCCAGAGGACTGACACGAACCACCGTCCGCAAGCTGAAGGTGCTTGGGACTCAACCTCATGACAAAGATGGCCGGCCCCTTTATACCCTCTCCCAGCAAGCACGGCTTTCCCCGCCCCACCATACCGCTGCCGAGGGAGGACAAAAAGGAGGCACAGCACACAGCAATGATTCAACCCCAGCCCAGGGCAACAGCGCCACCTACTGGGCTGCAGGGAATTTCACATCACAAATGTCTCTGCCAAGTTCAAATTTACACCCGGGAAAGTACATACCCGCTACAATTGTATACCCCTGTATGTTGTGGTTGTTTAGGTGCCCATCCAATAGTTTTTTTGAAATTATAGATGTTCCCCGCTGAAACCACTGCTTGTGGAAGGAAATTCCACATCCTTACTTCTCTTACAGCTAAGAACCCTCTACGCCGTTTAAGGTTAAACCGCTTCTCTTCTAATTTTAGTGAATGGCCACGTGTGTTATTAAATTTCCCTGGTAAGGGGACTGGTGAATGGGGTCCCAAGCCAGGAGAAGTGTGGGTGGGTTTCCTGGCCAGCGGAAGTGTGTGTGGGGGTGGGTTGGTTCCCTGACCTGGAGAAGTGTAGATGGGTTCCCTGGCCAAGAGAAGTGTTAGTGGGCTCCCTGGTCAGAGGAAGTGGGGCTGGGTTCCCTGGTTAGTGGAAGAGTGTGTGATTTCCCTGGCCAGGGGGCCGGTGAATGGGGTCCCAAGCCAGGGGAAGAGTGGGTCGTTTCTCCAGCCAGGGGAAGAGTGAGTGGGTTCTCCAGCCAGGGGAAGAGTGAGTGGGTTCTCCAGCCAGGGGAAGAGTGAGTGGGTTCTCCAGCCAGGGGAAGAGTGAGTGGGTTCTCCAGCCAGGGGAAGAGTGAGTGGGTTCTCCAGCCAGGAGAAGAGTGAGTGGGTTCTCCAGCCAGGGGAAGAGTGAGTGGGTTCTCCAGCCAGGGGAAGAGTGAGTGGGTTCTCCAGCCAGGGGAAGAGTGACTGGGTTCTCCAGCCAGGGGAAGAGTGACTGGGTTCTCCAGCCAGGGGAAGAGTGACTGGGTTCTCCAGCCAGGGGAAGAGTGACTGGGTTCTCCAGCCAGGGGAAGAGTGACTGGGTTCTCCAGCCAGGGGAAGAGTGACTGGGTTCTCCAGCCAGGTGAAAGAGTTAGTGGGTTCTCCAGCCAGGGGAAGAGTGGGTGTGTTCTCCAGCCAGGGGAAGAGTGGGTGTGTTCTCCAGCCAGGGGAAGAGTGGGTGTGTTCTCCAGCCAGGGGAAGAGTGGGTGTGTTCTCCAGCCAGGGGAAGAATGGGTGTGTTCTCCAGCCAGGGGAAGAATGGGTGTGTTCTCCAGCCAGGGGAATAATGGGTGTGTTCTCCAGCCAGGGGAAGAATGGGTGTGTTCTCTAGCCAGGGGAAGAATGGGTGTGTTCTACAGCCAGGGGAAGAATGGGTGTGTTCTCCAGCCAGGGGAAGAATGGGTGTGTTCTCCAGCCAGGGGAAGAATGGGTGTGTTCTCCAGCCAGGGGAAGAATGGGTGTGTTCTCCAGCCAGGGGAAGAATGGGTGTGTTCTCCAGCCAGGGGAAGAATGGGTGTGTTCTCCAGCCAGGGGAAGAATGGGTGTGTTCTCCAGCCAGGGGAAGAGTGAGTGTGTTCTCCAGCCAGGGGAAGAGTGAGTGTGTTCTCCAGCCAGGGGAAGAGTGGGTGTGTTCTCCAGCCAGGGGAAGAGTGGGTGTGTTCTCCAGCCAGGGGAAGAGTGGGTGTGTTCTCCAGCCAGGGGAAGAATGGGTGTGTTCTCCAGCCAGGGGAAGAGTGAGTGTGTTCTCCAGCCAGGGGAAGAGTGGGTGTGTTCTCCAGCCAGGGGAAGAGTGGGTGTGTTCTCCAGCCAGGGGAAGAGTGAGTGGGTTCTCCAGCCAGGGGAAGAGTGAGTGGGTTTTCCAGCCAGGGGAAGAGTGACTGGGTTCTCCAGCCAGGGGAAGAGTGACTGGGTTCTCCAGCCAGGGGAAGAGTGACTGGGTTCTCCAGCCAGGGGAAGAGTGACTGGGTTCTCCAGCCAGGGGAAGAGTGACTGGGTTCTCCAGCCAGGGGAAGAGTGACTGGGTTCTCCAGCCAGGGGAAGAGTGGGTGTGTTCTCCAGCCAGGGGAAGAGTGGGTGTGTTCTCCAGCCAGGGGAAGAGTGGGTGTGTTCTCCAGCCAGGGGAAGAATGGGTGTGTTCTCCAGCCAGGGGAAGAGTGGGTGTGTTCTCCAGCCAGGGGAAGAGTGGGTGTGTTCTCCAGCCAGGGGAAGAGTGGGTGTGTTCTCCAGCCAGGGGAAGAATGGGTGTGTTCTCCAGCCAGGGGAAGAATGGGTGTGTTCTCCAGCCAGGGGAAGAATGGGTGTGTTCTCCAGCCAGGGGAAGAATGGGTGTGTTCTCCAGCCAGGGGAAGAATGGGTGTGTTCTCCAGCCAGGGGAAGAATGGGTGTGTTCTCCAGCCAGGGGAAGAATGGGTGTGTTCTCCAGCCAGGGGAAGAGTGAGTGTGTTCACCAGGCAGGGGAAGAGTGGGTGTGTTCTCCAGCCAGGGGAAGAGTGGGTGTGTTCTCCAGCCAGGGGAAGAGTGGGTGTGTTCTCCAGCCAGGGGAAGAGTGGGTGTGTTCTCCAGCCAGGGGAAGAGTGGGTGTGTTCTCCAGCCAGGGGAAGAGTGGGTGTGTTCTCCAGCCAGGGGAAGAGTGGGTGTGTTCTCCAGCCAGGGGAAGAATGGGTGTGTTCTCCAACCAGGGGAAGAGTGAGTGTGTTCTCCAGCCAGGGGAAGAGTGAGTGTGTTCTCCAGCCAGGGGAAGAGTGGGTGTGTTCTCCAGCCAGGGGAAGAGTGGGTGTGTTCTCCAGCCAGGGGAAGAGTGGGTGTGTTCTCCAGCCAGGGGAAGAGTGGGTGTGTTCTCCAGCCAGGGGAAGAGTGGGTGTGTTCTCCAGCCAGGGGAAGAATGAGTGGGTTCTCCAGCCAGGGGAAGAATGAGTGGGTTCTTCAGCCAGGGGAAGTGTGGGTGTGTTCTCCAGCCAGGGGAAGAGTGAGTGGGTTCTCCAGCCAGGGGAAGAGTGAGTGGGTTCTCCAGCCAGGGGAAGAGTGAGTGGGTTCTCCAGCCAGGGGAAGAGTGAGTGGGTTCTCCAGCCAGGGGAAGAGTGAGTGGGTTCTCCAGCCAGGGGAAGAGTGAGTGGGTTCTCCAGCCAGGGGAAGAGTGAGTGGGTTCTCCAGCCAGGGGAAGAGTGGGTGGGTTCTCCAGCCAGGGGAAGAGTGGGTGGGTTCTCCAGCCAGGGGAAGAGTGGGTGGGTTCTCCAGCCAGAGGAAGAGTGGGTGGGTTCTCCAGCCAGGGGAAGAGTGGGTGGGTTCTCCAGCCAGGGGAAGAGTGGGTAGGTTCTCCAGCCAGGGGAAGAGTGGGTAGGTTCTCCAGCCAGGGGAAGAGTGGGTAGGTTCTCCAGCCAGGGGAAGAGTGGGTAGGTTCTCCAGCCAGGGGAAGAGTGGGTAGGTTCTCCAGCCAGAGGAAGAGTGAGTGGATTCTCTAGCTAGGGGAAGAGTGGGTGTGTTCTCCAGCCAGGGGAAGAGTGGGTGTGTTCTCCAGCCAGGGGAAGAGTGGGTGTGTTCTCCAGCCAGGGGAAGAGTGGGTGTGTTCTCCAGCCAGGGGAAGAGTGGGTGTGTTCTCCAGCCAGGGGAAGAGTGGGTGTGTTCTCCAGCCAGGGGAAGAGTGGGTGTGTTCTCCAGCCAGGGGAAGAGTGGGTGTGTTCTCCAGCCAGGGGAAGAGTGGGTGTGTTCTCCAGCCAGGGGAAGAGTGAGTGAATTCTCTAGCTAGGGGAAGAGTGGGTGTGTTCTCCAGCCAGGGGAAGAGTGGGGGGGGATTCCTGGCCATGGAAAGAGTGGGTGGGTTCCCTGTCCACCACTTCATGGCAGGTTTAGGTCCTGGTGGAGAGACAGAGTGCATACAAAGTAAGCTTTTTAGGAAGAAGAGATTTTGTTTTTTTCTGGTTGTACCCCCATGAGGAATAAACTTTCCCATGATGTGTTCCACAAATATTTAAACAGAAATGCTCAGATGTGCATCCTCACATGGTGACACTGTGAATGCACTAGTATAAATGTGCCAACGTCCCGATAATTATAGAGGAACACTGATTTAAACTAAAAGATGGACTTTTAACGGCACATAGGTAAATAAGGTAAAAATCTAGGGGTTTTATTAATAGAAAAATTGTAAAATTACATTTATACAAAAAATGTCATTATAATGATCATTAGTACATGGGCCGGAGTAGTGCTAACATCTCACTTCCAAAAACTATAACAATATAAATAGGCTCAAAATTATAATAAGAGACACATATCCAACAATCAAACATTTCATTTGGTAGAACAGTTCATATAGGAAGTGGGTAGCCTTAATCCTGGGTCCGGATGTGTAGAAACGTGGTCTTGCTCTGCTCTACATGTTTTGCGTATCATAACGCTTCCTCAGGAGCATAATAATCTAAGCACATATATAAACAAAAATATATATTTTTTTTTTAAATACTAGCAGTTGACATCATTTTAATACATAAAAAGAAAAAGAACAATAATATTAAAGAACCATTGCTGACCACAGGTGGGCGGAACACCCATGTGCCCAACCAACAACCAAAAACCCAGATGAACCCCACCCACAAAGCTAGGGTGGTTAGGAGGACTTGTAATATGATGGAATAGTGTAGGGGGAGGGGGAGTGATAATGATAGTAGAGAGCCCCCATATGGTTCAAGGGGTGGAACAGCGAACACCAACCCAGCGAATCAGGTGTAGAAAAGGTAAAGAGAGAAATTATATATAGATAAATACTTATTTAGGTGCAGAACAGCCCTGAATACCAGTACCCTGGCGATTTGTCTATAGAAAATAGCCAGTTGGGTAAATGAGAATCTAAAAAATATATATATATAAAAAAGAAATAGTATAAACAGGATTTCCATTAGCCTTTTTGAGGTGCCTACAAAGTAGACCCGCTAGAGATAGTAAAAAGCTAGTAACACCCCCTTTAAATAATAATCTCAGAAAAAAAAGCACACATTGCTCACCATAAAAGACAACAGCGGGGTAATTTACTGGAGCACAGGCTGCTGATAAGCAGGTGAAAAGGATTTCCTTCAGGTATGTAGAGCTATGGACAACGGGGGGTATGAATCGGTGAAAGCCTGATGCATGAACTGGGCAGAAAAGTAGACTGTCCACAGTGTAAACCCCGGGCAAGGTAGCGTGACCAAGCTGAGGAAAACAGATGATGGCGGTGTTAAAAGGCTTCGGTATAATTATTATCAACAAAGCAGTTACTCAGAAAACAGCCAATGCCAAGACACACAAATGACCTTATCTCTTGAGCCAGTCGTCTACCAAGCAAGCCTGTCAGGAACCCCTCCTGTGCGCTGTTGTGTGAGAGCGATGTGTGCGTCACTCTTAAATACCCCCACACACGACCGGCGTCATCCCAGCTGGGATTGACGCCATCCCAGCCGGGATTGACGCCATCCCGTGAGGTCAAAGGCTGGCGCGTGTGCGCCGAGGACGCCGCTGACGCGGTGGACCTCGACCAATAGCGCAGCAGCGAAGCAATATTCAAAGGGCCAATAGGTGCCAGGTAAAGCGCCGAACGGCGTGACCCTGGTCGCAAACCGATCGGGGTCACGGCCCTGGAAAACCAAGCAGAGGGGGCGACAGGGTCCAAATGGCGCTAACCGTGCGGGCAGGCATAAACCGGAGGAAGGGACTCCCTCCACGGGCTCCATCCATATGTGGGCAGCAATAGACAACACAGTATGAAATAAGATAAACAACACTAAATAAAAAGATTCTAGAATGCATCTGTTCTAAGAAATGTGTACATATACATGACATGTTAAGGACAGATGCCCAGTAGTGACCCACCTGATAGACATAAACCTCCCCAACTCCCAATTGCCCAATAAAACAACTGACAAAGTTGTGGAGTAAAATTGGCCTTGCGGCCTATTTATTTAACCATTTCAAAACTTAAAATAAATAACCATTTTACATAACATCAGACAAACTTTTTCCATATCTTGGTAGTCTTGGAGGCCACGACACAGAACTTTGTCATTGGGACAAAACTTATTTAACTTTGGCCTCCAGTCGCAAGACACCGACTTGGAGACAGTACACATGTCCGCAGTGACCTACAATTTTACCCCTTCCTGGTTAAACCCTCGTTGACCGGAAGGTACCCAATAACCCCATACCACAGATGGGTACCACCATTTTACTACCGATAACCCCATACCACGGATGGGTACCACCATTTTACTACCGATAACCCCATACCACGGATGGGTACCACCATTTTACTACCAATAACCCCATCCCACAGATGGGTACCACCATTTTACTAACTATTCCAGCCTTTTTCTCCTCTTCCAGAGACCGAGCGCTGCCACAGCACGCAAGGGGTAAAACCTTACCCTTGCGCGCACCTCCAAACCCCAAAACCCTCGGAATCCTTCCTGAAAACCCAGGGCCCCGAGATCTATGCCGACAGCCATGAGGTAAACCCCATCGCTCAGCAGCTCTGTATGACTCACCACTAGGACCCCATCACAAGTAACCAATCTTCCGACTTCGCTTTCCACCCGTACTCGAGCCTTGTTCACCGTTTCCACTGACCATGCCACCGCACAGCTGTCCTGCCCACCATGCCTGACCAAACAATCCGCATCCCCGGGAAGGAAGTGCGTACTCGCAGGAAGTCAAACTTCACCTCGCATATCAGCGGATGCATAGACCTGGCCCCCCTGTCATTCCAACCCACATGCGGCACTAAAATATCCGGTGCCCTGCGAGGCTAGAGAACCATATAAACTTCCGGAAATGACTCTACTACATCCCTGCCAGGCACCCCGAGCACCGAACCTGAGCTTCATATCAGGGAAAAAACCCTGCTGCCCCCATTGGAAGTCCACCAGCCCGTATGGCCACCAAACACAGAAGAGTGACCCAGAATCCAAGCTGGCCGACCTTTCTACCTGAAACAATGAAACAGAAGGCATCTAATGATATGGAATCACCCCCCCCCCCCACACCCATATACAGAAAAGAGCCTGGAACCCACGTGGAAACCCTTATTCGTGCCCAGAGTGTGGGCAAATGGAAAGCCGAACCCTGTCAGCATACCAGCAGCCAATCCCCGTAACCCTGTTGTCAGACCTGCCCGCCCGAGCCGCCTCTGCGGCCGCCCCTATGCGGGCTGAGTGGAAGGCCTGAACCTTGTGGTGGCGACCTGTCGCCATTAAACATCTCCACAACACCACCACCAACGGAACCTGGCCGGGCTGACCCGTACTGGATCATAACTTGACCACTCCTCAATACTAGACGCATGGAAAGAAAATAATTACCCCGCCCGCAAAGGACAGATTACGGGATGCGAAACACAACGAGTCGCATGCCCTGAACCCCCGATCCGTTTCGGGCCCCCGAACCACACAACGTCCGCACACTCCACCTCATGTACCAACAGGCCCCTTTTGCCAGTATGGAAGAACTGACCAGCTCGCCAACCCTAAATGCTCTGCAACAGGCATGTGAACTGGCTGCCCGTACTAGTGAATACTCGGGCACCGAGAAGCACAGACTGCCATAGCCAAATCAAATGTGCAACATCCCCCACCGAAACCGGACGGCGCCCGTCCCAGCACCAGAGCAACTCCTGTACCCCCTAACCGCCTGCATACCCAAAGCTCCGTAATATGAGACCACAACTTGCAACTTGGACACTGGGACCAAACTATATCCCCTAGGCCTCCAGTCGCAAGACACCAACTTGAAGGCGGTACATATGTCCGCAGTACCCTAAAAAAATTTCCCCTTCCTGGTTAACCCTTGGAGAAGTAAGGGTCCCTGCACACCCGCGGCCCATGCGCCCCCCTCGCGGCTGGGGCCGCTTGTAGTTCCCCCCTGCCCGCCGCAGCCAACTTCTGCCCCAGACAGCTGAAAGGGCAAACGTCGGTGCCCCCAGCTGGGACCAAACCCGGGACTTAGCCACACTCAGTTGGAACGCACAGGGCCCAGGGACTGCGTGACGGCGGCGGCCTATGCCGACGCACGCGTGAGATACTGCACCCCCCCCCCCCCGCGGCTAGTGCCGCTTCTTGTTCCCCCCATGCCCGCCGCTGCCAGCTCCCTCCCCCAGACGGCTCCCAGGGCGGGCGCCGCTGCCCACCGCTGGGCCAAACCCGGGACTCAGCCACCCTCAGGTTGAAGGCACAGGGCTGCATGTACTCCAGCGGCCTATACCGCCGCACACGTGGGATACTGCGCCCCCCCCCTGCGGCTGGTGCCGCATCTTGTGCCCCCCATTCCCGCCGCTAACCTGCTCTCTTCCCCAGTCGGCTCCCAGGGGGACGCCGCCGCCCGCAGCTGGGCAAGGCCCCGGGACTCGGCCACATGCAGGATGCCCGCTCAGGGCCCAGGGGCTGCGTGTCAAGCTTCTTCCTCTTCTGCTGCAGGACTGACTGTACATCACTTCCTGCTCTCAGACTCTTACACCAGGGAACACCTCCAACCCCCAGGACACCCCCCTTTTCTTAAAGGGAAAACTACCTGCTTTCCTTTTGTCCTGTACTGTCCCACCCTGTCATGCCGTCCCTGCGCCTATCTGTTTCTTTCTTGCTCCGGGACTCTCTTACTATTCTTATAAACATCCAATAGTCCCTATTTGCATTATATAAAGAAAGAAAAACTAATAAAAAAAAAAATGTAAATAGAAATAAAAATCGAAGCGCTTTTGGTACATTTGTAATCTGAAACAGCTTTTTATTTTTAAAAGGGGAAATTTTTAGTATATATAAATCAGTCATGTTCTGATATGTCGAAAATGATCCACCCATTATGCATAATTGGCAGAGGACAATACTCAATATATACCTTCCATGATAGCAAAGTGTGTTTATAGATGGTCAAGTGTAAAAATAATTATAATTGTGAAAATAGTGTGAAATTAAATGTTTTTTTTTTAAAGTGTCAAAATAAAAAAAAATAAGTAAAATTAACAATAAAAAAAAAAAAAAAAAATTTACAGTGCCCCTGTCCCCGGTAGCTCGCATGCAGAAGCGAACGCATACGCAAGTTCCGCCCACATATGAAAACGGTGTTCAAACCACACATGTGAGGTGTCGCCGCGAACGTTAGAGCGAGAGCAATAATTCTAGACCTCCTCTGTAACTCAAAAATTGTAACCAGTAAAAAAATTTAAAGCGTCGCCTATGGGGATTTTTAAGTACCGAAGTTTGGCGCCATTCCACGAGCGTGTGCAAATTTTAAGCGTGACATGTTAGGTATCTATTTACTCTGCGTAACGTCATCGTTCACATTATGCAAAAAAATTGGGCTAACTTTACTGTTTTTTCTTTTTTTTTAAAGCAAGAAACAATTTTTTTTCCCTAAAAAACACGTTTGAAAAATTGCTGCACAAATACTGTGCGAGATAAAAAGTTGTGTAGCGGCCACCTCACTCCCCTCTTTGTCTCGTCTTTCTCTTGTCTAGGGGTACCTTAGAGGGGAGGGAGCGGGGAAACTACGCCTGGCTTCCACCACAGGTGTTAGTGCGGTATAAGCAACAGTTCAGTATTACCTTCGGGTCAGTGCTGTGCACCTGGATCCTCCCTCCAAGAGTCACCGCGAACCATGTCCGTTAGAAAATGAGCTCCACACCATTAAAGTTCAACACTCCTTTATTCTCCTTGTCTGAACACAAACAGTTGAACTCCCTTGATAGAACAGAACAGAAAAGGAGGTGTGGATGCGAACAGGCCCAGACACAAAGAGAAGCCCGGAGCAAAAAAGTAAAGCGACATAGGCGAAGGGCTGGGCATGACTAGGGAAACAGGGGACTGAGAGAGGGAGCCATTGGCTAAGCAGGTGGGGGGTAGGATTGGCTGAGCTGGAGTGGGGGGTAGGGCCAGAGGGCACATAAATATGTGGGGACCCCTCCCCCTGGCAACACAGCGGGGGTGAAAGTTCGCCATGTCACATGTAGAGGACTTGCTGGCCCAGCTACGGGCTGAGGCGGCGCAGCATGGCCAAGGTTGGCTCCAGGAGACCTTGGGGCCAATGCTGGCGGTGCCGGCGGCGGATGCGGCCACGAAGGGGAGGGCATCGGCGCGAGCTCGGCAATCCAAGGCGCCGGAGCGCTTCTCTCCCGACCCCCCCCACAAGCTCAGCGTCGTTCTGGGAGTCCCTATTCGAGGGCCCCTTCGGCCCCCCCCGCGAAGCGAACAGCCAAGCCGGCGGGGGGGAGCGCCGGAAGGAATCCCCATCGTGGACGGAGCTCGGCGGGCGGTCGGAAGCGGCGGGCCCCGCCCCCCATGTGACGTCACCGGGGCGGGCGCCTCGGCGGGGGAGATCGGAGAGCGCGGTGGTCGGGCCTACCACCGCGGCCGGCGACCTGGCTACAGAGATGGGGGTGCGGCACTGCGCGGCAGGAGATGGAGCGGCAGAAGATGAGGCGGAACGTGGCGTCGGTGGAAAAGCGACGCGGAAGTCGGTGAACAGGTCTGGAGGGCGGAGTCGGATGGCGTCAGGACCCGCGGCAGCCAGGGATCCTTCACCTGGTGGGCCTTCTTCGGAAGAGGACGAGTTGGCGGTTCGGTCGGAGGGGGAACTGGTGGACTCGGAGGGCGATGGCGTTCCACAGACAAGGTCGGCGGCGGTGGAGTCGGGACGATCGGATGGTGGGTCACTTCCTGGGCAGCCTGGTAAGTCAGTTTCTCATTTATTTTCCATGGGGTTCTCTGATGTGCGGCCGGCTAAGGTTGGTTCGTCAGGGGGTAATCAGGGGGTTCCCCGGGGGGAGGTTGCTGGGGCCGGTTTATTGCAGGGAGCTGAGGAGTTGGATACCGGTTTTAGGGGTTTTTTGGCGGGGATTAAGGAGCTCGTGGGTAAGTTTGAAAAACAGGGCAGTGTCCCCGTTAACCCGGCTGCGGCGTGGGTCCCGCCGCATGATGGGGATGGGGGTCTGGTGGTGGCTGCGGCGGCGCCAGCGTTTTCGGTGGCGGCGGTACAGACAACAGCAGTGGTGGACGCGCAGCAGGCTGCGGTTGGCAAAGGGGATGCGGGCAGACAGGACCTGGTTAGGTTGGCGGATTCAGCTAGAGGTGAGATGTACATTTGTTTTGCGGGGCCGCTTGGGGCGCATTTGAAGTCGGAAGTTCGGGACAAGATTTGGAAAGGTGAGTATGTGGAGATTTTCTCACTGCTTCCGCTGGGGAAGTTTAATTTAGACAGGGTCAGGCCGGACGATTCCAAGAAGGAGGATGAAGAAAAGTGTAGGTATGGCCTGATTCCGCGGACGTTCATGAATTGGCTGCAAGCCTTTGCCATCCTAGCTAGCGTAATTGGGCAAAAGGAGCCTGAACATTGTTCGGGCCTTTTTTTGCTATCAGGATGCGGTTGGAGAGGCCTATAGGGTGTATGGGGGTTCGGCTTGGTTGAGGTATGACGAGGAGTTCAGACAAAGGATGGCGGTGCGTCCAGAGTTGAGGTGGGACCACAAGGACATTAATCTGTGGATCCGTTTGATGAACGCGCCGAGGGCTCCGAATCAGTTTTTTCAGGGGGGGGGGGGGGCGGTGGATCGTCATCCCCAGGACAACCGGCCGGTAAGGCAAAAGGGGTCTGTTGGCAATACAATTCGGGATCCTGCAAGTTTGGAGGGTCGTGCAGATTCAAGCATGAGTGCTCCGGTTGTGGGGGTTCCCATGCCCTGTCCAGATGTTTTAGGCAGGGGAAGGGGCGAGCTGGGGAGTCTGCGAACAAGAGGGAGGACTCCAGTGATGGTGGCAAGGATGCGCCCGTTTCTCGGTAGGTATCCGGATAGACAGGCCGCTCACTTGTTGGAAAAGGGTTTTACGGACGGGTTCGAAATTCCGTGTGTTTTGGGGGCGATTCCACCGGTGGCTCGTAATCTGCGCTCAGCTTTGCAACACCCGGAGGTGGTTTCGGAGAAACTGCGGAGGGAAGTTGCATTGGGCCGCATCAGTGGCCCTTTTGCGGTTGTTCCACTGGCTGATCTGGTGGTGTCCCCTCTGGGAGTGGTGCCTAAGAAGGAGCCTAACAAATTTCGGCTCATCCACCACCTTTCGTTTCCAAAAGGGGGGTCGGTCAACGATGCTATCGATCCTCACACTTGCACAGTGGGTTATACGTCCTTTGATGCGGCGGTGTTTTGGGTTAGGCACTATGGGCAGGGGGCATTGATGGCAAAATCGGATGTGGAGGCGGCGTTCCGCCTGCTGCCAGTGCACCCCGATAGTTTTCGTTTTTTGGGTTGCTCATGGAAAGGCGAATTCTATGTGGATCGATGCTTACCGATGGGTTGCTCCGTATCCTGCGCGCTGTTTGAGAAGTTTAGTTCTTTTCTGGAATGGGTGGACAGGGATGTGTCGGGGGTAGGTTCGATCATACACTATCTGGATGACTTTCTCTGCGTGGGCCCAGCCTCGTCCAAGATTTGCGCGGTGCTGCTGGTGACATTGGAACACATCGCTGAACGCTTAGGGGTGCCGTTGTCGCCCGACAAGACGGAAGGGCCAAGTACGGTCATGACGTTCCTAGGGATTACGTTGGATTCGGACGCAATGGAGTGCCGCTTGCCGGTGGACAAATTGGTGGCGTTGAAGGCAGAGATCAGAGGTATGTTGGGTTTACGGAAGGTTCAGCTGAGAACGTTGCAGTCATTGCTGGGAAAGCTCAACTTCGCCTGTCGCATTCTGCCAATGGGCAGGGTATTTTGCCGACGGCTGTCGGCAAGTACGGCCGGGGTACAGTCACCGAGGCATTTTGTGCACTTGGTGAAGGCGCACAGGGAGGATCTGCAGGTATGGCATACGTTCCTGGAATCTTTTAATGGCAGAGCGTTGTGGATGACAGGCCCTGTTAGTAATTTCGACCTGGAACTTTTTACGGACGCGGCTGGCTCCGCTGGTTTTGGAGCTTTTTTCCAAGGCAAGTGGAGTGCTGGTCCATGGCCGGTGTGTTGGGTGGAAGCTGGTTTCACAAAAAACCTGGTGCTGCTGGAATTGTTTCCGGTGGTGTTGGCGGTGGAACTGTGGGGCGAGGCTTTCAGGGATCTGAAGGTACGTTTCCACGGTGACAACCTTGGGGTGGTGCAGGTGATCAACAGGGTGTCGGCTTCATCTCCTCCGGTAGTTAGGCTGCTTCGGCATTTGGTGTTGCGATGCCTGCAATTGAATGTTTTTGTATATGCGGTTCATCTTCCCGGGGTGGAGAATGTTATTGCTGACGCTTTGTCTCGCTTTCAGTGGGACAGGTTCCGAGAGTTGGCGCCGGAAGCGGAGCAACTGGGGGCGCCTTGTCCCGACTGGCTGTGGAGGATTGCATTGGCGTAGTCTCCGGATGGATCAGAAGGTCGGTGAGTGAGACGACGTGGGTTGCCTATAACAAGGTATGGCAGGAATGGGTGGCTATGTGTCGGATGACGGGGGTGGATACATCAGGACCTGAAGTGCGTTTGCTGTTGTTGTATTTTATATCTAGACAGATGGAGGAAGGTGTGTCCGTCTCGATGTTGGGTAGGAAGTTGGCTGGGTTGGCCTTTTTGTTTAAGTGGCAGGGTGGCCCGGACCTTACTAAGGATTTTTGGGTGCATCAGGCGCTTAGAGGTTATAGAAGGTCCAGGCCAAGCAGGGACTCCAGGCGACCAGTGTCGTTTGAGGTTCTGCAGGGAATTTTGGCTCGGTTATCGGAGGTCTGTGCCTCGGTATACGAGATTTTCTTGTTCAGAGCTGCTTTTGCGTTAGCATTTTTTGGGGCATTTAGGATATGCGAGCTGGTCAGCCCTTCCAAGAAAGTTCAGGGGGGTATTTGGGGTTCGGAGGTGCGCTGCCAAGGAGAGAGTGTGGCTGTATGGTTGCGGAAGTCCAAAACTGACCAAAAGGGGAAGGGTGAGTCTGTGTGGGTCTTCTCACTGCTGGGCTCTCCACTTTGTCCAGTGGGGGCCGTGAGGGAGTTCATGGGGGTACGACCGCCGGCGGAAGGGTCGTTTTTGATACACGCCGACGGGTCCCCGTTATCAAAATTTCAATTTGTGTCTGTGTTCAGAAAATGTTTGAAGGTTCTTGGGTTAGACGATAGGGAGTTCGCGTCGCACTCTTTTAGGATAGGGGCGGAAACGGAGGCAGCTCGGTGGGGGTTGGACTCTGAGTCAGTAAAGCGCATTGGTAGATGGGAGTCCAACAGATTTCGCCTATACATCCGTCCCCAGCTATTAGTGGGGGTGTGAGGGTTGGGGGCGGGGCTGATTGTCAAGCATTTTGGGGGATTGCATGCTGGGTTTGTTGGGTCGGCTGTTGGTTACGGTGGTGTGCTTGTTCTTTCTTTCAGGTGCGGCACCAGCCCTGGTCTGGATTTTGGGCCACTCATATGTGTTCTGGGGGGCGAAGAGGGCAGATGTTAGGCCAGGGGGCCGGCAATTGGGGTTTCCTAGACAGGAGGCCTGTGTCCGCTGGCTGGGAGTGCCGGGGATGTTGTGGAGTAGAATGATCCCGGAGGTGCATCGATTTGCACGTCTTGATCGGCCGCCTGATGTTCTAGTCCTGCACGTAGGCGGCAATGATCTAGGAGCCAGGTCTATGTTGGATGTGACGAAGGATATCAAGTTTGATATACTTCGTCTGCGCATGGCATTCCCGGACATGGTGATTGTGTGGTCCGACATGGTGGCTAGGACATCATGGAGGATGGCTAGGTCGTTAGAAGGTATCAATAGGGCCCGGAGAAAGATCAATCGGGATGTAGCTAGGTATTTAGTGAGGAATGGGGGGCTGGTAATACGGCATATGGAGTTGGAGGTGGATACATGGCGCTACCTTCGGGGCGACGGGGTGCACCTGAATGATGTGGGTATAGACATGTGGGCGTTGGGGATACAAGATGGCATCCAGAGGGCTCTTAGGGTGTGGAGGAGCACTCAATTGTAAAGGTTTTTTCAATTGGGTGCTGTGGCGGGTGTCTGGTCTTTGCAGGGGAAGGAGGAGACCTCGGGAAGAAGAGTTCAGGACCCGTCGTTGGTATGGGTCCTGATTGGGGCTTGTCAGTTAAGGGAGGTTTAGCTGCAAGCATGGATAAAGAGGGCACTGCGGTCATGGTTGTCTCTGAGCCAGCATGTCGGCTTGAGGCCTATTAACAGATTTGAGAGGTACCGCAGTGCAATAGTTACACAGATGGAAAAGAAATCGAGGTTCCTGCAAAGATCGACACTGGGATTTTTTGACTGATGGGTTTTTTCATAACTGACATTTAGGTTATTGTTAATTAAAATATTATTTGAATAAATAAGGCTGCTACGGCCTATGTTTTCCCCAACGCCAGTGTGGTCTCGTTTACTTAGGTAAGGAGGGTTAATGTGGGGATTGTGAAGGGTTAAGTTAATGGAAGGTACATCTGTTATACTTTAGTCAAGAGAAGCCCGGAGCAAAAAAGTAAAGCGACATAGGCGAAGGGCTGGGCATGACTAAGGAAACAGGGGACTGAGAGAGGGAGCCATTGGCTAAGCAGGTGGGGGGTAGGATTGGCTGAGCTGGAGTGGGGGGTAGGGCCAGAGGGCACATAAATATGTGGGGACCCCTCCCCCTGGCAACACAGCGGGGGTGAAAGTTCCCGCCCACCCTCCCTTAATAATGGGGCGAGGAGTATAGGCATGGTTTTCAGTGGTTATGTTTACGGGAATGGTTTGTGCCGGAGTGGGAGTCGTGGCAGCGGCGGGTGTCTGGTCTTTGCAGGGGAAGGAGGAGACCTCGGGAAGAAGAGTTCAGGACCCGTCGTTGGTATGGGTCCTGATTGGGGGTTGTCAGTTAAGGGAGGTTTAGCTGCAAGCACGGATAAAGAGGGCACTGCGGTCATGAGCCAGCATGTCGGCTTGAGGCCTATTAACAGATTCGAGAGGTACCGCAGTGCAATAGTTACACAGATGGAAAATAAATCAAGGTTTCTGCAAAGATCGACACTGGGATTTTTTGACTGATGGGTTTTTTCATAACTGACGTTTAGGTTATTGTTAATTAAAATATTATTTGAATAAATAAGGCTGCTACGGCCTATGTTTTCCCCAACGCCAGTGTGGTCTCGTTTACTTAGGTAAGGAGGGTTAATGTGGGGATTGTGAAGGGTTAAGTTAATGGAAGGTACATCTGTTATACTTTAGTCATGTAAGCTGCCACTTCCCTTCCTAGAAGTGTGTCCTGGTCTCCGCACGAGGGTAGATTTCCTTCCAGGCGGTCTCCGACGAAAGACTCACTTGTCACCGGCAATATGCTGCACCGGGTCTTCAAATGAGGAGCTCCCCCGGTCCATTGCGCCTTCTGGATTCGGGTACCCAATCCCTGGGCACCCTAGGATCTTCTTCCCTCGCGGAACCCAGTGTTGGGCACTGAGCTCCGGACCTCCATCCGAGTACCTCACCCCAGGCTAAAGGTGCCTGGGATGGAACTCGACCTCCGACTGTCCTCTGGGCCTAGGCCACCCAGAGGAGCGACACGACCCACCGTCCGCAAGCTGAAGGTGCCTGGGACTTCGACCCCGTGACCAAGATGGCCGGCCCCCTTTATACCCCCTCCCAGCAAGCACGGCAGGTTCCCCGCCCCACCATACCGCTGCAGAGGGAGGACAAAAAGGAGGACGGCACACAGCGATAATCCAACCCAACCCAGGGCGACAGCGCCACCCAATGGGCCGGAGTGAATCACACATCACTGGTGTTACTTCCAAATTCAAATTTACACCCGGGAAAGTACATACCCGCTACAGTTGCAATGACCGCCATTGTATTCTCTAGGGTCTTTGCTAAAAAAACAAACATATATAGTGTTTGGGGGTTCTTTGGAATTTTCTAGCAAACAAATGAGGATTTTTACATGTAGAAGCAAAGTGTCAGAACTGGCCCGGGCCTGAAGTGGTTAAACAATGTAGGTTAACCTCTTGTGGTGATGTTCACATACCCCATAGTGCTATTAGAGACCCAGGTTCTTTAGGAATATGCCAGGGCCCAACATGCACCCCTTGAATAATTTCAGACCAGGTTCATGGCAGTTGAAACAACTTTACTGGAAACTTGGTACAAAATGTATAGCATGTATAAACGTCTTTCTCCTAACTACACCTAACTGTGGCTGCCCCAGGTTACTTTCACAGATGAAGACTCTTTGGGAAAAGTCCATACTTGGCAAAACTCGAAGGGAGAAGTCCATGTTCTAGGGGTGTTCCAATGAATCGGAGCTCCAAAGTGGACCACAGGTCCTAGCAAGCTTCTGCACATATCCCGTTCTTTCTTAACCCTTTCCATACTGGGCTTTTTATACCACTTCCATACCGGGCCTATTCTGGCACTTCTCTCCTACATGTACAAATCATCATTCTTTTGCTAGAAAATTACTCAGAACCCCCAAACATTATATATATTTTTTTAGCAGACACCCTAGGGAATAAAATGACGGTCGTTGCAACTTTTTATCTTGCACGGTATTTGCGCAATCATTTTTCAAACGCCTTTTTTGGGGGAAAAAAATGGTTTCATGAATTAAAAAATAACAAAACAGTAAAGTTAGCCCAATTTTTTTATAAAATATGAAAGCTTATGTTACGCCGAGTAAAAAGATACCTAACATGTCACGCTTTAAAATTGCGCACACTCATGGAATGGCGCCAAACTTCGGTACTTAAAAATCTCCATAGGCAACGCTTTGAAAATTTTTACAGGTTACCAGGTTAAAGTTACAAAGGAGGTCTAGTGCTAGAATTGTTGCACGCGCTCTAACGAACGCGGCGATACCTCACATATGTGGTTTGAACGGCGTTTACATATGCGGGCGGGACTTACGTGTGTGTTCGCTTCTAAGCGCAAGCTATTGGGGACGGGCGTTTTAAAAATATATATATATATATTATTTTTATTTATTTTACTTATTTTTTTTATTTTTTACACTTTTTATTTTTTATCACGTTTATTCCTATTACAAGGAATGTAAACATCCATTGTAATAGGAATGGTGTGTGACAGGTCCTCTTTATGGAGAGATGCAGGGTCAATAAGACCCCACATCTCTCCTCCAGGCTGGAAAGCATGAGATCAGTGAAAAAAATTTCACTGATCTCATACTTACAGCCGCAATGGCGGTTTTGTTTACATTTGAGGACCCGAGCGTGACGTCATCACATCGCACCCGGGCCTCCGACGGTCATAGAGATGACTGGTGACCATCTGGTTACCAGTCATCTCTATGCTCATCACGTGACCCACCACCGGCGCCAGACGATTCTCTCCGGGTCCCCGATGGCACGGGAGAGCCCGGAGAAGCACCGGATGGCGGCGGGAGAGGGGGGGATGTCCCCTCCCGCCGCCTATAAGAACGATCAAGCGGCAGAACCGCCGCTATGATCATTCTTATGGTGCACAGGATCGCCGGCTGAAAAAAAAGATATCTGAATGATGCCTCTAGCTGCACCCATCATTCAGATATCCCCCCTCAAACCCAGGACATCATATGACGCCCACCCAGGATGGGAGAGAGGGTTCCTGCCGGCGTCATTTTACAATGACCCAGTATGGAAGTGGTTAAAGTGTTACTAAACCCACAACAGTAAAATCAGTCTGTATATACAGTGAAGCATGCTTGTTATACTCACTGTGGATCATATCTGAGTATACAAGAACCCTTTCTGGTGCTGACAGTAAACCCTGTGCTAACATTGCAGTTAGGTGGGGATTGATTGAGCTCCTCTATGTGGCCCTTGTCTAACTAACTCCATTGACTTGGGTGAGTCCTTGGATGGTCTCCATGTCCACCAAATATATACAAACTTTGTTCATAGCTTTGTGTAATTACTGGTTGTTATTATTATGTTTTTTGTTACAGAACCTCATTCCCTTACTGAACTCCTGAAGAAGCACTTAATCCATGAAACATGCTGAGAACTGGCTAACTATATATCCACTTTCTTCCATCTCGCTTTGACATCATCTTGATGAATATAGGCATCATACTGGTGATATAGTATAGCCAATTTCAAAGGTAATTATTTAATGAGCTTTTAAACATTAAAAGAGAACTTTGTAGTTTGTTTCTCTTGCTGTCTGATGAAAACGGGTCACAGGAGTGCAAAACGAACTAGACTCCTGCGATCCATAGGAGATGAGCTTTCCCCATACTTCTCCTTCAAGCTGTTTTTCATAATTGGAATATGTAATAAAGATTATATAAATGGAAGGTACTTCTGCGCTACTAATAATGAATAACTGTGGTGCCCGCTATCCCCACTCATTTTTGCATTAGCATTGGAACCCCTAGCCATTGCTATACTGCAAAATCCAGATATCTCTGGGTATAACAAAGGCTCCTCGACTTACAAGTTCTGCATGTACGCGGATGACGTGTTAAAGTTTCTCACCAATCCCCTGATCACTTTACCGAATCTTCTGCAACCCTTATGGGGTTTTGCTAACATCTCTGGCCTTTCGGTGAACGTTTCGGAATCAGTGGCCCTCCCAGTAGGTTTCTCGCCAGCTCAGCTGGACCTGCTTAAAAACACCTTCTCTTTCACCAGGGCCGGGCCTTCCCTCCCCTATTTCGGTATTAACCTGACAGGAGATTATTACAATCTGTTTGATGCCAACTACCCCCCGATGGTCTCCAAACAGTTGCTCAAAATCTGTCCCCCCCACACACCTCATTCTTGGGTAAAATAACTGCTCTCAAGATGACCACCCTCCCCAAGTTACTATACTTGTTTTGTACCCTACCAGTTAGGCTCTCTAAATCATACCTGCTCAGCATTCAGGCCCACTTTAATAGATTTATATGGAAGGATAAACCCCAGAGATTCGCCAGGGACATTTTGTACCGCTCGTCCAAACGGGGAGGGCTGGGGGTTCATCAAATATGGCTTTACTATTTGGCTAGCAGATTTACTTGTAGCGCCTGCCCCTCTTCTCTCTCCGTGCGGCTCGCACTGTCTCTTGTCTAGGGGTATCTGGTAGGGTGGAGAGAGAGAGAGCGGGTGGGCTATGCCTAGCTTCCACCACGTGGGAATACCTGTGGTATCAGCAATGTCTCATTTACCTTCGGGTCTGTGTTGTGCACCCGGATCCTCCCTCCAAGAGTCACCGTGAACTTCGTCCGCCAGGAAGTGAGCCTCACACCATTAAAGTCCAACACTTCTTTATTAGAACACACCATACAGGGACTCCCTTGATAGATAGAACAGGAAAGGAGGTGTGAGTGTGAATAGGCCCAAACACAAATTCGCTCCTCCACTCTCCTCCTGGAGAGTGGGATATGGTCTCCGCACGAGGTGAAGGGGATCCTTCTGGACGGTCTCCGACAAGAGACTCACCCGTCACCGGCAGTCTGCTGCACCGGGTCTTCGAGTGAGGAGCTCTCCGCGGTCCATTGCATCTCAGATTCAGGCCTCCATCCCCGAAGTGCCTTAGGACCCTTCCCTCGCGGAACCCAGTGTTGGGCACTGAGCTCCGGACCTTCTTGCAAGTACCTCACCCCAGGGCTGAAGGTGCCTGGGGTGGAACACGATCTCCATTGGTCCTCTAGGCCGAGGCCTCCTAGAGGACGAGCACGAACCCACGTCCGCAAGCTGAAGGTGCTTGGGACGAAGACCCCATGACCAAGATGGCCGGCCCCTTTATCCCCTCTCCCAGCAAGCACGGCGGGTTCCCCGCCCCACCATACCGCTGCCGAGAGAGGACAAAAAGGACCTCAGCACACAGTGATATTCACCCCCCCCCCCCCGGCCACGGTGACAGCGCCACCTAGTGAACCGCAAGGAACATAGCACTGATGTCACAGCTAAATTAAAAAAATGCACCCGGGAAAGTAAGTACCCGCTACATACTCAACAAGCCCAATGGAATATTAAGAACTCCAAAGTCCCGTGGGTCAGGTTCAAACAGGATTCAATCACACCACTTTATCTTCGAGGGCTTTTATGGTCCTCTAATCCCTCAGCTTCAGAACTGGGATCTAGGAACCTACTAGTGCCGTGGGTCTGAAGCTTTGGGACCTCTACAAGGTAAAGTATGGCCTTATCTCACATATCCCCCTAGGGGCCACATTCCTAGGGGACTCTAGATTCACCCCGGCATTTGAGCACCCGGAGTCATTCCAAGTCTGGGTTTACCAAGGTTTGACCACACTGGAGGACTGTTTACACGACTCGAAGTTTGTTGCATTAACCAGTTTACAAGCCCATAATCACATTCCAGCCAGTGAATTCTACCACTATCTTCAAATCCAACATTTTTTTCAAAAGCATTATGCTGGACCCACCTCAGACTCCAATACCTTTTTTTAAGCCTATGTCCCTCGACAAAAAGGCCTTATTTTGGGCGTGTATAAATCATTGGAAAATGGTTAACGAGAGTCCCACACTGAAATATAGGCCCCAATAGGAACAGGAGCTAAACCTAGGAGGGGGAAGACTTATGCCCTGTACACACTATCGGATTTCCGATGGTATAAAATCTGATAGGATTTTCCTTCGGAATTCCGATGAAGCTGACTTCCATCAGTCTTGCATACACACTGTCAGACTAAATTCCGACCGTCTAAAACGCGGTGACGTAAAACACTACGACGAGCCGAGAAAAATGAAGTTCAATGCTTCCGAGCATGCGTCGACTTGATTCTGAACATGCGTGTATTTTTCTCTGATGGAATTCCACACAGAGGATCGGAATTTCCCATCAGAAAAATTTAAAACAAGTTCTATTTTTTTACTCCGATGGAAAAAAGTCCCATGGGGCCCACACACGATCGGAATTTCCGATGAAACAAGTCCATCGGACTTTTTTCATCGGAAAATCCGATCGTGTGTACAAGGCATTAGACTGGGTGACAGGCTGGCAAAACATGCGGAAATGCACTAAATCCTTGACGGTGAGGGAAACCGCAATCAAATTGCTTACTCGCTGGTATTACACCCCTTTGCGCCTAAGTAATATCTATCCACAGGCTTCCCCCTTCTGCTTCAGAGGTTGTGCTCACCAGGGCTCCTTCTTACACCCGTTCTGTTTTTTTTTTTTATGTTCATTCTTCTGGATTACTGTGGATTCTTTCACTTTCTTTATGTTCACTTGGTGTCTGGCTATCTTTCTCCAGTTTATTAGCTGCATTATTAGCTGATTGCTATTTTACTATTGTTACAGATATTTTGGAATACCTACAATACAAACAATACTAAATCCTTACTATGCAGACCCCAGCTTCTAACTGGAGCCCTCACCTTCACTTTCCAATTGGCTGCCTTGTGTTTACCGCCATGCCCAGGGTTTATACCTCCTCAGCCCCCGGGGGGGGGGACGTCTGATCCATTGCACCCCTCTATTATCGTTACCATCTACCATTTTATTTTAGAAATACCAGGTGAGAGTGTTTGGAATCTGTTCAAGTTTCCCCTCCTTCCTTTGCTTACTATATACCCTGTTTTTACTACCATACCATGTTGGTCATTGTAACAATTTTTATTTTAGATATCCCCATACCCTGCATCTTGCTCCTGATGAGTGGTCATGCTACCACGAAACGCGTAGAGCTTTCCTATGATGCGACATCACAGTGCCTGTCCTATTATTTTTATCCGCTTATAGTATACTCCAATGAATCTATCCACCATTGTTTTTACACTCTACTATTACTTATTGGTAGATATACCTTGGTCCATTACTATGTTTATTATGTTGTAACAATTATGTACTGTCATTAATTTTTCAATCTATTGTTACTGAGACCAACGATTACAATTTAATGTTTTCTTTTATAATTTATTATACAGTGTATATATGCCATTTGTATCTAATAAACAATGTGTACATTGATGGATTCATTCTACTTAGTATTGCTGCTTCATACAAAGTCCCACCACTTTCTTTTTCCGATATGACCAGGGATGGAGAGAAATCATAGGTATTGCCTCATATAAAGTCCCAACCCCTTATTCTTGATCTCCTTCTGATGCCGCGTACACATGACCATTTTTCTCGTCGGGAAAAATGAATTTTTTTCTCTTTGATGAGAAAAACGACCGTCTGTGGGCTTTTCATCATTTTTCCCAACGAGAAAAAAATGGCATGAATCACGACGAGAAAAATTAGAACATGCTCTAATTTTTCTCGTCGTGGTTCACGGCATTTTTTTCCGCGGCAGTTTTCCCCATAGGGAAACACTGCCAGGGAGCCTACACACGGTCGTTTTTCACGACCACGAGAAAAAATGTCAGGAAAACCGGCTGTGTGTAGGGGAACAAGCCGTTCCTCGTTTTTCCCGTCTATTTTCTCGACGGTGTTTTCACCGTCGAGAAAATCGATCGTGTGTACACGGCATTACACCTTTTCTGGGAATGTTAAATTCTGCAACCTACCTGGAAAGAGGCCCTGGGGCTGATAGACAAATTGGCGGGTGGACCCATGGCTCTGACACACACTCACTGTCTCTTATTTGAAAGTTTACCCGATACCCCCAAACCCCTTATGAAACTGATCCACTCTATTTGCATTGCAGTACAATGGGCTATCGCTCTTCACTGGAAGTCGGACTCTGTCCCATTCTCGCAAGTTATCTCTCGAGTAGATCAAATAATGTTGTCTAAAAAATAAAATATTTCACACCCTGCATGATTCCATCCCTCTGATTGATGCCAAGTGGAACCCTTGGTCCTTGTTTAGACTCCAAGACTGACCTAAGTTTTAGTTTTTATTTTTATTATGGTTTTCCTTTCTGTTATGTTATTGGTTTACCTTTCATGGTACGCTCATACTGCCTGAATCACATCACGTATAATTTAGCACAACTATATCTCTTTCTGTTATGAATATGGTGTTCTGCACGATCTGATTGCTGTATGTTATCACCTTGATTTTATACCTGTTGTGTTGGTTGAATTCACCTGTCCATGTGGATGGTAAATTCTTTTGTAGCGCCCCTTTACTTTTAGGGGTGCTATGTGCTTAAATTTAGGGGGTTTGGTCTGAGCCAGTAGCCAGGCTCAGACCACCTTTGATTGTTAGGACTCGCTTCTGTCAGTGTGATGCAGCCTGATGTGCAGTTCCCTGTGGCCTGTGGGTGGCACTGTCATCTCAGGTCAGGGTTGAACCATTGGGTAGCATTGCTATGCCTTAGGGTGTCCTCTCTCGGCAGTAGTACAGTGGGTGTGGTCAACCTGCTGTGCATGCTGGGAGAGGATAAGGGGCAGACGCCATCTTTTTGGGGAGTTCCAGTCACGTTACCCGGCCCCCTCCAGGCCAGGGGTGCGCGTGTGCTTCAGTCCCAGGCACCTTTAGCCTGGGGCTGCAACTTCACCATTGGCCCAGCACCTTTAGCTGGGGCCTATCTCCAAAAAGAGGAATCCCAGGGTGCCCGCTCTAAGAAGAGGAGGCCGGGGGAGGACCTTTCTGATGGACCGGTGAGGTTTCACTGAGAAAAAGAGGCCCAGTAACTTTCTGGAGTGATTCAACCATCCATCCAAGGCCTTGTAACGTGATGTCACTGGCATCTGTCCTTGTCTTACAAGTGTTGAGAGGTTTGGGACTGAAAGATTCTGTGGCAGAGGATCTCCCGATCGTAACTCTAGGAAAAGGAAGGAAAGTTCGAGCATCACTCTGGCTGCTAGGTTCCGCTCTTACAGGGAACTATCCGGGTGAGCTAAACCCACTCGGGATTACAATATTGATTTGTGCCTGGACCTATCTCCCAAAACCTTGCTGTCCTGTCTCTCATACACCCTTTTCTATCTGCTGAACTTTGCTATAAAATAAACTCAACGTTGGAGTTTTAAAGTGGTGTGGACATTGGAAATACTTGGGGGAAATAGAGACTTGTCCCTATACTCTAGGAACCAACTGACGGAGAACCCAGCTGCAGGACCCAAAGATCTGTTAACACCGCTCGACCTCTTGAGGGGAGGATACGGGAATATAGCGCGGTGTGCCTTGTCCTGCAAGTGAGCCAAAGGTGGGAAAAGGTCCGTGTGCTACACTTTTGTTCTCAATAAAAACGTTTTGAAAACAAAAAAATAATGAATAACTGTGTGATTAAATATTTAAGGTTGTTGCTAAACACCAACTGTTATTAGCAGAAAAGTGAAAAAAAAATATTAAAAAGATGAAGCACTACTTAAATACTACACAGATATATAATGTTTACCTAGCAATATAAATAGTATGTGCACAACAGTGGCCCCTAGTGGGAGTAATAAACATGACACTTGTGACTTTAAATATACAAAACAAAGTGCACAACAGTGGCCCCTAGTGGAGGTAAAAAACATGACACTTATAACTTTTCACCGTTTGATAAAGTCACATGTGCGGTGATGAAACGCGTCAGCAAGAGGGCTTGTGACGTTGTTGCGTTTTCCTAGGAAGTATACGATCACCCAGCAGGGCAGCAAGGCCGAGGACTTGTGGATGATTCTGTGACCTCATGGACTGATCTGTATATGCCTAAGTTCATCACCTATATGTACATGGGCTAGTGCATTCTTAAATGTGGGTGGAACAGTTGTATGTTTTTTAATAAATTACGTTCACAGTACTATTCTATGTTAGTTCCTTCTTTACCCTTATGTTGCCATCACCTATGAGAGACTACACCTGCAGGAGCCCATGGATGGGAGTTTAAAAAGTCATCTACTACTACTACTATCTACAGGTGCTACTAGGCGTAATTGGGGGCCATTCTGGGAGGGGAGCGCATAGTGTGACTGGTGGAGGGTCCACTTGGTGTTTGTCACTTACTTGATATCTATTCACGGTTGGATACCTTGTGGATTGCACCTGTTCATAAGAAGATTGCACTTACCATATGGACTTTGTTTTGTTTATTTAACCCCTTGCTTACCGGGCACTTAAACCCCCCTCCTGCCCAGACCAATTTTCAGCTTTCAGCACTCTCACACTTTCAATGACAATTGCGCGGTCATACAACATTGTATCCAAAGGAAACTTGTATAATTTCCCCCCACAAATAGAGCTTTCTTTTGGTGGTATTTGATCACCACTGCGTTTTGTTTTTGTGAAAAAAGTAAAAAAATACTGATTAAAAAAAAAAAAAAAAATACAAAACCGTTTTATATTTTGTTATAACATTTTTCAAACAGGTAATTTTTCTCCTTCATTGAGGTACGCTGATGAGGCTGCACTGATAGGCTGCACTGATGGGCACCGATGGGCTGCACTGATGGGCACCGATAAGGCGGCACTGGTGGGCACTGAGAGGTGGCACAGAGGTGCCACTGATGGGTGGCACTGAAGGGCATTGATAGGTGGCACTGATAGCTGGCAGTGATGGGCACTAATGGGTGGCAATGATGGGCACTGATCGGCACTGGTAGGTGACACTGATAGGCAGCACTGCTAGGTGGCACTGATGAGGCACTGATTGGCACCACTGGCAGGCATTGATAGGTGGCACTGTTTTGCTCTGGTGGGCACTGTGGGCACTGGCAGGTGGCACTGGCAGGTGGCACTGGTGGGCACAGATGAAGTGCCTGTGTCCCTTCCTCTTCGGGACCCTTGCACTAGAGCTGGTGATCCACTTTTTTTTCTGCTCACGCTGTCAGCGCAAGGAGAAGAAAAAAATGATTACCAAGCTTTTGTTTACATCGCTATCATTGGCTGATCCCAGCCCCTTACTCGGATCTGTGATCACCCGAGTCTTAGTGACTCGGTGATCACAGAGCTCGCCGCGTGCGCCCTGCAGGGGGGCGCGCAGGAGCGTGCAAAAGGGAGGACGTCTATTGACGGTGTTCCATCAGATTAGGCGACCCGTCAGAATTGGTAATGGATGTGACGTTTCATCGCTGCCATCTTGCTACACCCCACATTCCTCCACAGTAATGATACACTGAGAAGGGGGTAAGCGGACATCTTGTTACACCCACCGGAGTTTTGCATTTCACAGTTATTTTTAACACAAAAAAAAACGGAGCTTATATGCTTAAATACAAAATGGAAAAATAGAAATTACCGCGCTGACAACCTGTAATAAGATTTAAAGAATAGCAGCATCTAAATAGTGGAATACACACCAAATGCAAATATAAAAGGGATGTAGCCGCGCTGACCCAGAATTAAATCAGTATGCCACAATATTAACAATATTAAACATAACATAAGTGGGTGAAATAAATGATATAAACCATAAAGTGATAATGAACCGCAAAAAGTGAATCACAAAAAGTGAATATGGGGTAAGTAGAAAATCTTGTCTTCAATGAAGTGTAACAAGAAAGTCACAATAGTGTCCGAAGTACAGGTGATTATTGAGAAATAAAAGTTCAAAAACTGTGAAATTCTTGAGGAAACTCCCTAGTAGGGATGAGCTTCGTGTTCGAGTCGAACATACGTTCGACTCGAACATCGGCTGTTCGATCGTTCGACGAAGATCGAACGATTTGGGCCGTTCGCGCCAAATTCGAGTGACGCGAACGGCCCACAATGCACTACGCCATCGCAGTGTCATCCAGGCGCTGTGATTGGCCAAGCATGCACTGTGACCCCGCATGCTTGGCCAATCACAGCGCCGGCAGCGAGGAGAGCAATGATTGGCCACAGGCAGGATGCCTGTGGCCAATTATTGCTGAGGGTGTTTAGTACACGCCCCACACTATAAAAGGCCGCCAGCACGGCGGCCTAGTGTAGTGTGTTCCGGAGCAGGGAAAGACAAGCATAGGCAGGGACAGTGACTTTTATTTCTTTCTTGCTTAACCTGGATTCCTTTAGTTTAGGGAAAGAGAAGGATAGGTAGGGAGAGTGTCAGTGTGTTTTGTGCTTGTGCTATAGTGTGCTTAAAAAAAACATTTTTTCTAGGGACAGAAAACTGTAGGTAGGGAGAGTGTCAGTTTCTTTCACTGTGCAAGTCCTTGTTTCTAGGGACCTGGAAGGACAGTGAGTGAATTCTCCTTGTGCTATAGTGTGCTTAAAAAAAACATTTTTTCTAGGGACAGAAAACTGTAGGTAGGGAGAGTGTCAGTTTCTTTCACTGTGCAAGTCCTTGTTTCTAGGGACCTGGAAGGACAGTGAGTGAATTCTCCTTGTGCTATATTGTGCTTAAAAAAAACATTTTTTCTAGGGACAGAAAACTGTAGGTAGGGAGAGTGTCAGTTTCTTTCACTGTGCAAGTCCTTGTTTCTAGGGACCTGGAAGGACAGTGAGTGAATTCTCCTTGTGCTATATTGTGCTTAAAAAAAACATTTTTTCTAGGGACAGAAAACTGTAGGTAGGGAGAGTGTCAGTTTCTTTCACTGTGCAAGTCCTTGTTTCCAGGGACCTGGAAGGACAGTGAGTGAATTCTCCTTGTGCTATATTGTGCTTAAAAAAAACATTTTTTCTAGGGACAGAAAACTGTAGGTAGGGAGAGTGTCAGTTTCTTTCACTGTGCAAGTCCTTGTTTCCAGGGACCTGGAAGGACAGTGAGTGAATTCTCCTTGTGCTATATTGTGCTTAAAAAAAACATTTTTTCTAGGGACAGAAAACTGTAGGTAGGGAGAGTGTCAGTTTCTTTCACTGTGCAAGTCCTTGTTTCCAGGGACCTGGAAGGACAGTGAGTGAATTCTCCTTGTGCTATATTGTGCTTAAAAAAAACATTTTTTCTAGGGACAGAAAACTGTAGGTAGGGAGAGTGTCAGTTTCTTTCACTGTGCAAGTCCTTGTTTCCAGGGACCTGGAAGGACAGTGAGTGAATTCTCCTTGTGCTATATTGTGCTTAAAAAAAAACATTTTTTCTAGGGACAGAAAACTGTAGGTAGGGAGAGTGTCAGTTTCTTTCACTGTGCAAGTCCTTGTTTCCAGGGACCTGGAAGGACAGTGAGTGAATTCTCCTTGTGCTATAGTGTGCTTAAAAAAAACATTTTTTCTAGGGACAGAAAACTGTAGGTAGGGAGAGTGTCAGTTTCTTTCACTGTGCAAGTCCTTGTTTCTAGGGACCTGGAAGGACAGTGAGTGAATTCTCCTTGTGCTATATTGTGCTTAAAAAAAACATTTTTTCTAGGGACAGAAAACTGTAGGTAGGGAGAGTGTCAGTTTCTTTCACTGTGCAGGTCCTTGTTTCCAGGGACCTGGAAGGACAGTGAGTGAATTCTCCTTGTGCTATATTGTGCTTAAAAAAAACATTTTTTCTAGGGACAGAAAACTGTAGGTAGGGAGAGTGTCAGTTTCTTTCACTGTGCAAGTCCTTGTTTCTAGGGACCTGGAAGGACAGTGAGTGAATTCTCCTTGTGCTATATTGTGCTTAAAAAAAACATTTTTTCTAGGGACAGAAAACTGTAGGTAGGGAGAGTGTCAGTTTCTTTCACTGTGCAAGTCCTTGTTTCCAGGGACCTGGAAGGACAGTGAGTGAATTCTCCTTGTGCTATATTGTGCTTAAAAAAAACATTTTTTCTAGGGACAGAAAACTGTAGGTAGGGAGAGTGTCAGTTTCTTTCACTGTGCAAATCCTTGTTTCCAGGGACCTGGAAGGACAGTGAGTGAATTCTCCTTGTGCTATATTGTGCTTAAAAAAAACATTTTTTCTAGGGACAGAAAACTGTAGGTAGGGAGAGTGTCAGTTTCTTTCACTGTGCAAGTCCTTGTTTCCAGGGACCTGGAAGGACAGTGAGTGAATTCTCCTTGTGCTATATTGTGCTTAAAAAAAACATTTTTTCTAGGGACAGAAAACTGTAGGTAGGGAGAGTGTCAGTTTCTTTCACTGTGCAAGTCCTTGTTTCCAGGGACCTGGAAGGACAGTGAGTGAATTCTCCTTGTGCTATATTGTGCTTAAAAAAAACATTTTTTCTAGGGACAGAAAACTGTAGGTAGGGAGAGTGTCAGTTTCTTTCACTGTGCAAGTCCTTGTTTCCAGGGACCTGGAAGGACAGTGAGTGAATTCTCCTTGTGCTATATTGTGCTTAAAAAAAACATTTTTTTCTAGGGACAGAAAACTGTAGGTAGGGAGAGTGTCAGTTTCTTTCACTGTGCAAGTCCTTGTTTCCAGGGACCTGGAAGGACAGTGAGTGAATTCTCCTTGTGCTATATTGTGCTTAAAAAAAACATTTTTTCTAGGGACAGAAAACTGTAGGTAGGGAGAGTGTCAGTTTCTTTCACTGTGCAAGTCCTTGTTTCAAGGGACAGAGAAGGACACCTGAAGGTAGCCCTTATTGCTTTTTTCCCATCTCCCTGCAGGCCATCTATTAGAATGTCTGGAAGGCAAACAAGGAGAGGCAGACAGTCAGGAGGCAATAAAAGAGGGCAAGCAGGCTCTGTGTCTGGGGGCAACAGTGCTGGTCGTGGACGCGGTGCATTGTCATCAGCACATGGCCATGGGACACGCTTGTCCTTCTTTTCGGCAGCTGGACATGTTGAGCCACATCATGCCGAAGACTTGGTAGAGTGGATGACCAAGCCCTCCTCCTCCTCCTCATCCTCTCTCACCCAGGCTCAGGGTACTGGCAAAGCAGCTGCCAAAGCGTCCTCTTCCCTGGTATCAATGTCAGACTCATCATCAGTCACTCCTTCCCTAGACCCACCATGTCCTCCTCCTGAGGAGTCCCCCGAACTGTTTGAGCACAGTGTTGGGTACATGCTCCAGGAGGATGCCCAGCGTTTCGAAGGGTCTGATGATGAAACCCAGCTACAGGAAGGCAGTAGGGTGAGAGCAGACAGAGGGGATGCTCAAGAAGGACACCAATCTGGCAGTCATGTTCCAGCAGCTGCAGCATACTGCCAGATTGGCTCCAGTGATGAGGAGGGAGGGGATGATGAGGTCACTGACTCCACGTGGGTGCCTAATAGGAGAGAGGAGGAGGAGGTTGAGGAGGAGGCACATCTCCAACGAGACAGGATGCCCTTTGGTGGCCAGCGTAAGGGCAGTACACCGACGGAATCACACCGCAGAGCTCCGCCTGTGCAGGGCGCTGCCTCTGCCCGTCATTCAAAAAGTTCCTTGGTGTGGGCCTTTTTTGAGGCTAGTGCATCAGATCGCACAGCTGCTGTTTGCAACATATGTCTCAAGCGTATATCGCGTGGCCAAAACATCAGCCGCTTGGGTACCACATGCCTGACCAGACATATGTTGACCTGCCATGCAGCTCGTTGGCAAGCCTACCTCAAAGACCCACACCAAAGAACAAAGCGGACCTCTCCTTGCACCGCATCAGCTGGGATCTCCAACCCCACTATAACTTCAGTCCTCTCTGAAACATGCACTGAGAGGAATGAAGGTGTAGAATTAGGCGTGTCACAGCCAAGTACTTGCGGCCACTCTGCTAGCAGTACACCGACGTCCGATTCTAGCAGGCAAATTTCCCTGCCCCAGCTGCTGGACCGTCGAAAGAAGTTCACTCCCAGCCATCCACATGCCCAGCGGTTGAATGCTAGCTTGGCTAAATTGCTAGCGCTTCAACTGCTGCCTTTTCAGTTGGTAGACTCGGCCCCCTTCCGTGAGTTTGTGCAATGTGCGGTTCCTCAGTGGCAGGTTCCCAAACGCCACTTTTTCTCACGGAAGGCTATTCCGGCTCTCTACCGGCATGTGGAAGGCAATGTCTTGGCCTCGCTGGACAGGGCGGTCAGCGGTAAGGTGCATATTACCGCTGACTCATGGTCCAGCAGGCATGGACAGGGACGTTACCTTTCTTTCACGGCCCATTGGGTCACTCTTTTGGCAGCTGGGAAGGATGCAGGACAAGGTGCAGTAGTGTTGGAGGTTGTCCCACCGCCACGCCTCCAAAATGCTACTACTGGTTGTGACACACCTCTCTCCTCCACCCCCTCCTCTTCTTCTTCCTCCATGGCCTCTTCCTGTGGTTTGTCCTATGAACCAGCGGTGCTCCGTAGCCGTTCACGGTGCTACGCAAGTACGCAGGCAAAAAGATGCCATGCCGTGCTTGCGCTGGTGTGTTTGGGGGACAGAAGCCACACTGGGGCAGAGGTCCTGTCTGCTCTGCAGGGCCAGGCCGAGAGGTGGTTGACGCCACGCCAGCTTAAGCCAGGAATGGTGGTTTGCGACAATGGCACCAAGCTCCTCTCCGCCCTCCGGCAGGGACAACTAACCCATGTGCCCTGTGTGGCTCACGTCCTTAACCTGGTGGTGCAGCGGTTCTTGGGCAGGTACCCGGGCTTACAGGATGTCCTGAGGCAGGCCAGGAAAGTCTGTGTGCATTTCCGCAGATCTTATAATGCCAGTGCTCGCCTGGCTGAGCTGCAAAAGGAGTTGAACCTGCCCAAGAACCGCCTTATATGTGACATGCCCACCAGGTGGAACTCAACGTTGGCCATGCTGCAGCGGCTGCACACGCAGCAGAGGGCCATCAATGAGTACCTGTGCGACTACGGCACCAGGACAGGGTCAGGGGAGCTTGGTTTTTTTTCTCCACGCCAGTGGGGCATGATCAGGGATGCATGCACTGTCCTGGCACCATTTGAGGAGGCCACGAGGATGGTGAGCAGTGACAGTGCATGCATCAGTGACACTGTACCTCTTGTCCACCTGTTGGAGCACACGCTGCGTGGAATAATGGACAGGGCACTTGAGGCAGAACAGAGGCAGGAAGAGGAGGACTTCCTTGCCTCTCAAGGCCCCCTTTACCCAGACAGTGTTCCTTCTGTCCCACCCATCGCACAGGATGAGGAAGAGGAGGAGGAGGAGGAGGAGGAGGAGGATTGTGTCAGCATGGAGGTGGAGGCTGGCACTCAGCATCATCAGCAGCAGTCTTTTAGGGATGATTTACAGTCCCAAGAAACCAGTGGACTTGTACGTGGCTGGGAGGAGGTGACTGCGGATCATGTCGTCCTTAGTGACCCAGAGGACTCCGGAGCGAATGCCTCAGCAAACCTACGCTGCATGGCCTCCCTGATCCTGCAAAGTCTGCGGAAGGATCCTCGTATTCTTCGGATCAAGGAGAGGGACCATTACTGGCTGGCCACTCTCCTTGATCCACGGTACAAGGGTAAGGTTGCGGACCTTATGTTACCGTCGCAGAGGGAGCAGAGGATGAGACAACTCCGGGAGGCCTTGCAGAAAGGTCTGTGCAACGCGTTCCCAGAGACTGGGAGGTTACAAACTCCTGGTCCAGGACAACGAGTTGCTGAGGCTTCGGCCAGTCAAAGAAGGAGCGGTGGGGAAGGTGGCCGTCTGACCGATGCGTTCAGACAATTCTTTAGTCCGCAGCCCCAAAGTATGATTGGTTCCAGCAACCATCGCCAGCGTCTGATAAACATGGTGCAGGAATATCTAGGGGCAAGGTCAGACTTGGACACCTTCCCCACCGAAAATCCTCTGGCTTACTGGGTCTTGAGGATGGATCACTGGCCAGAGCTTGCACAGTATGCAATTGAGCTACTGTCCTGTCCTGCATCCAGCGTTCTTTCGGAACGCACATTCAGTGCTGCTGGAGGATTTGTCACGGATCACAGGGTGCGCCTGTCCACCGACTCGGTTGATCGACTGACTTTCATCAAGATGAACCAGTCTTGGATCACCACCAGCTACCACACACCTGATGCTGATATAACAGACTAATTGATTTTAACATGTCACGTCCCTTCAAGACTGATGCTGATGCTGAGTGCCTGTGCTGTTATGTTGACTGGCTATCCTCCTCCTCCGAGTCCTCAATGATACGATTGATGATGATAGCTTGGAAGATCATTTTTGTTTATGGGTGCCGCCACCAGTGGCTAAGGCCCAATTTTTCAGCCCCTGTTTTACAGGGGCGTGTACTTACAATTTTTTTAGCAATAATTTGCCATAGGGCTCATTGCTGTGCTCCAAGTACAGTATCTGTGAGGGGTTGTAGTGTTGTGCCACCAGTGCCTAAGGCCCAATTTTTCAGCCCCTGTTTAACAGGGGCGTGTCATTACAATTTTTGAAGCAATACTTTGCAACAGGGCTCATTGCTGTGCTCCAAGTACAGTATCTGTGAGGGGTTGTAGTGTTGTGCCACCAGTGCCTAAGGCCCAATTTTTCAGCCCCTGTTCAACAGGGGCATGCAATTACAATTCTTGATGTAATAATTCACAGCAGGGCCCATTCCTGCACCCACCAAGAGTAAGTCTGAGGGCTTACAGTGTTGTGGCAACGCCACCACCACCACCACCACGAAAGGCCCAATTTTTCAGCCCCTGTTCAAAAGGGGCATGTAATTACAATTCTTGATCTAATAATTCACAGCAGGGCCCATTCCTGCACCCACCAAGAGTAACTCTGAGGGCTTACAGTGTTGTGGCAACATCACCACCACCACCACCACCACCACGAAAAGCCCAATTTTTCAGCCCCTGTTCAACAGGGGCATGCAATTACAATTCTTGATCTAATAATTCACAGCAGGGCCCATTGCTGCACCCACCAAGAGTAACTGTCAGGGCTTACAGTGTTGTGGCACCAGCACCACCATCAAAGCCCCAATTTTTACTACCACTGTTCAAGAATTATATGTAATTAAAATTCCTGATATAATAGTTGACAGCAGGGCGTTCCAGCACCAACCAAGAGTAACTGTGAGTGCTTACAGTGTTGTGCCAACACCAACAACTAAGGGGCCTATTTCTGCAGAGTATATACGGCAGGTCCCTACTTTCAAACATCCAACTTACAAACGACTCCTACTTGCAAACGAAAGAAGACAACAGGAAGTGAGAGGAAATCTACCACTAGGAAGGAAAATTCTCTCCTGTAAGAATAAATATGGGAGAAAGGTGTCTCCTCTGTACTGATGCTTTATCAGCAATCCTTGTTTCAAGAAAAACACCACATTTCAAAAACAGTTGTCATTGGGACGGAAAGTGAGGTGAAATGTTCTGAACAGGGGCACAGACAGCAAAACAAATGTTACAGGGGTGATAACCCTTACCTATGTTTCCCAAAAAGTTTAAAAATAGATTTTTGGGCTGGAGCTACACTTCAACAATGTACCTGTTCAAAATTACAAACACATTCTACATAAGAACAAACCTACAGTCCCTGTCTTGTATGCACCGCCTGTATACGGCTGTTCAGAGTATATAGGGCCTTTTTTATTTTATGTGCGGGGTTCCCCTTAATATCCATACAAGACCCAAAGGGGCTGGTAATGGGCTGGGGTGGGGGGGGGGTCATGGGGTAGCTATGCCATTTTTCTTAAAGATTTTCATCCATATTACCGGGACCAGACATTACATTAAAGCCGCAAGAAGTTTTAAATGGCTTTTTTTTCCTTTAGAAGTGTCATTTTGTGCAGGGACAGTTCTAAACACGGGAAACACGTGGCACTTCACAGGCATACTTTAGACACCCCCCAGGTACGATATTTAAAGGAATATTTGACTTTTTTTTTTCACTTTATGCATCATTAAAATGACTGCTCCCGAAAAACGACTGTTTTTAAAACTTCTTTTTGCATTGATACATGTCCCCTGGTGCAGAACCCGGGTTCCCAAACCCTTTTTAGGACAATAACATGCATAATAGTTGTTATAATTAGCACTTTAGAATTCGAACGTTCGCATCCATTGTATTTAATAGGGTTCTAATGTTCGTACGAACTTTCGGTCCGTTCGCGGGTTCTGGTGCGAACCGAACCCGGGGGTGTTCGGCTCATCACTACTCCCTAGAATCCAACAAGGTCTCCACCACCAACACACGTGAAATCACCATATAAATTGCGTGCTTACCAATTAGCAAGCAGGTATAAGCCTTGTTGTGGAGAATTTTATGAAGAAGATGTATTTAATATGTATTGTCATAGTATCACCCAGTGTTAGTACTTCCGCAACCCGCTCTAAAGAGCTGACTGGGGCAGTCTGAGGCTGGTTGAATCCCGTCTGGTAGGGGAAAACGTCTTGAGGTTGGAGTGTGATGTTTGCAGCGTGCGGATATGCTCGCCCGCGAGGGACCCTCTGTGCATTAGCGCGGACGATCGTTGAGGAGGGGATATGCTCGCTCTGCAACGACATCATTGGTTATAGGCAGATGCGTGCTCTTGTTTTGGCGGTGTGTTGATCAGCATTGGTCCGGATTCGTAGCGCGCGCCTGCAGATAGCCTCCCACAAGCAATAATAGTATAATCTGAATATGCGTTATTCTATGGAATAGCGTAGAATAAGGATTCCTATCAGCGGTAATATGAGAGCTTGCGAGCGTTTTCAGAGTCAGGGAAGGCGTCCATGTTTTAAAGCAATACGGCTTTGTTTGCTGGGAGCATACACGCTTTCCCTGCGTGGACACGCCCGTAGGACTTTAGCCATCATGTTGTTAATTTATGTTGTTGTATTGGTATTATATTGTATGTATTTAAATAACCCTGTTGGAAGGGATATCTTTATATGGACATTTGCTGTGTGAAGAGGACATCATGTGATGACCACTCCCATGGAGGTCAGATGCTGTGTCCTCACTTCCTATGGAGAAGGTCACATGTTGTGACATCACTTTCGGCTGGGAGTTTAATAAAATAACCTTTTGTGGGCGTCGACAGTCAGTTGATGCTGGGATGCCTTGATGATAAGACCAGTCTGGTGATGCTTCCTTCTTTGAATGAATGGGACGAATGAATGGTGAGTGAATCTTAGTTTAAGAAGCATTATTGCAATAAGATGAAGTGTGTGCTTATTTAGCAGAAGGCAAAGATGGCTGTATGCTCTGCAAACAACCAGTTTTGCCACGACAGCATGCGGTTGTAAACCCCTGCTAGGGCCTTTAAAAAGGAATCCCCTGCTCTACAGCTTCTTCAGTATGGAATGATCGGATGGCTGAGTGGCTTGGCAAATGAGTGTCAAACAAGGTGGTACCGAAAATGAGAGAGGCTCACCATAGTGTAATACAGTTAAGGTATAAAATAATTTTGTGGATGTAGTATTACCGCGCTACCAAAGAGGTGGGGGGGAGAGAGAGAGAGAGAGAGAGAGAGAGAGGGTACTGCTGCAGCACTGAAGGTATATCAAAAACCCAGAGTAAGTGGCATAAAAAGATAATGCTGCGCTGAATGGAGGATGGGAAAGGTGAGACTAGCTAGATACAGAGGTAATGAACGGTGTCAGCGAAATTAGGCTGTACGCAGAGCACACAGCCAGATATCGTGTCTCTAATCGTAACACATTTCGTCTCAATGATATGTAGCGGGGTCTCCTTTAAGACTCTCAGGACTACCTTACCCAGAACCCCATTCGGCACCCGGGGTGCAATGTTGCCGCCACAGAGACTCATGGGTGGAGTTATATAAGGAAAGGGCGAGGCTAGGCTCGGTCTCTTTGGGACACGAGACTTCGATGAACAAGTCCTCCTGTGCGGATCTGCTTGTGTGCAAGGCCTGAAGCCTGGGGCCTTGCGCAACTACCAAAGAGCCTTCCACCACACTACTGCGAGCCTGGGTGGTATCTGACTTTGTTATTGTAACGGCACCCCATGTATGAAAGGGGTTAACACCGTTAGGATATTCCCTTTCCAACCACACGACAGCCACCAGACACTCCAACCAGCTGAATAAGACCCCATACGAATGGTTCTCCCCCCAGATACGAGACAACGCTCTGTATTCAAGTTCCAAAAACAGGGAATCACTTTATTTTCAAAACACATGGTAACACATTTCTCTTCAAAACCCTCCCCTCCCATCCTTTGGGGAACAGGGCGGGTTAAACTGTCCAATGACAATGGTAATACAGGTCAGGTGTGTTCAAACTTCTCCTTTGATAAACAGTCTTAGGCAGGAGGGGTGATTCCCCCCCCCCCCTCCTCACAGAAGACACTTCAACATCCCATAATATGCAGCCAGACGGTTGACCAGCTCCAATCCACATTGTCACAGTAGCAGACTTAATTCATAATAGACAATAGAATGCAAATAACCTTAACTCCTCACCACAATGATTACACAACCCCCCCCCCCCCCCTCACAGTACACATCCAATCTAGATACAATGTATGTGCAGCTTGAATATGGCCATCATAGGCCATATTGGGGTTTTCATTCACCCTGTGCCCCTAATAGAGACACAGGGTGATTGACACATAAGAGCCATTGGGGGAGCTGAAGCAAGGGTATCTCATACGCTCTAAGCGATTCTGAGTCCCCCGGGCCTTCCCGTTACATCTCTCCCCTTTCGGCAGGAGACTAACACAGGAGGCGACCCCAGACGGGTTGACTCCGAAGTTAGTCCATAGGTCCCTTCTTCTAATGCCGGTATCCACACAGTACCCCAAATAAATTGCTCCAAACAGAGCATTACTTACCCAGCCAACCTCTGCCTCTCTCAGAGAATATATCCGCCGCTGGGGAGAGGCCTGGACTGGCCCTTCTCCCTGGAGTCCTTTCAGCCGCTGGAGAGAAGACAGGGTGACTGGGCTCAGTCCGTCATGCTGTTGGGGATCTGGGTCGACTGCCCCCCATCCCTGAGGTATACAAGTGGAGACTGAAGTCCTATCCACTTGTGGTAGGTGAAAATCCCAGAGTGCTTGCAAAGCAAGGCTGACATCCTCCTGTCCCAGTGTCACACCATTTTCTGGGGTTGTGTCAGTGAGGACCGAAGTCCCATCCAGTACCACAGGAACTCCCTCTTCTGTTAGTTGAGAGCAGAGGCCCGTGGCACTCGGCTCTGTTGCCAGCTCTTCTGCTGGGTTGCTGTGAGTGGAGACCGCAGCCCCATCCACCGATATCCGCTCAAGTGGCAGTTGTGTGCAGCGGCCAGTAGCATTCTGCCCTGCTGCCAGTGATTCAGCTGGGGGTAAAAGCTTTACCACCTCAGCTTGTTGCTGGAGAGAGGGGCCAACTGCCCCGGCTCCCTGAAACTCCACAGTTGTTTCCGGTGCTGGGCAGAGGTTGCTATCACTCTGCCCGGTTGCCAGCACTTCTGCTGGGGACTCCACATCATCCACTTCGGCTTTAGGGATGGCAATCTTCAGCTTTTCCACTGCCGATTCTTCAGTCAGGATTTCATAGTTGTCAACTGGTATTTCCTGATAGTCCCAGGCACAGGTAGCCCCACCCTGCTGCTGAACAGATTCTAGCAGCTGTCTGTAAGCGATCTCCAGCTCCCATTCCTGAACGGGCAGAAACTCCAAATCTTCCTCTGCCCAGTGCCCTTCCGAGACATTCAGTTTTCGCTCTCTGTGCTCCATTATTTCCTCCAAATGCCACTCCCGATCACTCCCAAAGTCAGGGTCACTGGACAGCCTCCAATACAACAATCCCAGGCCATTATAGTCAAAGCCTTCCGTGGGGCTGTCATCCGCTGACCATGGGCACTCTTGGGCTACATACCACCGGAGGGCTCTGTAGCTCTCGTCCAACCGCATCTCTGCCCGGATCAGCCTGCTTAACTCAGTTGTCCACTCCTGCTTTGGTTGTTCCCCCAATAACGGCATTCGTACATCATACTGCGACCAGTACCTTACATAGATGGAGGGGGGAACCTTTCCCTGGTGTTGCTGCTCGAGAGCTAGCACTTTCTTCCAGAGTTCGCAGCGGATCGAATCCGACCATCCCAGCAGGACCTCCTCTGATACTGGTCCTCTATGCTGTATCTGCATCTCTTGTAACCTCCTTCTGACTTCCTCTTCCATGGCGGCTGGTATCTGTACCTCTCCTCTCCTTGCAGTTGGTGCTGCTGTGACTTCTGCTGCTGCAGCACCTCTTTGCTGTAGCAAATTTGCCTCCACAGCCGCTATAACTAGGTCTATGATCTCCGTTGGAGGGTTAGGACCATAATGTGCCAGTCTTAGTTTAACAGCCCGATCAAAACTTGCCTCTTCGGGTGTCCTGTCTGTTACACTGGGCCTTTCGGTTCCATCCATTTCGACTAGTTCTCTGATAATGTCGCTCTTCTTACGGTTGTTGGCCGGTCTTCCCCGGTTCTCCAGTAAGTCTTTGAGGGTGGAGAGCTTTAGCCGTTCATACTGTGCCTCCATTGTCCTGTGTCCTCTTGTAGCTGTCCTTCTGGCTGTGGGGATCAGTCCCACTGCTTGCCAACAATTGTAACGGCATCCCAAGTATGAAAGGGGTTAACACCGTTAGGATATTCCCTTTCCAACCACACGACAGCCACCAGATACTCCAACCAGCTGAATAAGACCCCATACGAATGGTTCTCCCATCCTTTGGGGAACAGGGCGGTTAAACTGTCCAATGACAATGGTAATACAGGTCAGGTGTGTCCAAACTTCTCCTTTGATAAACAGTCTTAGGCAGGAGGGGTGATTCCCCCCCCCTCCTCACAGAAGACACTTCAACATCCCATAATATGCAGCCAGACGGTTGACCAGCTCCAATCCACATTGTCACAGTAGCAGACTTAATTCATAATAGACAATAGAATGCAAATAACCTTAACTCCTCACCGCAATGATTACCCCCCCCCCCTCACAGTACACATCCAATCTAGATACAATGTATGTGCAGCTTGAATATGGCCATCATAGGCCATATTGGGGTTTTCATTCACCCTGTGCCCCTAATAGAGACACAGGGTGATTGACACATAAGAGCCATTGGGGGAGCTGAAGCAAGGGTATCTCATACTCTCTAAGCGATTCTGAGTCCCCCGGGCCTTCCCGTTACAGTTATCTTCAACCTTTGTTGGACCGGAGGCCCGACCCCTGCGGATGCTGTGTGGGGAGGCACAGCAGGTGGAAGTCCCGGACTGGGATCACGTCCGGAGGGGTGAGCGAGCATATGCTCAATCCATATACTTTATACTGTTGTTAGGCCTACAGACTGCCGTGGCCCACCAGCTTATGTTTGAGACCCCACTGGAGATTCATAGCAGAACTGAGCCAAAGGGTCTCCAGTGAAGTGTTCCGTGTTGTTACTTTGACCTGTGGATTACAAAATGTGTTCCTGAATGTGCACCACCATTAAAGACTTGCATGCGAAGAAATCATTTCCTAGAGACTGAGTTTTAGAGTCTGGGTCAGGCCTGACCAAGTGTTAGAGTTTAGTTGCTGTGCCACAGGGCGCTTAGTTAACAGTCGTTACACGTGGTATGCCATTACTGTATTTCACTAATGAGTAGTATCTTATTCAGTGCAGGGCTCTGTAAGTAATCCATGTGGTTTGTTATAACTGTTCTTTTACTTATAGAAGAGTAAAGTTGTTATACTCTACTACTTTGCATTGGCATCTGAATCTTATCATAGAGTATAAGAGATATTACCCTAGACTAACTGTACCAGAGTGGGTCGAGTAAATTGCCGGGGGTTGGCGGCGCTGTGTGCAGGGGCACCAAATTTAGCGGCTCTCTTAGCTGGGGGTGCGCTACAGATATAATGCATCTTAAGCTAAAATTCACTCACCTTCCATTCGATTTGCCATTCATTCAAGTCAAGAGACATCACCACCCTGTCCTTATCATCTCGTCATCACAGCCTCACTCTGACAGTCGACGCCCTCAAAGGTTCTTTTATTAAACTCCCAGCAGGAAGTGATGTCACAACATGTGACCTCCTCCATAGGAAGTGACCATAGAAGGATATAATACAACAAAAGAACCAATCACCGACATGTATACATTCAAATAGACTAGCAGTGACGTGCACCGCTTCCAATGACGGGAACCATACGAAAGCTATGGATCTCAATGGGCCACAATTGTCGTATCGTTATGCTATAGTTCTCGTGGACGCAGATCTGTCCGCTCGGAGTCATTTAATGCCAACGCCAAGAAAAGGCCAGTCCCTTGGTCAGGCATAAAACAAATATCCCTAAAAAGGAGCAAACATCGCTGTGTCCACAGGAAGATTTTCCCGCCACCCGGTCTTCCACCAACGTCTGTATGTGCGAATACGCTCAGATGAGCGCATTGCAGCAAAACCGACACTGGGGGACATCTGACAACATACATTAATAACATTTTCCACAACAACGGTTACCAAGATGAATAAAATAACATCAAATGGTAAAACCAATATAGCGTAAAAGGGTAAAACAGTGAATCATATGCAAAGTGAATCCAAGGTGTAAATATAAAGTGCTGAGTGCAGCTGTGAACATGCGCTAATGGCATAAAAAGTCCTCAAAATATGCTAAAATTCCTCAAAGCATCATGCTTAGAATGAAAAGTCCAATGGTAAAACAATGTAAACAAACAATGATAAGTGTTCTTGTGCAAAAAAAGCCCCAAAAAATTGACTGATTGGAGCAAAATAAAGGTGAAAGTGCTTGTGCAAAATATTCCAACGTGAAGTGTCGTTGTTGAAAGGCGGGAAGGAAATTCCTGTTTCCCGAATCCCTGGTGATTAGTGCAGTTGGCCCCTTACCTTACTGCTGTAAGGTAACAGCAATATAATGATCTTTATAGGTAAATCCGGCGTGTGCTCCGGTTGTTCGCCGGTATGGCGTCTCCTAGTGTTGTGTAGCCTTTATCTGTAAGTTGGCTATCCCTCTGGAGCCCCGCTTGATGTAATAGTAACCCTCACAAGAAAGGTAATTAAAAATAATTTAATAAAAAGATTACACTTATGTAGCGCCCCTTTACTTTTCAGGGGAGCTATGCGCCAAAATTTAGGGGTTGGTCTGAGCTGGTAGCCAGGCTCAGACCACTTTGTTAGGCAATTGCTTCTGCGATGCTGCCTGGTGTAGGGTTTCCTGTGGCCTGTAGGTGGCGCTGCCATATCAGGTCAGGGTTGAACCATGGGTGACATTACTACGCCTTAGGGTGTCCTCTCTCGGCAGCAGCGCAGTGGGCGTGGTGAACCTGCTGTGCATGCCAGGAGAGGGTACATAAGGGGCAGACGCCATCTTCGGAGAGGAGAGGAGAAGAGGAGGACCCCTTGGTTCGAGAGTGACACACGTACCCCACCTTTGGTGGCCCTCATGGCCAGGGGTGTGTGTGGGTGTGATCAGGCCCAGGCACCTTTAGCCTGGGGCTGCAACTCTACTCGTAGGCCCAGCACCTTTAGCTAAGGCCTACCTCCGATAGAAGAGTCCCAGGGAGCCCAGGAGAGGGTGACCCGTTCTAGGCAAGAGGGAACCAGGAGTTTCGGTGAAAGGAGTCGCCGCCTCCGGATGAGGCCTGGTTACCTACTAGAGGGATTCAAAGATCCGCCACAGGCCTAGTGACGTGCTTCAGTTGCACCTTGTTCTAATATTACAAGCGCCGGGAAGTTCGGGACTTGGAACTGTTCCTGATCGTATCCCAAGGAAACTTAAGTGAATATTCGAGCATCACTCCGGCTGCTAGGACTATCCGGGTGAGCTAAACCCACTCGGGATCGAGTGGTGACAATTCTACTAGTTTGTGCCTGGACCAAGTTTGCTATTCTTTCACCAATCTTTCCCTGTCTACTAAGAAAATAAACTCATCGTTATGCCTCGTACACACGGCCGAGAATCTCGTCGTAAAAAACACGTAGTTTTTTTTGACGAGATCCTTGGACAAGAAACTTGTCCCGGCCGAGTGTACACACGTTCATTTCAAAAGAACCTGCGGTTCTTTGAAGGGAGCGAACGCGGTGACGTAATTGAATACGACGAGCATGCGCTCGTCACATTCGATGCCGTCGCCGCCATCTTTGTACACCCTATCCTATGCCTAGGAAGCTACCGCGCATGCGTCGAAGTCATTTCGAGCATGCGCGGGCTTCCCGGAGGACAGGTAAGTGTACACACACACAATTTTCTCATCGAGAAACAGGCTGACGAGAATCTCGACGAGAAAATAGAGAGCAGGTTCTCTATTTTCTCGTCGAGATTCTAGTCGGTTTTCTTGACGAGAAACCATACACACGAACGAATTTCTCGGCAAGAAATCTCTGCCAGCAAGTTTCTTGCTGGTTCTTGCCGAGAAACTCGGTCGTGTGTATGAGGCTTTAGAGTTGAAGTGGTGTGGACATTGGCCTTCTTGGGAAGAAATTTCAGACTTGTCCCTATACACTGGGGATGAGAACCAGTGGAAAGAGGTAACTCGCTGCAGAACCCAGTGTCTCCACCCACGACAGTGTCTCCACCAACGACAGTGTCTCCACCCACGACAGTGTCTCCACCCACGACAGTGTCTCCACCCACGACAGTGTTTCCACCCACGACAGTGTTTCCACCCACGACAGTGTCTCCACCCACGACAGTGTCTCCACCCACGACAGTGTCTCCACCCACGACAGTGTTTCCACCCACGACAGTGTTTCCACCCACGACAGGGTCTCTATGAAGGGGATTCCCTTCCTGGGAAATGAATTAGTAATCTAATCAAACTAACTGGGAGAGAGGAACTACTGCAACCAGCATATAACATTAACCATAAGCACATGTGTAGCGACACCAACCCTCTTTACCTGCCTTGTTCCGCTCCTCGCAGGAAGAGAGGGCACACCACGCCACAAGCCCGTACCCTCCTATGTGAAGAGGTTGAGCGGTGTTGTTGGTGGGTCTCCACAGCCAGAAAGCCAGAATCCTCCACGAGAATGGTTCTCACCTCTATAGTTAATAAAGATAAGTCTCTATCTCCCCCAATGACTTCAATATCCACACCAGCCGTAACTCCAACGTAGAGTTTATGTCTCTTAGATAACAGTCTCTGATAGAAAAGGTTGGAGAAAGAACAGGACAGCATAAGGTGTGGGAGAGGTCCAGGCACAAACGTAAATACACTTCACTGCTTGGCTTCTCAAGCAGGCTCAGCCCATTTGGACAGTCTCCCTGGATAGGGACTAGCAGCCAGAATGGTGCTCTCACTCAACCGCAGTCTCTGCCACAGACCTGGTGAACTCGGTTTCCTTAACACTTGACCTCTTTGTAAGGAGAAGACATCCCTCCAGAGAGTTACCGGGCCCCTTCCTTCACTGTGACTTCTCACCAGTCCCTCGGAAAGGTCCTCCCCCGGCCTCCTCGTCTAAGATACGGGTCCCCTCGCAAGGCGGCACCATGAGATTCCTCGATCCTTGATGGGCCCCAGCCGAAGGTGCTGGGCCCAAGGCCTTTGCTGCAGCCCCAGGGCTAAAGGTGCCTGGGACTGATTCACCGACCTCCGCCCCTGGGCCAAAGGTGCCCAGGGTGGACAGGAACACACTCCCTGGGGTAGGACCCCCGACCATGACAGAACCCCGAACAGGCAGCATCTGCCCCTTTCATATCCTCTCCCAGCATGCACAGCAGGCCTACCACACCCACTGTATGGCTGCTGAGAGGGGACACACAAGGCACAGCACTGTATCAGCGGTTCAACCCTGGCCTACCATGGCAGCGCCACCTGCAGGCCACAGGGAACTGTACACTGATACTCTCCCTGCGGACAAAAATGGTTTATAGAATCCTGACAATTGGAGTGTTTGAGCACAACTACCACTCAAACACTTCCCCTAAATTTAGGACCTCGCTACACATAGATGTACAGAAGTACTGAAATATTACAAGCTTTATATAAAAGAGATTAAAAAAACAGTCCATACATCCCATGTACAAACAGGTATTATCAGCAAAGGGCCCGATAGGAGTCCTGGTGGAATTGTGTACATACTGTATACCCAGATAGATATAGTTATTAATAGAGATACCTCCAGATGAATATTGCAGCAAAGTCCAGTTACAGGGGCCCCTGAGGATGATGCAGCGTCTGTCTTTGTGTCGGAGACCTGAAAATAAGATCTGTGGTGATGAGGAGATCCTCCAACTGTTGTCCACCCAGCCTGGAACGCAGATCTAGCTATCTGGTACTAATAGTCTCCCCTTCTGATCTGGGTAAAAATACAACAGCATTAGAAGTCCCACTCCAGATGGTCCCTGGTATCCTCTGTAGCAGTCTTTTATTCTCTCTCTCAGAATTGCCAACAGCAGCACAGCACAGTACCTGTAATAGGTCATGTAGCGCCCTCCTAGGTAGGTGCTAGAGTGAGTGTATCATAGTTCTTGGTTTCTCTGCTTAACAGAGAGAGAGCAGGTAAATGTATGTGTTGTGTCACGATCAGGGGTCAGGTTCGAAGACCAGTTGCAGGACTACCACTGACCAGCAGGATAGGTACACAGGCAGTCACCCTGGCAGATGACACAGGCTCGCCTGAGGTGTGGAGTCTAAGTACTAACCGGTGTTCACCACAGCTCCTGATGGTGGAGATGGATTTTGCTGCGTGTTAGTACCAGGTCGTGGTCCTCAGGATCGCCCCACCAGGAGGTGAGCAAGCCGGGGTTCAGTAGCGGATGAGCAGGTAAGAATCAAACAGAAGCATGGTCAGTAAACGACTCAAAAGGTCGGTAACGAGTAGTTGCTGGTTGGGATCAGGCAGAGTCGTAGTCGAGGAACAAGCCAAGGGTTGGTAAGGAGCAGTAGCAAATATGGACAGCAGCAGGGAAGACAGGAGCGGGATACAGGCTGGAGATAGCACAATATTCTGGCAAGGAGGAAGTGCAGAGACATGGCTTATATCAGGAAGTTCGTGGGAGGAGCAAATCAAGGTACAAGGCAGGGTTGTCTAAAGGATCTGACAAGGCACTATCCAGCATCTCAGATAGCTCAGTGAGAAGATTCATTGCCAGACACAGCTGAGGTCCCAGGTTCAAGTCCAGGTCCTGACATGCTGTCTGACTAATAGAGGCTGTGATTGTTTAGTGTACTCTGGTCATGCTGTCTTGAAGTTTCCTTGTGTCTTAGCAGCTATGGAAAGTGCTGGACAGTAAGCAGAAACCATGATAATGGAAGCATGAATATTCATACAGTCCTGGCCAATTACAAGGGGAGATGCCCCTAGGCATGCTGGGTGCCTGTGTTTATATTTGATGAGCACACTGGGTCTGCTGCCCATGTGGCCTCAGGTGGGTCCATGGATCCTGTCTGGTACCTTAGAGGAAGGTGACCTGCGACCAGGGCCTTGTGAATACAGACCCCCCTCTAAAGGGATCCTAGAGACTGGGTGCTATAAGTCAGCCGCTAAAGGGACTCTAGTCATCCCCCCCCCACAGTTTTTTTTACCCTTTTGTATCACTTACTAAATTGTAAGCTCTAAGGAGCCGGGCCCTCTGATTCCTCCTGTATTGAATTGTATTGTAATTGTACTGTCTGCCCTAACATTGTGTAGCGCCCCGCTCCTGATGACCAGGCGCTCTGTTAGATTTCGTGGGTGTCTGAGCTGGTAGTTAGCTCAGACTTTGTAATGATTAAGGTGCAACACAGAAACAGCCATAGCAACGCAGTCTCTGGTGGGCTCAGGTCCTAACAGCCATCAGTAGCACAGTCTCTGTCCACACATTCCAGCAGCAGTGTGTTGTCCATTTCCTTAGTAACAGTAGAACATTCCTGAGCACACTGGGAGATGTAGTCCCTCTCTTTCCTTGAGCCCAGTATAGCACACAGAAGCAAATACCTTCCTGCTGATCCCCATGTGGCTCCTTGAGGCCTCTCTTTCTACACTTCCTCCTTCCTGGTTTCTTACTCCAGAGTCACCACAGGGGCAGGAAGTGATGTACAGAATTATACATAAAGCTGTGATATTAGCGGCTAACAGTAGGTGGCAGTAGATCCATACAGATGTTACAGGTGTACAGTAGACCTACTCAACCAGTTCAAATGTTCCCTCTTTGCTGACAATATCCTGATACCCCTTTAATAAAGAAATGTCATCGTTTTCGCATCTATCCGGCTACAACCTCAATCTTCTGAACAAAGAAGCTTTAATTCTCATAATTCTGTCATTCATACTGTACAAACCCCCTCTTAACCCCTTCAATACTGGGCACGTCCCCCCCATTTCCTGCCCAGGCCAATTTTCAGCTCTCAGGACTGTCAGAGTTTGAATGACAATTACTCAGTCATGTAACACTGTATCCATATGACATTTTATAATTTTTTCATACAAATAGAGCTTTGTTTTGGTGGTGTTTAATCACCACTGGGTTTTTATTTTTTGCTAAGTAAACATAAAAAGACCAAAAATGTGAAAAAAAAAAAAAATTTCTTAGTTTCTGTTATAATATTTTGCAAATATGTATTTTTTCTTCTTCACTGATATGTACTTATGAGGCTGCATTGATGAGCACTAATGAGGCTGCACTGATGGGGCTGCACTGATTTGCACTGATGAGGCGGCACTAATGTGCACTGAGGAGGCTGCACTGATGAGGCTGCACTGTTGAGGCTGCACTGATGGGTACTGATGAGGCTGCACTGATGGGCACTGATGGGGCTGCACTAATGGGCACTGCTGGGGCTGCACTGATGTGCTCTCATGAGGCTGCACTGATAGGCACTGATGAGGCTGCACTGATGGGCACTGATGAGGCTGCACTGATGTGCACTGATGAGGCTGCATTGATGTGCACTGATGGGGCTGCACTGATGGGCACTGATGAGGCTGCACTGATGGGCACTGATGAGGCTGCACTAATGTGCACTGATGAGGCTGTACTGATGGGCACTGAAAGGGACTCATGAGGCGGCACTGATGGACACTGATAACCTGCACTGATGCGGAGGCACTGATGAGACTGCATTGATGAGGGGCTCTAATGGACTCTGGTAACCTGCACTGATGGGCACTGATGAGGATGCACTGACGGGCACTGATAAGGGCAATGATATGCAACACCTGATAGGCTGCACTGATGGGGCTGCCCTGATTATCAGTGTAAATGCTTTACTCACTGTGTCCTGTGTGAGGGGGCTAGCTCGGCAGCGGGTATGTGTGACCCCCGGGATGGGCTCCCCACCCAAAACAGGCCCAGCAGACGGAGGTTGTGGTTTTCAAAATCAAAAAGGTGCGGTTTATTTTCTATTTACAGTGACAAAAACACAGCAAGGCAAAAAAAACATAAACAAAATAAATCCTGGTCAACTTGACCTCTGACTAAACTTACAGGTTTCCTAACTAACGACTGGGATCAGCCTAGTGCTGTCCTAGTCCCTGGTTTTAAATGTCCAAGCAAAATATAGCCACACAGGCTTTCTCTCACCGCACAGGGGTTCACTCTCCCTAGACAGTCCACACAGGTCTGCTTCCAGGCATGAGCTAACATCTAATGAATCTGGGAGTTTTTTATAGAGGCCTAAATGAGCTGACAAGGTTCAGCTGGTCTCATCAACTCCCTGTCTGCACGACGCCCAGCCCTCTCCCTAGAGGTATGAGTCATCCATGAGCCCACTAGTCTCAGCTGGGCTTATACAACTCTCCACCTAGCTGTATAAGTCAGCGTAAAGCCTGAATCTGGGCGAAATATATCTACCCCCCTGGATGCAACCAGGTGACTTTACCTTCCTGCTGTCACATACCCCCCCCTCTTGTTTTAACCTCGGGGTTGGAACACCAGCAATCAGGCATTCATGTACTCGAGACAAAGCATCCACATTCCCCATTTGAACGCCAGGGCGATGCTTTACTGTGAAGTTGAATTCCTGGAGGGCCAGGAACCACCTATTCACTCTTCTATTTGTTTCCTTGTTTTGAGCCATCCACTTTAACGGAGCGTGATCCGTAACCATGTCAAAGTGCCTACCTAGCAGGTAGTACCGAAGGGAATCTAGAGCCCACTTCACCGCTAAACACTCCTTTTCAACGGTGGCGTAATTTACCTCATGGGACTTCAACTTCCTGCTGAGGTAAATGACTGGGTGCTCTTCCCCGTTCCAGACCTGGGACAATACTGCTCCTAACCCCACATCTGACGCATCACTTTGTACGACAAAGTCTCTAGAGAAGTCGGGTGAGTACAACACTGGCTGGCTACATAAGGCTTGTTTCAAGAATTGGAATGCTGCCTCAGCCTCGGGGGTCCATTTAATCATGACCGACCCTTTCCCCTTCGTCAGGTTGGTTAGGGGCACAGCCTTAGAAGCAAAGTGGGGAATGAATCGCCGATAATACCCAGCGATTCCCAGAAAGGCTCGTACCTGCTTCTTGCTGTTGGGACGTGGCCAACTCTGGATGGCCTCGACTTTGTTGAGTTGGGGTTTTATTACTCCCCTCCCAATGGTGTACCCAAGATATTTGGCCTCCTCCTGCCCAATGGTACACTTCTTGGGGTTAGCCGTAAACCCTGCTTCCCGAACAGAGTCCAGGACTGCTTGCACTTTTGGCAGATGTGAGGCCCAATCTGTGCTATGGACAATTATGTCATCCAGGTAAGCCGCAGCATACTTCCGATGGGGCCTCAGCATCTGGTCCATTTTCCGCTGGAATGTGGCCGGCGCATTCTGTAACCCGAACGGCATTCTTTTATATTGGAACGCCCCGTCTGGGGTTACAAATGCGGTTTTCTCTTTGGCCGACTTGGCCAGGGGGATTTGCCAATACCCTTTTGTGAGGTCAAGAGTCGTCATGTATCGGGCTGTTCCCAGCCGGTCGATCAACTCATCTATACGTGGCATGGGGTAGGTGTCAAATTTTGTAACTTTGTTCAACTGACGAAAATCGTTACAAAATCGCCAGCTCCCATCCGGTTTAGGCACCAACACAATGGGACTAGACCAATCACTTTGGGACTCCTCTATCACCCCTAAGTTCAGCATTCTCTGTACTTCCTCCCGTATTGCCTCCCGTCGGGCCTCTGGGATCCGATAGGGTTTTAACTTCACCCTTTCACCGGGCGGGGTAATAATGTCATGCTCTACCCCAGATGTTTGTCCCGGCAGCTCAGAGAATACCTCCTTGTTGCGAAGTACAAACTCCTTAACCTCCTGTTGTTGGGGTTGTGACAAGGTGGCTGCGATTCCAACCTCAGGAATCACGCAACCAGTTTGAGCTGGTGACCAAGTGTCTGCGACTAGGGACTCTCTATCCCTCCAGGCTTTCAACAGATTAACGTGATAGATCTGTTCGGGCTTTCGCCTTCCTGGTTGTCTGACCTTGTAATTCACTTCGCTCACTTTTTCCATTATCTCGTAGGGGCCTTGCCATTTGGCAAGGAATTTACTTTCAACCGTAGGGACAAGTACCAATATCCTATCCCCCGGGGAAAAGGTACGGGTCTTGGCTCCACGGTTGTACACTCTCTGCTGTGCCAACTGCGCTTGGGCCAAATGTTCCTTCACGATGGGCATTACCTGTGCAATTCGATCTTGCATCAGGGCGACATGCTCAATCACACTCCTGTGGGGAGAACTCTCACTTTCCCAAGTTTCCTTGGCAATATCCAACAGCCCTCTTGGGTGTCTCCCATACAGTAACTCAAAGGGGGAGAATCCCGTAGAGGATTGGGGCACCTCCCTAATAGCAAACATCAAATAAGGAAGTAGACAGTCCCAATCCCTTCCATCTCTATCCACCACTTTCTTCAACATTTGTTTTAGGGTTTTGTTGAATCTTTCAACCAGCCCATCGGTTTGGGGGTGATACACAGATGTACGCAATTGCGTCACTTTGAACAATTTACACAGCTCTTTCATAACCCGGGACATAAAGGGTGTACCTTGGTCCGTAAGCAGTTCTTTACAAATACCCACCCGGCTAAAAACAAGAGATAGCTCTTTGGCTATGGTTTTGGCCGAGGTATTTCTGAGAGGGATCGCTTCTGGATAACGGGTGGCATAGTCCATTATAACCAATATGTACTGGTGCCCCCTAGCGGACTTGATTATAGGACCTACCAAATCCATTGCGATTCTCTCAAACGGGACCTCAATGATGGGTAGAGGGACCAGCGGGCTACGGAAATGTGGCATCGGGGCCGACCTCTGACACACAGGGCAGGAGGAACAATAATTTTCTATGTCCTTCATCACCCCAGGCCAATAGAATCTCTGTAATACCCTCTCTCGGGTTTTCTCTGTCCCCAGATGACCTCCAAGAATGTGCCCATGGGCCAACTCCAACACCAACTTCCTGTAAGGTTTGGGCACCACAAGCTGCTCAACGGTTTCTTCTGCCCTTTTTGCCACCCGATACAGTAGGTCCTTCTCTACGCTGAAGTATGGGTAAGTGCCAGTATTATCTGGGTTCACTAACTCGCCATCTATTTTCACTACGTTTTCCCGTGCCTTTATTAGGGCGGGGTCTTTCAACTGTTCTGTGGCAAAGTTTTCCCTGTGAACCTCAAGATCAGAAAACTCCACAGACGGTAGGTTTTCGTCTGAGGAGGTGGGCTCCTCTCCAGTTTCTTGAGTCTCCCCTGCCAATACTGACAAGGGAAATTCCGGAGAGTCCTCACCACTCTCAGGGGAGTTCTGGCTATCACATTCCTGGTACATAGGGGCACCAGTGGGGGGCTCAGGATCATCCCACAGTTCCCAGAACTTCGGAAAATCCCTTCCCACAATGGCGTCATGCGGTAACTGAGATACTAAGCCCACTGGATGAGAGAGGGTACCTTTGGGGGTCTCGAAACACACCGTAGTCACTGGATACTCTCGGGTGTCCCCATGCACACAAATAACGGCTACCTTGCTATTCCCAGAGACCTCTGTTTTAACTAACTCAGCCTTTATCAGGGTCACAAGGCTACCTGAATCCAGCAATACCACAACATTTCTACCATTAATACACATTTTGCATAAATGTTTCTCAGTTCCCCGAATGGCAGTGCATGCGACTGTCGCACACAGCGACTGACGTCTGCCCGTCAGAAAGTCACACTGCATGGGTTCCTCCACAACCGGGCAATTTGCTGCAATATGTCCCGCTTGCCGGCAGCGGTAGCAAACGATCCTTCTTGCGGCCTCTTGAGCCGCTGATTTCCCAGGCTGTTCTCGCCAAACTTGGGGTAGAGCTCCCACCCTCTCACTCTCTCCACCCTCACCCCTTGGAATCCTCTTATCCGCCCCTGGGGATGGTCTGGTCTTAGGGTGGAAAGTCCGAGTGTCTCTGGAAGAGGCCGTCAGGTTCTCTGTAGCCAAGTATTTCTCCACACGATCCACAAGACCATCGGCCGTCTCTGGGTCTCCATGGCTTACCCACTTTTGGATGGCAGTAGGAAGAGCTCTCAAAAACCGATCCATTACAACACGTTCCACAATCTTTGGTGCGGACAAAGTCTCTGGCTGTAGCCACTTTCTGCTCAGGTGAATGAGATCATACATTTGAGACCTGGGGGGTTTTCCAAGCTGGAAAGTCCAGTTATGCACACGCTGAGCCCGGACAGCCAGGGTGACACCCAGCCTTGCCAATATTTCAGCTTTTAGCATCACATAGTCTTTTGCTTGGTTAGGCTCTAGGTCATAGTAAGCTTTCTGCGATTCACCAGTTAACAGAGGAGCCACTAGTCCAGCCCACTGCTCCTCAGGCCACTTTTCTCTTTCAGCGGTCCTTTCAAATGTGGTCAAAAATACCTCTGGATCATCCTCTCCAGTCATTTTTGTCAATAAACGACTCACCCCAAAGGACGCGGTATTAGTGGGACGGCTTTCCTCACTGGTCTGCGGACGTTGCTGCATTACTGCTTCCATCTGTTGTTGTAGTCTCTGCTCTTGCTTCTGCAACAGGTCTATGAAGCGGGCCTCAGATTGCTGTTGGGCTTGTTGCTGAGCCTCCAGACTCTGTTGTAAAGTTGCAAGGCTCTGTTGATGAGCTTGCTGCTGGGCTGCAAGGCTCCTTTGCAAACCTGCATTTGTCTGCTGTTGATTGGCATTTGCTAGAGCCAGCTGTTTCAGTATCTCCTCCATGCTGGCTTAAAAAAAAACTGCCACTGGTTCTCCACCAACTGTGAGGGGGCTAGCTCGGCAGCGGGTATGTGTGACCCCCGGGATGGGCTCCCCACCCAAAACAGGCCCAGCAGACGGAGGTTGTGGTTTTCAAAATCAAAAAGGTGCGGTTTATTTTCTATTTACAGTGACAAAAACACAGCAAGGCAAAAAAAACATAAACAAAATAAATCCTGGTCAACTTGACCTCTGACTAAACTTACAGGTTTCCTAACTAACGACTGGGATCAGCCTAGTGCTGTCCTAGTCCCTGGTTTTAAATGTCCAAGCAAAATATAGCCACACAGGCTTTCTCTCACCGCACAGGGGTTCACTCTCCCTAGACAGTCCACACAGGTCTGCTTCCAGGCATGAGCTAACATCTAATGAATCTGGGAGTTTTTTATAGAGGCCTAAATGAGCTGACAAGGTTCAGCTGGTCTCATCAACTCCCTGTCTGCACGACGCCCAGCCCTCTCCCTAGAGGTATGAGTCATCCATGAGCCCACTAGTCTCAGCTGGGCTTATACAACTCTCCACCTAGCTGTATAAGTCAGCGTAAAGCCTGAATCTGGGCGAAATATATCTACCCCCCTGGATGCAACCAGGTGACTTTACCTTCCTGCTGTCACACCTGTCAGATCGGCTCTTCTTTCTTCACACGCTGTCTCTGTTTACATGTGACCAGCTGTGATTGGACACAGCTGTTTACATGGTAAAGGACGACTGTGATTGGCCTTTTACCGCAATCTGTTATCTTCTGCGTCCAAGGGACACGGCGATCACAGACACTTCCTGATGCTCATTCTTGGCAGATCGTTCAGAACTGGAGAGCTGCACTGTAGTCGTATATTGGCTACAGCGCGGTGGGCAAGTGGTTATATACAATTGTAAAAAAGATTACATTGTAAAAGAAGATTGAAGAACTGGGAATCGACCTTATCGCCCAAGTGCCTAAACTGTATGGCACAAATTATCTACCAATTCAGAGAACCTAAAAACTTCTTACAGGACTGGAAACACTTCTAATGACCCTTCTACCTAAATTGGTCTATCACTACACAACTTTAGGGATTGAAATCCCCAGAGAAATCTCAATTTCCTACAACAAACTCTACTGAATGTTAGGTGGAGAGGCAAGAGACACTAAGTAGTCAGGTAGGTTCTTCTAGCTTTGAGGTCTCAAGGGGGCCCCCCAGTTATCCAGACACCACTTACCCATTTGAAGACCCGGCCTTGTCTGACACTGTTTGTTTACAAGTAAAAATCTGTATTTTTTGTTAGAAACTTACTTAGAACCCCCTATATACTGTATATATATTTTTAGCAGAAACCATGGAGAATAAAATGGTAGTTGTTGCAATTTTTCATTTTTTCAAGTTTTTTGGGAAAAAATATATTTGAATGAATTTTAATGCAAGAAAACACAATTTTTTTAGTGTACTTCAACCGATGCCCCTGTTGAAGTACACTGGTACGAAACGCGTCGGGCTTGCTCACCACTCTGCTTACTGCCCTTTTTAATGTTTTTTATGCTTTTGTGATCACTTTTACTTTGTCGGTTTTAATAAATCCACATTGACCTGCACTATCAGAGCCCTTTTCTAATTTTTTCCTATGGTCGGTTGATTGAGTTGAAGCTCTCTCCCTATGTGCGATTGTCATTCCGGGAAGAACCTTTTTCCCTGGATTCAAGGTGTTTTCTGTCCCATCTGATGTCTATGGAGATCGTGTCCGAGTCCTGAGTCTGCTTCCAAGTCGGAGGAACCTGCCCGGGAAGTTTTCGCCTGAGATTCATATGATCTAGCCTACAGACAAGCAGAGGGGAATCATCACTGAGTCTTTTCAATGCCTGTTTGATCTGCCTTGACCCGCAGATCCACCTGTTCCGGTAAGGGTATTTTATCTCTCTTTACCCTCAGAAGTTGTGACGATCCATATTGTTTCACGTGTGGCTTCAAGTACCATTTGTTCTTATCACGGATATTCGTTTATGGACACTTTGTGGACTCTCTTCATTGTTGTGTTTTTTATCCACATTCATTTTCACTTTGAGACCAATTTTTTTGGCCTCTTTTTCACTGTTAGCGCTACATCTTCATTCACACAGGTATAATATTTAATTAGTAGTCTGTACTTGTTAAAAGTATTATTTTTTGCTAATGTCTTTTTATTTATTGGTATCCTTAAAGTCCATTGTGGTAAATAGTGTGTTTGCAGTAAAGTAGAATTGGAAATGTGGTGTCATGACTACAAATCAGTGCAATTATTATTATTTTAATTGGAGTCGTGGGTCCTATCTGACCTTAACCCGGCTCTGCATATCACCATGAGCTTTGCACGTCACTTGGAAGTAATTCTTGTTCAGAGTCCCCTTTGGTGGCCATGGGGGGCAGGGAGGTCAGGAGATGTCCTTAACTGAGCTCAGCTAATACAGTCCCCGGAGGACCGGCACCTTTCATATAGAGCTCAGCTTTGTCACTGGTGTCACTGATATGATATGGAAGAGAGATGATGGTCATTGTATGTGTTCTGCTACATCTTTCTTCACAAGTCCCGGACACCCATGGAAGGTTCACAGGTGAGTACAATGACTTACATTTACTTCATCTCTATACCTACATGTAAAGCAATTGGACCAGGTGAAAATATGATGGCGGCTGCTAGTACCGCCTAAACCAATGAACAGTCACCTAGAAAAGGGGGGGGTATTGGTTGGACTTTCTCGGTACCGATAACAAGAACACAAAAAATTTCATAAAAATTATTTATTACACGTAAAACTATACAAAGTTAAAAACACATGAGCCAGACCCCACATTCAAAACAGCAGTTATTACTAACGGGTGACTGCGTAAGGTATCTGTTGCAGTGGAGAATGGCCAAAAACCTCTACCGGTTTCGCGGGCACAGCCGCTTCTTCAGGAGGGTTATCTGTGTAGCGAATAATACAATACAATAAACCAGCAGAACATAGAAAACAAAATACATATAGAAATGCATCATGTTAAAACACATTGTATACAGTCATTGTCAGTAAAACAAGTCTGCTCACCAGGTTCTGGCCATGGACAGACCGAAGGCTCTTAGGATGACCCCCCGCAGCGAACGAGGGGGAATGTGTACCACTCTCTAATAAAATAATAATTGTATTGTATTTAGGATACATAATGTTGGTAGCTCATAGGTCAAGGATACCACGTGAAGGACTGGAACGGGAATAAGGTGTGAGTGGAAAAGAGGGGGGGGAGGAAAGAAGAGGGGAAAAAAGGCTTCCCCCCAACCCATTTTTTCCCCTCTCCTTTCCCCCCCTCTTTTCCGCTCACACCTTATTCCCGTTCCAGTCCTTCACCAGTCCCACCCATCTCTGACTCCGCCGCTGACATACAGAAAGCCGAGTGTACTTCGGCTAGTCTCGGCTCCTCTCGCAGTCCCGCCCCTGACTGTGAGCAGAGCCGAGTCTAGCCGAAGTACACTCGGCTTTCTGTATGTCAGCGGCACAATCAGTGGAGATGGGCGGGACTGCGAGAGGAGCCGAGTCTAGTCGAAGTACACTCGGCTCCGCTCGCTCCTCTCCACACAGAAATCGGCGCCAATTTTAAATATCGCAGAGACTGGCAAGGCTGCAAAGGCACTGGGCAATGCTGCAAATGCATTGGGCAAGGCTGCAAAGGCACTGGGCAAGGCTGCGAAGGCACTGGGCAAGGCTGCAGATGGACACTGGGCAAGGCTGCAAAGGCACTGGGCAAGGCTGCAGATGGACACTGGGCAAGGCTGCAAAGGCACTGGGCAAGGCTGCAGATGGACACTGGGCAAGGCTGCAAAGGCACTGGGCAAGGCTGCAATGATGGACACTGGGCAAGGAAGGCTGCAATGATGGACACTGGGCAAGGCTGCAATGATGGACAAGGCTGCATTTAAATGTAAGTTTTTTCCTTGAACTTCCCTCCTAAAAGTTTTTTTTCCTTCAAATTCCCTCCTAAACTTGGGGTGCGTGCTATACGCTGATAAATACGGTAATTATTAATTAGTTCAGAGAGTCCTGGAGCAGAGACAGAAGAAAATGAGCGGAGGGACGGCATGACAGGTGGGGCAGGCAGCAGCCTAATAGGGCTGTGGTCCCTTTAAGAAAAGGGGAGTGGTCGTGGGGGAGAGAGGAAAGGAAGCTCAGTCAGGCAGGGAGGAAGTGACGTTTCTCACTATTCCTCCATTAGTCACAAGGAGAAAAGCTTCCCACCCACCCTCCCTGTGTGAGGGGTAAAAAAGGGGGTGAGTGATATGGGTGAATGGTTAAGTTGGTGGTGGCGGTGTTTTGTTGCTGGAAGAGGAGGTAAAGTGGAAGTTCTGGAGAAAAAGGTGGTACCCATACGTGGTATGGGGTTATTGAGTACCTTCCGGTCAACAAGGGTTAACCAGGAAGGGGGGAAAATGGTAGGGCACTGCGACCAGGAGTACCGCCTCCGAGTCGGTGTCTTGCGACTGGAGGCCTAAGGGATATGTTAGTCCCAGTGCCCAAGTTGGGAGTTGGTGGTCAATAAGACCACCAGGAGTATTGTAAGTGTTAAAATGTTATTTAAACGGTTATTTAAATGGTTATTTATTTCATATAAGAAGTTGTTAAATAAATAGGCCGGAAGGCCAATTTTACTCCACAACCTTGTCAGTCGTTATTTATTAGGATTGGTATAAGGGGTGGGGAAGGTATGTAGAGGGTAAGTCAGAGCGGAGGATCGGTCCTTAACATGTCATGCTTGAGGCTATACTCAAAATTTTGTCTATACCTACATGGAAATCAAACACATCCACTTTGTATTACAGCACTGTTGAAAAATGTGATTTTTTTATCTCTTCTTTTATCTGTTATATCTTCTTAGTTTAGGTTTTTAGTGACTCTTAATTCTTTTCTATCCTTAGTAATTACAGTTTTTCATTAACTAGCAAATCATGATCGTTCTATACATAGATAAATCAATAAAAATCTGTTGGTTATTGGTAATTATGATTATTTTTTATTGTTTCTTTGTTGTGTAACAAAGAGAGAGAGAGAGAGAGAGAGAGAGAGAGAGAGAGAGGAGAGAGAGAGAGAGAGGAGAGAGAGAGAGAGAGAGAGAGATTCGTCACCTGTGTGTTTGATGACTTTTCTTGAACATTGTCTGATGTACTGGAGAGTTTCTCTCGCACTATCCCGTATCTCTCTCTTTATACAAAACTATAGCCCAACTCCAGACAAGGCCCTTTGTCATTTTTTTTATTGCTGTCTGTGTTATTCTGTACCGGTGACCCCTGCTCCCCACATTTCTTCATCTGGTGTCACAGGGGGTCACCAACAGTGAGGGTAAATCTCCCCACACATGAAACCCAATTAAACTTCCAACCCTTCTTCAAAAATCTGGAGTTGGGTGTTTTAGTAAATCTGTTATAATGTAATATATTTTATACAGTATCATGAAGAATGTAAAAGGAAGAGCTGGAATTTACAAAGGTGGGTGGGAGCACACCATGGTGGGGGAGGGGCGCCCAAAACCCAGTGAACTGGAACATAGGCCTCGTACACACGACCGATTTTCTCGTCGTAAAAAACACGTCGTTTTTTTCGACGAGATTCTTGTTAAGCTTGTCGATTTTCTCGTCAAGCTTTCTATGCGTACACACTGTCATTTCCCAATTTCCTTGTGGTTCTCTGCGCTCACGTCCAGCACGTACGACGGCACTATAAAGGGGAAGATCTTTTTTCTTGGCGCCACCCCTTGGGCTGCTTTTGCTGATCTCGTGTTACCGCGTGTGAAGTAAAAGTTTGGGAAGAGACGATTCGCGCTTTTCAGTCTTCGTACTTTTCAGATCGTTTTCTGCCGTTCAGTTTGTGCTTGTGGGTTCGTATCTTGACTTTCAGGGCGTCTAGGCAGGTCGTATCTGTTTTACAGTGCGTTCTTGCCTGTTCGTTTCTGAATTTCAGTTCGTTATTCATAGGCCTTGCTGTTCTAAAGTGCGTTCTGTTCTGTACGTTCTGATTAGACGACCGTTTCCTAGCCATGTCGCCTGGACGTTCTCGTCGTCGAGTTCGTGCTGTGCGTGCGCTTGGTGTTGGTCTGCTTGTTTTGGACCAAGACCAGTCCATGAATGGTGTGAGGAGGAGTTCATGGACCAAGAATTGGTTGCTCCAGCGGGACCAATTCTGCCACATGCCTCTGCTGCGGGAGATCGTCGAGAATAATCCTGAGGACTACAGGAATTTTCTGAGGATGTCTGACCCCGTTTTTCAGGAACTGTTGGCTTTGGTGTCCCCCTATATTACCAGGAAGGACACCGTTATGCGGGAAGCCATCAGTGCTGAGCAGAGGCTCATCGCCACGTTGCGTTACCTGGCGACAGGGAGAAGTCTTCAGGACTTGAAGTTCACCACAGGCATCTCCCCCCAGGCTCTGGGCCTCATAATCCCAGACACCTGTTATACCATCATCCAAGTCCTGCAGGAGGACTATATTAGGGTAAGTTTTCTCCCTTCACATCACATTTTATGTATTACATGTATGCTAATGTATTGTATTTCTTTCATCCTTTCCTAATTACCATGATTGTAATATGCTGAGAATGTCCCCTTTGTCCCCATGCATGCTGGAAGTTTTTAAATGCCCCTTTTTTATCCTCCCTAAATATTTCCCCTCACTAACTTTTCCAGCAGGGGCGCCTGTTGCTCCAAATGTTGGGGGGTTACAACCCCAATTTCGGAAATAAACTTCCTCCTTTTTTGCTCTGTTGCCTAATAAACGCCCCCAGTTGTCCCCTCCAATGCAGCCATTTAGTCCCCTCTATTGCAGCCAGTTTCCCCCCAGCCCTGCACTTACCTTCTTGTGGTCAGCGCCATCCTTCTTCTGTCCTTGATGTCTTCTCCTTCCCTTCATGTTGCATCAGCCAATCATGTTACCATTAAACAGACTTGGTGAACATGATTGCCAGAGCTGCCTGTCAGTGTTTACACAAGGAATGCCCCCTCCTTGCGTCCCCGATTTTTCTTTGAGGAAGCCAATTACATCCCTCAGGTTGTAATTTGCAAGACTTTTTTAATACCTGTTTCTGCTCTGCAATTTTAACCCCCTAAATGACGCAATTAATCATATGTCGGTCGCTTTACAAGAGGCCATCCACCTGAATAGTGTGCGGCATAGACAATACATAGGTTCATGCAACGCATGAACCTATGTATTGTTCTGAGTGATGGGCACAGGAGAGAGGGGACAGTGCTCCAGCGCCCACTCTGGACGCACCGCCACTGCAATGCTATCCTGTGGCCAAACACATCTCCCCCCCCCCCCAAAATAATTTAGTAATGGCCCATCAGAGGGGGTGATGAATATGATAAATGAGCCTTCCATTATACTTTTTTTACACACCTTAATAAACGTATAATTAGATTGATGTTGGTCTCTAATTTTTTGGTCTTGAATTTGCTTGTAATGTATGCCTTTGTTTTTCTAATATTATTTCATCTTGTTTCACTCCACAGCTTCCTTCAAAGCCACAGGAATGGCAGACTGTGGCATCGGAGTTTGCCACGCGGTGGGACTTCCCCAACTGCGGTGGTGCCATAGACGGGAAGCACGTCCGCATCGTGCCGCCACCCCGTTCTGGATCCTACTACTACAACTACAAGGGGTTTCATAGCATTGTGCTGATGGCGGTGGTGTCAGCACGGTATGAATTCCTCTATGTTGATGTAGGGAAGAATGGCCGGATGTCCGATGGGGGATCCTTCATCCAGACGGAGTTTGCCCTCCGTCTCCAGAGTGACGACCTTGCATTGCCACCGGATGCAGGGAATATTGAAGGACTCCCCTTTGTTTTCTTGGCTGATGAAGCCTTCGGACTCGGACGGCATCTTATGAGGCCATTTCCACAGAGGACCCTGACCCCAGAGAAGAGTGTGTTCAATTACCGGCTGGCCAGGGCCCGAAGAGTCGTTGAAAATGCCTTCGGCATAATGGCCAGCCGGTTCCGCCTTTTTATGACTTCCATCCACTTGGCGGACTACAAAATAAACTATGTAGTGTTATGCTGCTGTGTGCTACACAATTTTCTTTGCCGCAAAGCGAATTCATATATGGCCTCAGTTTTGCCAGAGGCTGGACTTTCCCCTGCAAATCCCCTTCCGGGCCTGGAATCTGCCCGTCTTGGCTTGCCCCCCCAAAATGCCCGTGTGGTTCGGGACAAATACATGGAGTATTTCACGGGTAGGGGGGCAATTCCTATGCCAGCCTATGTCTAAGTATCCCAATAAAAATCTTGTTTAAACCTTTAATTATTTGTTCTTTCCTGTCTCCTAGTTTGTCTTTGTGCATTTGTAGTGGCAAGTGTATTTTACTTTAGTAAATAACAACCAATTTCACTATGTTACCTTACAAAAGAACCAAATAAGCTTAGAGAGTATTATAAAAAGAAGCTACACGTTGTTTGTGGTCAAATATTTTACTCTCTGCACATTTTTTTTTGTTTTACTTTGGGGTTGGCCTGACCACAACCCGTCAAATTTTGGCTTATGAAAATACAAAAATACCACTTGCATTTCTAAAATGACAACATTGGATACCTCTGAGCAATCTGATACATTCAGTTACACAAACTATGTCTCTATGTGCCCGTCCTAATATGGGGTCCTGCCACCCCTTGCCCAGCCAAAAATTCAATATGCACACATTTTTACTTTTTTGCAAATAGGAAGTTTACAATCCTGATCCCTATTGTCAACATGTGCTATCTGCCATCAGGGGTGATCAATGGATGTGTTTTGGGGGTGCATCCCCTTCCTCAGTTCACCGACTTTTGATACGAGGAAGGGGTTGCACCCACAAAAGACGTACATGGATATCCCCTGATGGCAGATAGCACATGTTCACACACTGTGTGCATATTCAATTTTTGGCTGCTTTGTTACTCAAAAAATTAGTAAAAATATAAAAACAAACATGTAAAAACAAATGTGTTTGGATGGCTTATTGAATTCTCCCCAAAACATCGAGAATGTCTTTAAATGTTTGTTCCATCACATGGATTCTTTGTTTAATTAGGTCCAGTTCCGTGCTACATTCCATCACTTGCTGGATGAGGCGGAGGGCACTGTCAGCAGAGAACGGTGTGCTATCCTTCACAACATTTCCATCCCCTAAAAACCATAAAAAAAAATTAATAAAACTCTGCAGGCCTACCTCGCTTACCTTAAGCTGTGGTGTCAGATACTGACCTGTTGTGGTGACCAGATCCACAACGTCATCCACCTCTCCTTCCTGCACTTCTCCTTCCTCCACCTCAACTTCCTGCACATCTTTCGGTTGTGGATCTTTGGGAGTTTGGGGTTGCTTGGAAGTTGTGGGGTGCATGTGCTCCCTGGAGTGTCCTCCTCCCAGTCTTCTCTCCCCTATGAGAATAAAACCAAAGGTCTATTTATCACACTGTAAAAATCTCATTTTTAAACTTAAAACAGGCTAAATTGTTTGGAAGTGGGGTACAAGTGTGTGTTTGTGCGGAATTTAAAGAAAAAAATGCATTCTTTATGACCCCAAATATGTTTATTATTCACATTTGGATGTAATTTTTTGGACATGGAGGCACCACAAATAAACTCTGATGCACCTGTGTGGGACACCCAAAAAAGGCGGGTCTGGTGGCCCACACTATAGTGCTCCAAAGTACAGATGTGGAAGCAGCTGCTGAGTGTCCTCTCCTTTACACTGATTAAAGTTTGCATTTCATTCTCCTTACAAACACATCATCTAGACTTTAAAATTATCCACAATACTTGATCAAAAATGGCAGATGTCTAATTACTTTTGGGGGTCTTAAATAAGCCAAAACCACGGATAGTGGCCGAACGAAGTGTCGGTAACGTAACGAACGATTACTGTGCCCAACCTAGTTCAAAATAATACATTTTGGAAGGGAGTCCAATATGCTTTAAAAAAAAAAAAAGTCAGTTTCTAAAAAGATTAATAGCAGAAAGGTCGTCATTTTACTTACTTTTAGCGAGCATCCTCTTTATGCTCCTCAACTGGTCTGGCTCCCTCAGTTTGAGGTCTGACCACCTCTTTCTGAGCTGCTCATTTGAGCGTTTCACCCCGAACTTCGCCCTCAGACTCTTCACAACTTTAGTGAGGATTTTGGCCTTCCTTCTATTTGGTTTGCTATACGGCCCATGCTTGGCATCATAATCAGCCTTGACCAAGATGTCCACCATCTCCGCCATCTCCGCCAAAGACATATTCGATGCCTTGAATCTCCTCCTTGATCGTGACGTGTCCTCGGTCTCCGGGCTTGTCTCCTCGCTAGTTGCGGAATTATCAGACACCTGCTGTAACTCCGCCATATCTGTCTGCGCGCCGAAAGAGAAGGGGCGGGGAAAAGATGTTAGTTAGAACGTCATGGGCGGGCGACGTGTGCGGAGCGACGTGTTCGAATTTGGACGCATGCGTGGTGTGTATATAGCAAACACACATGTGACTATAGTACGTTCGGTGTGCGGAGAGAGGAGTTCAAGTGACGGACGTGCGAACGAAGGTATGTGATTTTGTGAGACTTGTTAAAATTGTTGGCCTATACTGTCTTGAGATTGTTGGAGGATATATATGGTGACTAGGATGTGAAGGAGGTTAGACTGTTTGCCTCACATTATTTAAATATAATTTATTTTACTTGCAGATACAATATGAATGTATTTATTAGCGACAAAGAGTTCCTGGCGGAATTTATTGACCGGGTAAGGGAGCTGCCGGCTCTGTGGGAGACCAAAAACCCCATCCATAAAAAAAAAAGGGGTGAGAAAAGCAGCGCTGGAGAAGCTGCTCCCATTTGTGCATACCAAGGTGCCCACAGCCACAGCAAAACAAGTGGACACTAAAATTGGGAGCTTGAGAGGTACCTACAGGACTGAACGCTCTAAGGTGCTGGCTTCTCAGAGGTCAGGAGCAGCAGCAGATGATGTTTATGTCCCGGTTTTGTGGTACTACAGCAGGATGTCCTTCCTGGATGACCACATTGAGCCAAGGCCATCACTCTCCACTCTTCCCCCCAGACTTCCCTGCAGCCAACCTGAGCCTTCTCTGGAGCAAGAGGAGGCAGCCATCCTGGATGATCCTGATTTGGCCATCTGGAGCCAGGTATAGTATTAACTGAAAATGTAGTGGGATAAAATTAATGTTTCCCAAATATGTCAGGATGAGAAACATACATTATTTTGTATTCAACAAGTGAAATCATGATCTGTAGACATTATTCTGCACTTAATTGTGTGGTAAATAGTCAAGCTGATGTAGTGGTAAATTTAAAGCAAGGATTTATGCATTTACATTCTAATTGCTTCCATCAGGATTACAAAGTTTGATGCAAAGATTAAACCAACATATTAAACTATGTTTCTTTTTCATACACAGGATGAAATCAGCCAGGAGGAGGGTCTGGAAACTGTCAGGCAGGAGGAGGAAGGGCCCAGTGGCAGCCAGGAGGTGGCAGGGCCCAGTGGCAGCCAGGAGGTGGCAGGGCCCAGTGGCAGCCAGGAGGTGGCAGGGCCCAGTGGCAGCCAGGAGGTGGCAGGGCCCAGTGGCAGACAGGAGGTGGCAGGGCCCAGTGGCAGACAGGAGGTGGCAGGGCAAAGGAGAAGCACCAGATCCCAGGTGCCTCCCATCAGGCTTCACAAAAGAGGCAGGAGGGACAGGACCACCAGTGAGGCAGCAATGGCCCTTATTAAAGAGGCCCATGCCACCCTCAAGGAGCCCACATCCCCTGAAGAGGCCATTGCCGGCCTAGTGGAGGCTAAGTTCAAGGTGATGAGCATGGAGCAACGCCTCCTATGCGAACCCCTGCTCATCACCTTGCTCAACAAGGGGGTGATGGAGCAAATTACCCCCAATACCGCCATATGTGAGGTGGCCCAACTGACCCAACCTCAACCTCCACCTCCACCTTCCTCTTCTGCCCCACCCCCTTCTGCTACCCCTCCACCTTCTGCCCCACCCCCTTCTGCTACACCTCCACCTTCTTCTTCTGCCCCACCCCCTTCTGCTACACCTCCACCTTCTGCCCCACCCCCTTCTGCTACACCTCCACCTTCTGCCCCACCCCCTTCTGCTACACCTCCACCTTCTTCTTCTGCCCCACCCCCTTCTGCTACACCTCCACCTCCTCCTCCTGACAGGAGTACCCCTCCAGTGGGCCAGCCTCCAGCTAAACGAAGAAGGAAGGCTTCAGTAAAGGCTGCAGGGAAGGTTGCCAGGAAGAAGAGGAAGTGATGGCCTTGCTTCATTGTGGTCGCACTGGTCGGACAGAAGGCAGCCTGTTGTAGTACCACACACTTGGGACATATATCTCACCTGCTGCTGTTCCTGACCTCTGGGAGGCCAGCATCAGATTGTGTTCTGAAATGTGGGCCTTCTCAAGCTCCCAATTTTAGTGTCCACACAGGGTTGCTGTGTGCTCTGGGGTCCCTGGGATGCACAAATGGCAGCAGCTTCTCCAGCGCTGCCTTCTCTTTATTTAATTTATAAACATGAATAAATGTGTTTTTTGTTTAAGTTCATACTTGACTATGTGTATTTTTAAATAAAAAAAAACAAGCTTTGGAGTAAGCAGATACATTTGACTGACAATAAAAGGCACAGATATCACCCCCCCAAAAGAATAACTAAATCTGATTAGCTCAAAAACATGGTGTGAAATTTTAAAAATATAGATTAGAAAATTAAATGGGAGATCGCTATCAAAACATTGAGAAATTATAATTAACATCATTTTGAAAAATCTAACCATTTAAATTATTCCTAAAAACTTGCACGATATAATACACATAAATCTTATAAAGAGCAGCATGAAAAAGGTTAAAAATAAGGCATAACTCTGTGTGAATATCAGCAGCAAAAGAAGGTCTCTCGTTTTGATTAATGTAACATTCTAACGAAGAATTCAATGCAGAACATTTAAACGATGAAATATTTATGAGCGTGACGAATGTGCTCTCTCCATTATGAAGGCTTGTTTTACCAGAAGATGCGCTCCCGTCTCATAGTTGCTTGTGAGCATGCGCACTTTTGGAAGAGTCGTAAAAGCATACACACGAACCATTTTCTCGTCACAAAACAGGCCGACGAGAAACACGACGAGGAAATCTGGACTCCTGACGAGAAAATAGAGAGCAGGTTCTCTATTTTCTCGTCGAGATTCTCGTCAAGTTTCTCGTCGTAAAACCATACACACGAACGTTTTTCTAGACAAAAAAACTCTCGCGGCACTTTTCTTGACTGTTTACGACGAGAAAATCGGTCGTGTGTACGAGGCCATAGTCCCAAATTATGCCAGGAAATCTTGGTGTTGCAATTTCCAAGATATATAAGAATCCAAGAGCCCCCCAGGCCCCACCTATAACTAAAATATCTCCTTGGAAATACTGACCCTTTAAGAGCTTCCTGGATACAAAAACAAAGCTCTGTCATGTTAGCAGCCCTCATCTGGAAGGCTTATAAACAGCCAGGCTTCCTTAAAACTCCTCTCCAGACTTAAGCCTCGTACACACGACCGAGTTTCTCGGCAAGAACCAGCAAGAAACTTGCTGGCAGAGATTTCTTGCCGAGAAATTCGTTCGTGTGTATGGTTTCTCGTCAAGAAAAGCGTCAAGAATCTCGACGAGAAAATAGAGAACCTGCTCTCTATTTTCTCGTCGAGATTCTCGTCAGCCTGTTTCTCGACGAGAAAATTGTGTGTGTGTACACTTACCTGTTCGCCGGGAAACCCGCGCATGCTCGAAATGACTTCGACGCATGCGCGGTAGCTTCCTAGGCATAGGTAGGGTGAACCAAGATGGCGGCGACGGCATCGAATGTGACGAGCGCATGCTCGTCGTATTCGATGACGTCACCGCGTACGCTCCATTCAAAGAACCGCGGGTTCTTTGAAATGAGCGTGTGTACACTCGGCCGGGACAAGTTTCTTGTCCAAGGATCTCGTCGTAAAAAACGACATGTTTTTAACGACGAGATTCTTGGCCGTGTGTACGAGGCTTTACTCATTTGCCTTTCTCTCACTTTTGTGGCCCTTTATGCCTTGTACACACGATAGGAATTTCCGATGGAAAAAGTCAGACGGACTTTTTCCATCGGAAATTCCTACCGTGTGTGTGTCCCATCGGAGAAATTCCGATGAATTCCATCGGAGTTTAAATATAGAACCTGTTCTATTTTTCTCCGATGGAATTCCATTGTGAGCTTGGTCGGACAAAGGTCCGATCGTGTGTATGGGGCATTACTGGTATAGAAAATGTAGAAGCCTTTGAACTTTGCTTCTTCCTGTATCTGATGTTTTCCTCAGAAATGTAACCTTTCAGTAATGTTCATCCTTTAATAAACCCTTCGTCCCAAATAAGTTCAGCCCACCAGGAGTAATACTTTCCTTCCTCTCCGAACTAACCGAGTCAGGATTTAAAAAAATAAAGTTGCTCGTCTTTCAAAACGCTCGTTAACCGCGTTACTCGTAAACCAAGTTTCCACTGTATCTCAGAAATCCTGCTCAGTGTTATCATGTTTTTAAAGAGGAACTGCAGTCTGCTCACATAATTTGTAATAAAAACATCTTTGCCATTCTGAAGCTTCCCTCCAACCACTTTGCATATTATTTTATATATACTGTGATTCAATTGTAATAGATTATCTCTGGTCCAATACCAGAGTACTATTCGCTATTCTGCGGCTGGTCTAAATTTATGTTAATATGAGGGCATGCATGCTTCAAGAATTGCAAACTGAGAAACAGACTCATCAGTATAGCTTCTTCTCCATGTGTGGCTCAAGAGGAAGTTCATTTATTAAGATACAGCTTATATAGACAAAGTGACATAAGCAATCGTCATCACAAACGTGTACATATGATTGGCTGATTCCATATATGGTCGTCTTCCTCTCGAGTCTATTTCTTCCACGTGTCTTTCTATTCTTTAGCTCAGCGCCATCTTCCTTTACTCGATGGAAGGAGGGAGTTGAAGTAGTGAATCAAGAAGTGGGGGATGGAAGAAACATCTGTTTTGTCATTTAAGGAAAACTCACTGCTGGCTGGTTATAAGATTACTTATAACACACACATGATAATACTCTAACTCAGTGTTTCTCAACTCCAGTCCTCAAGGCGCACCAACAGGTCATGTTTTTGGGATTTCCATTGATTTCCACAGGTGATTTGAGCAGTTTCACTGCCTTAGTAATTATCACAGCTGTTTTATCTGCAGGAAATCCCAAAAACATGACCTGTTGGTGCGCCTTGAGGACTGGAGTTGAGAAACACTGCTTCTAACTTATATCCTTAGTTAGCATACATAAACTTTCTGGTTCCCAGTATGAACATCAATAAGCTTCTTATTGTATAAATATATCTTGGTGTGTCTTTGTGTCTTGTTCCTTGCAAACACATTCTCAGAAGGGTGGCTAATTACTCTAACATTCCTGAGGGGGGGGGGGGCAGTGAACCATTTAAGCAGCTGAATACAAGAGTCATTTAACCTACATAAAATTTCTAAACCCATACACCAAAACATAATGAAACAAAGAAATAATAAAAATAATAAAGAATAAAATAAAATAACAATAGTTGAGTGGATAATAGAGAGAAAGATCATTCATATAAAATAATTGTTTTATAAACTCCATCACACTGTACTTGCCAAATATGCTGCAGAAATCTCCCTCCACTGAGTCTGGCTGCAGCCATTTTAACTGTGGGCAGCTGAAGCTGCTGCCTGTTCACTTCCTGGATTTACACAGACACACAGAGGCACACCTCCAGCTCTGCATCCCTGCAGCTCTCATTGGCCCTCTGATTACTCATCCCCCCTCCCTTCCTGGCAAACTCTCACAAGAGTGAGAGAGAGAGAGTTGTGCATGATGTCATAAGCCTAGGCTAATGACCAGACAATAAACAGGAAGTGGGCTGTATACGGGATTTACTGGCAGAAACAAAAAATGTTTTACTATCCGAAGTTAAAACAACAACAAGGGCAGAAGATTTAATAGATGGAAAGATGAAAAGATAACTGAAGTTCCGCTTTAAGTCTGTGATTTATCAGATCTTTTTTATGTCTGCATCCTATTAGGAACATTTCACTTTCTTTCCTATAGACACAACAGAAAGTGAGGAGATGTGTCTCCAAAGTAAGGAGAATAGCCTGCTGTTGTCAGTGGTCAGGTTTCCCCACTGGAAGTTTGACCCGAACAGTTCGAGCCGAGTAAAAGTTTGACCCGAACATTGGCTGTTTGCCCGTTCGGTGAACACCCGAATTTTCAGGGTGTTCAACTGTTTGTTTTATTGTGTAAAGGTAGGGGTAGACGTGAAGTAATACTTCCACTAAGGCACCGTCCCTTAACCACTTCCCTACCCAGCCATAGTCAAATGACGTCCACAGATGGGATCTCCCATCCTGGGTGGGCGTCATATGACGTCCTCGGCTTTGTAGGGGGATATTTGAATGATGGGTGCAGCTAGAGGCATCATTCAGATATCCTTTTAAAGTGCCGGCGATTCTGTGCACCATAAGAACGATCATAGCGGCGGTTCTGCTGCTTGATCGTTCTTATAGGCGACGGGAGGGGACATCCCCCCCTCCCGCCGCCATCCGGTGCTTCTCCGGGCTCTCCCGTGCGATCGGGGACCCGGAGCGAATCTTCCGGCGCCGTTGGTGGGTCACGTGACGAGCATAGAGATGACTGGTGACCAGATGGTCACCAGTCATCTCTATGATCGTCGGAGGCCCGGGCGCGATGTGATGACGTCAAGCCCGGGTCCTCAAATGTAAACAAAGCCGCCATTGCGGCTAGTAAGTATGAGATTGGTGAAATTTTTTTCACTGATCTCATGCTTTCCAGCCAGGAGGAGAGATGTGGGGGGAGGGGGAGGTCTTATTGACCCCGCATCTCTCAATAAAGAGGACCTGTCACACATCATTCCTATTGCAAGGGATGTTTACATTTCTTGTAATAGGAATTAAAGTGATCAAAAAAAAAAAAAAGAAAAGTAAAATAATTGCAAAAAAATAAATAAATAAGTAAAATAAATAAATAAATAATAATAAAAAAAATTAAAACGCCCCTGTCCCCAGTAGCTCGCGATCAGAAGCGAATGCACACGTAAGTCGCCCACATATGTAAACGCCATTCAAACCACACATGTGAGGTATCGCCGCGTGCGTTAAAGCGCGTGCAACAATTCTAGCACTAGACCTCCTCTGTAATTCTAACCTGGTAACCTGTAAAAAAAAATTAAGTGTAGCCTATGGAGATTTTTAAGTACAGAAGTTTGGCGCCATTCCACGAGTGTGCGCAATTTTAAAGCGTGACATGTTAGGTATCTATTTACTCGGTGTAACATCATCTTTCATATTTTCACAAAAAATTGGGCTAACTTTACTGTTTTGTTATTTTTTAATTCATGAAACCATTTTTTTGTTTAAAAAGGCGTTTGAAAAATTATTGCGCAAATATCGTGCAAGAAAAAAAGTTGCAATGACCGTCATTTTATTCCCTAGGGTGTCTGCTAAAAAAACATATATAATGTTTCGGGGTTCTGAGTAATTTTCTAGCAAAAGAATGATGATTTGTACATGTAGGAGAGAAGTGCCAGACTAGGCCCGGTATGGAAGTGGTACAAAAAGCCCGGGGATGAAGTGGTTAAAGATATACAATATACGTTCAAAACTGGATAAGGTGGGACTTTAAGTGTTCCCTAGTGGAGTGTAAACAATGATATATAACACAGTCTTACAAATATAGAAAAAAAGTTATTTGCCATCCATGGAAGGAAACATTGAAATCTATTACACTCTTAAGAGAAAGTACAGTCTATTATTTCTTGAGTCCAGGGTGTGCGAATCCTGGTGATAGAATATCAAAGTTGTGCCTACGCGTTTCGCGGGAACGACGCCCGGTTCGTCAGGGCCTTAAAGGTAGCAGAAAAATTATATAAGTATTTGGGGAGAACCTTCAATGTAAAGTTATTAACATTTCAAATCAAATATTAGATAAATATTGAAAGTACAGTGTACTGTATATATGGATTTTTACATGAGCACCAAGTCATTGTGGAGCATCTATAGTTGCACATTATTAATACGGCAACTGTTTGTTTTATTGCTTTTTATAGTTTTGACATTTCTGTCAGCGGCAGTCCTCAAGTCAAAGTGCACCAAACACAACTTTCCATTGAATAAAGTGCATCCAATTACACATTTCCCCATCTCTATTACATTTCAGTAATAAGTCCCGCCCCCCCTAAGTGCATTGAATTGTGTCCCCATCATACAAACTGGCTCCCCAAGCCGTTGTTTATAAAATAAAGAAAGCTTGCAGGGAAAATTACATTTTTTTTCTTTATAAATGTCATTTTTGCTGCAGCAGGTTCTATACATGGTACAGGAATTTTTCATTTTTATTGTTTCACTTTAAGCATCATTATATCACTGCTCATTTAAAATGTATTTTTTTTTTTACTTTTTTTTGCATTGATACATGTCCCCCAGGGTAGGACCCTGACCCCCATGACCATTGTATGACCAATAACTTGCATATTAGCCTTCAAAATGTTACTTTTGATTTTTCAAGTTCAGGTCCCATAGACTTTAAAGGGGTTGTAAAGCTTGCATTAAGGTGAAAAAAACACCTTGCACTCTCCGGCCCCCCCGAGCCCCCGTTTTACTTACCTGAGCCCTGAATCTCCGAGGGCGCGATCCCGCGTTGCTTTCCCACAGCTCTTCATTGGATGATTGATAGCAGCGCAGCCATTGGCTCACGCTGCTGTCAATCAAATCAATGATGCAGCGCGCTGGGGGCCGGGCCGAGTGATAGAGTCGGCGGCTATGGCCGCCGACTGTATCACACGGGAGCGCGCCCGCAAGCTAACCCCCTTGGGAGAGCGCTTCCCAGAGGGGGGTTAGCTCTTGCGGAGAGGAGCCTGAGACAGCCGTCGAGGGACCCCAGAAGACGAGGATCGGGGCCACTCTGTGCAAAACGAACTGCACAGTGGAGGTAAGTATGGTATGTTTGTTATTTAAAAAAAAAAAAAACCTTTACAACCCCTTTAATGGGGTTTGTTGTTCGGCTCTGACCTTTTGCGATGTTCGAAAGTTCTGGCGAGAACCGAACCAGGAGGGGGGGTGTTCAGCCCATCTCTTCTCTTCACCTCCCATTTTGGTAATTTGGATTTCCCACCATTTTCTGCGTAGGTGACAATGATTCTCCCATTGGTTACGCATACACCAATAAAAACCTAAAGTATAGAACCCCTTGTATCCCAACAGGGCTTTATCGGCCTTGTTTCCTGAAGTTCACAGAAAAGATTTCTTTATGACCTCATGTTCAAAAACAAAAAACGTGGGCTTGGGAAAATAGCTACAGTATTAAATTTGCACATGTATTCATTATCAACTTGGAATTATCTTCCAAACCTGCATTTTGCTAATTAATGTAACAATCTTTGACCTTATTTTTTCTGGTCTGCTGATTTCAGTCTCATTACTTTACTCTCTTCCAGGAAGTAATGTTTGAAGTCTAGAATGGTGGCGAGCAATGAAAGCTGCTTCTACCCAGCTTCCTTCATCCTGTTGGGTATCCCCGGTCTGGAATATCTCCATGTCTGGATCTCTGTTCCCTTCTTCTCAATGTTCCTCTTTGCCTTTATCGGGAACTATACTGTCCTGCTCATCATCTTCAGGGATGTCAGTCTCCACCAGCCCATGTACATCTATTTCACCATTCTTGCTTTCATTGACATAATATTGGCCAACTCTGCAGTGCCCAAGCTTCTCAGCATCTTCTGGTTCCACCAGAATGAGATTGACTTCCATTTGTGTTTTCTTCAGATGTTCTTTGTGCATGCGTTCTCTACTTTTGAGTCAGGAATCTTTCTAGCCATGGCTTATGATCGATATGTAGCCATATGCAACCCTCTATGGTATTCTGTAACAGTGACCCCACGTTTTATTATTATAAGTGGAGTATTATCGGTGCTGCGTGGGGTGGTCTACATCCTTCCAATGTCTCTTCTAAGTGGGAGATTCCACCTGTACAGCAGTAATGTTATTTCCCACTCATACTGTGAACACATGGCGGTGGTGAGGCTGGCTTGTGCTGATGTTTCTTTCGATGACCATCTTGGCATGGCCATTGGCTTCCTTGTCTTGATTATGGATTCAGTGTTCATTGCTTTCTCTTATGTGATGATCCTTCAAGCTCTTCTGAAGCTGAGTGTTAAGGCTGGTGTGAAATCCTTTGGAACGTGCATCTCTCATGTCTGTGCTATCCTGTCATTTTATACTCCGATCCTTTGCTCGTCCTTAGTGCACAGATTTGGGAATAACGTCCCTCACCATACGCACATCCTGCTGGCCAACTCGTACCTTCTCATTCCCCCCATGCTGAACCCTTTGGTGTATGGTATAAGAACCAGGCAAATTCGAGAGAGGGTGACAAAATGTTTCCTGAAACAGTCTCTCTCTTGAGAAGCCTATTTGTACTTTTTCTTACTCAACCCAAAACTGAAGAAAAAATGGTATTGGTACTAAGAATATGCATCCTGTGTTATTGCTATTCCCGCACCACTAGATGTGTTTCTGTTTTCCTGATTTAGCCAATAAAATCATTTTATGATGTGGCAATCTGTGTTGTCTTTTAATTCTCCATTTTTTTTTATTTGGGGGGGGGATCATGTTGTAGATTGTGACCAAAGCATCGAAAAAGAGAAATTTCTTAGTGACAAAAGTGTTTACGACCTACTTGATGTGTAAGAGGGCCATGAGTGGGTGAGTGCTCATCTGATAAATGAGAAGATGAAGTGAGAAGTCTATGAGTGGGTGAGTGCTCATCTGATAAATGAGAAAATGAAGTGAGACATCTATGAGTGGGTGAGTGCTCGTCTGATCACTGAGGAGATGAAGTGAGAAGTCTATGAGTGGGTGAATGCTCGTCTAATCACTGGAAAGATGGAGTAAGAGGTCTATGAGTAGGTGAGTGCTTGTCTGATAACTGGGGAGATGGAGTGAGAAGTCTATGAGTGGGTCATTGTTCGGCTGATCATTGGGGAGATGCAGAGAGAAATCTATGAGTGGGTAAGTACTTGTCTGATCACTTAGGAGATGGAATGGGAGGTCTATGAGTGGATCATTATTTGGCTGATCACTGGGGAGATTGAGTGAGAGGTCTATGAGTGGGTCATTGTTCGGCTGATCATTGCGGAGATGGAGTGAGAAGTCTATGAGTGGGTGAATGCTCGTCTGATCACTGGGGAGATGAAGTGAGCGGTCTATGAGTGGGTCATTGCTCGTCTGATCATTGGGAAGATGGAGTGAGAAGTCTATGAGTGGGTCATTGTTCGGCTGATCATTGGGGAGATGGAGTGAGAAGTCTATGAGTGGATCATTTTTTGGCTAATCACTGGGGAGATGGAGTGAGAAGTCTATGAGTGGGTCATTGCTCGGCTGATCACTGGGAACATGCAGTGAAAAGTCTATGAGTGGTTCATTGTTCGGCTGATCATTGGGGAGATGGAGTGAGAGGTCAATGAGTGTGTCATTGTTTGGCTGATCACTGGGGAGATGGAGTGAGAAATCTATGAGTGGGTCATTGTTTGGCAGATCACTGGGGAGATGGAGTGAGAAATCTATGAGTGGGTCATTGTTTGGCAGATCACTGGGGAGATAGAGTGATAAGTCTATGAATGAGTGAGTGCTCATCTGATCATTGGAAAAATGGAGTGAGAGGTCTGTGAGTGCTCATTTCATCACCTGGAAGATAAAGTCTTTGAGTGAGCAAGTGGTCTTCTGATCACATGGGTGATGGAATTAAAGGACTATGAGTGGGTTGTTGCTCGTCTGATCACTGGGAGATGGAGTGAGAAGTCTATGAGTGGGTCATTGTTCAGATGATCATTGGGGAGATGGAGTGAGAAGTCTATGACTGGGTCATTGCTCGGCTGATTACTGGGAAGATGGAGTGAGAAGTCTATGAGTGGGTCATTGCTCGGCTGATCATTGGGGAGATGGAGTGAGAAGTCTATGAGTGGGTTATTGTTCGGCTGATCATTGGGGACATTGAGTGAAACGTCTATAAGTGGGTCATTGTTCGGCTGATCATTGGGGAGATGCTGTGAGAAATCTATAAATGGGCTAGTAGTACTTGTCTGATCACTGGGGAGATGGAGTTGGAAGTCTATGAGTGAGCAATGAAGTGAGAAGTCTATGAGTGGGTAATTTTTTGCTGATCATTGGGAAGATGGAGCGAGAAGTCTATGAGTGGGTCATTGTTCAGCTGATCATTGGGGAGATGGAGTGAGCGGTCTATGAGTGGGTCATTGTTCGGATGATTATTGGGGAGATGGAGTGAGCGGTCTATGAGTGGGTCATTGCTCGTCTGATCACTGGAGAGATGAAGTGAGAAGTCTTTGAGTGGGTCGTTGCTCATCTGATCAATGGGAAATGGACTGAGAAGTATATGAGGGGGTCATTGTTTGGCTGATCATTGGGGAGATGGAGTGAGAAATCTATGAGTGGGTCATTGTTTGGCGGATCACTGGGGAGATGGAGTGAGAAATCTATGAGTGGGTCATTGTTCAGATGATCATTGGAGAGATGGAGTGAGAAATCTATGAGTGGGTCATTGCTTGGCTGATCATGGGGGAGATGCATTGAGAAATCTTTGAGTGGGTAAGTACATGTCTGATCACTGGGGAGATGGATTGGGAGGTCTATGAGTGGGTCATTGTTTGGCTGATCACTGGGGAGATGCAGTGAGAAATCTTTGAGTGGGTAAGTACATGTCTGATCACTGGGGAGATGGATTGGGAGGTCTATGAGTGGGTCATTGTTTGGCTGATCATGGGGGAGATGCATTGAGAAATCTTTGAGTGGGTAAGTACATGTCTGATCACTGGGGAGATGGATTGGGAGGTCTATGAGTGGGTCATTGTTTGACTGATCACTGGGGAGATGCAGTGAGAAATCTTTGAGTGGGTAAGTACTTGTCTGATCACTGAGGAGATGGAGTGGGAGGTCAAACAGTAGTCAAATAGAGTTCCGGAGGGATCTGGGTTCACTTGCATATTAAAGTAGTCTTTACCGCATACCATAAAGTGACACCCCGCTACACAAACATACATTATAACACTGCACTTTGTTGTAATTCAAAAGACTATGGAATGATTTTTGCCAGATATCAGTGGGGCCAGTCAGTATCACATACAGGCAAACAGTGCATCCCCACCGCCCCCCCGGGAGGTCGGTTACGAGCCCGGCACTAACCGCATCTATGGCGAGGGCAGCACTTCCCTCCAGGGTGGGGGGGGGGTGTGGCTTCTGCCATGCGTCTCCTCCCTCCTCCTCCTAGGCCAATTGGAACGCTTCTCCTTTCGGACAATCGGGAAACGGGTCCCAGACCCACTTCCTGATTGGCCTAGAGGAGAATCAGTGTCATCTAATCGAATAGTCATTCACTATTGTCACACAACTGGGTGGGCTGGTGCCCCAAGCCCACCCTTTTTTTTAAAGCCTGATTGAGAGCCTCTATCTCTAATCGCATGATTAAAAAAAAAAAAAAACCTGATAGGAATCCATGCGTCCGGCACCCCGCATGTAGATTAGGGGGCCGGACACATGGATAGGGCGGCGGCACCCCTGCACTCTGCAGTACGGGCCACCATTGATTACAGATGGAGATCAGTTCAGTTTTCCCCTCACAGCTTAATGGTTTCTTAGGCCCCTTTCACACGGGATGGATCCGTGATGATCCGCCCCATGAACCTTTGCTTGCTCAGCGGGGATCGCTCCGTTGATCCCTGCTGGGCCGCCGGATGACAGGGCGGTCCCCGCATACTGTGCAGGGACCGTCCTGTCAGATCTCCGCTCTCCCCTATGGGGTAGGGTGACCAGACATCCCCGGTTTCAGGGGACAGTCCCCGGATTGAGGACACTGTCCCCGGACCAAGTCTGTCCCCGGTTTTGTCCCCGGATTGGATTTGAACAGGGGCTGGGGAAATTTCAAAGACAATCAGTGCAGAATAAAAAAAAAAAATCTGAATTACACCCCCCGCTCTGCCGCACCTACTAGCTTAGGGGGGTGTATTTTTTTTTCCATTATCTGTGCCCCTTTCTGATGATCATGTGCTGGTCGGAGCGGAGGGAATATTTCTTCCGTTTCGGGTGCATGCCCATTCAGCTCCGCTCGCATGTTCTTCTGCCTTGGCTCAAGTCCTGGCCAGCCGCCTGCCTGCTTATTTCCTTGCTTATTTCCTTGCCTTCCCTTCCCTGGCAGAGTGATCTTCCTCCTCTCCCACCCAGTAGTAGCCGGGCCCGGAGAGTAAAACTTGACAGGCGATGGACAAAGAGTCGCTGATTGCCGCCATTACTAGTAAAAAAAAAAAATATGTCCCCGGATTTCATTAAAAAAATCTGGTCACCTTACTATGGGGGGATCGGATGAACACGGACCGTCTGTCCATGTTCATCCGATCCGCTCTGCAGACGGATTGAAAAATAGGATTTTCCTCCGTCTGCAGAATCGGAGGATTGCGGACACGGATGAGATCGGGTGTCAGCGGATGTTCATCCACCGACACCCGCAATCTCATAGGGACCAATGTATGTCCCTTTTTCAGCCGTAAACGGATGGATGAAAAAGCGGACATACGGTCCGCATGTGTGAAAGGGGCCTTATGGGTTAAATGCAATTAAGCGTTCTCTGTTATCAGATCTGGTACAAAATGAATTGGACAGCGGGGGTGGGGCTGGGGGTGGATTTGTGGTGATTTTGGTTGATAACATTCATAGGACTGAACTATACAATTCACAGCTATTATCAGACATCAGTATTATCTCCAGGAACTTCACCACCTTAAAGTGGAACTTTATTAAATTCACAGACAAGTACACATCAGCCTCGGCAGAAGTCACATGGTCTGCTGTAATGAGCATTGTGGGTGTTTCACGTCATTAGACATTGTACCATGTCAAAGGCTTTTCAGTCAGACTGACCTTGTCTGGTAGGCTTTTAGTTAGATAAAGCAAGTCAACCAATGTGACAGCAGGGGCAGGAGCTAACAAAACCAGAGCAGTCAGGGGCCCCAATAAAGGACAGTAGTCAGGTTTAGTGGCTCTCAAACACCACTAATGACTATATGGGGAAAATGTAATCCATGTGGCAGCGACCGTATTTCAGAGTCATCAAAGCTTTGCTCTTTCACATTCCTGTACAGATTTATAGCTGAATTCTGGTGGACTACGCTCTCATGCACTCCCAGTATGTGGTTGGGGCCCTTGATCCTCATGTAGACCCTTGGTGTCCTCCCTTGTCTTCACATTCAATAGCCCTGAAACTCCAGCTGGGTATCTTCTTCTTGTTTGTGATGTCAGCAGACTCAGAGATGCCACTCAGGTGACACTCCATAGTATTCCCCTTGGTTCCTCACCTGGCAGCTGTATCAAAGGTTACGTAGGGATGTGAGAGGAGGAGCTGGGTCAGCACAGGCAATAATTAGACCCTCACAGAGTTTTGCAGTACAGCGCTGCGTCTCTTCTTTTGCGAGCAGTCGCCGGCAGTCCAGGGTTTCACCCAGACCACTGGAACTATCACCAGTCAGGAGCCAGGTCTCTTGATTGATGCAAGCTTCAAACAGCAAAACGACCTGGTTCAGCGCTCAAGCACTGCATCACTATGACATAGCCACGCCCCCTGCTGATGAACCCAGCATCCTGTGCACTCCAGTGACCCCAGTGTTTCCAGTTGCTCCAATGTTTCCAGTGTCACCGGTGACCACCAGCACCCTAACATTCCCTGTGCACTCCAGTGGCCTCAGTGTTTCCAATGACTGCAATGTTCCCATTGTTCTCAGGTTTCTGTGTCTCCAGTGACCCCAACATTCCCTGTGCACTCAACTGACCCAAGTGTTTCTAGTGACTTCTGCCTCCTGTGACTTGTGTGCCAACAGTGACCCCAGTATCTTCAGTGACTCCATCACTGCCTATGCATTCCACTTGCCCCGTGTTTCCAGAATTTACAGAGCTACCTGTGCACATCAGTTCCCCAGCTTCCTGTGACTCCAGTGTCTCCAATGACCCCAATGCTCCCTGTGTACTCCAGTGTCCATGGCCTGCTGTGACTCCAGTGTCTCCAATGACCCCAATGCTCCCTGTGTACTCCAGTGTCCATGGCCTGCTGTGACTCCAGTGTCTCCAATGACCCCAATGCTCCCTGTGTACTCCAGTGTCCATGGCCTGCTGTGACTCCAGTGTCTCCAATGACCCTAATGCGCCCTGTGTACTCCAGTGTCCATGGCCTGCTGTGACTCCAGTGTCTCCAATGACCCCAATGCTCCTAGTGTCCACAGTTTTTCCAGTGTCTCCAGTACTCTTCAATAAACCTAAACTCCTGAGGCTCCAGTGTCTTCATTGACCCCAGTGTTCCCTCTGCACTCCAGTGGTTCCAGTGTTTCCAACAACCTCAGTGTTTACAGTGTTCCCAGTGGTTCCTGAGCAATCAGTTGACCCAGCCTCCTGCGGCTCCAGTGGCCTTCAGTATCTCCACTGACCCCAGTGTTTCTAGTGATCCCAGTAATCCATGACTCCAGTGACCCCATAGTCTTCAGTAACCCAAGTGTTGCCTGTGTACTCCAGTGGCCTCCAGTGTTTCCAGGGGCTCCAGTGACCACAGTGCTCCCTAAGCACTCCAGTAACCACAGCCTCCTGTGGCTCCATTGTCCCCAATGGCCCCAGTGCACTAAGGTGGCCTCCAGTGTTTCCAGTGGCTTTAATTACCTTGGTAGTCCCTGAGTACTGCCGTAACCACACCCTCCTTTGGCTTCATTGTCTTTAGTGACCCCAGTGTCTCACTGTGTACTCAAGTGACCCCAGTGCCTCCCCCCTCTGTACTCAAGTGACCCCAGTGTCTCCCTGTGTACTCAAGTGACCCCAGTGTCTCCCTGTGTATTCAAGTGACCCCAGTGTCTCCCTGTGTACTCAAGTGACCCCAGTGTCTCCCTGTGCACTCAAGTGACCCCAGTGTCTCCCTGTGTACTCAAGTGACCCCAGTGTCTCCCTGTGTATCAAGTGACCCACCCTGTGTACTCAAGTGACCCCAGTGTCTCCCTGTGTACTCAAGTGACCTCAGTGTCTCCCTGTGCACTCAAGTGACCCCAGTGTCTCCCTGTGTACTCAAGTGACCCCAGTGTCTCCCTGTGTACTCAAGTGACCCCAGTGTCTCCCTGTGTACTCAAGTGACCCCAGTGTCTCCCTGTGCACTCAAGTGACCCCAGTGTCTCCCTGTGTATTCAAGTGACCCCAGTGTCTCCCTGTGTACTCAAGTGACCCCAGTGTCTCCCTGTGTACTCAAGTGACCCCAGTGTCTCCCTGTACACTCAAGTGACCCCAGTGTCTCCCTGTGTATTCAAGTGACCCCAGTGTCTCCCTGTGTATTCAAGTGACCCCAGTGTCTCCCTGTGTGCTCAAGTGACCACAATGTCTCCATGTGCACTCAAGTGACCCCAGTGTTTCCCTGTGTACTCAAGTGACCCCAGTGTTTCCAGTTGCTCCAATGTTTCCAGTGTCACCGGTGACCAGCACCCTAACATTCCCTGTGCACTCCAGTGGCCTCAGTGTTTCCAATGACTGCAATGTTTCCATTGTTCTCAGGTTTCTGTGTCTCCAGTGACCCCAACATTCCCAGTGCACTCAACTGACCCAAGTGTTTCTAGTGACTTCTGCCTCCTGTGACTTGTGTGCCAACAGTGACCCCAGTATCTTCAGTGACTCCATCACTGCCTATGCACTCCACTTGCCCCGTGTTTCCAGAATTTACAGAGCTACCTGTGCACATCAGTTCCCCAGCTTCCTGTGACTCCAGTGTCTCCAATGACCCCAATGCTCCCTGTGTACTCCAGTGTCCATGGCCTGCTGTGACTCCAGTGTCTCCAATGACCCCAATGCTCCCTGTGTACTCCAGTGTCCATGGCCTGCTGTGACTCCAGTGTTTCCAATGACCCCAATGCTCCCTGTGTACTCCAGTGTCCATGGCCTGCTGTGACTCCAGTGTCTCCAATGACCCCAATGCTCCCTGTGTACTCCAGTGTCCATGGCCTGCTGTGACTCCAGTGTCTCCAATGACCCCAATGCTCCCTGTGTACTCCAGTGTCCATGGCCTGCTGTGACTCCAGTGTCTCCAATGACCCTAATGCGCCCTGTGTACTCCAGTGTCCATTGCCTGCTGTGACTCCAGTGTCTCCAATGACCCTAATGCGCCCTGTGTACTCCAGTGTCCATGGCCTGCTGTGACTCCAGTGTCTCCAATGACCCCAATGCTCCTAGTGTCCACAGTTTTTCCAGTGTCTCCAGTACTCTTCAATAAACCTAAACTCCTGGGACTCCAGTGTCTTCATTGACCCCAGTGTTCCCTCTGCACTCCAGTGGTTCCAGTGTTTCCAACAACCTCAGTGTTTACAGTGTTCCCAGTGGTTCCTGAGCAATCAGTTGACCCAGCCTCCTGCGGCTCCAGTGGCCTTCAGTATCTCCACTGACCCCAGTGTTTCTAGTGATCCCAGTAATCCATGACTCCAGTGACCCCATAGTCTTCAGTAACCCAAGTGTTGCCTGTGTACTCCAGTGGCCTCCAGTGTTTCCAGGGGCTCCAGTGACCACAGTGTTCCCTAAGCACTCCAGTAACCACAGCCTCCTGTGGCTCCATTGTCCCCAATGGCCCCAGTGCACTAAGGTGGCCTCCAGTGTTTCCAGTGGCTCCAATTACCTTGGTAGTCCCTGAGTACTGCCGTAACCACACCCTCCTTTGGCTTCATTGTCTTTAGTGACCCCAGTGTCTCACTGTGTACTCAAGTGACCCCAGTGCCTCCCCCCTCTGTACTCAAGTGACCCCAGTGTCTCCCTGTGTACTCAAGTGACCCCAGTGTCTCCCTGTGTATTCAAGTGACCCCAGTGTCTCCCTGTGTACTCAAGTGACCCCAGTGTCTCCCTGTGCACTCAAGTGACCCCAGTGTCTCCCTGTGCACTCAAGTGACCCCAGTGTCTCCCTGTGCACTCAAGTGACCCCAGTGTCTCCCTGTGTACTCAAGTGACCCCAGTGTCTCCCTGTGTATCAAGTGACCCTCCCTGTGTACTCAAGTGACCCCAGTGTCTCCCTGTGTACTCAAGTGACCTCAGTGTCTCCCTGTGCACTCAAGTGACCCCAGTGTCTCCCTGTGTACTCAAGTGACCCCAGTGTCTCCCTGTGTACTCAAGTGACCCCAGTGTCTCCCTGTGTACTCAATTGACCCCAGTGTCTCCCTGTGCACTCAAGTGACCCCAGTGTCTCCCTGTGTATTCAAGTGACCCCAGTGTCTCCCTGTGTACTCAAGTGACCCCAGTGTCTCCCTGTGTACTCAAGTGACCCCAGTGTCTCCCTGTGCACTCAAGTGACCCCAGTGTCTCCCTGTGTATTCAAGTGACCCCAGTGTCTCCCTGTGTACTCAAGTGACCCCAGTGTCTCCCTGTGTACTCAAGTGACCCCAGTGTCTCCATGTGCACTCAAGTGACCCCAGTGTTTCCCTGTGTACTCAAGTGACCCCAGTGTCTCCCTGTGTACTCAAGTGACCCCAGTGTCTCCCTGTGTACTCAAGTGACCCCAGTGTCTCCCTGTGTACTCAAGTGACCCCAGTGTCTCCCTGTGCACTCAAGTGACCCCAGTGTCTCCCTGTGTATTCAAGTGACCCCAGTGTCTCCCTGTGTACTCAAGTGACCCCAGTGTCTCCCTGTTCACTCAAGTGACCCCAGTGTTTCCCTGTGTACTCAAGTGACCCCAGTGTTTCCCTGTGTACTCAAGTGACCCAAGTGTCTCCCTGTGTACTCAAGTGACCGCAGTGTATTCAAGTGACCCCAGTGTCTCCCTGTGTACTCAAGTGACCCCAGTGTCTCCCTGTGCACTCAAGTGACCCCAGTGTCTCCCTGTGCACTCAAGTGACCCCAGTGTCTCCCTGTGTACTCAAGTGACCCCAGTGTCTCCCTGTGTATCAAGTGACCCTCCCTGTGTACTCAAGTGACCCCAGTGTCTCCCTGTGTACTCAAGTGACCTCAGTGTCTCCCTGTGCACTCAAGTGACCCCAGTGTCTCCCTGTGTACTCAAGTGACCCCAGTGTCTCCCTGTGTACTCAAGTGACCCCAGTGTCTCCATGTGCACTCAAGTGACCCCAGTGTTTCCCTGTGTACTCAAGTGACCCCAGTGTCTCCCTGTGTACTCAAGTGACCCCAGTGTCTCCCTGTGTACTCAAGTGACCCCAGTGTCTCCCTGTGTACTCAAGTGACCCCAGTGTCTCCCTGTGCACTCAAGTGACCCCAGTGTCTCCCTGTGTATTCAAGTGACCCCAGTGTCTCCCTGTGTACTCAAGTGACCCCAGTGTCTCCCTGTTCACTCAAGTGACCCCAGTGTTTCCCTGTGTACTCAAGTGACCCCAGTGTTTCCCTGTGTACTCAAGTGACCCAAGTGTCTCCCTGTGTACTCAAGTGACCGCAGTGTATTCAAGTGACCCCAGTGTCTCCCTGTGTATTCAAGTGACCCCAGTGTCTCCCTGTGCACTCAAGTGACCACAGTGTTTCCCTGTGTACTCAAGTGACCCCAGTGTCTCCCTGTGTACTCAAGTGACCCCAGTGTATTCAAGTGACCCCAGTGTCTCCCTGTGTACTCAACTGACACCAGTGTTTCCCTGTGTATTCAAGTGACCCCAGTGTCTCCCTGTGTACTCAAGTGACCCCAGTGTCTCCCTGTGTACTCAAGTGACCCCAGTGTCTCCCTGTGTACTCAAGTGACCCCAGTGTCTCCGTGTGCACTCAAGTGACCCCAGTGTTTCCCTGTGTACTCAAGTGACCCCGGTGTCTCCCTGTGTACTCAAGTGACCCCAGTGTCTCCCTGTGTACTCAAGTGACCCCAGTGTCTCCCTGTGTACTCAAGTGACCCCAGTGTCTCCCTGTGTATTCAAGTGACCCCAGTGTCTCCCTGTGCACTCAAGTGACCCCAGTGTTTCCCTGTGTACTCAAGTGACCCCAGTGTCTCCCTGTGTACTCAAGTGACCCCAGTGTATTCAAGTGACCCCAGTGTCTCCCTGTGTATTCAAGAGACCCCAGTGTCTCCCTGTGTACTCAAGTGACCCCAGTGTCTCCCTGTGTACTCAAGTGACCCCAGTGTCTCCCTGTGCACTCAAGTGACCCCAGTGTTTCCCTGTGTACTCAAGTGACCCCAGTTAGTCCCTGTGTACTCAAGTGACCCAAGTGTCTCCCTGTGTACTCAAGTGACCCCAGTGTATTCAAGTGACCCCAGTGTCTCCCTGTGTATTCAAGTGACCCCAGTGTCTCCCTGTGTACTCAAGTGACCCCAGTGTTTCCCTGTGTACTCAAGTGACCCCATTGTCTCCCTGTGTACTCAAGTGACCCCAGTGTATTCAAGTGACCCCAGTGTCTCCCTGTGTATTCAAGTGACCCCAGTGTCTCCCTGTGTACTCCAGTGTCCATGGCCTGCTGTGACTCCAGTGTCTCCAAAGACCCCAATGTTCCCTGTGTACTCCAGTGTCCATGGCCTGCTGTGACTCCAGTGTCTCCAATGACCCCAATGCTCCCTGTGTACTCCAGTGTCCATGGCCTGCTGTGACTCCAGTGTCTCCAATGACCCTAATGCGCCCTGTGTACTCCAGTGTCCATGGCCTGCTGTGACTCCAGTGTCTCCAATGACCCCAATGCTCCTAGTGTCCACAGTTTTTCCAGTGTCTCCAGTACTCTTCAATAAACCTAAACTCCTGGGACTCCAGTGTCTTCATTGACCCCAGTGTTCCCTCTGCACTCCAGTGGTACCAGTGATTCCAACAACCTCAGTGTTTACAGTGTTCCCAGTGGTTCCTGAGCAATCAGTTGACACAGCCTCCTGCGGCTCCAGTGGCCTTCAGTATCTCCACTGACCCCAGTGTTTCTAGTGATCCCAGTAATCCATGACTCCAGTGACCCCATAGTCTTCAGTAACCCAAGTGTTTCCTGTGTACTCCAGTGGCCTCCAGTGTTTCCAGGGGCTCCAGTGACCACAGTGCTCCCTAAGCACTCCAGTAACCACAGCCTCCTGTGGCTCCATTGTCCCCAATGGCCCCAGTGCACTAAAGTGGCCTCCAGTGTTTCCAGTGGCTCCAATTACCTTGGTAGTCCCTGAGTACTGCCGTAACCACACCCTCCTTTGGCTTCATTGTCTTTAGTGACCCCAGTGTCTCACTGTGTACTCAAGTGACCCCAGTGCCTCCCCCCTCTGTACTCAAGTGACCCCAGTGTCTCCCTGTGTACTCAAGTGACCCCAGTGTCTCCCTGTGTATTCAAGTGACCCCAGTGTCTCCCTGTGTACTCAAGTGACCCCAGTGTCTCCCTGTGCACTCAAGTGACCCCAGTGTCTCCCTGTGCACTCAAGTGACCCCAATGTCTCCCTGTGCACTCAAGTGACCCCAGTGTCTCCCTGTGTACTCAAGTGACCCCAGTGTCTCCCTGTGTATCAAGTGACCCTCCCTGTGTACTCAAGTGACCCCAGTGTCTCCCTGTGTACTCAAGTGACCTCAGTGTCTCCCTGTGCACTGAAGTGACCCCAGTGTCTCCCTGTGTACTCAAGTGACCCCAGTGTCTCCTTGTGTACTCAAGTGACCCCAGTGTCTCCCTGTGTACTCAATTGACCCCAGTGTCTCCCTGTGCACTCAAGTGACCCCAGTGTCTCCCTGTGTATTCAAGTGACCCCAGTGTCTCCCTGTGTACTCAAGTGACCCCAGTTTCTCCCTGTGTACTCAAGTGACCCCAGTGTCTCCCTGTGCACTCAAGTGACCCCAGTGTCTCCCTGTGTATTCAAGTGACCCCAGTGTCTCCCTGTGTACTCAAGTGACCCCAGTGTCTCCCTGTGTACTCAAGTGACCCCAGTGTCTCCATGTGCACTCAAGTGACCCCAGTGTTTCCCTGTGTACTCAAGTGACCCCAGTGTCTCCCTGTGTACTCAATTGACCCCAGTGTCTCCCTGTGCACTCAAGTGACCCCAGTGTCTCCCTGTGTATTCAAGTGACCCCAGTGTCTCCCTGTGTACTCAAGTGACCCCAGTTTCTCCCTGTGTACTCAAGTGACCCCAGTGTCTCCCTGTGCACTCAAGTGACCCCAGTGTCTCCCTGTGTATTCAAGTGACCCCAGTGTCTCCCTGTGTACTCAAGTGACCCCAGTGTCTCCCTGTGTACTCAAGTGACCCCAGTGTCTCCCTGTTCACTCAAGTGACCCCAGTGTTTCCCTGTGTACTCAAGTGACCCCAGTGTTTCCCTGTGTACTCAAGTGACCCAAGTGTCTCCCTGTGTACTCAAGTGACCCCAGTGTATTCAAGTGACCCCAGTGTCTCCCTGTGTATTCAAGTGACCCCAGTGTCTCCCTGTGTACTCAAGTGACCACAGTGTTTCCCTGTGTACTCAAGTGACCCCAGTGTCTCCCTGTGTACTCAAGTGACCCCAGTGTATTCAAGTGACCCCAGTGTCTCCCTGTGTACTCAAGTGACACCAGTGTTTCCCTGTGTATTCAAGTGACCCCAGTGTCTCCCTGTGTACTCAAGTGACCCCAGTGTCTCCATGTGCACTCAAGTGACACCAGTGTCTCCCTGTGTACTCAAGTGACCCCAGTGTCTCCCTGTGTACTCAAGTGACCCCAGTGTCTCCGTGTGCACTCAAGTGACCCCAGTGTTTCCCTGTATACTCAAGTGACCCCAGTGTTTCCCTGTATACTCAAGTGACCCCGGTGTCTCCCTGTGTACTCAAGTGACCCCAGTGTCTCCCTGTGTACTCAAGTGACCCCAGTGTCTCCCTGTGTACTCAAGTGACCCCAGTGTCTCCCTGTGTATTCAAGTGACCCCAGTGTCTCCCTGTGCACTCAAGTGACCCCAGTGTTTCCCTGTGTACTCAAGTGACCCCAGTGTCTCCCTGTGTACTCAAGTGACCCCAGTGTATTCAAGTGACCCCAGTGTCTCCCTGTGTATTCAAGTGACCCCAGTGTCTCCCTGTGTACTCAAGTGACCCCAGTGTCTCCCTGTGTACTCAAGTGACCCCAGTGTCTCCCTGTGCACTCAAGTGACCCCAGTGTTTCCCTGTGTACTCAAGTGACCCCAGTTAGTCCCTGTGTACTCAAGTGACCCAAGTGTCTCCCTGTGTACTCAAGTGACCCCAGTGTCTCCCTGTGTACTCAAGTGACCCCAGTGTCTCCCTGTGTATTCAAGTGACCCCAGTGTCTCCCTGTGCACTCAAGTGACCCCAGTGTTTCCCTGTGTACTCAAGTGACCCCAGTGTCTCCCTGTGTACTCAAGTGACCCCAGTGTCTCCCTTTGTATTCAAGTGACCCCAGTGTCTCCCTGTGTATTCAAGTGACCCCAGTGTCTCCCTGTGTACTCAAGTGACCCCAGTGTCTCCCTGTGTACTCAAGTGACCCCAGTGTCTCCCTATGCACTCAAGTGACCCCAGTGTTTCCCTGTGTACTCAAGTGACCCCAGTTAGTCCCTGTGTACTCAAGTGACCCAAGTGTCTCCCTGTGCACTCAAGTGACCCCAGTGTCTCCCTGTGCATTCAAGTGACCCCAGTGTCTCCCTGTGTATTCAAGTGACCCCAGTGTCTCCCTGTGTACTCAAGTGACCCCAGTGTCTCCCTGTGTACTCAAGTGACCCCAGTGTCTCCCTGTGCACTCAAGTGACCCCAGTGTTTCCCTGTGTACTCAAGTGACCCCAGTTAGTCCCTGTGTACTCAAGTGACCCAAGTGTCTCCCTGTGCACTCAAGTGACCCCAGTGTCTCCCTGTGTACTCAAGTGACCCCAGTTAGTCCCTGTGTACTCAAGTGACCCAAGTGTCTCCCTGTGTACTCAAGTGACCCCAGTGTATTCAAGTGACCCCAGTGTCTCCCTGTGTATTCAAGTGACCCCAGTGTCTCCCTGTGTACTCAAGTGACCCCAGTGTTTCCCTGTGTACTCAAGTGACCCCATTGTCTCCCTGTGTACTCAAGTGACCCCAGTGTATTCAAGTGACCCCAGTGTCTCCCTGTGTATTCAAGTGACCCCAGTGTCTCCCTGTGCACTCAAGTGACCCCAGTGTTTCCCTGTGTATTCAAGTGACTTCATTGTTTTCCTGTGTATTCAAGTGACCCCGGTGTCTCCAGCAACCTCAGCATTCATACTGACCCCAGCATCCTCTGGCTTCAGTGTTACTAGTGACCCCAATGTCTTTAGTGACCCCAGTACTCCCTGTGCACTCCAGTGGCCCTAGTGTTTCCAGAGACCCCAGCCTCCTGTGACTTCAGTGATTCCAGTGATCCCAGTGTCTCCACTGACACCAGTTTTCCCTGTGCACTTCATAATAGCGCCCAATGCACCTGTCTAAGTGGTCCAATTTTTAGTTTTAATGTTAATTGTAAATGTGCTGTATACAGATCCATGGATAACTAGACACTGCACACATCTGTATGGAATGTTTATGGGTGTAAGAGGAGTAAAAAAACCTCTGTCCTTCCATTGTTGTTTCCATATTGTTTCAGTGTATTTCATTGTTGTTTGACTTTTTCACAGTAAGAAAAAAGTGACATAAAAAGTACAACACATTGTAAAAAACAAAATCAAACAATATAGTAGTGTAGTAAATAAGAACATAATAAAATACAAATGTAGTAAGATGATAGAATTCACCTATGTATATAAACTATTTATATTATTTATTATATGTTAATTAGTAATAATTAAAGAAGTTGTAAAGGCAGAAGGTGCATTCCATGCATTAAGATGTGTGTGGCATCCCCCTAAAACTAACCTGAGCCCCCTCTCTGTCCAGCGATGTCCACGAGTGTCTTAGCCATCCGGGACTCTCCCTCCTGATTGGCTGAGACACAGCAGCAGCACCATTGGCTCCCACGGCTGTCAATCAAAGTCAGTCAGCCAGTCAGGGGAGGGGGGGGGCGGGTCCGGGTTGGGGCTCCGTGTCTGAATGGATACATGGAGGTCTGACTCTGCTCAGGTGCCCCCATAGCAAACTTATATGCTGTGGGGGCACTCGATAGGAGGGAGGGGCCAGGAGCAGTGAAGAGGGCCCCAAGAAGAGGAGGATCTGGGCTGCTCTGTGCAAATCCAACTGCACAGAGGAGGTAAGTATAACATGTTTATTTTATTATTATTTTTTTTTTTAAACAAGACTTTTCCATCACTTTAAGAATAAAATACTTTGAATTTATTTGACATGTTATTAGGAGGGAAATAAAAATGATATCCTTTCTCTGTTGTTTCCTTTTCTTTTGGTGCATTTTGTTGTTATTTGACTTTTTGTCACAGTCAGACGACAAAAATATAAGGAATGCAACACTATGTGTATAAATTATTTATATTATTTTTTATAAGTTAATTAATTTATTATTAGTTATGTATTACAAGTATAATATGCTTTGGAGTTATTTGACAAATATATATATATATATTATAATACATAAAAATTGCTGACTGACTGCCATGAGATAACGATATAGATGATAAAAGTATTTCTGTGTTCGGTGATGTGGCCAGTTTAGTCTCGGTGGAGATTTCCCGGGGTCGGTGATAATCAGGTAAAATTCTAGTTGTGAGACCTAATTAAGTCCAAAGGCCCAAAGGATCTCCAGAGTGCTAACTGTTTACTAAGCACAAGATCCTTAGAGACCTCCCCCGAGGAGTCCCTGAACATTAACAGAGTTTCTGATCAGACAATTAATGATGCAAAGCAGTGATTGGGCAGTGTCCAGAGGAAACAGCGGCCTCCCCACAGCCTTCATTACACTGGACTGAGGCTGGAAAGGGATGTCCAGCTTGTTAGAATAATTGAGTCGCAGAGGACGATCCTTGGGGGAGGGAGGCAGAATAATGATGACATTTTGTAATAATAATTAGATCGTTATGTCCTGCAAGAGCTGATCAATTAATTCAGAGCTAGATAAAATGTAAAAAAAAAAAAAAAAAGACACATGTTCACAACTAACCAAACTTAGTCAAGACCCTCTAAAAATGAGAAAACCTTTGAAATAGTTAACATTTTCAGCTCCCGGACAATTATACCCCATATCTACCAGAGCAATTTTTGTATTTTAGCTGTGGGGCTCGAATGACAAATCAAAAGAAACAAAGCATTGTCAAAAAAGACCAAGTGGTCCATAAAGTCTGCCCCTTGTTTTATTTATTTATTTATTTTTGCTTGTTTGTTTTTTAATATATTTTACATATTTAATATATCTGTAATATAAAGTTATGTAAATAATATTATATATATATATATATATATATATATATATACACACAGTATATATATAAACAGTATATATACAGGTGCATCTTATAAAATTAGAATATCATCAAAAAGTTCATTTATTTCAGTAATTCAATTGAAAAAGTGAGACTCATATATTTTATACAGAAGTGTTACACACAGAGGGATATATTTCAAGCATTTCTTTCTTTTCATTTTGATGATTATGGATTACAGCGAGTGACACCCCAAAATTCAGTATCTCAGAAAATTTGAATATTACATGAGACCAATAAAAAAAGTTTTTTAACCACTTCTCCACCAAGGACGTCATATGACGTCCTTGACTTTGAGGGGGGATATCTGAATGATGATGGGTGCAGCTACAGGCATCATTCAGATATCCTTCGATTCTGCGCACCATAAGAATGATCATAGCGGCAGTTCCACCGCTTGATCGTTCTTATAGGTGGCGGGAGGGGACACCCCCCCGTCCCGCCGCCATCCGGTGCTTCTCCGGACTCTCCCCGTGCCATCAGGGGCCCGGACAACGAATCGGCCGGCGCCGGCTCACGACGATAGAGATGACTGGTCTATGACTGGTCTATGACCATCGGAGTCCCGGGCGCGACGTTGTGACGTCACGCCCGGTACCCGGAAGTAAACAAAGCCGCAATTGCGGCTGTCAGCATGAGATCGGTGAATTTTTTTTCACCGATCTCATGCTTTCCAGCCTGGAGGAGAGATGTGGGGTCTTATTGATCCCCCCACATCTCTCCATAAAGAGGACCTGTCACACACATTCCTATTACAAGGGATGTTTACATTCCTTGTAATAGGTATAAAATTGTAAAAAAAAAAAAAAAATTAAAAAAAGTGTAAAAAAAAAAAAAATTAAGTAAAATAAAAAAATAAATAATAAAAAAATATATTTTAAAACCCCCCTGTCCCCGGTAGCTCGTGATCAGAAGCGAACGCACACGTAAGTCCCGCCCACATATGTAAACGCCGTTCAAACCCCACATGTGAGATATCGCCGTGTGCGGTAGAGTGCGAGCAACAATTCTAGCACTAGACCTTCTCTGTAACTCGAAAATAGTAACCTGTAAACATTTTTTAAAGCGTCGCCTATGGAGATTTTTAAGTACTGAAGTTTGGCGCCATTCCATGAGTGTGCGCAATTTTAAAGCGTGACATGTTAGGTATCTATTTACTCGGCGTAACATTATCTTTCATATTTTACAAAAAAATTGGGCTAACTTTACTGTTTTGTTATTTTTTTAATTTGTGAAACCGTTTTTTTTTTCCCCAAAAAAAGGCGTTTGAAAAATTATTGCGCAAATACCGTGCAAGATAAAAAGTCGCAATGACTGCCATTTTATTCCCTAGGGTGTCTGCTAAAAAATATATTTATAAATGTTTGGGGGTTCTGAGTAATTTTCTAGCAAAAAAAAATGATGATTTTTACATGAAGGAGAGAAGTGGCAGAATAGGCCCGGTGGAGGAGTGGTTAATACAGAAATGTTGGCTTAGTGAATAGTCTATAGCAGGGATGAGCCGAACACCCCCCTGTTCGGTTCGCACCAGAACCTGCGAACAGACAAAATGTTCGTGTGAACTTTAGAACCCTATTAAATACAATGGACTCGAACGTTCGAAATCTAAAGTGCTAATTATAAAGGCTTATATGCAAGTTATTGTCCTAAAAAGTGTTTGGGGACCCGGGTCCTGCCCCAGGGGACATGTATCAATGCAAAAAGAAGTTTTAAAAACGGCCGTTTTTTCGGGAGCAGTCATTTTAATAATGCTTAAAATGAAAAAATAAAAGTGAAATATTCCTTTAAATTTCGTACCTGGGGGGTGTGTATGATATGCATGTGAAGTGGCGCATGTTTCCCGTGCTTAGAACTGTCCCTGCAAAAAAATTCATTTTTTAAGGAAAAAAAGTCATTTAAAACTGACTCGCGGCTATTAATGAATTGTCGGCTCCCGGCAATACATACAAAAGTCATTGATAAAAAAAAAAAAAAAAGCGTGGGGGTTCCCCAGAATTCAATTACCAGGCCCTTCAGGTCTGGAATGGATATTAACCACTTAACAACCACCTGCCGACAAATAACGTCGACAAGGTGGTTGCTTAACTCTGGGAGGACGTTATATAACGTCCTCCCAGAATCGCGCACACGGGAAACTCCGTGACCGCCGGGTCCAGAGGACCCGGCGGATCACGAATCGCGGTAAATCGCCGCTAATAGCGGCCGTTTACCACGTGATCGCTCCGTCAAATGACGGAGCAATCACTTGTAAACAGACCGGCGTCATTTGATGACGCCGGTTCCTCCCTCCCCTCTCTGTACCGATCGGTACAGTGTGAGAGGGGAGGGGGAGGGAGCGGATGGCAGCAGCAGCACTGTGGGCTGGATCTGTGACAATTGCAGTCACAGATCCAGCCATCCATCCATCCCTGCTCAGCCATCCCTGTGCTATACCCTGCCAATACTCTGCAATACACCCTGCCAATACTCTGCAATACACCCTGCCAATACTCTGCAAAATACCCTGGTGCAATACTCTGCAATACCCTGGTGCAATACTCTGCAATACCCTGGTGCAATACTCTGCAATACCCTGGTGCAATACTCTGCAATACCCTGGTGCAATACTCTGCAATACCCTGCGAAATACTCTGCAATACCCTGCGAAATACTCTGCAATACCCTGGTGCAATACTCTGCAATACCCTGGTGCAATACTCTGCAATACCCTGGTGCAATACTCTGCAATACCTTGCACAATACTCTGCAATACCCTGCACAATACTCTGCAATACCCTGCAAAATACTCTGCAATACCCTGCAAAATACTCTGCAATACCCTGCGCAATACTCTGCAAAATACTCTGCAATACTCTGCAATACCCTGCACAATACTCTGCAATACCCTGCACAATACTCTGCAATACCCTGCACAATACTCTGCAATACCCTGCACAATACTCTGCAATACCCGCCACAATACTCTGCAATACCCGCCACAATACTCTGCAATACCCTCCACAATACTCTGCAATACCCTCCACAATACCCTGTGCAATACCCTCCACAATACCCTGTGCAATACCCTCCACAATACCCTGTGCAATACCCGTGCAATACCCTGCCATACACCGCAATACCCTGCCATACACCGCAATACCCTGCCATAGTCCGCAATACTCCGCAATGCCCTGCAATACTCCGCAATGCCCGGCAATACTCCGCAATGCCCGGCAATACTCCGCAATGCCCAGCAATACTCCGCAATGCCCGGCAATACTCTGCAATAACCACTTCCCGCCCTCCGGCCGTCATATGACGTCCTTGACTTTGTGCGGGGATATCTGAACGATGGGAGCAGCTACAGGCATCATTCAGATATTAGCTTTTTCAGCCGGCGATTCCCTACACCATAAGAACAATCATAGCGGCTGTTCTGCCGCTTGATCATTCTTACGGGAGGCGAGAGGGGATGTCCCCCCCCCCCCCGCCACCCTCCGGTGCTTCTACCGACTCACCGCTACGATCAAAGCCAGGATTGTTGTTTTTTTTTTTTTGTTTTTTTTCAGGCTTCCCAGCCTAGAGGTGAGATGTGGGGTCTTATTGACACCCCCCCCCCCATATCTCACTGTAAAGAGGACCTGTCATGCCATATTCCTATTACAAGGGATGTTTACGTTCCTTGTAATAGGTATAAAAGTGATCAAAAAAATGTTTAGGGTGGAAAAACATGTCAAACTAAAATAAATAAAGTAAAATGAAGAATACATTTTTATTTTTTTTTTAAAGCGCCCCTGTCCCCGTGAGCTCGCATACAGAAGCGAACGCATACGTAAGTCCCGCCCACATATGAAAACGGTTTTCAAACCACACATGTGAGGTATCTCTGCGAACGTTAGAGCGAGAGCAATCATTTTGGCCCTAGACCTCCTCTGTAACTCAAAACATGTAACCAGTAAAAATATTTAAAGCGTCGCCTATGGGGATTTTTTAAGTAGCGAAGTTTGGCGCCATTCCACGAGTGTGTGCAATTTTTAAGGGCGACATGTTAGGTATCTATTTACTCGGCGTAACTTCATCTTTCACATTATGCAAAAACATTGGGCTAACTTTACTGTTTTTTTTTTTTTTTAAGCACAAAACATTTTTTTTCCGTAAAAAACGCGTTAAAAAAATTGCTGCGCAAATATCGTGCGAGATAAAAAGTTGCAACAACCACCATTATATTCTCTAAGGTCTTTGCTAAAAAAACATATATAATGTTTTGGGGTTCTATGTAATTTTCTAGCAAATAAATGATGATTTTTACATGTAAGAGAGAAATGTCAGAATTGGCCTCGGTGCTCCAGAACGCCTGAAGGTGCTCCCTGCATGTCGGGCCTCTGTATGTGGCCACGCTGTGTAAAAGTCTCACACATGTGGTATCGCCATACTCGGGAGTAATAGCAGAATGTGTTTTGGGGTGTAATTTGTGGAATGCATATGCTGTGTGTGAGAAATAACCTGCTAATATGACAATTTTGTGAAAAAAAAAAAATCTTGATTTTGCAAAGAATTGTGGGAAAAAATGACAACTTCAAAAAACTCACAATGCCTCTTTCTGAATACCTTGGAATGTCTTCTTTCCAAAAAGGGGTCATTTGGGGGGTATTTGTACTTTTCTGGCATGTTAGGGTCTCAAGAATTGAGATAGGCCGTCAGTACTTCAGGTGTGATCAATTTACAGATATTGGCACCATAGCTTGTGGACTCTATAACTTTCACAAAGACCAAATAATATCCACCAATTTGTACTTATTTTTACCAAAGATATGTAGCAGTATAAATTTTGGCCAAAATTTATGAAGAAAAAATAGTAATTTGCAAAATTTTATAACAGAAACGAAAAAAAAAATCATTTTTTTACAAAATTTTCAGTCTTTTTTCTCTTATAGCGCAAAAAATAAAAAACCCAACAGTGATTAAATACCACCAAAAGAAAGCTCTATTTGTGTGAAAAAAAGGACAAAAATTTCATATGGGTACAGTGTTGTATGACTGAGTAATTGTCATTCAAAATGTGAGAGCACCGAAAGCTGAAAATTGGTCTGGTTATTAAGGGGGTTTAAGTGCCCAGTGGTCAAGTGGTTTAAGGGGAACCCCGCCGAAAATTTTAAAAAAAATGGCGTGGAGTCCCCCTAAAAATCCATACCAGACCCTTATCCGAGCACGTAACCTGGTCGGCCGCAGGGGAAGAGGGGGGGACGAGAGAGCGGCCCCCCCTCCCTCCTGAACCGTACCAGGCCACATGCCCTCAACATGGGGAGGATGTCCCCATGTTGATGGGGACAAGGGCCTCATCCCCACAACCCTTGCCCGGTGGTTGTGGGGGTCTGCGGGCGGGGGGCTTATCGGAATCTGGAAGACCCCTTTAACAAAGGGGACCCCCAGATCCCGCCCCCCCCTATGTGAATTGGTAAGGGGTACATTGTACCCCTACCATTTCACGAAGAAAGCGTAAAAATATGTAAAAAAAAACACACAAACACCTTGAAAAAGTCCTTTATTAAAAAAAAACAAAAAAAACATTCCAGCGGTGAAATCCAGTGTCCCGCGGCGATCCCGATGTCCAGCGCTGTCCTTCATTGGTTGTGCCTGAGCGGACCTGATGGGGAACTCTCTCTCAGTGTTTTAAATGTATAGACCCGCCCCTTCTAAAGTTCCCCATCAGGTCCGCTCAGCGGATCAGATGCGGAACATGACAAGGGGCGGGTCTATACATGTATTACCAAAGTGAGAGCAGTTCCCCATCAGGTCCGCCCCTCGGTATGTCGGACCCGCCTACGTCATTGGTTCCCCACTCAAGCCAATGACGTAGGCGGGTCCGACATACCGAGGGGGCGGACCTGATGGGGAACTGCTCTCACTTTGGTAATACATGTATAGACCCGCCCCTTCTCATGTTCCGCATCTGGTCCGCTGAGCGGACCTGATGGGGAACTTTAGAAGGGGCGGGTCTATACATTTAAAATACTGAGAGGGAGTTCCCCATCAGGTCCGCTCAGGCACAACCAATGAAGGACAGCGCTGGACATCGGGATCGCCGCGGGACACTGGATTTCACCGCTGGAATGTTTTTTTTTTTAATAAAGGACTTTTTCAAGGTGTTTGTGTGTTTTTTTTAAAAAAATTTTACGCTTTCTTTGTGAAATGGTAGGGGTACAATGTACCCCTTACCAATTCACATAGGGGGGGGCGGGATCTGGGGGTCCCCTTTGTTAAAGGGGTCTTCCAGATTCCGATAAGCCTCCCGCCCGCAGACCCCCACAGCCACCGGGCAAGGGTTGTGGGGTTGAGGCCCTTGTCCCCATCAACATGGAGACATCCTCCCCATGTTGAGGGCATGTGGCCTGGTACGGTTCAGGAGGGGGGGGGCGCTCTCTCGTCCCCCCCTCTTCCCCTGTGGCCGGCCAGGTTACGTGCTCGGATAAGGGGTCTGGTATGGATTTTTAGGGGAACTCCACACCGTTTTTTTTTAAATTTGGGGTGGATTTCCCCCTAAAATCCATGCCAGATCTCAAGGGCCTGGTATGGATATTTGGGGAAACCCCACGCCATTTTTTTTTACATTTGCGGCGGGGTTCCCCTTAATATCCATTCCAGACCTGAAGGGCCTGGTAATTGAATTCTGGGGAACCCCCACGCTTTTTTTTTTTTTTTTTATCAATGACTTTTGTATGTATTGCCGGGAGCCGACAATTCATTAATAGCCGCGAGTCAGTTTTAAATGATTTTTTTTCCTTCAAAAATGAAATTTTTTGCAGGGATAGTTCTAAGCACGGGAAACATGCGCCACTTCACATGCATATCATACACACCCCCCAGGTAGGAAATTTAAAGGAATATTTCACTTTTATTGTTTCACTTTAAGCATTATTAAAATCACTGCTCCCGAAAAAACGTCCGTTTTAAAAAAAAAATGTTTTGCATTGATACATGTCCCCTGGGGCAGGACCCCCCCGAGGCCCCAAACATTTTTAGGACAATAACTTGCATATTAGGCTTTTATAATTAGCACTTTAGATTTCTCCCATAGACTTTTCGAATTTGCCGCGAACACCCCAATTTGTTCGCTGTTCGGCGAACGGGCGAACAGGCAATGTTCGAGTCGAACATGAGTTCGACTCGAACTCGAAGCTCATCCCTAGTCTATAGAACAAAAAGTGACCTTGCATAGAACACGAGGAAAAAGGATTTCTTATAGCAGCAGTAATTGGATCATACTACTTTTCTGCTCTTTACCGCCACCCTTTGGTCAACTTCTGCTATTGTTGGTTGATTTTAACATTATTTGTTTTGTCCATCGGACAAAAGTCCGATGGTTTTCTGTACACACGGTCGGACTTTGCTCCATCTGACTTTTGTTGGGCAAAAGTTTGTCCGTTTGCAGACCCAACTTTTGTCCGATAAACTCCAAAACAAAACGAAAAAAGTTTGTCCGATGGAGCGTACACACGGTCGGATTGTTGGTCCAACTTGCTCAAAATGAAGTTTGTTGGCCAAAAGTCAGACCGTGTGTACGGGGCTTTAGGGTGTTCCCGACCAACTCCGTTCGGACAAAAAACCATGGAAAAGTCAGATGGAAGTCCGACCGTGTGTACGAGGCTTTATACGCCGATAAATACAGTAAAGACTACTGCCAAATGGCTAGTCAGAGAATGACCGGTTGGCTGCGTGTGGCTCCAAGAGGAAAAGATTAGGGTATGGGGTCAATGGAAAAGAGGAGAAAAGCTAGTAATGCCACGTACACACGATCGGAATTTCCGACAACAAAATGTTCGGTGTGAGCTTTTGGTCGGATATTCCGACTTCGTGTGTGTAGGCTCCATCGGACATTTGCCGTCGGAATTTCCGACAACAAATGTTTGAAAGCTGGTTCTCTATTTTTCCGTCAAGAAAAGTTCTTGTCGGAAATTCCGACCGTGTGTGTAGGAAAATTTAGAACAGGTAGGACCTCTACCCCTTCAGGCCAGCTTGGATAATAACCCAATTGCCACACCCAAAAGACACGGGATCAGTACTGAGAGATTTCTTCAAACACAGAAAAACACGACAGCGGTTGTGATCAATAATAATAATATGCGGAAGTAGACTTTTTATAGTCTGATGCCGTGTACACACGATCGATTTTCTCGACGGTGAAAACACCGCCGAGAAATTCGACATGAAAAACGAGGACCGGCTTGGTCCCCTACACACGGCCGGTTTTCACGACATTTTTCCCCTTGGTCGAGAAAACCGACCGTGTGTAGGCTCCCTGGCAGTGTTTCCTTATGGGAAAACTGCCGCGGAAAAAAATGCTGTGAATCACGACGAGAAAATTCGAATTTTTCTCGTCGTGATTCTTGCCGTTTTTCTCGTCAGGAAAAATGCTGGAAAGCCCACACACCAGCGTTTTTCTTGTCAAAGAGAAAAAATTTCATTTTTTCCCCGACGAGAAAAATGGTCGTGTGTACGCGGCATAATCATTATCCTATCACAGAAGGGGGAAGGGGGGTGGTTAATACAATGGGTGTACATTTTATCATTATACAGTAGACATTTTGCCCCTCCTAAGATGGCCGACAGAGTTTCGTTATTAACCACTTCAGCCCCGGACCAATACGCAGCCTAAAGACCAGGCCCCTTTTTGCGACTCGGCACTGCGTCGCTTTAACTGACAATTGCGCGGTCGTGCGACGGGGCTCCCAAACAAAATTGACGTCCTTTTTTTCTCCACAAATAGAGCTTTCTTTTGGTGGTATTTGATCACCTCTGCGGTTTTTATTTTTTGCGCTATAAACAACAATAGAGTGACAATTTTGAAAAAAATTCAATATTTTTTACTTTTTCCTCAGTTTAGGCCGATACGTATTCTTCTACATATTTTTGGTTAAAAAAAATCGCAATAAGCGTTTATTGATTGGTTTGCGCAAAAGTTATAGCGTCTACAAAATAGGGGACTGTTTTATGTCATTTTTATTAATATTTGTTTTTTTTACTAGTCATGGCGGCGATCGGCGATTTTTATCGTGACTGCGACATTATGGCGGACACATCGGACACTTTTGACACTATTTTGGGACCATTGTCATTTTCACAGCGATCAGTGCTATAAAAATGCACTGGTTACTCTGAAAATGACACTGGCAGTGAAAGGGTTAACCACTAGGTGGCGCTGCAGGGGTTAAGTGTTTCCTAGGGAGTGATTGTTACTGTGAGGGGGCGTGGCTACACGTGACACGTCACTGATGACCGTTCCCGATCACGGGGGGAACAGCCATCAGTGACAACGTCACTAGGCAGAATAGGGGAATGCCTTGTTAACAAAGGCATTCCCCTGTTCTGCTCTTGCCGACCGCAATCGCGGGACTCCCGGGAACTCCCGGGACGCAGGGCGGCAAATTTAAAGGGACGTACCTGTACGCCCATGTGCCTGCCCGTCATGGGCGTCCGCTCCATAGGGCAAGGGGGGTCAATTGCCCCCCCCTGGAATCGGTAGTCAGAGTGAAGACACTTGCCCTCTGTGTTGCAATGGCCTCCGCGGCAGCTGTGGACTTTTTTTTCTAAATCTGCTGCTGGCCTGGGGGCTGGGGCTGCTCTGTCTTTTCCGACTACACATCCGTCCCTCCCTCCTCACCCCCGGCCCCAGCATCGGATTGGCTCTGCCCCGGCCGTCCGTGACACGGCTGTTCCGTGATTGGCTGCTGCCTCAGCCTGCCTCTGCCTGTGAAAATGTATGCGCCCGCCGGCTCCTTCCACAGGTGCGTGGCGTGCAGTGGCCGAAACGAGAGAATACGCTGCTAGTGCCTGCCCTGGGCCTATCGCTGAAGAATTACAGGTAACAGCATTGCCTGTGCAATGCCATGACACTACTGTGAACATCTTTTTGTATTTACCATTATCGGTAAAGCGCCAATAGTTTTAGGGTTAAACGCAACTGTGTATCGCCGCTGCCGAAGCGGCGCCCATTTACCGGTATTTCAATGGGCAGGGGCGGTGGAGGAGTGGTGTATACAGCGCTGTTCCACTGCCCCAAAGATGCATGGATGACCTTAAAATAATGCCCCCCCCCCTGAAAAAAGTTCAGCGGACGCCCATGCTGCCCGTGCCATTCTGCCGACGTACATTGGCGTGCGGCGATCGGCAAGCGGATAATAAACACAACACATGATTGCTATAGCTCATAATCACGAGGTTTCACTTCCCTGTCCCAATGTCTGTTAGACAGTACACAGAAAAGGACCCCAGACACTTTAACATCACAAATAGAACAGCAATCTGCAAAATATGCTAGCCATTTCCGACGCACAAAAGTGCTGCGCATGCTCGGAATCAAGTCGACGCATGCTTGGAATCATTGTACTTCATTTTTCTCGGCTCGTCGTAGTGTTGTACATCACCGCGTTCTTGACCATCGGAATTTCCGAGCAACATTTGTGCGACCGCGTGTATCCAAAACAAGTTTGAGCCAACGTCCGTCGGAAAAAAAACCCCACGGTTTTGTTGTCGGAAATTCCAATCGTGTGTCCGCGGCAGAAGCAGAATTATCAGGGAGCTTGACTTGTACCCATTTTAATGGCAATTGGAGACATCAGACCTCATTATTCCATCAGGTGGTGAATCATGCTGACTTAAGGCCCCTTTCAGACTGAGGCGTTTTTATAGCGTTTTCGCAGTAAAAATAGCACTGTAAAAATGCCTGAAATAATCCTGCCCCAGCATTCTCAATGTGAAAGCCCCAAGGGCTTTCACTCTGGAGCGGTGCGCTAGCAGGACGTGAAAAAAAGTCTTGCTAGCCGCATCTTTGGAGCGGTGAGAGGAGCGGTGTGTTTACCGCTCCTCCACCGCTCCTTCCCATTGAAATGAATGGGACACCGCTGTAATACCGCCCCCGCAAACCGCGGCTGTAGTCGCGGTTTGCGGGTGGTATTAACCCTTTTTCGGCCGCTAGCGGGGGTTAAAATCGCACCGCTAGCGGCCGAATACCTCTGCGATCCCGACGGTATAGCGCCGCTAAAAATAGCGACGCTATACCGCCACCGCACCCACCGCCCCAGTGTGAAACCGCTCTTAGCGCTATTTATATCGCGAATGCGGTAAATACACTGTAAAACACATAGGCGTTAGCGCTATTTTACGGCGAACGCTGTAAAAACGTGGTAAAATCGCAGTAAAAAAATTTGTAATTAGTGCGAAAGTAGCCTTACGCCCAGGCTCACACTGGGCTGCGGGAGTGAAGCCGTGCGAATTCAGCTGACTGAACAGGCTCGCACGATTTCACTCCCGCCTGTCAATCCCGATTTCGGCTGCGATTACAGGGACATCTGTGCGGGTTTCTGCACAGATGTCAATGTAAATCGCGTCCGAAAACGCAAAAAGTAGTACAGAAACTACTTTTTGAAATTGGTGCAGCGCCGCAGATGCGGCGTCGCACCGATTAGGGCGGTGCCATTGCCGGCAATTTGCGGCAAATATCGCCGTTTTGACATGCGATTTGACAGTGTGAAAGGGGCCTAAAAGGGGTGAAATGAAGGAGAATCGCGGTAAAATCACGGTAAAAACGCATAGGCATTAGCGCTATTTTTAACGCTATCGCGGTAAAATCGCGGGAAAAAATTGTGGTAAAAACTCTGTAAAATCGCATCGCCTCAGTGTGAAAGGGGCCTAAAAGGGGTGTTGTGGAAAAAAAAAATTAAAAGCCAGCAGCTACACATACTGCAGTTGCTGGCTTTTAATAAATGGACACTTACCTGTCCTGCAGTCCCTCGATGTCGGCACCGCAGCTAATGTTTCCATCAGCTGTTGGGTGCTGCCGCCGCCATTTCGGGTAAGGGAACCCGGCAGTGTAGCCTTTCGGGTTCACGCCGGAAACCCTACTGCACATGCGCGAGGCCCCGCTCCTCTCTCCTATTAGCGCGGCGGCCGGGGGAGGAGGGAGCCCCGTGGTGACATCACGGCCGGACTCCCGGAAGTGGGAAAGGATACCTGTCAAAGACAGGTAGTATCCTGCCCCCCCTCCCCCCGAAAGGTGCCAATTGTGGCACCGGAGGGCGAGGGGAGGAATCCGATGAGCGGAAGTTCCACTTTAGGGTGGAGCTCCGCTTTAATGATAGACTTGTAGCTATATTAGCAAAAGGCAGTCCTTAGTATACATACTGATTACCGTAGCTCATAATAGTCCTGGTAATGATATAGACACCACAACGGAATCATAGACGGTTAGCTGGATTGCGTCAATAATCAAACAGCACAAACTTGGCAGTAGGCTTGGTCTTATTGAATCTATCACCACACTTCGGCAATATAATGGGAAAAGAGACTTCATTAGTGCATTTCAGACTGCAGGAATGCTTCCATGGGCTAAGTGCATTCGCCCTATGGTAGAGGTACGTTACCGTCCTGCAGTGGAGGCTGGTGCTCAAATTTTTTGGGGGGGCGCAAACAAACGTAAAAAAAAAAAACATCAATCGCCGCCACTGTGCCCATTCAACGCAGCCACTGTGCCCAAACGCCACTAGTTTGCCCCCAAATGCAGCCAGTTTGTCCCCATAATACAGCCAGTTTGTCCCCCATAATACAACCAGTTTCCCCCATATACAGCCAGTTTGTCCCCCATATTAAGCCAGTTTGTTCCCCATATACAGCCAGTTTGTCCTACAAATACAGCCAGTTTGTCCCCCAAATGCAGCCAGTTTGTCCCCATAATACAGCCAGTTTGTCCCCCAAATGCAGCCAGTTTGTCCCCATAATAAAGCCAGTTTGTCCCCATAATACAGCCAGTTTCCCCCCAAATGCAGCCAGTTTGTCCCCATAATACAGCCAGTTTGTCCCCCATAGTACAGCCTGTTTGTCCTTCATAATACAGCCAGTTTCCCCCATATACAGCCAGTTTGTCCCCCATATGCAGCCAGTTTGTCCCCCATATGCAGCCAGTTTGTCCCCCAAATACAGCCAGTTTGTCCCCCAAATGCAGCCAGTTTGTCCCCCAAATACAGCCAGTTTGTCCCCATAATACAGCCAGTTTCCCCCATATACAGCCAGTTTGTCCCCCATATGCAGCCAGTTTGTCCCCCATATGCAGCCAGTTTGTCCCTCAAATACAGCCAGTTTGTCCCCCATATGCAGCCAGCCAGTTTGTCCCCCAAATACAGCCAGTTTGTCCCCCAAATACAGCCAGTTTGTCCCCCATATACAGCCAGTTTCCCCCCCAATATACAGCCAGTTTGTTCCCCATATACAGCCAGTTTGTCCCCATAATACAGCCAGTTTGTCCCCAAAATGCAGCCAGTTTGTCCCCCAAATGCAGCCAGTTTGTCCCCCAAATGCAGCCAGTTTGTCCCCCATATACAGCCAGTTTGTCCCCCATATACAGCCAGTTTGTCCCCCAAATGCAGCCAGTTTGCCTCAAATACAGCCAGTTTGTCCCCCATATACAGCCAGTTTCCCCCATATACAGCCAGTTTGTCCCCCAAATGCAGCCAGTTTGTCCCCCCCAGCCCTGCACTTACCTTCCTCGGGTCAGCGCCGTCCTTCTTCCGTCCTCGATGTCTTCTCCCGCCCTCAATGTCGCTTCAGCCAATCAGGTTACCGGTAACCAGACCCGGTGAACCTGATTGGCTGAAACGCAACCAGGGAACGCACCCCCCGTGCGTCCTCTCCTTAGCTATTTAGAAGCCGATTACAGCCCTCAGGCTGTAGTCGGGAAGCCTATCAGAGCCACTGGCTCTGATAGGCACTTCTAAAGACCAACCAGACGCTGTAATTCAGATGGCCGGCGCTCAACAGGGGGCCGGCCATCTGAATAGTGGGCGGCAGCGGTGGCGACAATACATAGGTTCATGCAATGCATGAACCTATGTATTGTTGTGAGTGACGGCCGGGCGCAGGAGCGAGAGGGGGCGGCGCTCCTGCGCCCACTATGGACGCACCGCCACTGTGAAGTGAATAAAAGGACATTTAAAAAAATAAAATAAAATTCTTAAAGGGCCCTTTTTTTATATATATATATATATATATATATATATATATATATATATATATATTTATTTTTTTTGGTGACTACAGGAGGGGGGGGGGGGCCGCGCCCGGGCGCCCCCTATGGACGGGCCGCCACTGCCGTCCTGTATGGAGGCTCCGCTATTTGTCTCTGTCTTTACAAGTCCCATCCGGTGATTTTATAGGATCCAGTTTGTTGCATCGAAGGCTGGAAATGGATATCCTTTTTGGATTAGGCCAGGTCGTTAGGCTGTAGAGAGCAAAGCCGTCCGCCGTTCGTTGTCTCGTAGCCACAGCTAGCAACCTCCGTGCGGGAAGCCTCACACGAACTGCGTCAAGTGACGGAAAGGTTTGTGACGTCAACGCGTTTCGCTGGGGGGGAAATAGCGTAGCTTCATCTTCCTCTCCATACCCAGGATGAATCATGCTGACTTAAAGTGGTGTTCCGGGGAAAAAATAAAAAATAAAAGCCAGCAGCTACACATACTGCAGCTGCTGGCTTTTAATAAATGGACACTTACAGGGAACAGACCCGATCACCTCCGCCGCTGCAGAAGGCTCCGGTAAGCGGCGGAGGGCACGAAGAGCGGCAGGAGGGGGGGGCTCCTCTCCCACCGCCGATAAAAGTAATCTTGCGGCGTATCCGCTGCAGAGACCACTTTTATCTTGTAGCGGACCGCCTGCTAAAAGAAGAGGACACTGGGGTTATGGCAGCTAGCTGCTACCATAACAACGGTATTCTCCTTCAAACAGCCGACATATTCCTGCGGCGGGCGGTCTGTAAGTGGTTAAAGGAGTTGTAAAGGCAGAAGGTGCATTCTATGCACTAAGATAAAAAAAAAACTTCTGTGGGTAGCAGCATCCCCAGCACCCCCTAATACTAACCTGAGCCCCTTCTCTGTCCAGTGATGTCCACGAGCGTCTTATCCATCCGGGACTCTCCCTCCTGAATGGCTGAGACACAGCAGCAGCGCCATTGGCTCCCACGACTGTCAATCAAAGTCAGTCAGGCAATTGGGGGGGGGGGTCGGGTTGGGGCTCCGTGTCTGAATGGATACACAGAGCTCTGACTCGGCTCGGGTGCCCCCATAGCAAGCTGCTGGCTGGGGGGGGGGGGGCACTCGATAGGAGGGAGGGGCCAGGAGCAGTGGAGAGGGCCCCAAGAAGAGGAGGATCCGGGCTGTTCTGTGCAAATCCAACTGCACAGAGGAGGTAAGTACAACATGTTTATTTATTTTTTATAACAAGAATTTACAATCACTTTAAGAATAAAATACTTTGAAATTATTTGACATTTTGAATAAAATGTTATTAGGAATAAAAAAAACAAAAACAAACATATCCTTTCTCTGTTGTTTCCTTTTCTTTTGGTAAATTTTGTTGTTATTTGACTTTTTGTCACAGTCAGACGACAAAAATATAAAGAATGCAACACTATGTATATAAATTATTTATATTATTTAATATAAGTTAATTATTAATAGTTATGCATTACAAGTATAATATGCTTTGGAGTTATTTGACAAATATAAATAATATATATATTATACTAAATAAAAATTGCTGACTGACTGCCATGAGATAACGATATAGATGATAAAAGTATTTCTGTGTTCGGTGATGTGGCCAGTTTAGTCTCGGTGGAGATTTCCCGGGGTCGGTGATAATCAGGTAAAATTCTAGTTGTGAGACCTAATTAAGTCTAATGGCCCAAAGGATCTCCAGAGTGCTAACTGTTTACTAAGCACAAGATCCTTGGGGACCGCCCCCGAGGAGTCCTTGAACATTAACAGAGTTTCTGATCAGACAATTAATGATGCCAAGCAGTGATTGGGCACTGTCCAGAGGAAACAGCGGCCTCCCCGCAGCCTTCATTACACTGACTGAGGCTGGAAAGGGATGTCCAGCTTGTTAGGATAATTGTGAGAGTCACAGAGGACGATCCTCGGGGGAGGGAGGCAGAATAATGATGACATTTTGTAATAATAATTAGATCGTTATGTCCTGCAAGAGCTGATCAATTAATTCAGAGCCAGATAAAATGGAAAAAAATGAATAAAATAAAAATAAAGACACATATTCACAACTAACCAAACTTAGTCAAGACCCTCTAAAAATGAGAAAACCTTTGAAATATTTAACATTTTCGGCTCCCATACATGTACACCCCATGTCTACCAGAGCAATTTTTGTATTTTAGCTGTGGGGCTTAAATGACAAATCCAGAGAAACATAACATTAGAAAAAAAGACCAAGTGGTCCATAAAGTCTGCCCATGGTTTTATTTATTTATTTATTTATTTAATTAATTTTGCTTGTTTGTGTTTTTTAAAATATTTTACATATTTATTATATCTATAATATAAAGTTATATAAATAATATTATAATTATAATGTATTTAAAAATGTTGCTTGTCTTGCAAAACGCTCTCAAACCAAGTTGCTCTCAAACCAAGGTTTTACTGTATATATATATATATAAAATTAGAATATTACATGAGACCAATAAAAAAAGTTTTTTTAATGAAGACTTGTTGTCTTAGTGAGAAGTCTGTCCATGTACAGTATAGTATGCACTCAATACTTGGTCGGGGCTCCTTTTGCCTCAATGCAGCGTGGCATGGAGGCACTGCTGAGGTGTTATGGAAGACCAGGAGGCTTCAATAGCAGCCTTCAGCTCTTCTGCATTGTTGGGTCTCATATCTCTCATCTTCCTCTTGACAATACCCCACAGATTCTCTATGGGGGGTTCAGGTCAGATGAGTTTGCTGGCCAATCAAGCACAGTGATCCCGTGATCATGTGACCAGGTATTGGTAGTTTTGGCAGTGTGGGAGGTGCCAAGTCCTTATCTGATGTAAAGGGGGACTCTGATGGGGACATCTAATGTAAAGGGGGACTCTGATGCAGATATCTGATGTAAAGGAGGACTCTGATGGGGACATCTAATGCAAAGGGGGACTCTGATGGGGTCATCTAATGTAAAGGGGGGCTCTGATGCAGACATCTAATGTAAAGGAGGACTCTGATGGGGACATCTAATGGTAAGGAGGACTCTGATGGGGACATCTAATGTAAAGGGGGGCTCTGATGGTGATATCTAATGTAAAGGGGGACTCTGATGCGGATATCTGATGTAAAGGGATACTCTAAAGGGGACATCTAATGTAAAGGAGGACTCTGATGGGGACATCTAATGTAAAGGAGGACTCTGATGGGGACATTGAATGTAAATGGGGACTCTGATGCAGACATCTAATGTAAAGGGGGACTCTGATGGGGACATCTAATGTAAATGGGGACTCTGATGCAGACATCTAATGTAAAGGAGGACTCTGATGAGGACATCTAATGTAAATGGGGACTCTGATGCAGACATCTAATGTAAAGGGGGACTCTGATGGGGACATCTAATGTAAATGGGGACTCTGATGCAGACATCTAATGTAAAGGAGGACTCTGATGAGGACATCTAATGTAAATGGGGACTCTGATGCAGACATCTAATGTAAAGGAGGACTCTGAAAGTTACATATAATATAAAGGAGGACTCTGATGGGAACATCTAATGTAAAGGGGGGCTCTGATAATGACATCTAATGTAAAGGGAGACTCTGATGCAGATATATGATGTAAAGGGGCACTCTGATGGGGACATCTAATGTAAAGGAGGACTCTGATGGTGAAATATAATGTAAAGGGGGACTCTGATGTGGATATCTGATGTAAAGGGGGACTCTGATGGAGACATATAATGTAAAGGGGGCTCTGATGGTGATATCCAATGTAAAGGGGGACTCTGATGCGGATATCTGATGTAAAGGGGCACTCTGATGGGGACATCTAATGTAAAGGAGGACTCTGATGGTGAAATATAATGTAAAGGGGGACTCTGATGTGGATATCTGATGTAAAGGGGACTCTGATGGAGACATATAATGTAAAGGGGGCTCTGATGGTGACATCTAATGTAAAGGGGGACTCTGATGGTGAAATATAATGTAAAGGGAAACTCTGATGCGGATATCTGATGTAAAGGGTGACTCTGATGGGGACATATAATGTAAAGGGGGCTCTGATGGTGACATCTAATGTAAAGGGGGACTCTGATTGGGACACCTGATGTAAAGGGGGGCATCTGCTGTAAAGGGGGACTCTGGTGGGGACATCTAATGTAAAAGGGGGACTCTGATTGGGACACCTGATGTAAAGGGGGCACCTGCTGTAAAGGGGGACTCTGATGGGGGCACCTGCTGTAAAGGTGGACTCTGATTGGGACACCTGATGAAAAGGGGGGCATCTGCTGTAAAGGGGGACTCTGATGGGGACATCTAATGTAAAGAGGGACTCTGATTGGGACACCTGATGTATAGGAGGACACCTGCTGTAAAGGGGTCTCTGATTGGGACATTTGATGTAAAAGGGGGCTCTGATGAGGCTGATGTGGCTTAGTTTACTTTATTTTACTTGAAATGTGGATTTGATTGCCCTCCTGTGATGGGCACAGTGAGGCTGCATATGATGGGCACAGTTTTATCTAGCAGTAATGATACATAATCAGCTGATAAATTGTTTGCACCCCCCCCCCCCAAAAAAAAAATTGAGCACCAGCCGCCATTGGTGTGCAGCATTTTTTGTCTGCAAGACACTGAAATGTTTTTGTTTAATGATAAACAATCTGCCTGTTCTCTCCCTCTGAAAGTCCATCATACCAAAGAAGGAGTACATTCCATGCAGCAAATCAAAGCTGAAACCTGCCTGCTCTCTCCCTCTGAAAATTGAAAAGGATAGAATGCCGTGACCTAATCTGTACACATTTTTGTCTTTAGTCTTAGAAAAAGTTTAGACAAGATTATTCAGATTACACAAAGAATTGTCATCTCATCTTCTGTCTCTGGTCATTCATGTCCTGCATTGTCTGAGGGAGAAAATATATGTAAGGAATATACTGTATTACCTTTCTTTTTGACTATTTAAAATTCTTTTAACACAACGTTTTGAAGATGTTTATAATAAAATGTCCTTTAATACAAGTTTGTGTGCCTCATATTGTGCCTTCAAAATCCACCACCTTGTAAACCCACACCTGCAAGACAAAGGCATAATGAGCTAGCATGCATTATGTAATACTCACCTGGGATCGAAGCCCCCGCTGTGGTGCCCGACACAGCACCGGCCACCGACATGTCGCCCCCCGGAGTTACTTCCAGGTTTCGCAGCTCCAGCGCTGTGATTGCCATGCGCATGGGAGCCTCCCGTCACGGCACGTCCTCCTTTAGAAACGACACCATCGCCGTTTCTAAAGTGCGCCTGCGCCGTTGTCTAAGGTGCATGCGCCGTAGACATCGGCGCAAGACTCTAGTGTAAATATCTCCTAAACCGTGGAGGTTTAGGAGATATTTTGGTCACCTACAGGTAAGCCTTAAAGCGGAAGTAAACCCATGGATTTAACAGTTTCAAAAAGCAGTTACATTCCCGGCATGCCGGGAATGCTAACTGTCACATTGGTTGTGCTCTCAACCAAACTGCCAAACCATCCAATGGCTGGTGTCATAACTGATCACATGTGCAGCATCATGGCAGTTGAAGATTAAACAGAGGCCAAGATGGCAGCTTCCTTGGCTGAAAATGATAGGAGGGTTTACTTCCACTTTAATCTAGGCTTACCTGTAGGTAAAAGTGGTCTGTAAGGGGTTACAACCACTTCAACTGTACAAGTTATTCTTCTCTGTGTTTTTTTTTTTTTTTTGCTATTGTTTATTGGATGTGGCACCTTTTTGGAAAGCTATTTTGCTTGTCACTTATGCCTTGTACACACGGTCGGAATTTCCGATAAAAAAAGTCTGACGGACTTTTTTCATCGGATATTCCGACCGTGTGGGTGCACCATCGGAACTTCATTCCAAGGAATTCCGTTGGAGTTTAGATAGAGAACATGTTCTCTTTTACTCCGATGGAATTCCGTCGGAAATTCCGATGTGCTTTTGGCCGGACAATAGTCTGACCGTTTGTACGGAGCATAAGATCACTTATACCAGAACATCAGCTGGTGTCCTCCAGAACTTCTACGCTATGTAGTGCTAACCCCGCAGGAGTGGCTTTTATATTTGGGTCCTTTGTTCATCACTGGGCACTAGAGAGAGCTCCACCCCTGCTGACACCACAGAAATACCTCAGCCAGGGAGTCTCCCGGCTGTCACACAAGGAAAATACTCACACACTGTTATCAAGTAAACAAAGTATACATTGGCATTTCAACAGTAGACAGAAGTTATTGATAAACAATAAGTTTCAGCACAGAAACAATGCAAACGAGTTCAATTGCCCCTTTAAGGTGTGTCCACCTTAAGAATATAAACAATAGTCCTCAGACTTATGGCCCGTACACACGATCCGAAAATCGGACGACAGATCGACTTTTTTTGCTTAATAGTCGCAAGTAGAAGTTAAATAGGTTACTAAAGTCACGAAAATTCTCGTACGACAGGAAAAAAAATCGGAAGTGATGTCATGTGTTGTAATGTATTTGTATTGTATTATCGGACAACAACTATACTGACGAACAAAAATCGTACGATCTGGTATCATACGAGGAAAATGTTCGTGCTTGTCTGATAAAATAATATCGGATGAATTGTCGTGATCGGCTCTCGAAAGCTCTGTACTAATAATCTGATTATCGTACGATCGCGTCGAAATCTGTATTTTTTGTCCGATTTTCGGATCGTGTAAGGGCCACACATGTTCAATTTCCTTGTACAATTTTCTTTTAGAATTACCTCAAACTATGTAGTGCGTGGGCCAGCCTGACTGGATACAATTTAAAGTGGTTTAGTTTTGACCTCATATTATATGGTTTTTATTAAATCTAAAGGAAAATTGTACAAGAGTATTGAACATGTATGGCCAGCCTAAGAGATACTCCCCATGTGAGATAAGAGAGAGTAACAAGAAAATAGGACTAACTCACTTGTAGGCCCTCAGTCAGGAGGGTCTACATTTAAGAACTAGGAAAATTTGTCAAATCTCCTACACACAAGTAAACTGTCAGCTTGGTTCTTCTGCCGGCTTAGTCAGGGCCCTTAAGTTGGCGTGTGGTGAAAGGTGCTGTTCCTTTAAGATATAAAAAAACTGAATAATTCTCCTTAATATGTGATGGATAGATGGAAAAGGTTCACTGTAACCAATTGCCTACGGGCACTTCCCCCCTTCCTGGTAATATTCAGCTTTCAGCGCTGTCACACTTTAAATGACAATTGTAACACTGTGCCCATATGACATTTTTATAAAAAAAAAATTAACACAAATAGAGCTTTCTTTTGGTGGTATTTAATTACCACTGGGGTTTTTATTTTTTTGCTAAATAAATGAAAAATGTCAGAAAAGTTTGAAAAAACATAGTTTGTTATAAAATTTTGCAAACAGGTAATTGTTCTCCTTAATTGATGTGCGTTGATGAGGCTGCACTGATGGGCACTGACAAGGCAGCACCGATGAGGAGGCACTGATGAGGCTGCACTGATTGGCACTGACGAGGCAGCACTGGTGGGCACTGATGAGGAGGCACTGATGAGGCTGCACTGATTGGCACTGACGTGGAGACACTGATGAGGCTGCACTGATTGGCACTGATGAGGCAGCACTGATGGGCACTGATGAGGCTGCACTGATTGGCACTGTTGAGGCAGCACTGATGGGCACTGATGAGGAGGCACTGATGGGCACTGATGAGGAGGCACTGATGAGGCTGCACTGATGGGCACTGACAAGGCTGCACTGATGGGCACTGATGAGGCTGCACTGATGGGCACTGACGAGACAGCACTGATGGATATTGATGGGCACTGATAGGCTGCACGGCACTGATGAGGCTGCACTGATGGGCACTGATAGGTGGCACTGATGAGGCAGCACTGATGGGCACTGACGAGGCTGCACTGATGGGCACTGATGAGGCTGCACTGATGGGCACTGACGAGACAGCACTGATGGATATTGATGGGCACTGATAGGCTGCACGGCACGGATGAGGCTGCACTGATGGGCACTGATAGGTGGCACTGATGAGTCAGCACTGATGGGCATTGATGAGGAGGCACTGATAGGCTGCACTGATGGGCACCGATGAGGAGGCACTGATAGGCAGCACTGATGGGCACTGATATGCGGCACTGATAGGTGGCACTGATTATCAGTGTACATGTCCCTTTTACAGAAGCCGGTTTTTGTCTCTCCTCTCCTGTCCTGATTGTACACAGCTGATCACGTGGTAAAGAGCCGTTGATTGGCTTTTTACCTCAACCTGTGATCAGCAGTGTCCAGAGAACACGGCAATCACAGCGCGTGCACAGCAGCGGGTCTGATCACGAGAGGACGTCATATGACGCCCTCCCAGAACGAGCCAGCCACGCTGTAGCCATCATTCGACTATAGCGTGGTCGGCAAGTAGTTAAAGTATGGAATTGATAACCAGAGTCACTTTAAAAGAGAAAGGTTGTAAGACGTATATCCATTTTAGTAATAAAGTTAGACTCGGGCTGCAAATGTCTTCCTTAGGTGTCTTGGGTTCAGGTTAAAAGTAGTTACAGAACAAAAAGGAATGGCAGACTGCAGCCTTCAAAGGAAAGCCACTTGCAAGGTCCTATACTGAAGAGTGTCCTTGAACTTGAAAGAACTTAAAAGGCCAATAAATGTTTGCAACAAGAGTAGCATTAAGTGGGTAAGGAAACCTCACAGCCGCCGGTCCTTGTGTATAATAGGGCGATAATATCCCCCCCCCCCCGGTTCTGTGAAGATGTGGCTGTGATGATGGTTGATGATGACTTCCATAATCCTGCAGTGAACAGGTCTACACCAGTCTGCCTTCCACAGAATATCCGGCTCCTCAGCGTCAGTTGCTTAACATGGTCCAGTCCAGGCCCGCGTGGCTCCACACATCTCCTATCACCATCCCAGTCTCTCACCAACTCTCCCCGTGGATTCCTGGGCTTTTACTTTTATCTGTCCCCACTCCCTGGTGATTGCCTCTGGACTTTGTAGTTTAGTTTCAGTTCCACTGTGAGGAAAAGGGTTTGCTTTCAGCCTACAAATCCCAGCAGTCTCTGTACTCCTGTATTGGGACTATGATGATGATGCTAAATGCTGCCATCTTGTGGTAAAATAACAATCTGCATTACAGTAACAGTGCACAGTGTTACAACTACGTATAACTGATACAAAATTGCAGAATGTTCCCATCTCCCTATAGGATGATGACAGCCACCTAGCCACCCATCTCCTCACCCACAACACTGTACATTCTCTACATAGGAAGTCATGTGTAGTCTGGACGGGCAACACAATTTTAAATGTTTGGGTGAGATGGTGCATCAAGTATCACTTGTGTAACTGACTCCAGAACACCCAGACATGGGGGCATTTTTTATGTAACATTGTCAGACTTCATTTATACACAAAGGTGGGGGGGGGCACTTTTTATGTAACATGACAGACTTCATTTATACACAAGTGTGGGGGGGGGTGCACTTTTTATGTAACATGACAGACTTCATTTATACACAGGTGTGGGGGGGGGGGGGTGCACTTTTTATGTAACATGACAGACTTTATTTATACACAAGTGTGGGGGGGGGTGCACTTTTTATGTAACATGACAGACTTCATTTATACACAGGTGTGGGGGGGGGAGGCACTTTTTATATAACATGACAGACTTCATTTATACACAAGTGTGGGGGGGGGTGCACTTTTTATATAACATGACAGACTTCATTTATACACAAGTGTGGGGGGGGTGCACTTTTTATATAACATGACAGACTTCATTTATACACAAGTGTGGGGGATGGGGGGGTTTATATAACATGGCAGGCTTGATTTATACACAAGTGTGGGGGGGGCACATTTTATATAACATGGCAGGCTTGATTTATACACAAGGGGGGCACTTTTTATGTAACATTGGCAGACTTTATTTATACAAAAGGGTGGGGGGCACTTTTTATATAACATGGCAGGCTTGATTTATACACAAGGGGGGGGGCACTTTTTATATAACATGGCAGACTTGATTTATACACAAGGGGGGGGGACTTTGTATGTAACATTGGCAGACTTGATTTCTACACAAGTGTGGGGGGGGCACATTTTATATAACACGGCAGGCTTGATTTATACACAAGGGGGGGCACTTTTTATGTAACATTGGCAGATTTTATTTATACAAAAGGGTGGGGGGGCACTTTTTATATAACATGACAACAGGCTTGATTTATACAAAAGGGTGGGGGGCTCTTTTTATATAACATGGCAAGCTTGATTTATGCACTGGGGTGGGGGGGCACTTTTTATATAGCATGGCAGGCTTGATTTATACACAAGGGGGGGGGGACTTTGTATGTAACATTGGCAGACTTGATTTATACACAAGGGGGGCACTTTTTTTATAACATGGCAGACTTGATTTATACACAAGGGGGGGGGGACAATTTTTATATAACATGGCAGACTTGATTTATACACAAGGGGGGGGGGACTTTGTATGTAACATTGGCAGACTTGATTTATACACAAGGGGGGGACACTTTTTATATAACATGGCAGACTTGATTTATACAAAAGGGTGGGGGGCTCTGTTTATATAACAGAGCAGGCTTGATTTATGCACAGGGGTGGGGGGCACTTTTTATATAACAGAGCAGGCTTGATTTATACACAAGGGGGGGCACTTTTTATATGACATGTCAGACTTGATTTATACTGATTTATACACAAGGGGGGGGGGACACTTTTTATATAACATGGCAGACTTGATTTATACAAAAGGGTGGGGGGCTCTGTTTATATAACAGAGCAGGCTTGATTTATGCACAGGGGTGGGGGGCACTTTTTATATAACAGAGCAGGCTTGATTTATACACAAGGGGGGGCACTTTTTATATGACATGTCAGACTTGATTTATACTGATTTATACAAAAGGGTGGGGGGCTCTTTTTATATAACAGAGCAGGCTTTATTTATACACAAGGGGGGGGGGGACTTTGTATGTAACATTGGCAGACTTTATTTATACAAAAGGGTGGGGGGCTCTTTTTATATAACATGGCAGACTTGATTTATACACAGGGGGGGGGGCTTTTTATATAACATTATAGACTTGAACCCAGTGATCAATATTCTTTAGCAGCAGCTGTCTCCTGTAGCAACAACTTAACTCCCAGTATCTCACTGTATTTCCTCGTATCTCACTGTATTTCCTCGTATTTCCTGTATTTCCTCGGATGAGTTCTCTCCTGAAGCTCTCCCAGCCACTTCATAGTCCCCGGTTTATGAAGAGTCCCCTCTGGTACTTCTTCAGAACTCCATCCCTCTCAACCTGCCACCGGCAACAAGAGGTGTTGACCCTCTGAGAACTTTCTCACTCATGCCTCCCGCCATGGACCCGGCTCCCTCCGACAGAGCCCCTTTACTTGTAGTTAGGCCTCAGTCTTCAGGCCTACACCTCAACAGCTGCTCCTCACAAACCCACCCAGACCACAGTCCGGGTGGAAAGAACCCAGATCATCTGACCTCCTCCAAATAAATACCTTCTCCCAGCATCCTTGGTGGCCCGAAGAAACTCCTGCTGACTGGCTGAGAGAAGTATACACACCCATAACCTGCATTCTCTGTCATTTATCACACAGATGCAAAAGGTAACAGTGCCACCTATTGACAAAAGGGAGAACTCACAGTTAACACCAGGCTTAGGAGAACCCCATTTGATCAATAGACTACAAATTAGCCAGGCTAGCTACCACCTAGCACAGCTAATTTCATTAGCAGCCCTGTTTAGGACAAGGGTGCTACACACAAGGGTGGGGGGCTACTTTTTATATAACATGGCAGGCTTGATTAATAAACAAGGGTGGGGGGGGGCACTTTTTATATAACATGGCAGCCTTTATATAATTTTATATCCTCTTAGAACACATTTTCCCTTATTAGAGGTTGGAGTGCCTCTTGTAGGACCCCATGTTGTATGTCATTCATCTTCCATTCATGGGAAGATTCCAGTCCTCTGAGGTCAGGTTTTCCTTCATTCGTAGTGTCTGCAGTTGGTGAGGAGTTAAGTTGTCTGGTGGGGCCCTTGGACACTCTCCTGTGTGGCCCCTTCCTCTCTCACAGACAATTCAGGAAGGATGGAGAGGAGGACAGATTGGACTCTGGTGAGAAGTTTAATGGTCCTTCAGGGGAAATCTCTGCAGAGGAGACGACATAGATATAACCTTCCATCCCGATGATGAGATTCTGCAGCCAGGAATGGCAGAGAGCGGTCGGAGGAGGGGTATGCTGTGATAACCAGGTAGGTACCTTCTGTGTCCCCCATTCAACTAAATACTTTTCAGGTGAATCACAACAAAAGATGTGCAAAGTCCTACAGTTTCTTTCCTTTAAAAAAAAAAAGAGTAGAAAAGCCTGTCTTCTCCCAGCAGGTTGCAGAGAAGGATTCTTGCTATATGTGTGGAAGCAATGGTCTCTCTGCAGAGGTTCATCACACCTAATCAGAGCATTAGCATGAGCTTTGCAGCTTGTTGGTCTATAGGTATGAATCATCAGGGGGTGTGTTGGACGTTTGCAGAGAGACCACTGCTTTTACACACAGAGTCCTTCTCTGTAGTATGCTGGCAGGTAACAGACTTTTCTACTCTGGCTGAGGCAGCTTTCTAAAGAAGACAAGCTGTAAGACTTTAAACACCTTTTGTTTTGATGTATGAAACATGCTCCCTGCCCCCCCCCCCAATCCTCACACATCTCCCACCACCCCACAGTACTTACATGCTATTCAAAGCTATCATTCCTTCTCCAGCACTTCCACCACACCACCTGTGTGCGAGACGCTGGGCAGTCCAACCCCCTGATGTGACCTCTATTAGGATTCAGAGCACATTTCTAACAACCAAGCACCAAAGGACATCTACACTGTGAGCTGTCCAATTTGCTTCCCCTTTGAACTGTTGCCCTCTGACTGTTAAGCCTCGTACACACGGCCGAAATTCTCGTCAGGAAAAAAACCTCGTTTTTCCTGATGAGAATCTTGACAAGAAACTTGTCCCAGGCCGAGTGTACACACATACGATTCAAAAGAACCGCCGTTCTTTTGAATGGCACGCACGCAGTGACGTCATCGACTACGACGAGCGTGTGCTCGTCACATTCGATGCCGTCGCCGCCATCTTGCTACACCCTACCTATGCCTAGGAAGCTACCGCGCATGCGTCAAAGTCATTTCGAGCATGCGTGGGTTTCCACGGCGACAGGTAAGTGTACACGCGCTCGGGTTTCTCGTTGAGAAACAGGCCGTCGAGATTCTCAACGAGAAAAAAGACCGCAGGTCGTCTTTTTTCTCGTCGGGGAATCTGGGCAGTTTTCTCGACGAGAAAACTGAAACCCGCGTACACACAGCCGGTTTTCTCGGCAAGAAAACTCTCCCGGCAGTTTTCTTGTCGTTTTTTGCCGAGAAAACCGGTCGTGTGTACGCGGCCTTACACTCTGACTGTTGCCATCTGATTGTTGTCCTCTGATTGTTACCCTGTGATTGTTACCCTGTGATTGTTACCCTGTGATTGTTACCCTGTGATTGTTGCCCAGTTACATCACCCAATAGCTCTTCCATCCCCCTTAACTGAGCTCCTCCATCCCCCATAGCTGAGCTTCTCTATCCCCCTTAGCTGAGCTCCTCCATCCTCCTTAGCTGAGCTCCTCAATCCCTCAATAACCGAGTTCCTCTATCCACCATAGCTGAGATCCTCCATTTCTCATACCCAAGCTCCTCTATCCCTCATAACCAAGCTCCTCCATCCTCCATATCCAAGCTCCTCTATCCCTCATAACCAAGCTCCTCTATCCTCCATATCCAAACTTCTCCATCCCTCATAACCAAGCTCCTCCATCCTCCATATCCAAGCTCCTCTATCCCTCATAACCAAGCTCCTCCATCCTCCATATCCAAGCTCCTCTATCCCTCATAACCAAGCTCCTCCATCCTCCATATCCAAACTCCTCCATCCCTCATAACCAAGCTCCTCCATCCCCCATATCCAAGCTCCTCTATCCCTCATAACCAAGCTCCTCCATCCTCCATATCCAAGCTCCTCCATCCTCCATACCCAAGCTCCTCTTTCCCTCATAACCAAGCTCCTCCATCCTCCATATCCAAGCTCCTCCATCCCTCATACCCAAGCTCCTCCATCCTCCATATCCAAGCTCCTCTATCCCTCATAACCAAGCTCCTCCACCCCTCAATAACTGAGCTCCTCCACCCCTCAATAACTGAGCTCCTCTGTCCCCCATAGCGTAGCTACCCTACTTCCCATAGTTGAGCTCCTCTATCCCCCTTAGCTGAGCTCCTCCATCCCCCAATAACTGAGTTCTTCCATTCCCCATATCTGAGCCCCTCCATTTCTCATATCCAAGCTCCTCCATCCTCTATATCAGGGATATGCAATTAGCGGACCTCCAGCTGTTGCCAAACTACAAGTCCCATGAGGCATAGCGAGACTCTGACAGCAGCAAGCATGACACCCAGAGGCAGAGGCATGATGGGACTTGTAGTTTTGCAACAGCTGGAGGTCCGCTAATTGCATATCCCTGCTCTATATCCAAGCTCCTCTATCCCTAATAACCAAGCTCCTCCACCCTCCTTAGCTGAGCTCCTCGATCCCTCAATAACCAAGTTCCTCTATCCCCCATAGCTGAGCTGCTCTATCCACCATAGCTGAGCTCCTCCATTTCTCATACCCAAGCTCCTCTATTCCTCATAACCAAGCTCCTCCATCCTCCATATCCAAGCTCCTCTATCCCTCATAACCAAGCTCCTCTATCCTCCATATCCAAACTTCTCCATCCCTCATAACCAAGCTCCTCCATCCTCCATATCCAAGCTCCTCTATCCCTCATAACAAAGCTCCTCCATCCTCCATATCCAAACTTCTCCATCCCTCATAACCAAGCTCCTCCATCCCTCATAACCAAGCTCCTCCATCCTCCATATCCAAGCTCCTCTATCCCTCATAACAAAGCTCCTCCATCCTCTATATCCAAACTCCTCCATCCCTCATAACCAAGCTCCTCCATCCTCCATATCCAAGCTCCTCTATCCCTCATAACCAAGCTCCTCCATCCTCCATATCCAAGCTCCTCTATCCCTCATAACAAAGCTCCTCCATCCTCCATATCCAAGCTCCTCTATCCCTCATAACCAAGCTCCTCCATCCTCCATATCCAAGCTCCTCCATCCCTCATAACTAGGGATGAGCTTCGTGTTCGAGTCGAACATACGTTCGACTCGAACATCGGCTGTTCGATCGTTCGACGAAGATCGAACGATTTGGGCCGTTCGCGCCAAATTTGAGTGACGCGAACGGCCCACAATGCACTACGCCATCGCAGTGTCATCCAGGCGCTGTGATTGGCCAAGCATGCACTGTGACCCCGCATGCTTGGCCAATCACAGCGCCGGCAGCGAGGAGAGCAATGATTGGCCACAGGCAGGATGCCTGTGGCCAATTATTGCTGAGGGGGTTTAGTACATGCCCCACACTATAAAAGGCTGCCAGCGCGGCGGCCTTGTGTAGTGTGTTCCGGAGCAGGGAAAGAGAAGCATAGGCAGGGACAGTGTCATTTTTTTCCCTTTACTAATCCTGGATTCCTTGTGTTTAGGGACAAATAAGGATAGGTAGGGAGAGTGTCAGTGTGTTATTCTGTGCTAAACCTTGTTTGTAGGGACAGAGAGGTACAGTGAGGGAAAGTGTCAGTGTGCTATTCTGTTCTAAACCAATCTTGCTGAACCATATTTTCAATCCTTGAGTTTAGGGACAGAGAGGTACAGTGAGGGAAAGTGTCAGTGTGCTATTCTGTGCTAAATCTTGTTTGTAGGGACAGAGTAGGACAGTGAGGGAAAGTGTCAGTGTGCTATTCTGTTCTAAACCAATTTTGCTGTTCCATATTTGAAATCCTTGAGTTTAGGGACAGAGAAGGACACTCGTGTAAACTATCAGTGTGCTATTCTGTGCTAAATCTTGTTTGTAGGGAGGGACCGAGTAGGACAGTGAGGGAAAGTGTCAGTGTGCTATTCTGTTCTAAACCAATTTTGCTGTTCCATATTTGAAATCCTTGAGTTTAGGGACAGAGAAGGACACTCGTGTAAACTATCAGTGTGCTATTCTGTGCTAAATCTTGTTTGTAGGGAGGGACAGAGTAGGACAGTGAGGGAAAGTGTCAGTGTGCTATTCTGTTCTAAACCAATTTTGCTGTTCCATATTTGAAATCCTTGAGTTTAGGGACAGAGAAGGACACTCGTGGAAACTATCAGTGTGCTATTCTGTGCTAAACCTTGTTTGTAGGGAGGGACAGCGTAGGACAGTGAGGGAAAGTGTCAGTGTGCTATTCTGTTCTAAACCAATTTTGCTGTTCCATATTTGAAATCCTTGAGTTTAGGGACAGAGAAGGACACTCGTGGAAACTATCAGTGTGCTATTCTGTGCTTAATCTTGTTTGTAGGGAGGGACAGAGTAGGACAGTGAGGGAAAGTGTCAGTGTGCTATTCTGTTCTAAACCAATTTTGCTGAACCATATTTGAAATCCTTGAGTTTAGGGACAGAGAAGGACACTCGTGTAAACTATCAGTGTGCTATTCTGTGCTAAATCTTGTTTGTAGGGAGGGACAGAGTAGGACAGTGAGGGAAAGTGTCAGTGTGCTATTCTGTTCTAAACCAATTTTGCTGTTCCATATTTGAAATCCTTGAGTTTAGGGACAGAGAAGGACACTCGTGGAAACTATCAGTGTGCTATTCTGTGCTAAATCTTGTTTGTAGGGAGGGACAGAGTAGGACAGTGAGGGAAAGTGTCAGTGTGCTATTCTGTTCTAAACCAATTTTGCTGTTCCATATTTGAAATCCTTGAGTTTAGGGACAGAGAAGGACACTCGTGGAAACTATCAGTGTGCTATTCTGTGCTTAATCTTGTTTGTAGGGAGGGACAGAGTAGGACAGTGAGGGAAAGTGTCAGTGTGCTATTCTGTTCTAAACCAATTTTGCTGTTCCATATTTGAAATCCTTGAGTTTAGGGACAGAGAAGGACACTCGTGTAAACTATCAGTGTGCTATTCTGTGCTAAATCTTGTTTGTAGGGAGGGACAGAGTAGGACAGTGAGGGAAAGTGTCAGTGTGCTATTCTGTTCTAAACCAATTTTGCTGTTCCATATTTGAAATCCTTGAGTTTAGGGACAGAGAAGGACACTCGTGTAAACTATCAGTGTGCTATTCTGTGCTAAATCTTGTTTGTAAGGAGGGACAGAGTAGGACAGTGAGGGAAAGTGTCAGTGTGCTATTCTGTTCTAAACCAATTTTGCTGTTCCATATTTGAAATCCTTGAGTTTAGGGACAGAGAAGGACACTCGTGGAAACAATCAGTGTGCTATTCTGTGCTAAATCTTGTTTGTAGGGAGGGACAGAGTAGGACAGTGAGGGAAAGTGTCAGTGTGCTATTCTGTTCTAAACCAATTTTGCTGTTCCATATTTGAAATCCTTGAGTTTAGGGACAGAGAAGGATAGGCAGGGGACAGTGTCAGTGTCATTGTCGCTAAGCCTCCTGCACAGTATACACCTGAAGGTAGCCCTTATTGCTGTTTTTCCCATCTCCCTGCAGGCCATCCATTAAACTGTCTGGAAGGCAAACAAGGAGAGGCAGACAGTCAGGAGGCAAAAAAAGAGGGCAAGCAGGCTCTGTGTCTGGGGGCAACAGTGCTGGTCGTGGACGCGGTGCATTGTCATCAGCACATGGCCATGGGACACGCTTGTCCTTCTTTTCGGCAGCTGGACATGTTGAGCCTTATCATGCCGAAGACTTGGTAGAGTGGATGACCAAGCCCACCTCATCCTCCTCATCCTCTCTCACCCAGGCTCAGGGTACTGGCAAAGCAGCTGCCAAAGAGTCCTCTTCTCTGGTATCATTATCTTCATTAGTCACTCCTTCCCTAGACCCACCATGTCCTCCTCCTGAGGAGTCCCCCGAACTGTTTGAGCACAGTGTTGGGTACATGCTCCAGGAGGATGCCCAGCGTTTCGAAGGATCTGATGATGATACCCAGCTAGAGGAAGGCAGTAGCGTGAGAGCAGAGAGAGGGGATGCTCAAGAAGGACACCAATCTGGCAGTCATGCTCCAGCAGCTGCAGCATACTGCCAGATTGGCTCCAGTGATGAGGAGGGAGGGGATGATGAGGTCACTGACTCCACGTGGGAAGGAGAGAGAAGGAGGAGGAGGATGAGGAGGAGGCACATCTCCAACAAGGCAGGATGCCCTTGGGTGGCCAGCGTATGGGCAGCACACCGACGGAATCACACCGCAGAGCTCCGCCTGTGCAGGGCGCTGCCGCTGCCCATCATTCAAAAAGTTCTTTGGTGTGGGCCTTTTTTGAGGCGAGTGCATCAGATCGCACAGCTGCTGTTTGCAACATATGTCTCAAGCGTATATCGCGTGGCCAAAACATCAGCCGCTTGGGCACCACATGCTTGATCAGACATATGTTGACCTGCCATGCAGCTCGTTGGCAAGCCTACCTTAAAGACCCACACCAAAGAACAAAGCTGACCTCTCCTTGCACCGCATCATCTGGGATCTCCAACCCCACTATACCTTCAGTCCTCTCTGAAGCCTGCACTGAGAGGAATGAAGGTGTAGAATTAGGTGTGTCACAGCCAAGTACTTGCGGCCACTCTGCTAGCAGTACACCGACGTCCGATTCTAGCAGGCAAATTTCCCTGCCCCAGCTGCTGGACCGTCGAAAGAAGTTCACTCCCAGCCATCCACATGCCCAGCGGTTGAATGCTAGCTTGGCTAAATTGCTAGCGCTTCAACTGCTGCCTTTTCAGTTGGTAGACTCGGCCCCCTTCCGTGAGTTTGTGCAATGTGCGGTTCCTCAGTGGCAGGTTCCCAAACGCCACTTTTTCGCACGGAAGGCGATTCCGGCTCTCTACAGGCATGTGGAAGGCAATGTCTTGGCCTCGCTGGACAGGGCGGTCAGCGGTAAGGTGCATATTACCACTGACTCATGGTCCAGCAGGCATGGACAGGGACGTTACCTTTCTTTCACGGCCCATTGGGTCACTCTTTTGGCAGCTGGGAAGGATGCAGGACAAGGTGCAGTAGTGTTGGAGGTTGTTCCACCGCCACGCCTCCAAAATGCTACTACTGGTTGTGACACACCTCTCTCCTCCACCCCCTCCTCTTCTTCTTCCTCCATGGCCTCTTCCTGTGGTTTGTCCTCGGAACCAGCGGTGCTCCGTAGGCGTTCAAGGGGCTACGCAAGTACGCAGGCAAAAAGATGCCATGCCGTGCTTGCGCTGGTGTGTTTGGGGGACAGGAGCCACACTGGGGCAGAGGTCCTGTCTGCTCTGCAGGGGCAGGCCGAGAGGTGGTTGACGCCACGCCAGCTTAAGCCAGGAATGGTGGTTTGCGACAATGGCACCAACCTCCTCTCCGCCCTCCGACAGGGACAACTGACCCATGTGCCCTGTATGGCTCACGTCCTTAACCTGGTGGTGCAGCGGTTCTTGGGCAGGTACCCGGGCTTACAGGATGTCCTGAGGCAGGCCAGGAAAGTCTGTGTGCATTTCCGCAGATCTTATAATGCCAGTGCTCGCCTGTCTGAGCTGCAAAAGGAGTTGAACCTGCCCAAGAACCGCCTTATATGTGACATGCCCACCAGGTGGAACTCAACGTTGGCCATGCTGCAGCGGCTGCACACGCAGCAGAGGGCCATCAATGAGTACCTGTGTGACTACGGCACCAGGACAGGGTCAGGGGAGCTCGGGTTTTTTTCACCACTCCAGTGGGGCATGATCAGGGATGCATGCACTGTCCTGGCACCATTTGAGGAGGCCACGAGGATGGTGAGCAGTGACAGTGCATGCATCAGTGACACTGTACCTCTTGTCCACCTGTTGGAGCACACGCTGCGTGGAATAATGGACAGGGCACTTGAGGCAGAACAGAGGCAGGAAGAGGAGGACTTCCTTGCCTCTCAAGGCCCCCTTTACCCAGACAGTGTTCCTTCTGTCCCACCCATCGCACAGGAAGAGGAGGAGGAGGAGGAGGAGGATTGTGTCAGCATGGAGGTGGAGGCTGGCACTCAGCATCATCAGCAGCAGTCTTTTAGGGATGATTTACAGTCCCAAGAAACCAGTGGACTTGTACGTGGCTGGGAGGAGGTGGCTGCGGATCATGTCGTCCTTAGTGACCCAGAGGACTCCGGACTGAATGCCTCAGCTAACCTACGCTGCATGGCCTCCCTGAACCTGCAAAGTCTGCGGAAGGATCCTCGTATTCTTCGGATCAAGGAGAGGGACCATTACTGGCTGGCCACTCTCCTTGATCCACGGTACAAGGGTAAGGTTGCGGACCTTATCTTACCGTCGCAGAGGGAGCAGAGGATGAGACAACTCCGGGAGGCCTTGCAGAAAGGTCTGTGCAACGCGTTCCCAGAGACTGGGAGGTTACAAACTCCTGGTCCTGGACAACGAGTTGCTGAGGCTTCGGGCAGTCAAAGAAGGAGCGGTGGGGAAGGTGGCCGTCTGACCGATGCGTTCAGACAATTCTTTAGTCCGCAGCCCCAAAGTATGATCGGTTCCAGCAACCATCGCCAGCGTCTGATATACATGGTGCAGGAATACCTAGGGGCAAGGTCAGACTTGGACACCTTCCCCACCGAAAATCCTCTGGCTTACTGGGTCTTGAGGATGGATCACTGGCCAGAGCTTGCACAGTATGCAATTGAGCTACTGGCCTGTCCTGCATCCAGCGTTCTTTCAGAACGCACATTCAGTGATGCTGGAGGATTTGTCACGGATCACAGGGTGCGCCTGTCCACCGACTCGGTTGATCGACTGACTTTCATCAAGATGAACCAGTCTTGGATCACCACCAGCTACCACACACCTGATGCTGATATAACAGACTAATTGATTTTAAAATGTCACATCCCTTCAAGACTGATGCTGATGCTGAGTTCCTGTGCTGTTATGTTGACTAGCTATCCTCCTCCTCCTCCTCAATGATCTGATTAATGATGATAGCTTGGAAGATCATTTTGGTTTATGGGTGCCGCCACCAGTGGCTAAGGCCCAATTTTTCAGCCCCTGTTTAACAGGGGCGTGTAATTACAATTTTTGATGCAATACTTTGCAACAGGCCTCATTGCTGTGCTCCAAGTACAGTATCTGTGAGGGGTTGCAGTGTTGTGCCACCAGTGCCTAAGGCCCAATTTTTCAGCCCCTGTTTAACAGGGGCGTGTAATTACAATTTTTGATGCAATACTTTGCAACAGGCCTCATTGCTGTGTTCCAAGTACAGTATCTGTGAGGGGTTGCAGTGTTGTGCCACCAGTGCCTAAGGCCCAATTTTTCAGCCCCTGTTTAACAGGGGCGTGTAATTACAATTTTTGATGCAATACTTTGCAACAGGCCTCATTGCTGTGTTCCAAGTACAGTATCTGTGAGGGGTTGCAGTGTTGTGCCACCAGTGCCTAAGGCCCAATTTTTCAGCCCCTGTTCAACAGGGGCATGCAATTATAATTATTGATCTAATAATTCACAGCAGGGCCCATTGCTGCGCCCACCAAGAGTAACTGTCAGGCCTTACAGTGTTGTGTCAACACCACCACCACCACCACCACCACCAAAGGCCCAATTTTTCAGCCCCTGTTCAACAGGGGCATGCAATTATAATTATTGATCTAATAATTCACAGCAGGGCCCATTGCTGCGCCCACCAAGAGTAACTGTCAGGCCTTACAGTGTTGTGGCACCAGCACCACCATCAAAGGCCCAATTTTTACTACCACTGATCAACAATTATATGTTATTACAATTCCTGATATAATAGTTGACAGCAGGGCGTTCCAGCACCCACCAAGAATAACTGTGAGTGCTTTCAGTGTTGTGCCAACACCAACACCTAAGGGGCCAATTTCTGCAGAGTATATACGGCAGGTCCCTACTTTCAAACATCCAACTTACAAACGACTACTACTTGCAAACGGAAGAAGACAACAGGAAGTGAGAGGAAATCTACCCCTTGGAAGGAAAATTCTCTCCTGTAAGAATTAATATGGGAGAAAGGTGTCTCCTCTCTACTGATGCTTTATCACCAATTCTTGTTTCAATAAAAACACCACATTTCAAAAACAGTTGTCATTGGGACGCAAAGTGAGGTGAAATGTTCTGAACAGGGGCACAGACAGCAAAAAAAATGTGACAGGGGTGATAACCGTTCCCTATGTTTTCCAAAAAGCTAAAAAAAAGGAATTTGGCATTAGTGATGAGCCGAACACCCCCGGGTTCGGTTCGCACCAGAACCCGCGAACGGACCGAAAGTTCGAACGAACATTAGAACCCTATTAAATACAATGGATGCGAACGTTCGAATTCTAAAGTGCTAATTATAACAACTATTATGCATGTTATTGTCCTAAAAAGGGTTTGGGAACCCGGGTTCTGCACCAGGGGACATGTATCAATGCAAAAAGAAGTTTTAAAAACGGTCGTTTTTCGGGAGCAGTCATTTTAATGATGCATAAAGTGAAAAAAAAAAGTCAAATATTCCTTTAAATATCGTACCTGGGGGGTGTCTAAAGTATGCCTGTGAAGTGCCACGTGTTTCCCGTGTTTAGAACTGTCCCTGCACAAAATGACACTTCTAAAGGAAAAAAAAGCCATTTAAAACTGCTTGCGGCTTTAATGTAATGTCTGGTCCCGGTAATATGGATGAAATTCTTTAAGAAAAATGGCATAGCTACCCCATGACCCCCCCCCCTACCCCAGCCCATTACCAGCCCCTTTGGGTCTTGTATGGATATTAAGGGGAACCCCGCACATAAAATAAAAAAGGCCCTATATACTCTGAACAGCCCTATACAGGCGGTGCATACAAGACAGGGACTGTAGGTTTGTTCTTATGTAGAGTCTGTTTGTAATTTTGAACAGGTACATTGTTGAAGTGTAGCTCCAGACCAAAAATCTATTTTTAAACTTTTTGGAAAACATAGGTAAGGGTTATCACCCCTGTAACATTTGTTTTGCTGTCTGTGCCCCTGTTCAGAACATTTCACCTCACTTTCCGTCCCAATGACAACTCTTTTTGAAATGTGGTCTTTTTCTTGAAACAAGGATTGCTGATAAAGCATCAGTACAGAGGAGACACCTTTCTCCCATATTTATTCTTACAGGAGAGAATTTTCCTTCCTAGTGGTAGATTTCCTCTCACTTCCTGTTGTCTTCTTGCGTTTGCAAGTAGGAGTCGTTTGTAAGTTGGATGTTTGAAAGTAGGGACCTGCCGTATATACTCTGCAGAAATAGGCCCCTTAGTTGTTGGTGTTGGCACAACACTGTAAGCACTCACAGTTACTCTTGGTTGGTGCTGGAACGCCCTGCTGTCAACTATTATATCAGGAATTTTAAATAACATATAATTGTTGAACAGTGGTAGTAAAAATTGGGCCTTTGATGGTGGTGCTGGTGCCACAACACTGTAAGCCCTGACAGTTACTCTTGGTGGGTGCAGCAATGGGCCCTGCTGTGAATTATTAGATCAAGAATTGTAATTACATGCCCCTGTTGAACAGGGGCTGAAAAATTGGGCCTTAGGCACTGGTGGCACAACACTGCAACCCCTCACAGATACTGTACTTGGAGCACAGCAATGAGCCCTGTTGCAAAGTATTGCTTCAAAAATTGTAATGACACGCCCCTGTTAAACAGGGGCTGAAAAATTGGGCCTTAGGCACTGGTGGCACAACACTGCAACTCCTCACAGATACTGTACTTGGAGCACAGCAATGAGCCCTGTTGCAAAGTATTGCTTCAAAAATTGTAATGACACGCCCCTGTTAAACAGGGGCTGAAAAATTGGGCCTTAGGCACTGGTGGCACAACACTGCAACTCCTCACAGATACTGTACTTGGAGCACAGCAATGAGCCCTGTTGCAAAGTATTGCTTCAAAAATTGTAATTACACGCCCCTGTTAAACAGGGGCTGAAAAATTGGGCGTTAGGCACTGGTGGCGGCACCCATAAACAAAAATGATCTTACAAGCTATCATCATCAATCGTATCATTGAGGACTCGGAGGAGGAGGATAGCCAGTCAACATAACAGCACAGGCACTCAGCATCAGCATCAGTCTTGAAGGGATGTGACATGTTAAAATCAATTAGTCTGTTATATCAGCATCAGGTGTGTGGTAGCTGGTGGTGATCCAAGACTGGTTCATCTTGATGAAAGTCAGTCGATCAACCGAGTCGGTGGACAGGCGCACCCTGTGATCCGTGACAAATCCTCCAGCAGCACTGAATGTGCGTTCCGAAAGAACGCTGGATGCAGGACAGGCCAGTAGCTCAATTGCATACTGTGCAAGCTCTGGCCAGTGATCCATCCTCAAGACCCAGTAAGCCAGAGGATTTTCGGTGGGGAAGGTGTCCAAGTCTGACCTTGCCCCTAGATATTCCTGCACCATGTTTATCAGACGCTGGCGATGGTTGCTGGAACCGATCATACTTTGGGGCTGCGGACTAAAGAATTGTCTGAACGCATCGGTCAGACGGCCACCTTCCCCACCGCTCCTTCTTTGACTGGCCGAAGCCTCAGCAACTCGTTGTCCAGGACCAGGAGTTTGCAACCTCCCAGTCTCTGGGAACGCGTTGCACAGACCTTTCTGCAAGGCCTCCCGGAGTTGTCTCATCCTCTGCTCCCTCTGCGACGGTAACATAAGGTCCGCAACCTTACCCTTGTACCGTGGATCAAGGAGAGTGGCCAGCCAGTAATGGTCCCTCTCCTTGATCCGAAGAATACGAGGATCCTTCCGCAGACTTTGCAGGATCAGGGAGGCCATGCAGCGTAGGTTTGCTGAGGCATTCGCTCCGGAGTCCTCTGGGTCACTAAGGACGACATGATCCGCAGCCACCTCCTCCCAGCCACGTACAAGTCCACTGGTTTCTTGGGACTGTAAATCATCCCTAAAAGACTGCTGCTGATGATGCTGAGTGCCAGCCTCCACCTCCATGCTGACACAATCCTCCTCCTCCTCCTCCTCCTCCTCTTCCTGTGCGATGGGTGGGACAGAAGGAACACTGTCTGGGTAAAGGGGGCCTTGAGAGGCAAGGAAGTCCTCCTCTTCCTGCCTCTGTTCTGCCTCAAGTGCCCTGTCCATTATTCCACGCAGCGTGTGCTCCAACAGGTGGACAAGAGGTACAGTGTCACTGATGCATGCACTGTCACTGCTCACTATCCTCGTGGCCTCCTCAAATGGTGCCAGGACAGTGCATGCATCCCTGATCATGCCCCACTGGCGTGGAGAAAAAAAACCAAGCTCCCCTGACCCTGTCCTGGTGCCGTAGTCGCACAGGTACTCATTGATGGCCCTCTGCTGCGTGTGCAGCCGCTGCAGCATGGCCAACGTTGAGTTCCACCTGGTGGGCATGTCACATATAAGGCGGTTCTTGGGCAGGTTCAACTCCTTTTGCAGCTCAGCCAGGCGAGCACTGGCATTATAAGATCTGCAGAAATGCACACAGACTTTCCTGGCCTGCCTCAGGACATCCTGTAAGCCCGGGTACCTGCCCAAGAAGCGCTGCACCACCAGGTTAAGGACGTGAGCCACACAGGGCACATGGGTCAGTTGTCCCTGTCGGAGGGCGGAGAGGAGGTTGGTGCCATTGTCGCAAACCACCATTCCTGGCTTAAGCTGGCGTGGCGTCAACCACCTCTCGGCCTGGCCCTGCAGAGCAGACAGGACCTCTGCCCCAGTGTGGCTTCTGTCCCCCAAACACACCAGCGCAAGCACGGCATGGCATCTTTTTGCCTGCGTACTTGCGTAGCCCCGTGAACGGCTACGGAGCACCGCTGGTTCATAGGACAAACCACAGGAAGAGGCCATGGAGGAAGAAGAAGAGGAGGGGGTGGAGGAGAGAGGTGTGTCACAACCAGTAGTAGCATTTTGGAGGCGTGGCGGTGGGACAACCTCCAACACTACTGCACCTTGTCCTGAATCCTTCCCAGCTGCCAAAAGAGTGACCCAATGGGCCGTGAAAGAAAGGTAACGTCCCTGTCCATGCCTGCTGGACCATGAGTCAGCGGTAATATGCACCTTACCGCTGACCGCCCTGTCCAGCGAGGCCAAGACATTGCCTTCCACATGCCGGTAGAGAGCCGGAATAGCCTTCCGTGAGAAAAAGTGGCGTTTGGGAACCTGCCACTGAGGAACCGCACATTGCACAAACTCACGGAAGGGGGCCGAGTCTACCAACTGAAAAGGCAGCAGTTGAAGCGCTAGCAATTTAGCCAAGCTAGCATTCAACCGCTGGGCATGTGGATGGCTGGGAGTGAACTTCTTTCGACGGTCCAGCAGCTGGGGCAGGGAAATTTGCCTGCTAGAATCGGACGTCGGTGTACTGCTAGCAGAGTGGGCGCAAGTACTTGGCTGTGACACACCTAATTCTACACCTTCATTCCTCTCAGTGCATGTTTCAGAGAGGACTGAAGTTATAGTGGGGTTGGAGATCCCAGCTGATGCGGTGCAAGGAGAGGTCCGCTTTGTTCTTTGGTGTGGGTCTTTGAGGTAGGCTTGCCAACGAGCTGCATGGCAGGTCAACATATGTCTGGTCAGGCATGTGGTACCCAAGCGGCTGATGTTTTGGCCACGCGATATACGCTTGAGACATATGTTGCAAACAGCAGCTGTGCGATCTGATGCACTAGCCTCAAAAAAGGCCCACACCAAAGAACTTTTTGAATGACGGGCAGAGGCAGCGCCCTGCACAGGCGGAGCTCTGCGGTGTGATTCCGTCGGTGTACTGCCCTTACGCTGGCCACCAAAGGGCATCCTGCCTCGTTGGAGATGTGCCTCCTCCTCATCCTCCTCCTCCTCCTCTCTCCTATTAGGCACCCACGTGGAGTCAGTGACCTCATCATCCCCTCCCTCCTCATCACTGGAGCCAATCTGGCAGTATGCTGCAGCTGCTGGAACATGACTGCCAGATTGGTGTCCTTCTTGAGCATCCCCTCTGTCTGCTCTCACGCTACTGCTTTCCTCTAGCTGGGTTTCATCATCAGACCCTTCGAAACGCTGGGCATCCTCCTGGAGCATGTACCCAACACTGTGCTGAAACAGTTCGGGGGACTCCTCAGGAGGAGGACATGGTGGGTCTAGGGAAGGAGTGACTGATGATTTGTCTGACATTGATACCAGGGAAGACGACGCTTTGGCAGCTGCTTTTCCAGTACCCTGAGCCTGGGTGAGAGAGGATGAGGAGGAGGAGGAGGGCTTGGTCATCCACTCTACCAAGTCTTCGGCATGATGTGGCTCAACATGTCCAGCTGCCGAAAAGAAGGACAAGCGTGTCCCATGGCCATGTGCTGATGACAATGCACCGCGTCCACGACCAGCACTGTTGCCCCCAGACACAGAGCCTGCTTGCCCTCTTTTATTGCCTCCTGACTGTCTGCCTCTCCTTGTTTGCCTTCCAGACATTCTAATAGATGGCCTGCAGGGAGATGGGAAAAAAGCAATAAGGGCTACCTTCAGGTGTCCTTCTCTGTCCCTTGAAACAAGGACTTTCACAGTGAAAGAAACTGACACTCTCCCTACCTACAGTTTTCTGTCCCTAGAAAAAATATTTTTTTTAAGCACAATATAGCACAAGGACAATTCACTCACTGTCCTTACAGGTCCCTGGAAACAAGGACTTGCAGAGTGAAAGAAAAAAAACACTCTCCCTACCTACAGTTTTCTGTCCCTAGAAAAAATGTTTTTTTTAATCACAATATAGCACAAGGACAATTCACTCACTGTCCTTACAGGTCCCTGGAAACAAGGACTTGCAGAGTGAAATAAACTGACACTCTCCCTACCTACAGTTTTCTGTCCCTAGAATAAATGTTTTTTTTAAGCACAATATAGCACAAGGACAATTCACTCACTGTCCTTCCAGGTCCCTGGAAACAAGGACTTGCAGAGTGAAAGAAAAAAAACACTCTCCCTACCTACAGTTTTCTGTCCCTAGAAAAAATGTTTTTTTTTAATCACAATATAGCACAAGGACAATTCACTCACTGTCCTTCCAGGTCCCTGGAAACAAGGACTTGCAGAGTGAAAGAAACTGACACTGTCCCTACCTACAGTTTTCTGTCCCTAGAATAAATGTTTTTTTTAAGCACACTATAGCACAAGGACAATTCACTCACTGTCCTTACAGGTCCCTGGAAACAAGGACTTGCAGAGTGAAATAAACTGACACTCTCCCTACCTACAGTTTTCTGTCCCTAGAAAAAATATTTTTTTTAAGCACAATATAGCACAAGGACAATTCACTCACTGTCCTTACAGGTCCCTGGAAACAAGGACTTGCAGAGTGAAATAAACTGACACTCTCCCTACCTACAGTTTTCTGTCCCTAGAATAAATGTTTTTTTTTAAGCACAATATAGCACAAGGACAATTCACTCACTGTCCTTACAGGTCCCTGGAAACAAGGACTTGCAGAGTGAAAGAAAAAAAACACTCTCCCTACCTACAGTTTTCTGTCCCTAGAAAAAATGTTTTTTTTAATCACAATATAGCACAAGGACAATTCACTCACTGTCCTTCCAGGTCCCTGGAAACAAGGACTTGCAGAGTGAAAGAAACTGACACTGTCCCTACCTACAGTTTTCTGTCCCTAGAATAAATGTTTTTTTTAAGCACACTATAGCACAAGGACAATTCACTCACTGTCCTTACAGGTCCCTGGAAACAAGGACTTGCAGAGTGAAAGAAAAAAACACTCTCCCTACCTACAGTTTTCTGTCCCTAGAAAAAATGTTTTTTTTAATCACAATATAGCACAAGGACAATTCACTCACTGTCCTTACAGGTCCCTGGAAACAAGGACTTGCAGAGTGAAATAAACTGACACTCTCCCTACCTACAGTTTTCTGTCCCTAGAATAAATGTTTTTTTTTTAAGCACAATATAGCACAAGGACAATTCACTCACTGTCCTTACAGGTCCCTGGAAACAAGGACTTGCAGAGTGAAAGAAAAAAAACACTCTCCCTACCTACAGTTTTCTGTCCCTAGAAAAAATGTTTTTTTTAATCACAATATAGCACAAGGACAATTCACTCACTGTCCTTCCAGGTCCCTGGAAACAAGGACTTGCAGAGTGAAAGAAACTGACACTGTCCCTACCTACAGTTTTCTGTCCCTAGAATAAATGTTTTTTTTAAGCACACTATAGCACAAGGACAATTCACTCACTGTCCTTACAGGTCCCTGGAAACAAGGACTTGCAGAGTGAAAGAAAAAAAACACTCTCCCTACCTACAGTTTTCTGTCCCTAGAAAAAATGTTTTTTTTAATCACAATATAGCACAAGGACAATTCACTCACTGTCCTTACAGGTCCCTGGAAACAAGGACTTGCAGAGTGAAATAAACTGACACTCTCCCTACCTACAGTTTTCTGTCCCTAGAATAAATGTTTTTTTTTAAGCACAATATAGCACAAGGACAATTCACTCACTGTCCTTACAGGTCCCTGGAAACAAGGACTTGCAGAGTGAAAGAAAAAAAAACACTCTCCCTACCTACAGTTTTCTGTCCCTAGAAAAAATGTTTTTTTTAATCACAATATAGCACAAGGACAATTCACTCACTGTCCTTCCAGGTCCCTGGAAACAAGGACTTGCAGAGTGAAATAAACTGACACTCTCCCTACCTACAGTTTTCTGTCCCTAGAATAAATGTTTTTTTTAAGCACAATATAGCACAAGGACAATTCACTCACTGTCCTTACAGGTCCCTGGAAACAAGGACTTGCAGAGTGAAAGAAAAAAACACTCTCCCTACCTACAGTTTTCTGTCCCTAGAAAAAATGTTTTTTTTAATCACAATATAGCACAAGGACAATTCACTCACTGTCCTTCCAGGTCCCTGGAAACAAGGACTTGCAGAGTGAAATAAACTGACACTCTCCCTACCTACAGTTTTCTGTCCCTAGAATAAATGTTTTTTTTAAGCACAATATAGCACAAGGACAATTCACTCACTGTCCTTAGAGGTCCCTGGAAACAAGGACTTGCAGAGTGAAAGAAAATAAACACTCTCCCTACCTACAGTTTTCTGTCCCTAGAAAAAATGTTTTTTTTCAAGCACAATATAGCACAAGGACAATTCACTCACTGTCCTTCCAGGTCCCTGGAAACAAGGACTTGCAGAGTGAAAGAAAAAAAACACTCTCCCTACCTACAGTTTTCTGTCCCTAGAAAAAATGTTTTTTTTAATCACAATATAGCACAAGGACAATTCACTCACTGTCCTTCCAGGTCCCTGGAAACAAGGACTTGCAGAGTGAAATAAACTGACACTCTCCCTACCTACAGTTTTCTGTCCCTAGAATAAATGTTTTTTTTAAGCACAATATAGCACAAGGACAATTCACTCACTGTCCTTAGAGGTCCCTGGAAACAAGGACTTGCAGAGTGAAAGAAAATAAACACTCTCCCTACCTACAGTTTTCTGTCCCTAGAAAAAATGTTTTTTTTAAGCACAATATAGCACAAGGACAATTCACTCACTGTCCTTCCAGGTCCCTGGAAACAAGGACTTGCAGAGTGAAAGAAAAAAAACACTCTCCCTACCTACAGTTTTCTGTCCCTAGAAAAAATGTTTTTTTTAATCACAATATAGCACAAGGACAATTCACTCACTGTCCTTACAGGTCCCTGGAAACAAGGACTTGCAGAGTGAAAGAAACTGACACTCTCCCTACCTACAGTTTTCTGTCCCTAGAATAAATGTTTTTTTAAGCACAATATAGCACAAGGACAATTCACTCACTGTCCTTCCAGGTCCCTGGAAACAAGGACTTGCAGAGTGAAAGAAACTGACACTGTCCCTACCTACAGTTTTCTGTCCCTAGAATAAATGTTTTTTTTAAGCACACTATAGCACAAGCACAAAACACACTGACACTCTCCCTACCTATCCTTCTCTTTCCCTAAACTAAAGGAATCCAGGTTAAGCAAGAAAGAAATAACAGTCACTGTCCCTGCCTATGCTGCTCTATCCCTGCTCCGGAACACACTACACTAGGCCGCCGTGCTGGCGGCCTTTTATAGTGTGGGGCGTGTACTAAACACCCTCAGCAATAATTGGCCACAGGCATCCTGCCTGTGGCCAATCATTGCTCTCCTCGCTGCCGGCGCTGTGATTGGCCAAGCATGCGGGGTCACAGTGCATGCTTGGCCAATCACAGCGCCTGGATGACACTGCGATGGCGTAGTGCATTGTGGGCCGTTCGCGTCACTCGAATTTGGCGCGAACGGCCCAAATCGTTCGATCTTCGTCGAACGATCGAACAGCCGATGTTCGAGTCGAACGTATGTTCGACTCGAACACGAAGCTCATCCCTATTTGGCATGGAGCTACACTTAAACAATGCAGCTGTTCAAAATTACAAACAGATTCTACATAAGAACAAACCTACAGTCCCTGTCTTGTATGCACCGCCTGTATACGGCTGTTCAGAGTATATAGGGCCTTTTTTATTTTGTGTGCGGGGTTCCCCTTAATATCCATACAAGACCCAAAGGGGCTGGTAATGGGCTGGGGTAGGGGGGGGGGGTTGATGGGGTAGCTATGCCATTGGGGAACTTTAGAAGGGGCGGGTCTATACATTTAAAATACTGAGAGGGAGTTCCCCATCAGGTCCGCTCAGGCACAACCAATGAAGGACAGCGCTGGACATCGGGATCGCCGCGGGACACTGGATTTCACCGCTGGAATGTTTTTGTTTTGTTTTTTTAAATAAAGGACTTTTTCAAGGTGTTTGTGTGTTTTTTTAAACATTTTTTTACGCTTTCTTCGTGAAATGGTAGGGGTACAATGTACCCCTTACCAATTCACATAGGGGGGGGCCGGGATCTGGGGGTCCCCTTTGTTAAAGGGGTCTTCCAGATTACGATAAGCCCCCCGCCCGCAGACCCCCACAACCACCGGGCAAGGGTTGTGGGGATGAGGCCCTTGTCCCCATCAACATGGGGACATCCTCCCCATGTTGAGGGCATGTGGCTTGGTACGGTTCAGGAGGGAGGGGGGCCGCTCTCTCGTCCCCCCCTTTTCCCCTGCGGCCGGCCAGGTTGCGTGCTCGGATAAGGGGTCTGGTATGGATTTTTAGGGGGACTTCACGCCATTTTTTTAAAAAATTTGGGGTGGAGTTCCCCTTAAAATCCATGCCAGATCTGAAGGGCCTGGAATGGATATTTGGGGGAACCCCACGTCAATTTTTTTTTAAATTTGCGGCGGGGTTCCCCTTAATATCCATTCCAGACCTGAAGGGCCTGGTAATTGAATTCTGGGGAACCCCCACGCTTTTTTTTATTTTTTATCAATGACTTTTGTATGTATTGCCGGGAGCCGACAATTCATTAATAGCCGCGAGTCAGTTTTAAATGCATTTTTTTCTTTCAGAAATGACATTTTTTGCAGGGACAGTTCTAAGCACGGGAAACATGCGCCACTTCACATGCATATTATACACACCCCCCAGGTACGAAATTTAAAGGAATATTTCACTTTTATTTTTTCATTTTAAGCATTATTAAAATCACTGCTCCCGAAAAAACGGCCGTTTTTAAAACTTCTTTTTGCATTGATACATGTCCCCTGGGGCAGGACCCGGGTCCCCAAACACTTTTTAGGACAATAACTTGCATATTAGCCTTTATAATTAACACTTTAGATTTCGAACGTTCGAGTCCATTGTATTTAATAGGGTTCTAAAGTTTACACGAACATTTTGTCTGTTCGCAGGTTCTGGTGCGAACCGAACAGGGGGGTGTTCGGCTCATCCCTGCTCCTGAGTGTAATAAAAACAGTTGATGGGCGTCGGCTTGGCAGAGTTTGCTGGGATGCCTTGATGATAAGACCTGTGTGAGGATGCTTGCTTCTTGGAGTGGATGGGACGTATGAATGGTGAGTTAAACTTAGCTTAACATGCATTATATCACTGAGACGAAAGCTGTTACTATCAGAGACACGATATCTGGCTGTATGCTCTGCGTACAGCCTAATTTCGCTAACAGATATATAAAACTGTATTATTTTTTTGAGTTCAATATTGTTTTTAGCGCGGCTCTTTATAGAAATATAAAAGAGAGTTTGCAACTCATCTCTTGTCCTCCATCTACAGGTGGCTGATTCTGACTTATACCGAATGTCATGGTAGGCACCCCAAATTCCACCTTCTATCCGTCTCACCAGGAATTCACCTTGTTGGGGTTCCCTGGGTTCCTTCATTTCAGACGCCTCTTGTTCATCCTATTTTTCCTTCTCTTTACAATCATTATAATGACCAACAGCGTCATCATCCACACGGTAAGAAAGGAGAGCTCCTTGCACGCTCCGATGTACATCCTCATCTCACTATTGTCCATCACCTACATCTGTAGCACCACCAACATACTGCCCAAGATGCTCCTTGGCTTTCTCTTTGGCATGAACCAGATCACTTTGATTGGCTGCTTGATTCAAATGTTCTTCATCTACTTCCTCTCCATGATGGACTGCAATGTTCTTCTGATGATGGCTTTGGATCGATACATTGCCATCTGCAAGCCGCTGAGTTACCACAGTATCATGACCAGGAGAATGTTGGTTTGTCTCACAGTTGCATCTTTTATAAGAGGTGTGACTTTCATTGGTCCCGTCATCTATCTGGCTTCCACTGTCAATTTCTGTGGCTCCAATACCATCCACCATTTTGCTTGTGAGCACATGGCCCTGATGGGCTTGGCTTGTGGTAAGGTGGCCAAAAACAAGATTGCAGGCCTGAGCTTGCGAGTGATCTCTATGATACTGGACCTGTCCTTTCTTTCCATCTCATATGGCAGCATCATTTGGGCCGCATCCAAGATCTCCACTGGAACGCTCAGGCACAAGGCACTGCACACATGTGGGACTCACATCCTGGTCCTCTTGGTTGTCTACTTCTTCAGGCTCTCCTCCTCTGTCGTGTACCGGATATCTAAATCAGTGACCCAAGACACCCACAATCTTCTCAGTGCCGCCTATTTACTGGTCCCGGCCCTGATCAACCCTCTGATTTATGGCCTAAGGACCAACGAGATCAGAGTCCGAATGCTGAAAATGGTCAAAACCCAGAATTCATGGACAGGATGAAAATGATTGCTGCGTTCTAGAAAATAAAGTTATGTGACAAGAAGGAGGACCTGAGACTATTGAAATAATCTTGGCAACCTCTTGTTGGTGACTCTTAGAGAATCAGGCCGAAAAACTTCAGTTCATTATCTCTACTTATTCCTCTTCTGAGAATCCCCTCTGACAGTCGTACAAACCAGAACATCCAATACATGAGGTGCCCGGCTCTGGTTGCTGTAAGCTTTTGGCACAGAAGAGAAGTCCTACTCCGTAGGTTACCTCCAATCACTAACATGTCATATAATCTTGGTTATGTTAACCACTTGCTAACCCTCCACAGTACATTTAGGCTGGATCACTTACAAGTACGTCATCCAGCCTGTTCCGGATTAGGGGCATGCAGCATGCTGCTCCCACGACCACGGTGTCCGATAGCGGATCCCGCTTTCGGTTGCCAGGGGATCATGTGATCGCTATGTGATCACATGATTACCATGTCAACAAAAGCTGTTGTGAATGTATTTCATTCATAACTGCTGTGTTTCCTATAGAGCAGTGGTCTCCAAACTGTGGCCCGAGGGCCGGATGTGGCCCTTTGCTTGCCTTTATCCGGCCCTTGGGGCAGTATCCCTCCCACTGATACGAGACACTGTTCTGACATCTGACACCGACAGTGGAGAACTATTTCTCTCACTGACACCACTAATGGGCCACTATTCCTCCCTATGATACCAATGATGGGGCACTATTTCTCCCCCGAATACAATATGTTTCGTCCCACTGATGCCAGGAAAATTTGCACCCCCCGCTGGCCAAAGTCAGGCCCTCCAAGAGTCTGAAGGACCCGCCCTTTGTTTAGAATGTTTGGAGACCCCTGCTATAGAGTAATGCTGTGATTGGCCCACAGCTATCACACGGTACCTGGAGCAATCACAGCACCCTGTACCATGTGATTACCTGTAGCCAATCACAGATCACTATTAATCACAGCTGTTATAAATGTAACCCATTCATGGCAGTTCAAAACATTGCTGTTATCGAGATCATCATTGTAACAGCAATAAAAGTGTAAAAAAAATAAATAAAAAATCCCTGATCATCCCCCAGAGTAGTACAATGTTACTATGGTGACACTGACCAAATCTGATGAGAGTATGTAAGAAAAAAATGGTTAACCACTTAAGGACCGAGCCTCTTTCTGAGATTTGTTGTTTACAAGTTAAAAACATTTTTTTTTGCTAGAAAATTACTTAGAACCCCCAAACATTATACATTTTTTTTCTAAACCCTAGAGAATAAAACTGCGGTTGTTGCAATACTTTATGTCACACCGTATTTGCGCAGCGGTCTTACAAGCGCACTTTCTTGGGAATAAATACACTTTTTTAAATTAAAAAATAAGACAACAGTAAAGTTAGCCCAATTGTTTTTTATATTGTGAAAGATAATTTTACGCCGAGTAAATTGATACCCAACATATCATGCTTCAAAGTTGGGCCCGCTCATGGAATGGCGACAAACTTTTACCCTTAAAAATCTCCACAGGCGACAATTAAAAAATTCTAAAGGTTAAATGTTTTGAGTTACAGAGAAGATCTAGGGCTAGAATTTTTTCTCTCACTCTACCGATCGTGGCGATACCCCACATGTGTAGTTTGAACATCGTTTTCATATGCGGGCGCTGCTCACGTATGCGTTCGCTTCTGCACGCGAGCTCGGCGGGACAGGGCGTGTTTCAATTTTTATTTTTTTTTCTTATTTATTTTACCTTAATTTTTTTATTTTTTACACTGTTATTTAAAAAAAAATTGTCACTTTTATTCCTATTACAAGTAATAGAAAAAAGCATGACAGGTCCTCTTAAATATGAGATGTGGGGTCAAAAAGAACTCAGATCTCATATTGCACAAAATGCAATAAAAAATAAAAATAAAAAATTGGCATTTGAAAAAATTCAAAAATATAAAATGGCCCTTTAAGAGCTATGGGCGGAAGTGACGTTTTGACGTTGGTTCCGCCCTGCTATGGTATGGAGACGGGTGGGGGCCATCTTGCCCCTCACTCATCTCCATACCCAGCCACAGGAAGGACCCGATCGCCTCCACCGCGCCCGACGGTTCTGGTAAGCGGCAGAGGGCAGGGGAGAGCGGAGGGAGGGGGGCCTCTCCCACCACCAATAACGGTGATCTAGCGGTGAATCCACTGCAGAGACCACCATTATCGAAAACCAGACTACTGGGGTAGGGCAGGAGCACCAGGCCGGAGCCAAAGTGAGAAGTTGCAGAAGGTGCGTTCGATTACGTCAAAGAACGCACCAGACTTGGTTGAGTGGCTCACTCAGCCTTCCTCTTCTGCACCCTCCTCATCCTCTCTATCTGCACCCTCTTCACTCTCTGCTGTGTGCACCCCCAAAGACACTACCACCAACACCACCACCACCATATACCCTCCGCTTGAGTCACAGGAATTATTTTCCGATCCATCACAAGACATTTCCGATGCGCAGCCATTCTTGGCATTGGATCAGGAAGAGGAGGAAGCAACAGCTGCCACTCAGCAGTCTGACGACAGTACCCAGATCAGCCCAAGGAGGTTGGTCCCCGCTGTTGCTGCCTACTCCGAGATCTCTAATGTTAGTGGTGGGGAAGGTGACGTCGATGATGACGTGTCTATAGATGTCACGTGGGTGCCCACAAGAGAGGAAGAGGAGGGGAGTTCAGAGGGAGAGATGGACCAGCAGATAGGGAGGAGAGGCAGGCGGACCTTACATTGCACAGGAGGGACAAACCAGACTGCTAATGTATCAGGACTCAGAGCGAGCCATCAACCATGTACGGTCACATCTGGCGCTCCCAGGACGCCGGCACATGGCTCCGCAGTGTGGGTTTGTTTTTTTTTGTTTACAAACGTTTTTATTGGGGCAAGTTAGACATTTTACATGGAAGGAACATAGCACGTACATTAATCAGCAGTGAAAGTATTGTGCAGAGCTAAAGTACTTGAAAATACAAACAGTTATCAGTTGAAAGTGCTAACCGTCAATAGACAGATAGGTATCACTCGCAGTGTTCCTTGTTATAAGATGTCCTTGATGAACTATTTTTTTTCAACAACAAACAGATGAAAGAGAGAAAGAGGATGAAATAAAAAAAAAAGCAAGAAACATATAACGAAAAACAAAAGTAAAGACTGCTTCTTATGTTACAAGCTGTATAAGAATCTCATTGCATATCTATAAATTCTTGTCCATCTGCAGAGGTTCACATATAGTGAAGGCTTTATTGATGTTGTATTGCAAAATAAGCAAGCACAAACCAAGTCCCGTTAAGAAAATCAAAAATGAGTACTGGTGCCCTGGAGGCAAAAAAAAAAAAGAAAAGGGTCCTGCAAACAAGCTAAGAAGTAGGCCATGGGCCCCATTTTTGTTCAAAGATACGCATCGAATCCATAAGGGTATGATGGATACGTTCCATCAGTTTTATGGACTCCATGTGGAGGAGCACCTGGGACCATGGGACAGAGGGTTTGCACCAGTTCAGGGCTATAGCCCACTGTATAGTAGACATGTGCATTCGTTTTCGTCCAAATGCATTTTCGTGCGAATTTCAGGTATTTTCGTTATCTTTTTAACAAACGAAAACGAAAATGCAGAATCCGAAAACCGAAAGATCCGACATAAACAAATGCTTAATTTTCGTTTTAGTTGCAACAACAGTTCGATATAGATAGGGGATTCGACATGAGGCTAACAATAACAATCTGTGTCCATCGAACCTGTGGTCGAATGTGCCTAACCTTAACTCTATTAGTCCAAGATTATTCTACATAGAGAGAAAAGATTTGACATTATAGAGAGAAAAGATTCGACATAGAGAGAAAAGATTCGACATTATAGAGAGAAAAAAGGGATTTTTATAACAGCTTACCTGTAAAATCCTTTTCTTGGAGTACATCACGGGACACAGAGCGACATAGTCATTACTATGTGGGATTATATAGATTACCTTCAGGTGCTGGCACTGGCAACTTCCAAACAGGAAGTACCCTCCCCTATATAAGCCCCTCCCATCCGGGAGTACCTCAGTTTTGTAGCAAAGCAATACGTGTCCCCAAAAAGAGGGGTGGGAGCTCTGTGTCCCGTGATGTACTCCAAGAAAAGGATTTTACAGGTAAGCTGTTATAAAAATCCCTTTTTCTTTTTCGTACATCACGGGACACAGAGCGACATAGTCATTACTATGTGGGACGTCCCAAAGCAATGCCAAATGAGGGGGGGGGATACACCATACATAAGCTGGGCGCCATCAGACATGAGGATCTTTTGCGGCCTGCAACACACTTCGCCCAAAGGCGATATCCTCCTGACTTCTAACGTCCACCTGGTAGAACCTAGTAAACGTGTGTACTGAAGACCATGTTGCGGCCTTACAGATTTGAGCCAGGGAGGCCTGGTGATGCACTGCCCATGAAGTTCCAACTGCTCTCGTGGAGTGCGCCCTAACTTTGAACGGAGGCGGTCTCTTTTTCAAGCCATAGGCTTGCATTATGACCTGTCGAATCCACTTGGCTAAAGTAGATTTTGACGCTGCCTGACCCTTTCTGGGGCCTTCCGGCAGAATAAATAAAGTATCCGTTCTACGAATCTGAGCAGTGGCTTTTAGATAAGCTTTAACTGCTCTTACTACATCCAAAGAATGTAGTAACTTTTCCTCTACCGAACTAGGTTTGGGGTAAAAGGAAGGAAGAACCACATCTTGGTTCAAATGAAACCTCGATACCACCTTAGGAAGAAAGGCTGGATGAGGACGTAACACTACTCTGTCCTTATAAATGACTAGATATGGCTCTTTACAGGACATGGCGGCTAATTCCGACACTCTTCTAGCCGAACATATGGCTACTAAAAATATCAATTTCCTGGTGAGTAGAACCAAGGAAATGTGTTGCAAAGGTTCAAATGGCTGCTTTTGCAGAACCGATAGAACCAAATTTAGATCCCATGGGCATATGGGAGCTTTAACCGGTGGAATAATAGAGTCACCCCTTGTACAAAGGATTTGACAAGTGAATGCATAGCCAGGGGCCTTTGAAATAGTATTGACAAGGCCGAAACCTGACCCTTGATAGTACTTAAGGCAAACTTCCTGTCTACAGCCCACTGCAGGAAGTCCAGAATTCTGCCTATAACGTACTTACGTGGATGCCATTTCCTGGCCTCACACCAAGTGATGTATGCCTTCCAGACTCTATAGTAAATCTGCCTGGATACCGGCTTCCTGGCATTGATTATAGTCGATACCACAGAGTTAGAGAGACCTCTCTTTTTTAGGATGTGGGATTCAATAGCCAGGCCATTAAACCTAGAGTTAGTAAGGAAGGGTGGTATATCGGTCCTTGCGAAAGCAGGTCCGAACGACGTGGAAGGGTCCAAGGACTCCCCACAGACATTTTTACAATCTCCGCATACCAGGCCCTTCGGGGCCACGCTGGAGCCACCAGGATCACTGGCCTCTTTTCTAACCTGACTCTGCGAAGGAGTCGAGGCAACAATTGTAGCGGAGGGAAAGCATATATCAGTTTGAACTGATCCCAAGGGAACACCAGAGCATCCGAGCCGCAAGCGAGGGGATCCCTTGTCCGGGAGACAAATCTGTCCACCTTTGCGTTGAATCTGGATGCTAGCAGATCTACATCCGGTGTTCCCCACCGCTGACATATTGCTCGGAAGACCTAGGGATGAAGGGACCATTCCCCTGGGCATAACTGTTGGCGACTCAGAAAGTCCGCCTTCCAATTCTCCACCCCTGGAATGAAGACAGCTGATATGCATGGGACATGCTCTTCTGCCCATTCCAGGATGTGACTTACTTCCCTCTGGGCTGCACGACTCCTGGTGCCCCCTTGATGATTGATGTATGCCACTGCCGTGGCATTGTCTGATTGAATTCTGACAGGGGACCCTAGGAGTTTGGATGTCCATGCTACTAGGGCATACTGGGCTGCTCGTATCTCTAAGAGATTGATGGGCAGGGTCTTTTCTGTATCTGACCATCTGCCCTGGAGAGACCATTGCTCCAGTACTGCCCCCCAGCCTATAAGGCTGGCATCTGTAGTGACCACCTTCCAGGAAATCGGACTGAAGGATTTTCCCTTCTGGAGATTCTGGGGGATCAACCACCAGCAGAGACTCTTCCGAACGGAAGGGGATAAGGACATCGGGAAGTCTAGAGCCTGAACCTTTCTGTTCCAGGCTGACAGTATGGCCCTCTGCAAATTCCTTGAGTGGAATTGGGCGTATGGCACAGCTTCGAATGATGCTACCATCTTTCCCAGCAGCCTCATGTACAGGCATATGGACGGCTGTCTTTTTGCCCAAAGTAGGCGGACCAAGTCCCTCAAAGAGGATACTTTGTCTTGAGGTAGGAAAATCTTCCTCTGGTCTGAATCCAGCCATAGCCCTAAGTACACCAGACTTTTGACTGGCTGTAGGGCTGACTTGTCCAGGTTGACGATCCAACCGTGAGATTCTAGATACCTGATCGTATCGAGAATTACCACCTCTAGTTTGGCAACTGAGTGGTCCATCAACAACAGGTCGTCTAGGTATGCCATTATCGTTACACCTCGTGTTCTTAGATCGGCCAACAGTGGGGCCAGAATTTTTGTGAACACCCGTGGTGCTGTGGCCAGACCGAAGGGTAAGGCTCTGAACTGAAAATGGCACCCTTCTACCGCAAAGCGTAGAAATCTTTGATGACCTGGAAAGATGGGAACATGCAAGTAAGCATCTTTGATGTCGATCGAGGCTAACCATTCTTCCCCTTGTAGGGCAGCGGCTACCGACCGGATCGACTCCATCCGAAAGGATCGGATGTTCAGGAATTTGTTTGGACCCTTTAGATCCAATATGGGTCTTATGTCCCCGTTTGGTTTCGGGACCGTGAAAAGGTTTGAGTAGAAACCCAACCCCCACTCTTCCATAGGGACCTCCATAATTACTCCTTGGAGTAATAGTTGTTCTAACGCCAACAGGAGAGACCTCCTTTTTAGAGGGTCTTTTGGCATGCCTGACCACATAAAATGGGAAGGAGGAGATTCTTTTAACTCCAACTTGTATCCCAGAGTTACAGTGGAGAGCACCCATCTGTCTCTGATCGTCTCCCGCCAGGTCTCTGCGAACAACCGAAGTCTTCCCCCCACCCGTTTGAGTGGGGGCAGCCCTTCATAGGCTTGACTTGGAGGCTGGTTTAGTACCTCTTCGGATCCAGGGTCTTTTGTTACCCTGTGATTGTCCCTGATCTTTACCTCCGGAGTTTGACCGAGGAGGCCGTCGGAACTGCTTAGCAGCAGATGTCCCAGGGATTGGAGAGGTAGGCCTCTTAAAAGATGGACCTCTAGACCTCTTTTTAACCGGTAAGAGAGTACTTTTACCACTGGAAATCTTCTGGATATACTTATCCAGGTCTTCGCCAAATAGGCGTTCACCATGAAATGGGAAGCTAACTAGGAGCTTCTTGCAGGGAGCTTCAGCAGACCAGTTCTTAAGCCACAGAAGTCTACGCATATGTATCAAAGACAGCGTAAGGCGGGAGGCCTGATGGATAGAATCCTTAAGGGCGTCAACCGCAAAGCATAATGCTCTAGGCAGATCAGCCAGAGCCTGGGCTTGCTGGTCTGGCAAATCCCTTAAGATCAGTTTCATCTGATCCTTCAAAGCTTGGCAAACCCCAATGGCTGCCACTGCTGGCTGTGTAACCGCCCCTGCTGTGGAAAAAGCAGATTTTAACAAGGACTCCATTTTTTTTATCTATTGGATCCTTGAACATTTGAACATTATCTACTGGACATGTCAGTGATTTGTTCACAGAAGAGATGGCTGCGTCCACCGTAGGAACACTCCATCTTTGGGTGAACTTATCCTCCATGGGATAGATCACCTGAAATCTCTTAGGTGGAACAAATAGTTTATCAGGATGTTCCCAGTCCTGGTATATAAGTCCTTCCAGTAACGGATGAACTGGAAAGGAACAATTAATCTGGGGAGCTTTTAGCGACCCCAATGAGGAGACAGAAGTAGTTGATGGTTCAACAAGAGGCATTTTAAATGCTGATCGAACCATGTCAGTTAGGGTCTGAACCCATAATCTTTCAGCTTGTGATGCTGAGAATGGTTCTTCCACTGTCGATTCCTCAAAGACAGAGTCAACCTCATCCTGATCCCCTTCAGGTAGGTCAATCCCTTCTTGGGACTGTTGCTCTGCCAACAGGTCCTCTGACTGAGGTGACGGAGATCTGGCGCGCTTTCTTTCCCGTAGGGAAGAAGCGATCAACGCTGCCAATCTTTCCTCCAATCCTCCCAGAGTTGAGGCAAAAACCTCCTCTGTTATATACACAGGAGCAGGTGGACTGAGGACAGACACAATACCTGGCACTCCTGGGGGTTCTCTATGGGTGCTAACCTCTGATTTCTCAGGGGAGGTAGGTGCAGATGCCTGCTCCAGATCCTCAGAGCCCGATGGAGACCCCTTACACTTCCTGAGAGGTAAGTCCCGGAGTTTTTTAGGCGGCATATTCCTTAGTCCAAAGCTGAGGTATTCCAGCCGCAGTACACCCTTTACTGAAATAGTCTAATGCAATTTGCTGCTATGTGTATCAGTAGGTGTCTACCAATGTGCCTTTCTAGGGGGATGCCTGTATCAACCGCCTGCTGTAAACCTGCTATGACATGTTACCAGCCCCCTCTTTTACTCTGTTCTCCACAGCTAGTGCATCGGACTGAGTCCTTTTACCTTGCTGGGACACTCGCACATGCGCAGAAGCGCCCGGCGCACAGAGCGCGTCATCCGCCCGGCTCCGCCCCTTTTTGCGGCCTGTCTTTAAAAAAGAAAGCATGTGTGCGCGCGCGTGCGTGCACGTGTGCACTATCAGCGCTATCCAGGGAGAGGAGCCAGGGTCCCTGTTTCTACCAGGACCCGGGGATGGAAGAGACTTCCTAGGCAACATGACAGAAGGATGCAGCTTCCCTTACAGAGAGCTTACCATCTGCCTGGACTTTTACCATGGAAGGAATAGTCCCAGAAAAAAAGACGTTCCACAGCGGCCTCTAGTGGACAAACACAGGTACCGCACATTGTCTTTTTTTTTTTTTTTTAAACTTCCTCTATGAAAAAACATTTCTAGGATTTAGCAGTTTTTTAGGCATATACAGCTATTAGCGGGAATACCGTTAGGTAACAGGCAGAAAGACATATCAGGATTGAGGGCCCCTCAATAGAACCAAGTTCCTGAGGGGCCCCCACTTACCTTTTCCCCGCCGCAGGACTCTGTTTGGTCCACAGGAGCCCAAACTTCACCTCTCACGGCAGGCATTGCCCTGGACCTGTATAGCACCCTGCACAGAAAACATCTTGGTCGTGGGTATGACCAGAGCTCTGGATCCCAGGGTCCAGCCCTCCTAAGAGAGGCATTACAGGCAAAACCTTGCTCTTCTCTGCAAGGCCCGGGTACCGACCGTTTAGCTATGAAGCTTTTTTGGTCGGATCCGGAATAGCTTACTGAGGCCCAAAAGAACCTGTACGCAAGCCCAGTGAAAAAAACATGTTACTTCTTGGCCAACACCTTAGACACTGGCAAAAAACTGAGGTACTCCCGGGTGGGAGGGGCTTATATAGGGGAGGGTACTTCCTGTTTGGAAGTTGCCAGTGCCAGCACCTGAAGGTAATCTATATAATCCCACATAGTAATGACTATGTCGCTCTGTGTCCCGTGATGTACGAAAAAGAAACATTCAACATTATAGAGAGAAAAGATTCGACATTATAGAGAGAAAAGATTCGACATTATAGAGAGAAAAGATTCGACATTATAGAGAAAAGATCGCTGCTGGAATTGGGTGGGGGAAGTAAAATAAAAAAATGATGATGATGAATGTTATTGGCTGATTGTAACCAAAGAGGAGGAGCAGTAAAATAGAACTAACTTGACAATTCAACATGAACGACGAAGATTCGACAAAGCATCGAAAAACATACAAACGTCGAATCTGTCATTGAAGGCTTATGGTGTCTGTTGAAAGTTCTAAGAAGATTCGACGGAGCAGCTAAACTGTACGACGCCGCAATCGTACATTTCCGGTCAACTGCTCGGCCCATAGGCTATAGAAGAATTCTAATGTTGGTTGACTAGTAATAATAATTAATAAATATAATTATTACTAGTCATACAACATTATAATTCTGCTATAGCTTGTAGGCGGAACAATCGACTGGAAATGTACGATTGCAGCGGCGTACAGTTTCGCTGCTCCGTCAAATCTTCTTTGAACATTCGACAGACACCATAAGCCTTCAATGACAGATTCGACCTTAATTAATTCTGATTTTCGGACGAATGAAATTTCTAACAAAAAACGAAATAAATAAAAACGAATTTCGGGAGTAACTAAATTAATTAATTTTTCTAACGAAAACGAAATTCTGAAACGAAATATTTCAGTGTGCACATGTCTACTGTATAGCACTAAACACTGTGTGGACCAATATCTGCTCAGGAGGCATGACCTCTGGGAGGTCTGCAAACAAAATACACATTTGGTAAGTCAAGGTGATGTTTGAACCCGTAATTTTGGAGTATTTTCGTAGCTGCCTGCTGCCACAGAGAGCCCAGTACCTTACAGCTCCAAAAAGTATGGAGAAGAGTGCCCCTCTCCCCACAGTCCCTGAAACTTCTGTCCATGATGGTCGGGAATATTCTATGGATTCTAACTGGTGTATAATACCATCTAGTGTGCAGTTTCAGCAAAGTTTCCTTGACGGCAACTGAGCGGGTACATTTATGCATATTAGTGACCATATCCCTCCAGTCTTCTGCTGCAAACTCCTGGCCCACCTCAGATTCCCAGCCCAGCATCGCCTGGGATTTAGCCTCTGTACGATGATCATTAAGGTGCATATATAGCGTGGAGATCATGTCTCTGGACCCTCCGTGACAAAAATTTTCAAAGGGTGTTCTAGCAACATCCCTTATTCGGGAGATCGCCGTTTGGAAGAAGTGGCGGATCTGTAGGTATTTGTAAAGATCTGAGTTAGGTATGTCGTAGGTTTGGTGCAAATGTTCAAACGAACAGAAAGTGGTGCCCTGTAGCAATGAATGCAGCGTCACCAGTCCCCGCGAGGACCAGTGTGCAAAGTTTTCGTCAGCGTTAAAAGCTACAGGGAAGTTAGGGTCACCCAAAAAAGATGTCAATAAAGAGGGCTTAGAGAGAAGAGCTCAAACTTGTCTTTATAAAGAGTCCACAGATACAGGGATTGTCCAACTATACTGTTGAGCTGGGAAACAACTCTGTGGTTCACAGCGGTGGCCCATAGAAGGCCTGGGAGGAAGTAAGGTTTAATGGAAGCTCTCTCAAACTGCAGCCATGGTATGTGAGTTGGGGATGTATGCCATTGGGCAAGTAATACTTCCATAAGTCAGGACAACCTAGGCCCCCCCTATCACGGGACCTATACATCAGTGCCCTGCCCATGCGCGTATGTTTACCCTGCCAGATACATTTTAGCAGATCAGATTGTATGGCATGTATGGTGGACCGGGGTACATATAGTGGTAGGGCCCTAAAGTAGAACAATAATTTTGGGAGGATCGACATTTTAACCGCCTGTATTCGGCCTAAAAAGGAGATATGGTATAGGGACCACTGAGAGAGTAACCTCCTAATACTAGAGAAGGCCTGAGGATAATTTAGAGCATACGTTTGTTTGAGGCTTGGTGCCAGTCGTATACCCAGGTATTGTAAAGATTCCATGTTCCAGGAGAAGTCAAATCTGTCCTTCAGGGATATCAACAAGGGCTGTGGTAAGTTTATAGGCATGGCTATGCACTTAGAGGGGTTAACTCCCAGACCCGAGGCACTGTTAAAGAAGTTCAATGTCGCAAAAAGATTAGGCAAAGAGATTAAAGGGTCAGTCAGAAATAAAAGGACGTCGTCCGCATAAAGACTTAATTTAAATTCCTGATTGTTACTGCAGTATCCTTTAATGTTGGGGTTGTTATTAATATGCCGAGTCAGGGCTTCAATCGCGAGGGCGAACAATAGAGGGGAAAGAGGGCAGCCCTGTCTAGTACCCTTTCCTAGGGAAAGGTATTCGGATGAACATCCCGGAAGTTTAATTCTGGTTCGAGGTTGGCGATACAGAGCTTTAAAGCCGCTAACAAATTCTCCCTGGATCCCGAATTTTGATAAGATAGTATCTAAATATGGCCAGAGGACACTGTCAAAGGCCTTATTGATGTCCAAACTCAGCATCAAAACCCTGCGCGAGTGTAATTCCGCATCTTGTATAATATTTGATGCAAGACGTATGTTATCAGTTATTTGTCTTGAGGGGATAAAACCCGTTTGATCAGGGGAGATTAACGTTGAGATGATGGATGCTAGACGATCCGCCAACAGGCGACTAAATATTTTTAAGTCATTATTGATGACCGATATAGGTCTATAGTTCTGGGGAAGGGAGTGGTCTTTTCCTGGCTTTGGGATCAGGGACATGTTGGCCATAAGCATATCCGTAGGGAATGAGTCTCCTGCGAGTACCCTATTAAAAGGTTTTGTCAATTTTGGGGTTAATAGTCCAGAAAACTTTTTATAATACAGGGCTGTAAAGCCATCAGGGCCCGGGGCCTTAGAGGGTTTCAATGTGGGGATTATTTTAGCTACCTCTTCCTCTGTGCAGGGGGCATTCAGGGCCTGTAGTTGTTCTTCAGTAATTTTAGGTAAGGGAATAGCATCTAACCGGAATTGGGATGAGGGAGGAATGGGGGCCTGAGAGTCAGCCAACAGGGTTTGATAATAAGACCCCTTTCACACTGGGGCGGGCAGGAGCGGTGGCGGTATAGCAGCGCGATTTTCAGCGCTGCTATACTGTCGTTCTTAACGCGGTATGCGGTCGCTAGGGGGGTTAATTTAACCCCCGCTAGTGGCCGAAAAAGGGTTAATACCGCCCGCAAACCGCGGCTATTGCCGCGGTTTGCGGGCGGTATTACCGCGCTGTCCCATTGATTTCAATGGGAGACCGCGGTAAAGGAGCGGTGAACACACCGCTCCTTTACCGCTGTAAAGAAGTGGCTAGCAGGACTTTTGGAGCGGTCCTGCTAGCGCACCGCTTCAGTGTGAAAGCCTTCGGGCTTTCACATTGAAGGCACAGGGCAGGATTTTTTCATGCGGTATAACAGCGCTATTATTAGCGCTAAACCGCATGAAAAACGCCCCAGTGTGAAAGGGGCCTAAGAGGTAACAGTTGCATCACCTCCTTTGGGTGGGAGGTAAGGTTACCTGTCGTGTCGCGCAGCTTATACGTATGTGTGGGTTGTAAAGACTGCTTCAATTTTCTCGCGAACATGGTCGAAGCCGAACTGCTGTGTAGCAGGAAATGAGCCCTGGACCACCGAAGGAATTTTTCAGTTTGCCCAGACAAGAGTATCACTCTCAATGAGCATCTTCAAAGTCCCACACACATTGCCTCCAACGGGCTCCCTTCATATTATATTTTATTGGGACCTAGGTGCCATTGAGCAGATAATCTTTACAATAGTGCTTGCTCTGTATATTTCCTATACAGACAAGAGTATGTCTAGAGCTCTCCTCTTCTGGGTAATCTGGTCAAGCAAATCTTGTGTAGGGGTTTGACCATGCCTGTGATACAGTTTTTTTAGGTCAGCCGTGAGGGAGGAAATATCAAGGAGCTTCTGCCATATAAGCTTCGAGGCAAGCTGCATAATACGTCCCCTCAGTACTGCCTTATGTGCAGCCCACAAGGATGCAGGGGAGATCTCCCCAACCTCGTTGTGGGAAAAGTATTCCAAAATATATTCTGTTATCTGGGCCAGTGTTATTGGATCTGTGAGCATGGAGTCATTAAGCCTCCAGGCTTCCATATACCTGGAAAGACCAACATGAGAAAAGACGCAGGAAACCATCTGGTGGTCAGACCATGGGAATGCATGTATCCTGGCTGAGGTAGAGTTCGCTGTCAACACAGCCATGGAGAATACGTAGTCCAGCCTGGAGTAGCTGTTGTGGGGGTGTGAGTAAAAAGTGTACTCCCTGCTTCCCACATTATGCGTTCTCCAAGTGTCCAATAGCTGGTGGGATTTCAGTTGGTATTGTAGCGATTTCGGGAATGCATTAGCGGACTGTCCCCTGCTACTCCTGTCTAGGTCTGAATGTGACACCAGGTTGAAGTCCCCACCTATTAGCATATGGGGAGAGTGGTATTTATCTAATGTTTGGAAAACGTTTTTAAAGAAGGAAGCCTGAGAGTCATTTGGTGCATACACTGATGCAATGGTAATACTTTTTCCCTGAATATACCCCTTTACTATGACAAAGCGACTATCCGGGTCCCTATAAGTGTGTTGTACATCAAACATTACTGTAGGCTTTCCATTTTAGATAAAGAAATCAGGGACATTAGAGACAAACTCTCTCCCTCAAATGGAACGTCTGAGTATGCATCCCTCTCCACTGGTTTGAAAACTCTCCTTGAAAAAGAAGAAAAAGATCAGAGGAGTAAGAAACAAAAGAAGTATAATCGGGATACTGGTGACTACAAGGGGAATTTGGTCTTTAGTTGGCAAAAAAAATTGGCCAACCAGGCCAATACCCTTGAGAATAATTTGAATATGGATCTATCAGAGCCTGTCGATGTCATCACAGATAGGACACTGACTTATAAACCTCCCCCTACTTCTAACCCACGAGGATTTCAGAATAACAAGGGTGGGAATCATACACCCAGGAATGTTAAAAATACCCCAGCCTTTACTCACCAGGAGCCCGACAGAGGTAAACATCCCTCTATACCTCGAGGTAGAGGTCATCCTCAACGAGGTAGAGGTTATGGACAAGGTGATAGAGGTCACATGTATCCCAGTGGTCCATTAGGAAGAACCCCCTTACCTTGGAGGGATAACGGGTCTAGTTCAAATGGGAACTATATGCAGGATAGATCTGTGCCCACTCAGAACCGTTATGCTCCGTTACAAGGTGAAGGTTCGTATGACCCTTACTATGACTCATACTCACACTCCGAGTGGGGTGATGAACCACAATCTAGATCTTCTTATAATTACAATTATAATCAGTTTGGTCCACCTCAATATCAGGGTTTTCACAAACCCACTTTTCACACCCCCAAGAGCCCAAGAAGAAACAAGGCTCTAGAGGGGGGCGGTGCATCCAGCGCAAAAAGACCAAGGGTCAGTTAGGTGCAGGCATTTTTAATTTAAGTTCGGTTGCTCTCACTTCCCAAGAGCAGTCGGTTTTAGACAAAGGTCTGAAATTTGTTCCTCCACGGAAACTGAACAGATTTTCCACCTTTATAGATATCCAGAAGTATATTAGGAAACTGAATATCCGGAGGCATTTTTTAGCCCTCCCAATAGTTGATGCCCAGAACAACAATGGGACGTCTATGGTGCCTTTGGGAACCACTTCTTCCACCCAGTCTGGTAGTCATTCTACCAGTATACATTCGGGGTTATCTAACCCCTCTCTGTTTAACCCCCCAGCACAATCAGCCCCATCCATTAATGTGTTTCGCACCCTCGTATTGAAGGACTTGGATGGACTACCTGCTAAGAGAGTCCACCAAGATCCAACTATTGCGGCAGGTTTGAAAACCCTGTGCCTCAACAAAAACCTTGTTATCCGTCCGGCGGACAAAGGCGGGGGGATAGTGGTTCTTGACAAGGAAAACTATGTCAAGGAGATGTGTAGACTTTTAGAGGATAGAGCCACTTATAGTCTCTTGCCAGGTGATCCTACTTTAAAATATAAGAAGGCCCTGGTAGAGATTATTAATGAAGGCTTTTCTTTGAACATCCTTAATAAGAAAGAACAGGAATACTTGGTTCCCTTGGCGCCTCGTATTCCTGTCATTTATTACCTCCCAAAGGTACACAAGAACCCAGTCGATCCCCCTGGGCGTCCCATCGTAAGTGGGATTGACTCAGTCACGTCACGTATTGGGAAGTATATTGATCACTTTCTCCAGCCGTTGGTAAAATTGGTGCCCTCTTATTTGAGGGACACCAAGGACACTATTAATTTACTAGAGAAGGTTTTCCATCAGGGAGATTTGATCTTAGTAACTGCAGACGTGTCTGCATTATACACCTGTATTCCACACCATTTGGGTCTTGAGGCAGTGGAGTTGTTTCTGACCAGAAACTCGACACTGTCCTTGATACAGAGAAATTTTATCATGGAGCTGTTGGATTTTGCCACACGGCATAATTACTTTTGGTTCCAGGGAACATTCTTCTCCCAAATCAGGGGTGTGGCAATGGGGGCTAAATATGCCCCCAGTCTTGCCAATCTCTTTATGGCCCAGTGGGAGGAGGATGTCGTCTATGCCCTCAACAGACCTGAACTAGTTCTGTGGGCTAGATATATAGACGACATCCTCCTCCTATGGAGGGGCACGAGAGAATCTCTAAACACCTTTATGGCAACTCTCAACGACAACGACCGGGGAATTGTGTTAACGTATGAGGCTAGTTCCTCATCTATACACTTCCTCGACTTGGAAATCATGGCTGTCGGTAACCATCTTGAATTTAAAACCTTTTTCAAGTCTACCGACAGAAATGGTTATATCCCTGTTGACAGCTGTCATCATGATCAATGGTTGAAGTCCATACCACGGGGACAGTTCCTCCGTCTCAGGAGGAACTGCACCCGTGATGATGACTTTGTGGCTCAGTCCAATACCCTCAGGGAAAGATTCCTTGACAGGGGCTATTCATCCATTGGGTTGGATGCTGACATTTCTTCTGTATTGGAAATAGAGAGGTCTTCCCTTCTCACTAATAAACAGAGAAATGTTAGAGGATAGATTCAAATGGTCCCTTTTCACTTCCTATTCCACTCAACATCACGAAATCAAAAAGATTTTGAATAGGCATTGGAAAGTGTTATTAAGCGATAAAATACTTGGACCCTCTCTCCCGGAACGGGCAGGTGTGATTTTTAGGGGTGCCCGCTCCATTCAGGGTGAAATAGCTCCTAACACAATAGACCCTCCCACTAAGATTTCCTTCTTTCCAGAGGCTAATGGCTATTACCCTTGTAGAAAATGCAATGTTTGCATGGTCAATGTGTTGGGTAGACGTAGAACGGACACGTTTAGTTCTAGTGTCACGGGACGCAGTTATACCATGAAGCAATTCACTACCTCCGTTACCAGGTTTGTCGTGTACCTAATTACATGCCCATGCAAATTGCAATATGTAGGGCGTACGATTAGGAATTTTTCTATTCGGGTCAACGAACACTTAGCCAAAATACGTAAGGGTTGTGATAAGCACACTGTTTCGCGACATTATTTAGAACATCATGCCAAGGATCCTAGAGGCACCCAATTTCAGGTGATAGATAGGTTTGTCCCCCATTGGAGGGGGGACTCCTCTCTGCGGGGCGTCTCTAGGTTAGAGACTTATTGGATACACGAGCTCAGGTGTTACTCACCCCATGGTATGAACATTGAATGGGACATTAATTGTTTCATCAACCGGGCGTGAGTACCCTGGGCTCGTGTGTCCCTTTTAGTCTGGATGGATGGTCCATATTATATCTTTATTGCAATTCATCACCCTTGTGCACTTGTTAAGGTGGCAGGTGTGGTTGTTTTGTTATATTGGGACCTCAGTATATTTTTCGTGTCGCCATTTGGCATCATTATAGGGAATATCCATTGTGTATACTTTGTTGCTGATGGGGTGACATGATGTGTCGTTTTTAGATGTTTGAAACACACATTTTGTCGTGATTTAATGAGGAAGTTGGGGTTCCTCTCGCATATTAGAATTCAGCCCAATGTATGGTTTGCCCTTTTAGCTAGAAGGGTTCGTTGTATGTAATCCACTATATGGCGTTTTTTTGGGCCATTTAGGATAAGCGCCTATCAGTGGATTCATACAGTGTTTTTCAGTTTTGATATGTTTAGTTTCCCTCCATTAGATGGCGCTGGCTCCATGGCGTCTGATGTTGCCATGGAACCATTGCGTCCTCTGGTATCGAGATACTGGCATTGGAGGCTAGTTGACGTCCTTCCCTCGTCATGTGCTAGGACAGATAGCAGACGCCGTGACGTGATTACGTCATGACGTGGTCCCTAGGTGCGCGCGCGAGGTTCATCGGAGCGGCGCACACCATGTGACCATGTTATGATGGTGAGCTTGGGTGCGCGGGTGATGTCTGCATGCGCGGCGCGCACCAGACACCCGCAACGTTACGCTATGGTAACGTCCTTGGGTGGCTTGTTCCGATGATGCTCTTGGCCGCGCGCGCGTGACGCCTACGTGCACGGCGCACACTAGACGCCCGCGGTGCCACGCTACAATGGTGTCCCCAATTGACATTGCAGCAACATCTGAGGGATGTTGCTGCAAGAGGATCCACTTCGTGTACCTGCTATTATACAGCAGGACAATTAGGCGCCCCCTATTGGCGGTAAGTGTAGGTGGGGACACTAATATGTAGCAATCAGCATGAAAGGTTTTTTCTGTCTTTAAATGTGATTGGTGCATAATCTTTGGCGGGAAAATTTGAAAATGATGTTTTTATATGATTTACATGTTATTTAGGTTATATATCTTTATACCAGGATTACATATTGTTAATTTACTTCTATTTGAATGTAATGATTTTTCAGTTTAGGTTATATCTTCTACTGATGTCATTCTGATGTGGTGGAATAGTTTATTACTTCCGGTTTTGACTCCTCCCCTTTTAGGGCGGATCAGATCCACTTCAGACCTTATTTAATGCCAGCAATGTGGGGGGTACAGCACTATGCCCCTGTTGAAGACTTTCGTAGTCGAAACGCGTAGGACTTGCTAATACTGTACCCCACATTGCTTTTAACATTTTATTTTGTGATCACTTTTTATTTTTGTCTATATTATAAAAGACAAAATTTATTCAATAAACCGTTCATGGTTATATTGACCTGCACCATCCGGAGTTTTTCTTTCTTTTTTACCCTTGTGTCCATCTTGGACTGTCTTGGGGCCTGTACGATCAGAGGAGCTTCCATCGAGTGAGTCAGTCATCTGCTACCCTGTGGGAGTCGGTTCGAGGTATCTTGGATATCCAGTTCCCTTCACTTCTGGTCACGGTGACCATCAAGCTCGTTTGACCCACTGTCATATGACAGGTGGGTCCACCGTGTCCGGTAAGAGTATCCACCCTTACCCTTTGTGCCATATTGTCATTTTCCATCTGATATACTGAGACCTTCCAGTCATTCATGCGGTGGCGGTGTTGTCCATGAAAAGACATCCATTTCCACTAAACACATGCTGTTTGGACTCTTTTGAATTACTTCATTCAACCCCGAGGGGTCACGTCTCCCAGCCTACATGGAGGTCATCTCATATGTGAAATTATCCATTGGAATGGACCATCCATGAACTTTATTTAATTTATCACCAATTTAGAGTGGTTTATTAGTTATTTACACATTAGAGTTGCTTGCAGCAACCCTTGAGTTTGAGCGCTGCACTATTTTTCCATATATCTGTTTATACTTTGTTTGTTTGAGTGCCAGCAGCTTTGTTGTATATATTGGTTTAGCGCAGTTTTTTTCACTACATATTTTCAGGTTTTTGACACTTTATTCATTGCTGCTTGCCTTTACATCTGTGTTCATATGGATGTCTTTGAATATAGGACCTCAAGGTCCTTTAATACACATGGAGTATTTACTATTCATAACACCGACTCAGAAGTTAGTGGACTCTTTGCTAGGCTCAAGAACGTAATGATCTCTGAATTACATCTTCAATGGGACATTGCGTTTCTTGAGCAATATACCAAAGAGAAAATGGTCCCTAGAGGCCTTAGGTGGGATATCTCTCCTCAACAAGGAGAGTCAGATCTAGCCCGTTGGGCAACCTATTTCAATGAGGCCGGTTTAAAACTGATTAGCTTCTTAATGGAGAAGAAGCAGGCCAGGCTTTCCATTTTAGATAAAGAAATCAGGGACATTAGAGACAAACTCTCTCCCTCAAATGGAACGTCTGAGTATGCATCCCTCTCCACTGGTTTGAAAACTCTCCTTGAAAAAGAAGAAAAAGATCAGAGGAGTAAGAAACAAAAGAAGTATAATCGGGATACTGGTGACTACAAGGGGAATTTGGTCTTTAGTTGGCAAAAAAAATTGGCCAACCAGGCCAATACCCTTGAGAATAATTCGAATATGGATCTATCAGAGCCTGTCGATGTCATCACAGATAGGACACTGACTTATGAGCCTCCCCCTACTTCTAACCCATGAGGATTTCAGAATAACAAGGGTGGGAATCATACACCCAGGAATGTTAAAAATACCCCGGCCTTTACTCACCAGGAGCCCGGCAGAGGTAAACATCCCTCTATACCTCGAGGTAGAGGTCATCCTCAACGAGGTAGAGGTTATGGACAAGGTGATAGAGGTCACATGTATCCCAGTGGTCCATTAGGAAGAACCCCCTTACCTTGGAGGGATAACGGGTCTAGTTCAAATGGGAACTATATGCAGGATAGATCTGTGCCCACTCAGAACCGTTATGCTCCGTTACAAGGTGAAGGTTCGTATGACCCTTACTATGACTCATACTCACACTCCGAGTGGGGTGATGAACCACAATCTAGATCTTCTTATAATTACAATTATAATCAGTTTGGTCCACCTCAATATCAGGGTTTTCACAAACCCACTTTTCACACCCCCAAGAGCCCAAGAAGAAACGAGGCTCTAGAGGGGGGCGGCGCATCCAGCGTAAAAAGACCAAGGGTCAGTTAGGTGCAGGCATTTTTAATTTAAGTTCGGTTGCTCTCACTTCCCAAGAGCAGTCGGTTTTAGACAAAGGTCTGAAATTTGTTCCTCCACGGAAACTGAACAAATTTTCCACCCTTATAGATATCCAGAAGTATATTAGGAAACTGAATATCCAGAGGCATTTTTTAGCACTCCCAATAGTTGATGCCCAGAACAACAATGGGACGTCTATGGTGCCTTTGGGAACCACTTCTTCCACCCAGTCTGGTAGTCATTCTACCAGTATACATTCGGGGTTATCTAACCCCTCTCTGTTTAACCCCCCAGCACAATCAGCCCCATCCATTAATGTGTTTCGCACCCTCGTATTGAAGGACTTGGATGGACTACCTGCTAAGAGAGTCCACCAAGATCCAACTATTGCGGCAGGTTTGAAAACCCTGTGCCTCAACAAAAACCTTGTTATCCATCCGGCGGTCAAAGGCCGGGGGGATAGTGGTTCTTGACAAGGAAAACTATGTCAAGGAGATGTGTAGACTTTTAGAGGATAGAGCCACTTATAGTCTCTTGCCAGGTAAACCTACTTTAAAATATAAGAAGGCCCTGGTAGAGATTATTAATGAAGGCTTTTCTTTGAACATCCTTAAAGGAGTAGTAAAGTTACATGTTTTTTCACCTTAATGCATCCTATGCATTAAGGTGAAAAAACATTCGACAATACCGCCCCCCCCCGAGCTCCCGTTTTTCTTACCTGGCCCCTCGAAAGTCCCATGCTCGTCCCCGTCATCCTCTTCGTTTTTCAGCCTGGCCGCCGATTGGCTACACTGGATGGATTGAAAGCAGCGCAGCCATTGGCTGGCGCTGCTGTCAATCACATCCAATGACGCGGCGCGTGGGGGGCGGGGCCGAGTGATACAGTCGGCGGCTATGGCCGCAATCACTCCACACCATGCGAGCTCACTCGCATTAAGGTGTGGAGTCCTTGCGGGGAGGAGCCAAGACAGCCGCCGAGGGACCCCAGAAGACCAGGATCGGGGCCACTGTGTGCAAAACGAGCTGCACAGTGGAGGTAAGTATAACATGTTTGTTATTTTTAAGCAAAAAAAAGGGAAGCTTTAGTGCTCCTTTAATAAGAAAGAACAGGAATACTTGATTCCCTTGGCGCCTCGTATTCCTGTCATTTATTACCTCCCAAAGGAACACAAGAACCCAGTCGATCCCCCTGGGCGTCCCATCGTAAGTGGGATTGACTCAGTCACGTCACGTATTGGGAAGTATATTGATCACTTTCTCCAGCCGTTGGTAAAATTGGTGCCCTCTTATTTGAGGGACACCAAGGACACCATTAATTTACTAGAGAAGGTTTTCCATCAGGGAGATTTGATCTTAGTAACTGCAGACCTGTCTGCATTATACACCTGTATTCCACACCATTTGGGTCTTGAGGCAGTGGAGTTGTTTCTGACCAGAAACTCGACACTGTCCTTGGGGCCTGTACGATCAGAGGAGCTTCCATCGAGTGAGTCAGTCATCTGCTACCCTGTGGGAGTCGGTTCGAGGTATCTTGGATATCCAGTTCCCTTCACTTCTGGTCACGGTGACCATCAAGCTCGTTTGACCCACTGTCATATGACAGGTGGGTCCACCGTGTCCGGTAAGAGTATCCACCCTTACCCTTTGTGCCATATTGTCATTTTCCATCTGATATACTGAGACCTTCCAGTCATTCATGCGGTGGCGGTGTTGTCCATGAAAAGACATCCATTTCCACTAAACACATGCTGTTTGGACTCTTTTGAATTACTTCATTCAACCCCGAGGGGTCACGTCTCCCAGCCTACATGGAGGTCATCTCATATGTGAAATTATCCATTGGAATGGACCATCCATGAACTTTATTTAATTTATCACCAATTTAGAGTGGTTTATTAGTTATTTACACATTAGAGTTGCTTTCAGCAACCCTTGAGTTTGAGCGCTGCACTATTTTTCCATATATCTGTTTATACTTTGTTTGTTTGAGTGCCAGCAGCTTTGTTGTATATATTGGTTTAGCGCAGTTTTTTTCACTACATATTTTCAGGTTTTTGACACTTTATTCATTGCTGCTTGCCTTTACATCTGTGTTCATATGGATGTCTTTGAATATAGGACCTCAAGGTCCTTTAATACACATGGAGTATTTACTATTCATAACACCGACTCAGAAGTTAGTGGACTCTTTGCTAGGCTCAAGAACGTAATGATCTCTGAATTACATCTTCAATGGGACATTGCGTTTCTTGAGCAATATACCAAAGAGAAAATGGTCCCTAGAGGCCTTAGGTGGGATATCTCTCCTCAACAAGGAGAGTCAGATCTAGCCCGTTGGGCAACCTATTTCAATGAGGCCGGTTTAAAACTGATTAGCTTCTTAATGGAGAAGAAGCAGGCCAGGCTTTCCATTTTAGATAAAGAAATCAGGGACATTAGAGACAAACTCTCTCCCTCAAATGGAACGTCTGAGTATGCATCCCTCTCCACTGGTTTGAAAACTCTCCTTGAAAAAGAAGAAAAAGATCAGAGGAGTAAGAAACAAAAGAAGTATAATCGGGATACTGGTGACTACAAGGGGAATTTGGTCTTTAGTTGGCAAAAAAAATTGGCCAACCAGGCCAATACCCTTGAGAATAATTCGAATATGGATCTATCAGAGCCTGTCGATGTCATCACAGATAGGACACTGACTTATGAGCCTCCCCCTACTTCTAACCCATGAGGATTTCAGAATAACAAGGGTGGGAATCATACACCCAGGAATGTTAAAAATACCCCGGCCTTTACTCACCAGGAGCCCGGCAGAGGTAAACATCCCTCTATACCTCGAGGTAGAGGTCATCCTCAACGAGGTAGAGGTTATGGACAAGGTGATAGAGGTCACATGTATCCCAGTGGTCCATTAGGAAGAACCCCCTTACCTTGGAGGGATAACGGGTCTAGTTCAAATGGGAACTATATGCAGGATAGATCTGTGCCCACTCAGAACCGTTATGCTCCGTTACAAGGTGAAGGTTCGTATGACCCTTACTATGACTCATACTCACACTCCGAGTGGGGTGATGAACCACAATCTAGATCTTCTTATAATTACAATTATAATCAGTTTGGTCCACCTCAATATCAGGGTTTTCACAAACCCACTTTTCACACCCCCAAGAGCCCAAGAAGAAACGAGGCTCTAGAGGGGGGCGGCGCATCCAGCGTAAAAAGACCAAGGGTCAGTTAGGTGCAGGCATTTTTAATTTAAGTTCGGTTGCTCTCACTTCCCAAGAGCAGTCGGTTTTAGACAAAGGTCTGAAATTTGTTCCTCCACGGAAACTGAACAAATTTTCCACCCTTATAGATATCCAGAAGTATATTAGGAAACTGAATATCCAGAGGCATTTTTTAGCACTCCCAATAGTTGATGCCCAGAACAACAATGGGACGTCTATGGTGCCTTTGGGAACCACTTCTTCCACCCAGTCTGGTAGTCATTCTACCAGTATACATTCGGGGTTATCTAACCCCTCTCTGTTTAACCCCCCAGCACAATCAGCCCCATCCATTAATGTGTTTCGCACCCTCGTATTGAAGGACTTGGATGGACTACCTGCTAAGAGAGTCCACCAAGATCCAACTATTGCGGCAGGTTTGAAAACCCTGTGCCTCAACAAAAACCTTGTTATCCATCCGGCGGTCAAAGGCCGGGGGGATAGTGGTTCTTGACAAGGAAAACTATGTCAAGGAGATGTGTAGACTTTTAGAGGATAGAGCCACTTATAGTCTCTTGCCAGGTAAACCTACTTTAAAATATAAGAAGGCCCTGGTAGAGATTATTAATGAAGGCTTTTCTTTGAACATCCTTAAAGGAGTAGTAAAGTTACATGTTTTTTCACCTTAATGCATCCTATGCATTAAGGTGAAAAAACATTCGACAATACCGCCCCCCCCGAGCTCCCGTTTTTCTTACCTGGCCCCTCGAAAGTCCCATGCTCGTCCCCGTCATCCTCTTCGTTTTTCAGCCTGGCCGCCGATTGGCTACACTGGATGGATTGAAAGCAGCGCAGCCATTGGCTGGCGCTGCTGTCAATCACATCCAATGACGCGGCGCGTGGGGGGCGGGGCCGAGTGATACAGTCGGCGGCTATGGCCGCAATCACTCCACACCATGCGAGCTCACTCGCATTAAGGTGTGGAGTCCTTGCGGGGAGGAGCCAAGACAGCCGCCGAGGGACCCCAGAAGACCAGGATCGGGGCCACTGTGTGCAAAACGAGCTGCACAGTGGAGGTAAGTATAACATGTTTGTTATTTTTAAGCAAAAAAAAGGGAAGCTTTAGTGCTCCTTTAATAAGAAAGAACAGGAATACTTGATTCCCTTGGCGCCTCGTATTCCTGTCATTTATTACCTCCCAAAGGAACACAAGAACCCAGTCGATCCCCCTGGGCGTCCCATCGTAAGTGGGATTGACTCAGTCACGTCACGTATTGGGAAGTATATTGATCACTTTCTCCAGCCGTTGGTAAAATTGGTGCCCTCTTATTTGAGGGACACCAAGGACACCATTAATTTACTAGAGAAGGTTTTCCATCAGGGAGATTTGATCTTAGTAACTGCAGACCTGTCTGCATTATACACCTGTATTCCACACCATTTGGGTCTTGAGGCAGTGGAGTTGTTTCTGACCAGAAACTCGACACTGTCCTTGGGGCCTGTACGATCAGAGGAGCTTCCATCGAGTGAGTCAGTCATCTGCTACCCTGTGGGAGTCGGTTCGAGGTATCTTGGATATCCAGTTCCCTTCACTTCTGGTCACGGTGACCATCAAGCTCGTTTGACCCACTGTCATATGACAGGTGGGTCCACCGTGTCCGGTAAGAGTATCCACCCTTACCCTTTGTGCCATATTGTCATTTTCCATCTGATATACTGAGACCTTCCAGTCATTCATGCGGTGGCGGTGTTGTCCATGAAAAGACATCCATTTCCACTAAACACATGCTGTTTGGACTCTTTTGAATTACTTCATTCAACCCCGAGGGGTCACGTCTCCCAGCCTACATGGAGGTCATCTCATATGTGAAATTATCCATTGGAATGGACCATCCATGAACTTTATTTAATTTATCACCAATTTAGAGTGGTTTATTAGTTATTTACACATTAGAGTTGCTTTCAGCAACCCTTGAGTTTGAGCGCTGCACTATTTTTCCATATATCTGTTTATACTTTGTTTGTTTGAGTGCCAGCAGCTTTGTTGTATATATTGGTTTAGCGCAGTTTTTTTCACTACATATTTTCAGGTTTTTGACACTTTATTCATTGCTGCTTGCCTTTACATCTGTGTTCATATGGATGTCTTTGAATATAGGACCTCAAGGTCCTTTAATACACATGGAGTATTTACTATTCATAACACCGACTCAGAAGTTAGTGGACTCTTTGCTAGGCTCAAGAACGTAATGATCTCTGAATTACATCTTCAATGGGACATTGCGTTTCTTGAGCAATATACCAAAGAGAAAATGGTCCCTAGAGGCCTTAGGTGGGATATCTCTCCTCAACAAGGAGAGTCAGATCTAGCCCGTTGGGCAACCTATTTCAATGAGGCCGGTTTAAAACTGATTAGCTTCTTAATGGAGAAGAAGCAGGCCAGGCTTTCCATTTTAGATAAAGAAATCAGGGACATTAGAGACAAACTCTCTCCCTCAAATGGAACGTTGGAACTGCACAGTGGAGGTAAGTATAACATGTTTGTTATTTTTAAGCAAAAAAAAGGGAAGCTTTAGTGCTCCTTTAATAAGAAAGAACAGGAATACTTGATTCCCTTGGCGCCTCGTATTCCTGTCATTTATTACCTCCCAAAGGAACACAAGAACCCAGTCGATCCCCCTGGGCGTCCCATCGTAAGTGGGATTGACTCAGTCACGTCACATATTGGGAAGTATATTGATCACTTTCTCCAGCCGTTGGTAAAATTGGTGCCCTCTTATTTGAGGGACACCAAGGACACCATTAATTTACTAGAGAAGGTTTTCCATCAGGGAGATTTGATCTTAGTAACTGCAGACCTGTCTGCATTATACACCTGTATTCCACACCATTTGGGTCTTGAGGCAGTGGAGTTGTTTCTGACCAGAAACTCGACACTGTCCTTGATACAGAGAAATTTTATCATGGAGCTGTTGGATTTTGCCACACGGCATAATTACTTTTGGTTCCAGGGAACATTCTTCTCCCAAATCAGGGGTGTGGCAATGGGGGCTAAATATGCCCCTAGTCTTGCCAATCTCTTTATGGCCAAGTGGGAGGAGGATGTCGTCTATGCCCTCAACAGACCTGAACTAGTTCTGTGGGCTAGATATATAGATGACATCCTCCTCCTATGGAGGGGCACGAGAGAATCTCTGGACACCTTTATGGCAACTCTCAACGACAACGACCGGGGAATTGTGTTAACGTATGAGGCTAGTTCCTCATCTATACACTTCCTCGACTTGGAAATCATGGCTGTCGGTAACCATCTTGAATTTAAAACCTATCGAAATAATGTGGGTGGTTTTGGGTTGAGAAGTGCGTCTCCTGGAGAAGGAGGACGTCAGCTTCCAACCTCTTGTAATCTCGAAAGGCCTTTCGCCGTTTATTTGGGGAATTAAAGCCTTTCAGGTTGTGGGAAATTACCTTAAAGTGGTTGTAAAACCACTTTTTCAATTTGCACCTACAGGTAAGCCTAGATTAAGGCTTACCTGTAGGTGCAAGAAATATCTCCTAAACCTACACGGTTTAGGAGATATTTAGTTAAATGACAGGCGCCGCTGTCTACGGCGCATGCGTGCAGTAGACAACGGCGCATTCATGGGGTTAATCCCATTCACAAAATCGGCTACTTCCCAGCAATCGCTGGGCGTAGCCGAATGTGACGGCTCCCGCGCGCATGCGCAGAGTGACGTCTCCGCCGCTCCGGCCAATCACAGCGCCGTAACGGCGCTGTGATTGGCTGGTGCGGCGATACCCGGAAGTAACATTCCGGCTATCGCCGCAGCGATGGCTGTGGCTCAAGACAGGGACACGGACGGCTTCGGGGGCCCCGGTCTAAGGTAAGTGGTACATAATGAGCTAGTATGCTAGTCATACTAGCTCATTATGCCTTTCTCTTGCAGGTGGGGTAAAAAAAAAAAAAAAAACGATAAGTGGGTTTACAACCACTTTAAGACCCATAATTTAAGAGAACTGGAAAGCATACGGTTGTAAATGAGTCCAAGGCACATGGATAACCATGGATAAACGCTATTATACCTCTCTATGGCAATCCCGGGCATTAATAAGATGATGCAACAAACTTCATGTGAAACATTATCCATAAACAATTTCAGATATGTCAAGGCAATCATATTATCAAGCAGCTTGCATGTAAATAATAAGGTGTGCAGCAGTGAAAAAAACAGAAGTAAAAATAATAATGAAAGTAAGACAAACCCGTGCAGCCACGGCTGCAACTTCTTGTAAGTGCAAGTCAGGACTGCAAAAAGCAGCTTTTCAACTATGGGGGTCAGGGGAGGAACAATCACCCTGACCAATAAGGAAAAACTTCCTAAATCGGACCAGATGTTCCTGAACTCCAATCAAGTGGTAAAAATTGTCTTAGCAATATGTTGACTGTAAGGGGTACAGTTCTGAGATAAGTTCTATATGCTCAAACCGACTTGACTGGAGCGGGGGAACAATCAAACGGGCGCAAAAGAACTTCTGCCTGGGGCAGAGACTGAATTTGAGTTACTGTACATACAGGCGATATAGTGATCGTAGCAGCATGTATGGGCCCCAAGGGGGCCTAATGCTGGTTGCGGCGATCCCTCCTGGGAGATGAGGAAGCCCAGATGGCCGACTGGCGCGGGGTGGATGGCATTCTCGGGTGATCCGCAGCATCTAAGAGACCAAGCTTCACCAATAGGTCCTTCCCTTCCTGGATCGTGGTGACCGTGTAGGTGGTACTGTTATGTGGGACTTGTAGCTTAAAGGGGAAGCCCCAACGGTATCTAATCCTGGCAGCCTGTAGTACCGTTGTTATCTCTTTCATTCTCCTGCGCTTGTCAAGGGTGGTAGGTGAAATATCAGGATACATCTGTATTGCAATACCCTCCAGCTGGATATTAGGAGAATTACGTTCAGCTCTGAGGATCTCCTCTTTAATTAAGTAATCCTTCAGACACATCACAATATCCCTGGGAGGCCTGTCCGGGGGGTGGTTTTGGACGCAGGGCCCTGTGGATTCTATCACACGTAAAAGAAGCAGCAGGGGTGTCAGGGAGAAGGGACTGAAACAATTTCTGCATGGCTTGGGAGAGGTCAGTCACTGTTTCTGGGACCCCCGCACTCTTAGATTACACCTCCTGTTTCTATTGTCCAGGTCTTGAAGGTGGGTTTGCAAGAGCTGCACAGTCTCATTGAGGGTCTCATGATCTTTTCTGAGATCAGAATGAGAGAGGCTAAGCTCATCATGCTTGGTCTCAAGCAGATCAGTTCTAGTACCCAGGGCAGCTATCTCCAGGGACAGGGTGTTTGTGGACTTGTGCAGCTCGGATTGAAACTTTCTGGCTAACTTGTCATACATGCATGTAAGTCTGCCTTCGTGAGCTGTGTATTGTACTCACTGTCCCCTGTGGAGTGCTCCGGAGAAGAGGCTGTAGTCTGTGTGCACGCTGGAGCTGTGTCCGGCTGGGCGCCATCTTGAGGCATCTTGCTCTGCTCTCTCACACGGAGTAAGTAGTTTGTTAGGGATCTTTGGGCCGGTTTACCGCGGCGGTTCTTGGAGCCCGGCATGCGCTGTGTGTTCCTCCAGGGGTGCAGGGTTTTTATAAGATCGTGTAGCCGCTTAATAGCCCTGGGGAATCGGCGTTAGTCTTCGGTCTCTGCGGAGCTCTTATCCCCTGCTTCCGTCCAAAATCGCGCCGCGCATGCGCCCCCCAGTGTGGGCTTTTTTTAAAGTGTCCGCTGCTGACAATAGTGTTGCCATCTGCAGCCTTTGCAGTCAACGCATAAGTCGCGGTAAGCCCAACACTCACCTAGGGACGACTGCCTTAAGAAGGCACATGAACTCCCATTACCGAGCCCAGTGAGAGCAACGCCGTCAGAACCCACAAAGCCACACTCCAGGCTCTCACCGTCCAGCCTCTTCTACTTCTCCTTCTCCTCTCTCCTTACAATTGTCCTCCACTCCACCTTCCATCACGCCGTCCTCACGTTTTTCTGGAAAAAGGCAGGCTTCCATGGGCCAAATGTTCGAGCGTAAAAAAATGATGACGCCGGATAACCCTCTTGCCCAACGGTTGACCGCTGGCTTGTCGGAACTGATAGCCGGCCAACTACTGCCATATAAACTGGTGGACTCGGAGGCCTTTGGAAAATTTGTGGCTATTGGAAAACCACAATGGAAGGTCCCAAGAAGGAAATATTTCTCCCAGAAGGACATCCTAGAGCTATATGGCCATGTTCAGCGGCAAGTGAATGTATCTCTGGCACACAGTGTCGGTGCCAAGATACATCTGACCACAGACACGTGGTCTAGCAAACACGGGCAGGGAAGGTATATAACTTTTACTGCCCACTGGGTGAACCTTCTGACGGCCGTCAAGCATGTAACCCGTGGCACCCGTGTAGATTTAGTTTTACTGCCACGGATTGCATGCAGGCCTGCCTCTTCTTCTCCTCCTCCTCCTACTCCATCCTCCCTCTCCTCCTCGGCTGACTCCTCCTTTTCTGCTGCTACCGTCTCTTCCGCTGTGCCGCCCAAGATCCCCAGAACCTATTCGACATGCCAGGTGAGACTTTGCCATGCTGTGCTGCGTCTGTTGTGCCTGGAAGCCAAGAGCCGCACTGGCCCTGCACTCCTTTCAGCTTTGCGTTCACAGGCAGATCAGTGGCTAACACCGCTCAATTTGACAGTTGGTAAAGTGGTGTGCGACAACGGTGCCAATCTGCTGAGCGCATTGAAACAGGGAAAAATTACACACGTGCCATGCATGGCACACGTCTTGAACTTGGTCGTGCAGCGATTGGTTGTCAAATACCCTGGGGTCCAGGATGTCTTGCGGCAGGCAGGGAAAATCTCGGCCCATTTCAGAAGATCTGACACGGCTATGGCTCGCGTTGCTGATATTCAGCGGCGACACAATCTGCCCATCAGACGTCTTATTTGTGACTGCCCGACGCGATGGAACTCAACCTTGTTGGGATGCGCCTGGGTAATAGTATACTCCAGGTGTGTAAATTATGAGAGGTTTTGGACCATTTGTGTTCGTGGAGGACTGGGTGGTGTATAGTTCTCCTTGGCCTGGGGGTGGCGTTGTGCCCGCAGGCCCAGGTTAGAATTGCTGCCATAGTGCTGCTCTTTTTGTCCCTTTCCGGAGATGGTACGGCAAGGGCGGGGAACCTGCCGTGGCGTTGAGGGAGGAGATAAGAGGGGGAGACGCCCTAACCATGAGGTCTTCGGGATCTTTTCTTCACGCGCCCAGGCACCTTAGGCCTGGGTGCGGGCGGTTTGGAGTTCTGGCACAGGCGCCCTAGGCCTGACCGGAATGGAGTTGGAGTCCATCCCAGGCACCTTCAGCCTGGGGTGAGGTACTGGATCGGAGGCCTGGGGCCCAGGCACCCCATGACTGCGCAATTCGTGGGTGGAGACTGATGGAAGCTTGCGAAAACATGCAAGTCGTGGGAGATGTCTGGCCATGTGAGGAGATACACGTGGAGACTCCGGCGCGTGGTCAGTGTGTGATGGAGCAGCAGATAGTCGGGATGGCCTCAAGCTCCCTGTGGATTCCGGTTCCCTACCCCACGAAGATGACTGCTTTTGCTGCCCCTCTCACAGACACAGGGATAAGACTCAGGCTCCGAGGACAGTTGGCTTTGTACTCATGCAGAGACACAGAGGCCCTCGGCGTGATCTGTCCCGGATGTTCGGGACTGGTGGTCCACCTAAAGCCATTCGGGCGTTGTGAGGCATGCAAAGAGTTCTTCGCCTCAACAGCCTCACAGGTACCGCTACTCCGGAAGGGGAGATCCAGGCCTTTGCGGAGGTCCCCGTGCGCACTGACCAGGGCAAAGTGACTGCCCAACCAGAGACTGAGAAGGAAAAATCCGAGGATGCTGCTTCGGTCCCCACAGATTCCCTGCTCCCACCTCCGAAGAGGAAAGTCGGCCTGGTGCAGGCCTCCTATGGTCGTGGAAGAGCTTCACCCCGTCGCTTGCCGGGCCTGGATGGATCCGGTTGGAAGAGTCCTGGACATCCCAGTGCTTCAAAAGGTCCAGGTGAGCCAGGGGCTGGGACTGTGGTGGTGGTTGGAGGTGTCGGGAGTCCACAGTCGGTGGAGCCCGCAAGGGAGGGTAGTTCCACGTCTACTAGAGACTACCTTCCCGCCGAGATGTATGACACCTCCGACCTAGAGTCACTGTCAGACTGTGGAGATGACGGTGAAATAGATGAACTGCTTCACCGAAAGGGCTGGGACAAACGCCTGTTACCTGTGCTACGTGAACCGCAAGATTCCCCTATGTCAATAGGAGACAGCACGCCCCGGGCGCAGGCCCCGGAGCTTACGAGGAAGTCTAGTCCTCCAATCACCCTTCCACAATCTACAACATCATCCGTTTTGGTGGCCGGGATGCAGCGCGCTTCATTGCGGGCACCAAGAGCAAAGCCATCCGAGGTAGTGAAAGTACCTCGGCACCCGGAGGCCATCGTTCAACCAGGAGAAGGTGAGCGGGATGCCATGCCACCTTTGGCCAGATTGCAACGACTCTTCTGCCAGAGGGTCGCCCGTGAGTACGGATGGGAATATCCCTACTTGCCTCAGGACTTACTTTTTGAAGTTGAGGTCATGCGGCAGAGATGGTATGACGAATTTGTTTGGGAAAAACTTAAAGTGCCTCATGCCCGGCGGTACTTGGCCTGTTCGCCAACCGTGTCAAAGAAGTTCAAGGACTGCAGAGCAGACTGGATGTTGGGGCGTCACATTCATGCGGACAATGTGCTTATCTGCAGGAAAGACGGAGAGGACATAAACTATTCGATTGAGGTTTTCGATAAGCATCTGAAGCCCTTGTTCTTACCTGACCCGAGGTTTTATTTGTGAGAAGAGACTCACTTGTATGTTTTCTTCAGCTGCAACTCTCTGGAAGTGTCCTTTCCGGACCATCCGAACTATACCCTGGTTTTTTGTTTTTCTACTCTTTTGGAGGAATGAGAGTGGGTTTTGTTGTTCTCTCTCTTCTTTCCCAATTCAAAGACAGAGACTTTGGGTGTAGAATCAGTGTAGGGACGCAGGAAGAATGAAGACTTCACCAAGTGTCATTACCGCGGCACTGTCATCAGGTGGCAGTGTTGTGCAGTGGCTGTTGTTTTTTTTTTACACTTGCATCACTTTACTCGTTGGAGCGAATGGGTCTCTCGGCTGATAGACCCCTTCATTCCAAATTAACACGAAAAGTTAGGATGTTGTGTTCCCTTTTGTTTCCCTTCTGCAGGAGATTCATCCGTCAAGACTGCTGAGTATGGGGTGGTTCTTAGACAGTGAAGGGAGGGATTGTATATGTGTACATGTTTAGATGGTTTTATGGAAAAGTTTTATTATGTTATATTTCCCTTCCCCTTGAGCGGATCTTGGCACAAACAGGATTTAAATTTTTAGGGATAGCCTCTGGGGTCAGGCTTATGTCACGACTCCATGGGAGACATGGGTTTGCACCAGACGCTGGGGACCAGCATCAAATCACAGAGGGGAGTGTGTAGCTGGGTCATTAAATTTAGTTGGGATGCGCCTGGGTAATAGTATACTCCAGATGTGTAAATTATGAGAGGTTTTGGACCATTTGTGTTAGTGGAGGACTGGGTGGTGTATAGTTCTCCTTGGCCTGGGGGTGGCGTTGTGCCCGCAGGCCCAGGTTAGAATTGCTGCCGTAGTGCTGCACTTTTTGTCCCTTTCCGGAGATGGTACGGCAAGGGCGGGGAACCTGCCGTGGCGTCGAGGGAGGAGATAAGAGGGGGAGACGCCCTAACCACGAGGTCTTCGGGATATTTTCTTCACGCGCCCAGGCACCTTAGGCCTGGGTGCGGGCGATTTGGAGTTCCGGCACAGGCGTCCTAGGCCTGACCGGAATGGAGTTGGAGTCCATCCCAGGCACCTTCAGCCTGGGGTGAGGTACTGGATCGGAGGCCTGGGGCCCAGTGACTTTGACTGGGTCCCGCAAGGGTGAAGTGATCCGAGGGTCCCTGAGGTGGATGGGGCCCGTGTCTGAGGTAAGGAGGCCGGGGAGGTCACCCGTCCGGAGAGTCCGGAGCAGCATCAACCCGGTGACGGATGGGCCTCCGGTAACTCCCTTGGAGGGACATATTCCCCTGATAGGGGCCACAATGCAGCGAAGGTACTCCTATCTATGTTCTCTTGAGTTGCTGGTAGAGACTCACAAGTTCTAAGTTCTTTCTGAATCAAGGCTATGATAACCGCTGGTGATACCACAGTGGTTTAGATTACAATCAGGATAGTGCCTTGACCTGCTCATCCCACCGTATCAAACTGTTATAGAGTTTCAACCAGTTGGCTACTGAAGCACTGTTTATTGTGAACCTTACAATAAAACAAGAGTTGGACTGTGATCGGTGTGTGGGACTATGGTTAATGGGAGCAGAGGGAGGTGACAGCACAGCAGGACTGGATCCATAACTAATGCACACTGGCCCGAGGAAAATACTGGTGCTGGCCTTCACCTTACCCACAGCTATGGGGAGGACATGGGCCGTAGCACATCTCACCCTGTTGTATGAAATACCCCTAGACAAAAGAGATGGGGTGAGGCCGCTACACTTGATAGGCTGCTCCAGCAGAAACGTGCAGTTAACGACTACCTGTACAAACTCTGCGACAGGACAGGTTCTGGGGAGCTTGTTTTTTTTTTCACCGCGCCAGTGGCTGCTCATGCGCAACGCATGCAGACTTCTGCGGCCATTTGATGAGATCACCAAACTGGTCAGTCGCAGCCATGGTGCCATCAGTGACATCGTACCTTACGCCTTCTTTATGGAGCGTGCATTGCGTCGTGTCATTGATCAAGCCGTCGAGGAGCAGGAGCAGGAAGATGAGGAAGACGCAATGCTGGATGAATTCCCAGGGGGGGCTACTCTATCTGAGACAAGTCAACAACAGGAGTCTGAAGAGGAGTCAGAGGAGGATGGTGCCGGGGCGGATGAGGAGGAGCAAGAAGAGCATGCTTTAAATCTTTCTGGGATCCCTGTTGTTGTCCGTGGATGGGGGGAGGAGAACGAGGACGACATTATCCTGGATGATGAGCAGGAGCCAGGCCACCACACCGCTTCCAGTTTAGTGCAAATGGCGGCTTTCATGCTCCAGTGTTTTAAGAGGGACCCCCGTATAAAAAGCATAAAGGGCAAAGACCATTACTGGGTGGCAACATACTTGGACCCCCGGTACAAACAAAAAATGCAGGAAATGTTACCACCATCACAGAGGGCTGTCAGAATGGAGCACTTCCAGGCCTTGCTTAGAGAAATGCTGCATTCTGCTTTTGCGTGCGCTGGCAGAGGAATTTGCAGAGAAACAGTTGCGGGTACCAATCCAACAGCGCCTGCAAGAAGAGGGCGGTTTGAAGATGTGTTGGTCACTTCTGATATGAGATCCTTCTTTCAGCCGACCCATCGACAGGTGTCATCCGGATCCAGCATCAGGGAACGCCTAGACCGGCAGGTGTCCAACTACATCGGGTTAATGGCCGATGTGGACGCTCGGAGAAGTGATGAACCCCTGGACTACTGGGTGGGCGGGCTTGACCTCTGGCCAGAGCTTGCACAATTTGCAATGGAACTGTTGGCTTGCCTCTCGTCCAGTGTCCTGTCCGAAAGGACGTTCAGCGCAGCAGGGGGGATCGTGACCGATAAGGGCACTCGCCTAGCTCACGACAGTGTTGACTACCTCACATTTCTAAAAATGAATGAGGCATGGATCTCGGAGGAATTCAACACATGTGACCAGTAGACCATGTTTGATTCAAATTCCTCATGACAGGCCACAAATATCCGCCACCATCCATAACAATTCATGGTCCCTGTCTTCTTGGGTAAATACAGCGGCATAAAAGGCCTTTTATGTCCGTTGAATGCCTAATTTTTGGGGCCTGTAATGGCCGAAACGTATTTATCTTGTGAATGCCTAATGTACCTCCAGCCACAGAATACAAAGTTCTTTGCTGTCAGATGAATGCCTGTTGGCTAATTTTTGGGGCCTGTACTGGCCAACACTTACTTCTTTATCCAGGCTGTGAATGCCTAATTTTTCAGACTGGAATTGAAAATCAATTCCGCTAAATTGTGGAACGGATGCGGACCCATTTTACAGACGTGTGAATGGACCCTATATGTATTTGACATGTATTTACCGGCTGCTGTCAATTCTGGCTGATTTAGGCTGAGCTATTACACTAAAACCGAGCAATATTACAAAAAAACGAAATAAACGTTATAACTGTATAAACGATTTATATAACTTATAAAAAAAAAAAAAAATGTTATGGCAACTTTTCCAATAGCAGGATCATCTCCTGCACCCCCTTCATAGCCTGGCCTTGCCTCTCCTCCATGGCCTTCATGCGCTCCTGAATTGACGAAATTTCGCAGATAAAAATAGAATGCTTGTCGTTGTCGATCGCAGATTCGCTTAATACTTCTGGTATGTTATTGTCCATGTTGTGGGACTATGTGTGCACAGCTAGTAAATATTCGGTGGCTGCAAATATGACCTGGAGGTTTTTCTATGTTCACCTGCCATTAAAATGAATGGGACCCGCCGCGAACTTGCGGTTCACGAACATTTGCGCACGTTCGCGAACCATCCCATCAGATGTTCATCTATCACTATCGAGGACATTTTCAATCATCATTGGAAAGTACTCAATCATGACCTTTTATTAGGTCCTCTACTTCCTGACAAATCAGGTATTATTTATAGGGGCGCTATGCCCCTTAGGAATAAAATCGCTCCAAATGTGATTAATCCTCCTAACAAACCCACATTTTTTCCTAACTTCAAGGGATTCTACCCTTGTCGTAGATGTAATGTGTGTATTCATAATGTTTGGAAAGGTAGGAAAACAGATAATTTTATATCCACCACTAGTGATGAGCCGAACACCCCCGGGTTCGGTTCGCACCAGAACCCGCGAACGGACCGAAAGTTCGAACGAACATTAGAACCCTATTAAATACAATGGATGCGAACGTTCGAATTCTAAAGTGCTAATTATAAAAACTATTATGCATGTTATTGTCCTAAAAAGGGTTTGGGAACCCGGGTTCTGCACCAGGGGACATGTATCAATGCAAAAATAAGTTTTAAAAACGGTCGTTTTCCGGGAGCAGTCATTTTAATGATGCATAAAGTGAAAAAAAAAAAGTCAAATATTCCTTTAAATATCGTACCTGGGGGGTGTCTAAAGTATGCCTGTGAAGTGCCACGTGTTTCCCGTGTTTAGAACTGTCCCTGCACAAAATGACACTTCTAAAGGAAAAAAAAGCCATTTAAAACTGCTTGCGGCTTTAATGTAATGTCTGGTCCCGGTAATATGGATGAAAATCTTTAAGAAAAATGGCATAGCTACCCCATGACCCCCCCCCTACCCCAGCCCATTACCAGCCCCTTTGGGTCTTGTATGGATATTAAGGGGAACCCCGCACATAAAATAAAAAAGGCCCTATATACTCTGAACAGCCGTATACAGGCGGTGCATACAAGACAGGGACTGTAGGTTTGTTCTTATGTAGAATCTGTTTGTAATTTTGAACAGGTACATTGTTGAAGTGTAGCTCCAGACCAAAAATCTATTTTTAAACTTTTTGGAAAACATAGGTAAGGGTTATCACCCCTGTAACATTTGTTTTGCTGTCTGTGCCCCTGTTCAGAACATTTCACCTCACTTTCCGTCCTAATGACAACTGTTTTTGAAATGTGGTGTTTTTCTTGAAACAAGGATTGCTGATAAAGCATCAGTACAGAGGAGACACCTTTCTCCCATATTTATTCTTACAGGAGAGAATTTTCCTTCCTAGTGGTAGATTTCCTCTCACTTCCTGTTGTCTTCTTGCGTTTGCAAGTAGGAGTCGTTTGTAAGTTGGATGTTTGAAAGTAGGGACCTGCCGTATATACTCTGCAGAAATAGGCCCCTTAGTTGTTGGTGTTGGCACAACACTGTAAGCACTCACAGTTACTCTTGGTTGGTGCTGGAACGCCCTGCTGTCAACTATTATATCAGGAATTTTAATTACATATAATTGTTGAACAGTGGTAGTAAAAATTGGGCCTTTGATGGTGGTGCTGGTGCCACAACACTGTAAGCCCTGACAGTTACTCTTGGTGGGTGCAGCAATGGGCCCTGCTGTGAATTATTAGATCAAGAATTGTAATTACATGCCCCTGTTGAACAGGGGCTGAAAAATTGGGCCTTAGGCACTGGTGGCACAACACTGCAACCCTTCACAGATACTGTACTTGGAGCACAGCAATGAGCCCTGTTGCAAAGTATTGCTTCAAAAATTGTAATGACACGCCCCTGTTAAACAGGGGCTGAAAAATTGGGCCTTAGGCACTGGTGGCACAACACTGCAACTCCTCACAGATACTGTACTTGGAGCACAGCAATGAGCCCTGTTGCAAAGTATTGCTTCAAAAATTGTAATTACACGCCCCTGTTAAACAGGGGCTGAAAAATTGGGCGTTAGGCACTGGTGGCGGCACCCATAAACAAAAATGATCTTCCAAGCTATCATCATCAATCGTATCATTGAGGACTCGGAGGAGGAGGATAGCCAGTCAACATAACAGCACAGGCACTCAGCATCAGCATCAGTCTTGAAGGGATGTGACATTTTAAAATCAATTAGTCTGTTATATCAGCATCAGGTGTGTGGTAGCTGGTGGTGATCCAAGACTGGTTCATCTTGATGAAAGTCAGTCGATCAACCGAGTCGGTGGACAGGCGCACCCTGTGATCCGTGACAAATCCTCCAGCAGCACTGAATGTGCGTTCCGAAAGAACGCTGGATGCAGGACAGGCCAGTAGCTCAATTGCATACTGTGCAAGCTCTGGCCAGTGATCCATCCTCAAGACCCAGTAAGCCAGAGGATTTTCGGTGGGGAAGGTGTCCAAGTCTGACCTTGCCCCTAGATATTCCTGCACCATGTTTATCAGACGCTGGCGATGGTTGCTGGAACCGATCATACTTTGGGGCTGCGGACTAAAGAATTGTCTGAACGCATCGGTCAGACGGCCACCTTCCCCACCGCTCCTTCTTTGACTGGCCGAAGCCTCAGCAACTCGTTGTCCAGGACCAGGAGTTTGCAACCTCCCAGTCTCTGGGAACGCGTTGCACAGACCTTTCTGCAAGGCCTCCCGGAGTTGTCTCATCCTCTGCTCCCTCTGCGACGGTAACATAAGGTCCGCAACCTTACCCTTGTACCGTGGATCAAGGAGAGTGGCCAGCCAGTAATGGTCCCTCTCCTTGATCCGAAGAATACGAGGATCCTTCCGCAGACTTTGCAGGATCAGGGAGGCCATGCAGCGTAGGTTTGCTGAGGCATTCGCTCCGGAGTCCTCTGGGTCACTAAGGACGACATGATCCGCAGCCACCTCCTCCCAGCCACGTACAAGTCCACTGGTTTCTTGGGACTGTAAATCATCCCTAAAAGACTGCTGCTGATGATGCTGAGTGCCAGCCTCCACCTCCATGCTGACACAATCCTCCTCCTCCTCCTCCTCCTCCTCCTCCTCCTCTTCCTGTGCGATGGGTGGGACAGAAGGAACACTGTCTGGGTAAAGGGGGCCTTGAGAGGCAAGGAAGTCCTCCTCTTCCTGCCTCTGTTCTGCCTCAAGTGCCCTGTCCATTATTCCACGCAGCGTGTGCTCCAACAGGTGGACAAGAGGTACAGTGTCACTGATGCATGCACTGTCACTGCTCACCATCCTCGTGGCCTCCTCAAATGGTGCCAGGACAGTGCATGCATCCCTGATCATGCCCCACTGGCGTGGAGAAAAAAAACCAAGCTCCCCTGACCCTGTCCTGGTGCCGTAGTCGCACAGGTACTCATTGATGGCCCTCTGCTGCGTGTGCAGCCGCTGCAGCATGGCCAACGTTGAGTTCCACCTGGTGGGCATGTCACATATAAGGCGGTTCTTGGGCAGGTTCAACTCCTTTTGCAGCTCAGCCAGGCGAGCACTGGCATTATAAGATCTGCGGAAATGCACACAGACTTTCCTGGCCTGCCTCAGGACATCCTGTAAGCCCGGGTACCTGCCCAAGAAGCGCTGCACCACCAGGTTAAGGACGTGAGCCACACAGGGCACATGGGTCAGTTGTCCCTGTCGGAGGGCGGAGAGGAGGTTGGTGCCATTGTCGCAAACCACCATTCCTGGCTTAAGCTGGCGTGGCGTCAACCACCTCTCGGCCTGGCCCTGCAGAGCAGACAGGACCTCTGCCCCAGTGTGGCTTCTGTCCCCCAAACACACCAGCGCAAGCACGGCATGGCATCTTTTTGCCTGCGTACTTGCGTAGCCCCGTGAACGGCTACGGAGCACCGCTGGTTCATAGGACAAACCACAGGAAGAGGCCATGGAGGAAGAAGAAGAGGAGGGGGTGGAGGAGAGAGGTGTGTCACAACCAGTAGTAGCATTTTGGAGGCGTGGCGGTGGGACAACCTCCAACACTACTGCACCTTGTCCTGAATCCTTCCCAGCTGCCAAAAGAGTGACCCAATGGGCCGTGAAAGAAAGGTAACGTCCCTGTCCATGCCTGCTGGACCATGAGTCAGCGGTAATATGCACCTTACCGCTGACCGCCCTGTCCAGCGAGGCCAAGACATTGCCTTCCACATGCCGGTAGAGAGCCGGAATAGCCTTCCGTGAGAAAAAGTGGCGTTTGGGAACCTGCCACTGAGGAACCGCACATTGCACAAACTCACGGAAGGGGGCCGAGTCTACCAACTGAAAAGGCAGCAGTTGAAGCGCTAGCAATTTAGCCAAGCTAGCATTCAACCGCTGGGCATGTGGATGGCTGGGAGTGAACTTCTTTCGACGGTCCAGCAGCTGGGGCAGGGAAATTTGCCTGCTAGAATCGGACGTCGGTGTACTGCTAGCAGAGTGGGCGCAAGTACTTGGCTGTGACACACCTAATTCTACACCTTCATTCCTCTCAGTGCATGTTTCAGAGAGGACTGAAGTTATAGTGGGGTTGGAGATCCCAGCTGATGCGGTGCAAGGAGAGGTCCGCTTGGTTCTTTGGTGTGGGTCTTTGAGGTAGGCTTGCCAACGAGCTGCATGGCAGGTCAACATATGTCTGGTCAGGCATGTGGTACCCAAGCGGCTGATGTTTTGGCCACGCGATATACGCTTGAGACATATGTTGCAAACAGCAGCTGTGCGATCTGATGCACTAGCCTCAAAAAAGGCCCACACCAAAGAACTTTTTGAATGACGGGCAGAGGCAGCGCCCTGCACAGGCGGAGCTCTGCGGTGTGATTCCGTCGGTGTACTGCCCTTACGCTGGCCACCAAAGGGCATCCTGCCTCGTTGGAGATGTGCCTCCTCCTCATCCTCCTCCTCCTCCTCTCTCCTATTAGGCACCCACGTGGAGTCATTGACCTCATCATCCCCTCCCTCCTCATCACTGGAGCCAATCTGGCAGTATGCTGCAGCTGCTGGAACATGACTGCCAGATTGGTGTCCTTCTTGAGCATCCCCTCTGTCTGCTCTCACGCTACTGCCTTCCTCTAGCTGGGTTTCATCATCAGACCCTTCGAAACGCTGGGCATCCTCCTGGAGCATGTACCCAACACTGTGCTGAAACAGTTCGGGGGACTCCTCAGGAGGAGGACATGGTGGGTCTAGGGAAGGAGTGACTGATGATTTGTCTGACATTGATACCAGGGAAGACGACGCTTTGGCAGCTGCTTTTCCAGTACCCTGAGCCTGGGTGAGAGAGGATGAGGAGGAGGAGGAGGGCTTGGTCATCCACTCTACCAAGTCTTCGGCATGATGTGGCTCAACATGTCCAGCTGCCGAAAAGAAGGACAAGCGTGTCCCATGGCCATGTGCTGATGACAATGCACCGCGTCCACGACCAGCACTGTTGCCCCCAGACACAGAGCCTGCTTGCCCTCTTTTATTGCCTCCTGACTGTCTGCCTCTCCTTGTTTGCCTTCCAGACATTCTAATAGATGGCCTGCAGGGAGATGGGAAAAAAGCAATAAGGGCTACCTTCAGGTGTCCTTCTCTGTCCCTTGAAACAAGGACTTTCACAGTGAAAGAAACTGACACTGTCCCTACCTAGAGTTTTCTGTCCCTAGAATAAATGTTTTTTTTAATCACAATATAGCACAAGGACAATTCACTCAATGTCTCTCCAGGTCCCTGGAAACAAGGACTTGCAGAGTGAAAGAAACTGACACTGTCCCTACCTAGAGTTTTCTGTCCCTAGAATAAATGTTTTTTTTAAGCACAATATAGCACAAGGACAATTAACTCACTGTCCTTACAGGTCCCTGGAAACAAGGACTTGCAGAGTGAAAAAAAAAAAACACTCTCCCTACCTACAGTTTTCTGTCCCTAGAAAAAATGTTTTTTTTAAGCACAATATAGCACAAGGACAATTAACTCACTGTCCTTACAGGTCCCTGGAAACAAGGACTTGCAGAGTGAAAGAAAAAAAACACTCTCCCTACCTACAGTTTTCTGTCCCTAGAAAAAATGTTTTTTTTAATCACAATATAGCACAAGGAAAATTAACTCACTGTCCTTACAGGTCCCTGGAAACAAGGACTTGCAGAGTGAAAGAAAAAAAACACTCTCCCTACCTACAGTTTTCTGTCCCTAGAAAAAATGTTTTTTTTAATCACAATATAGCACAAGGAAAATTAACTCACTGTCCTTACAGGTCCCTGGAAACAAGGACTTGCAGAGTGAAAGAAACTGACACTGTCCCTACCTAGAGTTTTCTGTCCCTAGAATAAATGTTTTTTTTAAGCACAATATAGCACAAGGACAATTAACTCACTGTCCTTACAGGTCCCTGGAAACAAGGACTTGCAGAGTGAAAGAAAAAAAACACTCTCCCTACCTACAGTTTTCTGTCCCTAGAAAAAATGTTTTTTTTAATCACAATATAGCACAAGGAAAATTAACTCACTGTCCTTACAGGTCCCTGGAAACAAGGACTTGCAGAGTGAAAGAAACTGACACTGTCCCTACCTAGAGTTTTCTGTCCCTAGAATAAATGTTTTTTTTAAGCACAATATAGCACAAGGACAATTAACTCACTGTCCTTACAGGTCCCTGGAAACAAGGACTTGCAGAGTGAAAAAAAAAAAACACTCTCCCTACCTAGAGTTTTCTGTCCCTAGAAAAAATGTTTTTTTTAAGCACAATATAGCACAAGGACAATTAACTCACTGTCCTTACAGGTCCCTGGAAACAAGGACTTGCAGAGTGAAAGAAAAAAAACACTCTCCCTACCTAGAGTTTTCTGTCCCTAGAAAAAATGTTTTTTTTAATCACAATATAGCACAAGGAAAATTAACTCACTGTCCTTACAGGTCCCTGGAAACAAGGACTTGCAGAGTGAAAGAAAAAAAACACTCTCCCTACCTACAGTTTTCTGTCCCTAGAAAAAATGTTTTTTTTAATCACAATATAGCACAAGGAAAATTAACTCACTGTCCTTACAGGTCCCTGGAAACAAGGACTTGCAGAGTGAAAGAAACTGACACTGTCCCTACCTAGAGTTTTCTGTCCCTAGAATAAATGTTTTTTTTAATCACAATATAGCACAAGGAAAATTAACTCACTGTCCTTACAGGTCCCTGGAAACAAGGACTTGCAGAGTGAAAGAAACTGACACTGTCCCTACCTAGAGTTTTCTGTCCCTAGAATAAATGTTTTTTTTAATCACAATATAGCACAAGGAAAATTAACTCACTGTCCTTACAGGTCCCTGGAAACAAGGACTTGCAGAGTGAAAGAAAAAAAACACTCTCCCTACCTACAGTTTTCTGTCCCTAGAAAAAATGTTTTTTTTAAGCACAATATAGCACAAGTAAAATTAACTCACTGTCCTTACAGGTCCCTGGAAACAAGGACTTGCAGAGTGAAAGAAAAAAAACACTCTCCCTACCTACAGTTTTCTGTCCCTAGAAAAAATGTTTTTTTTAATCACAATATAGCACAAGGAAAATTAACTCACTGTCCTTACAGGTCCCTGGAAACAAGGACTTGCAGAGTGAAAGAAACTGACACTGTCCCTACCTAGAGTTTTCTGTCCCTAGAATAAATGTTTTTTTTAATCACAATATAGCACAAGGAAAATTAACTCACTGTCCTTACAGGTCCCTGGAAACAAGGACTTGCAGAGTGAAAGAAACTGACACTGTCCCTACCTAGAGTTTTCTGTCCCTAGAATAAATGTTTTTTTTAAGCACAATATAGCACAAGGACAATTAACTCACTGTCCTTACAGGTCCCTGGAAACAAGGACTTGCAGAGTGAAAAAAAAAAAACACTCTCCCTACCTAGAGTTTTCTGTCCCTAGAAAAAATGTTTTTTTTAAGCACAATATAGCACAAGGACAATTAACTCACTGTCCTTACAGGTCCCTGGAAACAAGGACTTGCAGAGTGAAAGAAAAAAAACACTCTCCCTACCTAGAGTTTTCTGTCCCTAGAAAAAATGTTTTTTTTAATCACAATATAGCACAAGGAAAATTAACTCACTGTCCTTACAGGTCCCTGGAAACAAGGACTTGCAGAGTGAAAGAAAAAAAACACTCTCCCTACCTACAGTTTTCTGTCCCTAGAAAAAATGTTTTTTTTAATCACAATATAGCACAAGGAAAATTAACTCACTGTCCTTACAGGTCCCTGGAAACAAGGACTTGCAGAGTGAAAGAAACTGACACTGTCCCTACCTAGAGTTTTCTGTCCCTAGAATAAATGTTTTTTTTAATCACAATATAGCACAAGGAAAATTAACTCACTGTCCTTACAGGTCCCTGGAAACAAGGACTTGCAGAGTGAAAGAAACTGACACTGTCCCTACCTAGAGTTTTCTGTCCCTAGAATAAATGTTTTTTTTAATCACAATATAGCACAAGGAAAATTAACTCACTGTCCTTACAGGTCCCTGGAAACAAGGACTTGCAGAGTGAAAGAAACTGACACTGTCCCTACCTAGAGTTTTCTGTCCCTAGAATAAATGTTTTTTTTAATCACAATATAGCACAAGGAAAATTAACTCACTGTCCTTACAGGTCCCTGGAAACAAGGACTTGCAGAGTGAAAGAAACTGACACTGTCCCTACCTAGAGTTTTCTGTCCCTAGAATAAATGTTTTTTTTAAGCACAATATAGCACAAGGACAATTAACTCACTGTCCTTACAGGTCCCTGGAAACAAGGACTTGCAGAGTGAAAGAAAAAAAACACTCTCCCTACCTACAGTTTTCTGTCCCTAGAAAAAATGTTTTTTTTAATCACAATATAGCACAAGGAAAATTAACTCACTGTCCTTACAGGTCCCTGGAAACAAGGACTTGCAGAGTGAAAGAAACTGACACTGTCCCTACCTAGAGTTTTCTGTCCCTAGAATAAATGTTTTTTTTAATCACAATATAGCACAAGGACAATTAACTCACTGTCCTTACAGGTCCCTGGAAACAAGGACTTGCAGAGTGAAAGAAACTGACACTGTCCCTACCTAGAGTTTTCTGTCCCTAGAATAAATGTTTTTTTTAAGCACAATATAGCACAAGGACAATTAACTCACTGTCCTTACAGGTCCCTGGAAACAAGGACTTGCAGAGTGAAAGAAAAAAAACACTCTCCCTACCTACAGTTTTCTGTCCCTAGAAAAAATGTTTTTTTTAATCACAATATAGCACAAGGAAAATTAACTCACTGTCCTTACAGGTCCCTGGAAACAAGGACTTGCAGAGTGAAAGAAACTGACACTGTCCCTACCTAGAGTTTTCTGTCCCTAGAATAAATGTTTTTTTTAATCACAATATAGCACAAGGACAATTAACTCACTGTCCTTACAGGTCCCTGGAAACAAGGACTTGCAGAGTGAAAGAAACTGACACTGTCCCTACCTAGAGTTTTCTGTCCCTAGAATAAATGTTTTTTTTAAGCACAATATAGCACAAGGACAATTAACTCACTGTCCTTACAGGTCCCTGGAAACAAGGACTTGCAGAGTGAAAGAAAAAAAACACTCTCCCTACCTACAGTTTTCTGTCCCTAGAAAAAATGTTTTTTTTAATCACAATATAGCACAAGGAAAATTAACTCACTGTCCTTACAGGTCCCTGGAAACAAGGACTTGCAGAGTGAAAGAAACTGACACTGTCCCTACCTAGAGTTTTCTGTCCCTAGAATAAATGTTTTTTTTAATCACAATATAGCACAAGGACAATTAACTCACTGTCCTTACAGGTCCCTGGAAACAAGGACTTGCAGAGTGAAAGAAACTGACACTGTCCCTACCTAGAGTTTTCTGTCCCTAGAATAAATGTTTTTTTTAAGCACAATATAGCACAAGGACAATTAACTCACTGTCCTTACAGGTCCCTGGAAACAAGGACTTGCAGAGTGAAAGAAACTGACACTGTCCCTACCTAGAGTTTTCTGTCCCTAGAATAAATGTTTTTTTTAAGCACACTATAGCAGAAGCACAAAACACACTGACACTCTCCCTACCTATCCTTCTCTTTCCCTAAACTAAAGGAATCCAGGTTAAGCAAGAAAGAAATAACAGTCACTGTCCCTGCCTATGCTACTCTATCCCTGCTCCGGAACACACTACACTAGGCCGCCGTGCTGGCGGCCTTTTATAGTGTGGGGCGTGTACTAAACACCCTCAGCAATAATTGGCCACAGGCATCCTGCCTGTGGCCAATCATTGCTCTCCTCGCTGCCGGCGCTGTGATTGGCCAAGCATGCGGGGTCACAGTGCATGCTTGGCCAATCACAGCGCCTGGATGACACTGCGATGGCGTAGTGCATTGTGGGCCGTTCGCGTCACTCGAATTTGGCGCGAACGGCCCAAATCGTTCGATCTTCGTCGAACGATCGAACAGCCAATGTTCGAGTCGAACGTATGTTCGACTCGAACACGAAGCTCATCCCTATCCACCACTACATCCACTGTTTACCGCATGAAGCAATTTACAACATGTGCCACTCGCTATATAGTATACCTCATAACATGTCCCTGCAAGAAGCAGTATGTGGGAAGAACCATCAGAACTTTTTCCATCAGAGTCAATGAACATATCACAAGCATAAAGAAGGGCGGTACTAATCATAGTGTTCCAAAACACTATTTACACTACCATCATAAGGATCCCTCTGGCACGAGATTTCAAGTGATTGACAGATTTACCGTATATACTCGAGTATAAGCCGAGATTTTCAGCCCTTTTTTTTGGGCTGAAAGTCCCCCCCCCCCTCAGCTTATACTGGAGCCAGTGAAATTGAACATTGTAAATTGTACCTGAAAAAAAATTGAGAGGCTGCGGCGTCCATCGTTTAAATCTTGCGGTCTCTTCCTGGTCCTTTCCGTGATAGGCGTAACTGTGTCTGCTGAGAATCGCCTATCACGAACGTTCTCTCATCCTCACCCATCCCAGCAGACACTGTGTTCAGTGTACCATCAATCACGGACGTCTGCTGGGAAACTGAGGATGAGAGAACGTTCGTGATAGGCGGAACTGTGTCTGCTTAGAAAACGCCTATCACGGAAGGGAAGAGGAAGAGACCGCGAGTTTTAAACAATGGACTCCGCAGCCTCTGAATTTTTTTTCAGGTACAATTTACAATGTTCAATTTAAATTTTAGGGGAAAAGTGAGGATAGGGAACAGTGAGGATGGGAACAGTGAGGAACAGTGAGGATGGGCACAGTGAGCGTGGGAACAGTGAGCGTGGGAACAGTGAGGATGGGCACAGTGAGGATGGGCACAGTGAGGATGGGAACAGTGAGGATGGGAACAGTGAGGATGGGCACAGTGAGGATGGGCACAGTGAGGATGGGCACAGTGAGGATGGGAACAGTGAAGATGGGAACAGTGAGCATAGGAACAGTGAGGATGGGAACAGTGAGGATGGGAACAGTGAGGATGGGAACAGTGAGGAACAGTGAGGATGGGAACAGTGAGGAACAGTGAGGATGGGCACAGTGAGCGTGGGAACAGTGAGCGTGGGAACAGTGAGGATGGGCACAGTGAGGATGGGCACAGTGAGGATGGGCACAGTGAGGATGGGAACAGTGAGGATGGGAACAGTGAGGATGGGCACAGTGAGGATGGGCACAGTGTGGATGGGCACAGTGAAGATGGGAACAGTGAGGATGGGAACAGTGAGGATGGGAACAGTGAGGAACAGTGAGGATGGGAACAGTGAGGAACAGTGAGGATGGGAACAGTGAGGAACAGTGAGGATGGGAACAGTGAGGATGGGAACAGTGAGGATGGGAACAGTGAGGATGGGCACAGTAAGGTGGCAATGGGCAGTGACAATTGGCTTAGTGAAGTTGCAATGGGCACAGTGAGGCGTGCAAATGGGCATTGTTGACCCTCGGCTTATACTCGAGTCAGTAAGTTTTCCCAGTTTTTTGTGGTAACATTAGGTACCTCGGCTTATACTCGGGTCGGCTTATACTCGAGTATATATGGTACTCCCCATTGGAGGGGTGAGTCACATGTCAGGGGACTTTTCCCAATTAAATATGTTTTGGATATACCAGCTTCAATGTTTCTCCCCCTATGGGTTAAACATTGACTGGGACATTAACACGTTCATTAATAAATCTTGATTTTTGGTTTTGGCCTATGTACATGTAGTCCATTAGAATTTATGCATTGTACATTGACCTTCAGTATTGAGTTGCCTTGACATGTGTCCATTTGTACACTTATGCCTGTTACCATGGGATATGTGTTTTTCGTTTTCTTCTTTTTTTTCCCCCCAGTTATGGTTAGTTTAGGACCCTCCACTTATGTACGATTTGAGATGTTCATTGCTTCTTTTGTATATATGTATTTTTTATGTATGTACTGGACTGAAGTGTTTGTCATTTATGCTGGCCATTCATGTGGGTAGATGTTGTTATTCATTTTTATTTTGTACTCTAAGCCTCCGAATGCTAATTGCTCCATGCGGGATGTTACCTGCAATTGGATGCATTTGTTGATGACGGTCACAGTTGCATGATACGAAGCATCAGAGGGTTGATCAATATTATATTTGAAGCCAGCTTTACTCCACCCCCGGGAGACATACATTGGTTAGCCTGGTTGGCTAAGCTTGGAACGCAAGCTTTGCGTTATGACGTCATCGGCGCCAACGTGATGAGGTTGACGCATGTCTTACCTCTCTCCATAGACGCTGGGACGTCCACCGTCACAACAAGAGTCAGCTAGCCACACCCCCGAATGTTGCGTATTGGTGACGCCGGTGGTTAAGCAGTATGGAACGCACAAGCTGCGTGATGACAGTGCAGGAAGCTGACGCGATGACGCAGTTGCGCAGTTCACGTTTCACTCGTGGATTGGATAGCCCGGCTGGTGGTGGGCGGATCCCCATGCATCATTGGAATGATTGGCTGAGTACACAGGGCGGTTGTTTCCAACTTCAGCTGTTTTGGGTCAGTTATCATTTATTGATTATATATAGTGGCGTGGTGCAGGTCAGAAGGTTGATGCCCCAGTTAAAGAGCACTAGCTCAAAACATGTCGGGTACACAGCCTGCATAGCTTTTTTCACCACGCTTTACTATTTATTTTCTGTGCATTTGTTTTTTACATGTGTAGTGGGGTATTGCCCTTTAATCCCTCAGAGACTACATTACCCAGTGAACAGTGGGACACCCAGGGTGCCTTGCTGTCAAGGTCACCTGTGGCCAGGTGACAGATGCACACCGTAGGGGGACAGGAGTGCACCGCAAGGCAGTGAACCCTATGGCTGACTGCTGCGGATAGGAAACTGGGTGGTTGTGGAAAGCGGGACCAGAGGAGCACAACCGGGATCCTAACGGAAGCTAGAGCCAAGATTCCCCAGGGCGCGGAGTCTAAGACCCAGCAGGTCTTCTCCAGGGCCTCTAGTGGTGAGGATGTTATGCTGCAGGCTGGGACCAGGTCGCGGCCCCTGGAGTTTCCTAGCTCACGCCCCGTAGGATAAGGGGAAAAGAGGGGAAGCAGCAGCACAAGATATGAGAGAACCTAATAACAAGCTGAAGGTCAGGGGCCACAAGCAGACAAGGATAACGAAAGAACGAGCCGAAGGTCAAGGGTCACGAGCAGACAGGGATAGTCGGGGACAAGCCAATAACGTAACAGAGAGACAGACGTAGCACACGGCAGGCAGGAACCCAAACACACAATGCCTAACAAACACGTTGATCAGCAAAGCAGGCTTGCAGTGCACAGGTTAATATAGTGTTCTGTGATAGGGCCTGGGGTGGAGTCAGGCTGGGAGGAGATTATAAAAGGAAGCCAGGTGAAAGGGTTCTGGCCTCTAAGATGAACACATGGGAAGGAAGGTAAGCTGACAGACAAACACTACTGCATATCCATGACAGTACCCTCCCTCTTATGGGCCCTCCCCCGCCTGGGCCCAGGCTTAAAGGGAAATCTCAGATGAAACCTCCTCAAAAGATGAGGTGCAACGACATCAGATGCAGCGATCCAAGACGTCTCCTCAGGACCAAAACCTCTCCAATGCACAAGGTACTGAAGAATACCTCTGCAGAGCCGAGAATCCAGAACTTGTCTAACCTCGTACTTTAGATTATCCTCAGAGACCAGAACCGAGGTAGGGAGATGACAAGAAGATCTATTGAGGACCAAAGGCTCTCTAGGAATAAGCAAGGGCATGAGAGGATCAACAGAAATCTGAGGAGGGTCCCCTAGACCCTTAAAGATGAACTGGTCATCTAGCACAGGACCATCAAACTGGGCAGATGTCAGTGGAACCCTGAAGTCAGGTTGGTTAGAGGGTGACATGTCACAGGAGTCAAGCTGAATGGCTGAAAGACAAGCAGAATGTCCTGAACAAGAAAAAGTAGGCGGCTCACTGGGCATGGGCTGGACTGGCATAACTAGTACAGAGGCCGAGTGAATAGAGTCAGGTGTAGCGACTACCTGAATCGCATCGCAAGACGTAGCGACTGCAGGACTTGTAGACAAGCTAGCCTGGCTGTGCGTCCAAGGGCGATTAGGGACAGAGAAATTTAAATGGTTATGCGACCTGGAATGAATGACCGGCTCAGGTTCACAGGGGGCAACCTTGGGTAGGCAGGACGAGGAACAGGAGGAACCCCAAGCCAGGATCTGTCCAGTAGTCCAGTCCACATGAGGAGAATGGAGCTGTAACCATGGGAGACCCAAAATTATAGGCGTTGAGGCCTTGGGTAAGATAAGGAAGGATATCCACTCCTGGTGGAGTGTCCCTACCGACATCTTAACAGGGAGGGTCTGGAAGCGGATAGGTCCCCCTGGAAGAACAGTACCATCAATCGCCAAGACCACCAATGGCGTGGTGAGGGGCAAAAGAGTAAGTCTCATGGACGACGCGATTTCCCAGTCCATGAAATTACCAGCGGCTCCGGAATCCAGATATGCTGAGACCGAATGAGAAGAAGCACCAACATGAAGGAACACAGAAAGCAGAAGACGAGAAGGGGAAGGTGATATTTCTGGGTCCAATACTCCACTTTCCAGATGAAGTGGACCCAAACGTTTTTCTGGACAAAGAGAGCAAGTGTCACGAAAATGACCTTTGCCCCCACAGTAGAGACACAGGCCTAGAGTTCTGCGCCTAGCACGTTCCTCTGGGGATAGCCTGGTCCTGCCCAGCTGCATGGGTTCCTCAGCTGGCAGGAGATGCTCCACGGGTCGAGGAGAGGGGTGCTCAGGCTGACTAAGGACCAAGGAGTGCTGGTGCCGCTTTTCTAGGGTCCTTTCCTGAAAGTGAATATCGATCTGGTTACACAAGGAGATAACTCCGTCCAGATCAGTGGGGATGGTTCTTCCTGCTAATTCATCCTTCACTCTATCAGACAGGCCATGCAAAAAGGTTGCGACTAAGGCCTCATTGTTCCAGCTCAACTCAGCCGACAGTATGTGGAAATTAAGGGCGTACTGTCCCACTGAAGCAGACTCTTGGCGGAGAGGTAGAAGGGTGCTGGCCGCTGAAGAGACACGAGCCGGTTCTTCAAAGATATTCTGAAAAAGTTTCAAGAAGCCAGACAGGCTAGAAACCACTGGATCATTCAGTTCCCACAGAGGGGCTGCCCAGGCTAAAGCTTCACCGGAGAGGAGGGAAATGATATAGGCTACCTTTGCCCTATCAGACAGAAAGTTTTGAGGCTGAAGCTCAAAATGAATCATGCATTGGCTAAGGAACCCTCTGCAGGCCTTGGAGTCCCCAGAGAAACGGAACGGAGCTGGCAGTGTTAGTGAGTGTGTGGCTGCGACTGGTGCGGTAGGTACCACCGCTGGTTGTACTTGAGGTTGCGGATTCGGGGTTCCCAAGGAGGCCTGAAGCTGCTCGAATTGAGAAGCCAGATCCTGGAGGAATCGCATCACCTGAGTCTGATTCGATTCCTGGGTTTCAAGTCTGCAAACTATGCCCTGCAATGGATCTTCCGCGGGTAGCGGGATGTCAGCCGGGTTCATGGCTGATCAAACTGTCAAGGTCACCTGTGGCCAGGTGACAGATGCACACCGTAGGGGGACAGGAGTGCACCGCAAGGTAGTGAACCCTATGGCTGACTGCTGCGGATAGGAAACTGGGTGGTTGTGGAAAGCGGGACCAGAGGAGCACAACCGGGATCCTAACGGAAGCTAGAGCCAAGATTCCCCAGGGCGCGGAGTCTAAGACCCAGCAGGTCTTCTCCAGGGCCTCTAGTGGTGAGGATGTTATGCTGCAGGCTGGGACCAGGTCGCGGCCCCTGGAGTTTCCTAGCTCACGCCCCATAGGATAAGGGGAAAAGAGGGGAAGCAGCAGCACAAGATATGAGAGAACCGAATAACAAGCTGAAGGTCAGGGGCCACAAGCAGACAAGGATAACGAAAGAACGAGCCGAAGGTCAAGGGTCACGAGCAGACAGGGATAGTCGGGGACAAGCCAATAACGTAACAGAGAGACAGGCGTAGCACACGGCAGGCAGGAACCCAAACACACAATGCCTAACAAACACGTTGATCAGCAAAGCAGGCTTGCAGTGCACAGGTTAATATAGTGTTCTGTGATAGGGCCTGGGGTGGAGTCAGGCTGGGAGGAGATTATAAAGGAAGCCAGGTGAAAGGGTTCTGGCCTCTAAGATGAACACATGGGAAGGAAGGTAAGCTGACAGACAAACACTACTGCATATCCATGACACTTGCCCCACGCAAGGACTGCTGGGGTGGGGTATTTAACTGAAGGGCGGGACCGATTTTGGTCTCTTTGGACACCACCCACCCAGCAAGTGGAACTCTGGTTCGAGTCTGCTGACTTTAGGCCTGAAGCCTGGGCCTTTCTCCAAAGAGCCTTCTGCTCTCACCGAGGAGCCTAAGGGATGTCTCTCCATTGTTGCTGCATCTTTGCCAGGAGGACCGAAGACCCGGATGTCGAGAGATCTGTGTACCTAGTGTGATGGTAAGATCCGGTACGTCCTTAAAGAGTGTTGGTTTATGCCAGATTTGGTAAAGAAAGACATGCTGATTGAACAGCTGTGTGTTGGGCTATTTAGTTCTGACATGACTATGGATCAGGGCCCAACCCAACAGACAGGAAGTCTATCCCTGGGAGTCAGGTGGACTCCCATCCCTCTGAGAGGAAGTCAGAGGCTATCTATGCTGCAGAGGTGCAGCCAAAGTGTGCGTGTCTGCAAGAGGCAGACGTCATTGGTGAAGTAAGCAAGAAAATGCTGGCCTGGAGTAAGCGAGGAGTGAGCTTATCTCTAGGAAACTCTGTTTGTTCTGAGGAGCAGACTTTAGGCCTAGGCTCAAGGCCTGAGACAGCCGGATGGCAAAGAATGTAAGCCAGGAGGCTAAAGTGTTGAGTACTGTTGTGGAATTTTAGGCTGCTGTTTGCAGAGCACACAGCCTATAATTCCTGTGCTCTATGAGCACACACTTGAGATTCATCTTTTTGAAGTAATGCTATCGTTAAGTTTAGTTTGCTAAAATCCACTCACCGTTCATTTACATTCATTCAAGAAAGGCAGCACCACAAAAGCTTATCTTCTTATCAGGCCATTCCAGCAAAGACTCATAGGCTTTTATTAAACTCAAAAGATCTCAAGACAGGAGGTGATTGGCTGCAGCAACCAATCCCCTCCCCATGGGCGGGAACCTCATAGGATGTTCCCTCCTCACATGAAAATGACAACACTTGGACATTCCTTCCAACAGGAGATGTCATACATGGATACAATAAACGTAGGATGGCTTAAGTTACCGTTGATAGGAATTCTTATTCTGCGCTATTCCATAGAATAACGCATAATAAGATTATACTATTATTGAATGGGGGAGGGAGGCTATCTGCAGACGCATGCTACGAATTCCAACCAATGTTGATCAGACATAGCAGAGACAAGAGCGCCCATCCTCCTATAACCAATGATGTCATTGCAGAGCGAGCATATCCCCTCCCTAACGATCGTCCATGCTAATGCACAGAGGGCCCCCGTTGGCGGACATATCCGCACCCTGCAAACATCACACTCCAACCTCAAAAAGTTTTCCCCTATCAGACGGGATTCAACCAGCCTCAGACTACCCCAATCAGCTCTTTTGGAGCGGGTTGCGGAAGTACTAACACTGGGTGACACTATGACAATACCTATTAAATACATCTCCATAAAAATCTCCACAACAGTCCTCCCTTTTTTGTCATATGCACCCCATGTCCATCAATGAAATTTGATATGCTTCTTATACCCGGAAATGAATCAGTTCTTAGTCCATAAAAAGGAAAACACGGCTTGACATGTAGACTCTGTTCTTCAGGGGCATGACTTATAAAGGAGGACACGACATGGTGAGCTGTAGTAATCGCTGATCCGTCTGTGATCCTCTGTGTCTTGTATGTGGGTCCGGCTTCGGGGCGTCTCATCAAGGAAACTCTGGTCACGCGTCAAATCAGGCAACAGGAGCACCTCGTCACGACATAGAAAGAATAGAAATAAAAACGACATGGGTATATATATTCCCACTTCCTTTAACCACGATCCACTGTAAAATAAAAAATGAGATCCCCAAAGATTCCCAGACCCTTAAAAAGGACTCCCAACCTTCACTTTAGCTACAGCTCTGGCTTCAACAATTACATGAAGAACCCTATCCTTAACGGATGAGAATTGTTCAATTGTATCCCAAGCCTGAGCCCCCCCCACCTTGTACATGCAGGACCCCATGCCCAGACCTGGTCGGAATTGGTGAACAAATCCCTACTAGCTGTCCCTGCCATTCTTAATTTCCTGCGCCATCAGATCCTTGCGATCGGCCGCGACCTAAAATGTTGGGACAGCTTCACCATCGCGCATGAACCTCTTGCTTTGGGGGAATTACCTTTATAAGCTGCAGATCCACATAAACACCAAACTAAAGTTCAAACACACTTGTGGGCTGCCTAGATACCCAAACCGACAAGAGACAGAGCCATTAAAACTAAAACCAATTTTACCCTCTAAAAATACATCGTTAGATTCCATTGACAAGTGTCTGTCTGGAGTCTTCACTAGTTTGTCAAAACTCCTCATACCCATAATAACATCATAAATGGCATGTACCTCTGTCATCGCTGGGGACTAAAACTCCTCATATCCATAATAACATCATAAATGTCATGTACCGCTGTCATCGCTGGGGACTAAAACTCGGTGAAGACTCAGAACAGACCATCGGTCCTGTTCGCTTTCTGAGCTAGTCAGGACATACACTTTAAATAATAACTTGGGATGCTTTTCACCGTTACCCTCGCTAAAATTTACTAAACAACAAAAATATAAATAAACAAAGATACTCCTCATTCTTTGGTGTGGTTGAGCCGCTTCTTGCAGTGGCTGGCGTGGTCTCATCCCTCAAGCTTCTTTACAACGACCCAGTCACCTGGTTGGAAAGAATGTAAACCGGTTATTGTGTCAGGGTCCGGGAGGGAATCGTGAACCCTGTGGTGGACATTTTGAAGTTCATGTCACAACGATCGCACCCACCCCATCAGCCGAGAATATAAGTGACAGCTAATGAGGAGAGTACGACCCTGATTTTGATTGACCTCCAAACAACCCTCATATGACAATAACCCAGACATCGGGACTGTGGTCACTGCATAACCTGGGCGTGGCTTACAATACCTGGAGCCATTGACAAAAGGTTCTTAGCCTCTGGGATGGGAACCTACTTCACCAGACTGCTGCTTGCCGATTCAAATTCTATCAAAGAAAGACAGTCTTGGCACAAACTTGGTTAGAATTACAGAGGTTATTATTAGTTTGAAAAAAAACTGTCACTCTTACATTTATCACTTCTCCCCCCTTTTCTTCCTCATTACAGACTGAAGGAAGAAATGCGTGGTGCAGGAAAAAAGAAACAATGAAATAACCTATGATACTTTTACCTCCCTTAGACTCGTATTTATCCATATGTACAGCTGTCTACATACACCTGTTCTCTGTGTACAAACTCCTTGGACCTGAAAAATACTTATAAGCAAAATCATTACTCTATCCTTCATATTTAACCTGCAAAGAATGGTAAAATAATAATGACATTCCTGTACATTGGTAAATTGTCAATGACATTCTTTCAAAACCGATTCAAACAAAACCCTTTGTAACCCTTACTTTTCCCGTTCCTACAAACATACAACAGCCGCGACGCATTGAAGGATCGCCGCGGTAAGTTCGAACATATTCACGTTACTACATACAAACATTCCGATACAAACGTGGGGGAAATACTTCCCAGTTTCCAAAACCACAAATGAAAAAAAAACAAAACAGCCAGGATTCTACCTTCACTCTTTCAGCAATAGGAAAAAAATACAATGGGACAACCATGAGAGCAACTCGAGAAGCTTGCATGGACCAGCCATACAAGGTTCAAACAAACGGGCATGAGCCACCATTCCTCATTACAGATTTCTGAAGCCGCAGCTCAACTACATCCATTCCAGAGGGATACCCAAAATAGTATCCTTGGACCACCTATGTTAATCTTTTTGGGGTTCAAAGGCCTTTGCCCCAAAACTAGGCTTCGTGCACTGTGTGACCGTCTGACTATGGGAAGCCTCCATTCCTTCCCTTTGCACAGACCTCCTTGTGTCCATGGCGATTCGAATCGGCTTATCGTCTTAAACCTGCGTCCAGGTTAAACCGTTGCACCCATTTCGGAGATCACCACCCGGTGTCTTCTTATACGGTGAATTGCAGAACTACAACCACTATATGGTCAAGTCCTCCAACTAGAAACCCTAACCGAGGCGTCAACACTATGGCTTGTTGTCCCAACACTTTTGGAACTACAGCAACAACCACAGATCAACCCCCGAATTAGGCCTCTACCCCTCACAGTGTATGCATACACAAGCGTTTTCCGCTATACACCCATACACTGCGTTGTCAGACTAAACCTCACAGAACAATTACGCCAGTTTACCACCTGCAGAACAATGTGGCTTCTCTCTGTATCTAGATGTTACAATAATGGTGATGCCCCCCTGTTTTTCTCTCTACCCAAAACTGTATTACAGTACAAAACTTCACAAAACTGGAACAAAATATAAAACACTTTTAAACGCCAAAATGCTTTCCATTTTCCTTCCAAACACAAATCTCATTTCTCACCTTTAAAAACCCCAAGCTCCTCCCACTAACTTTCTGCTGATATATAAATGCTGAAAAGAAACTTCCGGTTATGCTCAGCTCTTAAAAAACCAAACTGGTTTATTTACATATCAATTGTTCAGGAAGAGGGAGGGGGAGGGGGGAGCCCAGCCACATTGCTGTGTCTATCAAGACTCCAAAAAAATCCATGGCTACACATTATATATTTCAACAATTTAAAACCTTGTCAAGAAAATGGTGGAATAAAACCCCCCTTTGCAAATGAGAGGGTCCAGATCCAAACATCCCCTGCAAGCAAAACCACAAGTTGACTCAAATGCAAAACTCCTGCAAAAAGATGGCTCTAGGGGTTTCGACCAAAACCCCCACTCCTCCTCTACAGGCTATACAATACAAGCTTCAAAACATATGAATTGCCTTCTGGGAAGGAAATATTTAAACATAAAAACACATCATTGTACAAAAACTCTGTTAGTCTTACAATCCATCAAAATTCAGTGTAAAGTGAAGTTTTTCTTATACTGCAAAGCCAGCCGACCCTGCAATAGCTCACATCTACTTAAATGAAAACAGAGAAATCCCCCTCCTAACACCATGTGCATGGAGTTTGCATGTCCTCCCTGTGTCTGCGTTGGCCTCCTCCCACACTCCAACTGCTGGTAGGTCAGCCAGATCCTATCCATAAATAGGCCCCAGCATGTGCGTGTGTCCGCAAGCGCGTCGTGGCCCCTCAGGGTAAGACCACGCTATTTTAAGATACCTCTCAACTCAAAAGGCGATGCTTAGAAAAACAATTTAAACCAGAGACAAAACCATCCTCAGTATGTCACTCTGGCGTCCCAGCACTCTCCCCAGCAGTGCACAGGTCAAACTGCAAGCGCACAAAACAGGACAAAACTGCGCCAATCAACAAATGCCAATACAGCATATTCAGGGGCCGTGTTTGCTAAACTGGAACTTCCTATCTCAAACTGTAAACGTCTCTCAAAATGGCCGACAAGCCAGGACTACAAAATGGTGGATGACCCACCACAGTACCTCATGGACAACAAAAATTGCGCCATTGACGCATGCAATTTTTTCCCGCCAATAACCCGCATGGGGCGTCACAATGAACACCACATGGGTTCCCCCACACAAAGACAAACACAAATGGCCTCCAGCAGGTTAAAAAGGCCGCACTACCCAATTCGCACTAAACATCAAAAACTGAGAAATTCTATCAGCAACATAGCTGACGAATGCCACATGGTATAGTGCCCAAAAGAAAGGTGTCTAGCCTGTGAGTATCCTATAAGGGAAGGTGCAAAGAAAAACTGTGCCTCAAAATGGCAGACAAACCTGCAAGGCTAACAAAAACCAAGAATGGCGCCATTGCTTTTTCCCGCCAAAACCAGCATCTCTTTAAAAGAAAATCAAAAATGTTTTTCTCCACAAAGACTGACTACACCATTGAAACTTTTCTAAATTATCATCAAAATCCACTGAAAAAGGTGTCAGCTACACTCTACAAGGACCACATGTACACTTACAAACTTAGCCTCCCTTTGGCCAACTAAACAGCACATTCAATAAATGTGAGTTACATGAATAATATTAAAAACATATTAATTTCTCTAAGTTCATATACTCTGAGATATTCACCACTTCTCTACCTAAAGTTCACACACAGTGGCCTCAGCTTCCATAACAAGCCATTGCAGAGACATACTATGTCTGCCTTCTAGAAATGCCTGGCCACTTGGATATGCGGCGGGAACTTTCAACTCAAAAACCAAACACTTAATATTTTTACACTTATGGGGACATGTGTCTTTGTCCCCTATAAAGGCAAAAATCACAATCTATTCATTTCTATTTTTCATAGAAATCACAAACACCACACACATACAATATATTGTTGCTTGTACATCTGCTTAGAGTGTCTTTCCCTCAGGGCACAGCCCCTGCAACACAAAACAGTGGGCAAGCCCTTCCCCCATTCAAGCACATGGCAGCCAAGCAATCTACTTTACAAACTTCTCAGTGCACTAAATACCACATCTATACCTTCATTTCATACACAATATACAGTCTATATTTCTCGCTTAGTTACACTCTTACAGCCCACAGTTTCCATCAGATCCTCTCTCAGGGCCCTCCCACTACAAAACTCCTGCATGCTATTTACAGAAAGTCACCAACTTTCACCCTTGTACCTGAGATGCTGGCAGCCCCTCCCCCGCTAAACCTCATGGCTCAAGGACCAGAACAATGCAGCAGCCATTGCTGGCAGCCAACTGCTCAATACATCGCACGATCTAATCACACAGGCACATGCAGGCATACCCACACACAATCAAATTCACAGGCATACGATCCATGACAAAATCACACACACACATGCGATTCGCAGACATACACACGCACACATACACACGCTGCAAACTTGAAACATTATTTCAAAAAGACAAATTTTTTTTTTTTGTTCGTTTCAAAGTACAGCCTCTTTACACATCACATCGCAGGTCCACTCTCCCCCCTCTGCTGATCTGATGCTCAAAGAGGCCGCAATTGGTCCCTTCGTGGTCGCCATTACTGTTGTGGAATTTTAGGCTGCTGTTTGCAGAGCACACAGCCTATAATTCCTGTGCTCTATGAGCACACACTTGAGATTCATCTTTTTGAAGTAATGCTATCGTTAAGTTTAGTTTGCTAAAATCCACTCACCGTTCATTCCCATTCATTCAAGAAAGGCAGCACCACAAAAGCTTATCTTCTTATCAGGCCATTCCAGCAAAGACTCATAGGCTTTTATTAAACTCAAAAGATCTCAAGACAGGAGGTGATTGGCTGCAGCAACCAATCCCCTCCCCATGGGCGGGAACCTCATAGGATGTTCCCTCCTCACATGAAAATGACAACACTTGGACATTCCTTCCAACAGGAGATGTCATACATGGATACAATAAACGTAGGATGGCTTAAGTTACCGTTGATAGGAATTCTTATTCTGCGCTATTCCATAGAATAACGCATAATAAGATTATACTATTATTGAATGGGGGAGGGAGGCTATCTGCAGACGCACGCTACGAATTCCAACCAATGTTGATCAGACATAGCAGAGACAAGAGCGCCCATCCGCCTATAACCAATGATGTCATTGCAGAGCGAGCATATCCCCTCCCTAACGATCGTCCATGCTAATGCACAGAGGGCCCCCGTTGGCGGACATATCCGCACCCTGCAAACATCACACTCCAACCTCAAAACGTTTTCCCCTATCAGACGGGATTCAACCAGCCTCAGACTACCCCAATCAGCTCTTTTAGAGCGGGTTGCGGAAGTACTAACACTGGGTGACACTATGACAATACATATTAAATACATCTCCATAAAAATCTCCACAACAGTACGCAAGATACAGTAATGGTGGAACCAACTGCGAGGGCTACTGATGTATTTGTGAACTTTTTGTGCTTTTAAATAAAAGTGGGTACCATGCCCTTAAAAATAGTTCCTGACTGGCTGGAATCACTGGAAAAACGCATCTATTAGGAGAACTAACAACCCCCAATCTTACATATGGTGGAGGTACTGCTTCGGGCAGTTTTGGAAGAGTTCCAGATCCTCGCATACCAAAACAGTGAGTAAAAAGAAACTGTGTGTTTTGCAGCAATATTGTGATGAACAGCAAAATCTGAATGAAAAGTTAAAGTTTTCTGCGGTGAACTGCTGTTAGCTGTGTGGGACAGCCAGGCGAACTGCATTGCACAGAAGTTCAATTAATGGACTGTGTTGTATACAGGTGATGTGCCTGTGGAAGTGAGCTCAACGTGGCTTGAGAGGATGTGTCCACTTAGGAAGGTCCAGTGGATGAATGATTCAAGTAGTGTTGTTTGCAAGTGTTGGAGACAGTACCTCAAATTTTTCCTGTGTTAAAAGGAAGTGTTAAAAACCCGTTGTTGGCCTGACTGCAAAGATGGGGTGTCATGGATATGCATTAATGTCTGTCTACCATCTTACCTTTCCTCCTCATGTGCTCATCTTAGAGGCCAGAACCCTTTCACCTGGCTTCCTTTATAATCTCCTCCCAGCCTGACTCCACCCCAGGCCCTATCACAGAACACTATATTAACCTGTGCACTGCAAGCCTGCTTTGCTGATCAACGTGTTTGTTAGGCATTGTGTGTTTGGGTTCCTGCCTGCCGTGTGCTACGTCTGTCTCTCTGTTACGTTATTGGCTTGTCCCCGACTATCCCTGTCTGCTCGTGACCCTTGACCTTCGGCTTATCCTTCGTTATCCTTGTCTGCTTGTGACCCTTGACCTTCGGCTTATCCTTCGTTATCCTTGTCTGCTTGTGGCCCTTGACCTTCGGCTTGTTATTCGTTACTCTTGTATCTTGTGCTGCTGCTTCCCCTCTTCTCCCCTTATCCTACGGGGCGTGAGCTAGGAGACTCTAGCGGCCGCGACCTGGACCTAGCCTGCAGCGTAACATCCTCACCACTAGAGGCTCTGGAGAAGACCTGCTGGGTCTTAGACTCCGCGCCCTGGGAATCCTGGCTCTAGCTTCCTGTAGGATCCCGGTTGTGCTCCTCTGGTCCCGCTTTCCACAACCACCCAGTTTCCTATCCGCAGCAGTCAGCCATAGGGTTCACTATCTTGCGGTGCACTCCTTTCCCCCTACGGTGTGCACCTGTCATCTGGCCACAGGTGACCTGACAGTTTGATCAGCCATGGACCCGGCTGATATGCTGCTCCCCGCTGATGATCCATTGCGGGGCATAGTCCGCAGACTTGAAACCCAGGAATCGAATCAGACTCAGGTGATGTGATTTCTCCAGGATCTGGCTTCTCGATTCGAGCAGCTTCAGGCCTCCTTGGGAACCCCAAATCCGCAACCTCAAGTACAACCAGCAGCTGTACCTATCGCACCAGTCGCAGCCACACACTCACTTGAACTGCCAGCTCCGTTCCGTTTCTCTGGGGACTCCAAGGCCTGCAGGGGGTTTCTCAGCCAATGCACGATTCATTTTGAGCTTCAGCCTCAAAACTTCCTGTCTGACCAGGCTAAGGTAGCCTATATCATTTCCCTCCTCTCCGGTGAAGCTTTAGCCTGGGCTGCCCCCCTGTGGGAGAGGAATGATCTGGTGGTTTCCAGCCTGTCCGACTTCTTGAAGCTCTTTCGTAGTATCTTCGAGGAGCCGGCTCGGGCTTCTTCAGCGGCTAGTGCCCTCTTACGTCTTCGCCAAGAATCTAGTTCAGTGGGACAATATGCTCTTCAGTTCCGTATCCACACAGCTGAATTGAGCTGGAATAATGAGGCCCTGGTCGCTACCTTTTTACATGGCCTCTCTGACCGAGTGAAAGACGAATTAGCGGGAAGAGCCATTCCCGTCGGTCTGGACGATGTAATTTCTTTGTGCAATCAGATCGACATTCGTTTTCAAGAGAGGTCCCTAGAAAAAAGACGCCAGCACTCTCTGGGTTCTAGCCAGTCTGAGCTCCCCTCCCTTCATCCCGTGGAGCATCCTCTACCTGCTGAGGAACCTATGCAGCTGGGCCGGACCAGTCTAACCCCCGAAGAATGTGCTAGGCGCAGAACTCTGGGCTTGTGCCTCTATTGTGGGGGCAAGGGTCATTTTCGTGACTCCTGCTCGCTTCGTCCGGGAAACGCTCGGGTCTAATACATTTGGAAGGTGGAGTATTGGACCCAGAAACATCACCTTCTCGCCTTCTCTTGCCGGTATTCCTTCATATAGGCACTTCTCCTCAGTCTACCCTTGCATATCTGGATTCCGGGGCTGCCGGCAATTTTATGGATTGGAGAACTGCTTCTTCTATGAAGCTTACCCTTTCACCTCTCACTACCCCATTGGTAGTCCTGGCAATTGATGGCACTGTTCTCCCAGGGGGCCCTATTCGCTTCCAGACGCTACCCATTAGGATGTCGGTAGGGATTCTCCACCAGGAGTGGATATCCTTTCTTATTCTACCCAAGGCCTCTACCCCCGTTGTATTGGGCCTCCCTTGGCTACAGCTCCACTCTCCACATGTGGACTGGGTCTCTGGGCAGATCCTGGCCTGGGGTTCCTCATGTTTCTTGTCGTGTCTTCTCAAGGTGACCCCCAAGGAGAGTCTTCCGGTTGCTGCCACTTCTGTTTCTTTTGATCTTCCCGCTGCATACAGCGATTACCGGGATGTGTTCTGTAAGAAATCAGCTGAGGTGCTTCCTCCCCACAGGTCTTTTGACTGTGCTATTGACCTTGTCCCCAGAGCAACTCTACCCAGGGGTCGTACTTACCCTCTGTCCATCCCAGAGACCCAGGCCATGTCTGAGTATGTCGCAGAGAATCTGGAGAGAGGTTTCATCCGGAAATCCTCATCGTCTGCAGGGGCAGGGTTATTTTTTGTTGCCAAAAATGATGGTACCCTAAGACCCTGCATCGATTATCGGGGTTTAATAGCGGTTATTATTAAAAATCGATACCCCTTGCCCTTAATATCTGAGCTATTCGATAGGTTGAAGGGTGCCTCCATTTTCACCAAGTTGGATCTCAGAGGCGTGTACAATCTCATTTGAATACGGGAGGGTGACGAATGGAAGACTGCATTCAACACTAGAGACGGGCATTACGAATATCTGGTGATGCCTTTTGGTCTGTGTAATGCTCCAGCCGTGTTTCAAAACTTTGTCAATGAAATCTTCAGAGATCTGCTGTACCAGTTTGTTGTCATCTATCTGGATGACATTTTGATCTTTTCTGAAAATCTGCTCGTCCACAGAAACCATGTCCGCACTGTACTTCAGCGTCTTAGAGAGAACAATCTCTATGCCAAGCTGGAGAAATGTTCCTTTGAATGTTCTGAGGTCCTGTTTCTGGGGTGCTTTGTCTCATGTTGGGGTCTTCGTATGGATCCTGGGAAGGTCTTGGCTATTACCAACTGGCCTCTTCCTGCTAGCCTCAAGGCCACACAGCGCTTTCTTGGTTTCACAAATTATTATAGGCAGTTCATAAGGAATTACTCTTCCATTGCTGCGCCTATTATCGCTTTGACCAAGAAGGGTGTGAATGCCAAAGACTGGCCTCCCGAAGCTGTCTCTGCATTTCACAACCTGAAACAGGCCTTTGTTTCTGGCCCCCTCTTGAGGAGACCAAATTCTGGGAATGTATTTTTTATTGAAGTGGACGCTTCCTCAATGGGGGTGGGAGCTGTGCTTCTTCAAGTCTTTGAGAAGAGACGTCAACCATGTGCGTTCTTCTCCAAAAAAAATTCTCAGGCAGAGAGGAATTATGCCATCGGTGATCGGGAACTTCTCGCAATTAAATTGCCGTTAGAGGAGTGGCGTCATCTCTTGGAGGGTTCCCCTTACTCCATAACGATCTTTACGGATCACAAGAATTTACAGTATCTACAGAATGCTAAACGTCTGAATCCTAGACAGGCCTGTCTCACTGAAGAAAGCTGGCCAGAAGAGGTGGTAAAGCGGCTCATACTGTCGCTGTCCCCGAGCCAGAAAGCATGGCTGATGGATATAAGGCCAGATCCAGAGGTCTCGTTGGTATACGCACTAGTGGAATGGAAAGACGAAGTCCCGGAAAACTTTAGAGGACAGTACATACAGGCCATAGATAATCAGATCTACGGCTTAGTGCATACGAGGGCCGTGAAGGGGGAATATCCATCAACCCCTCCGCCATTATCTCCATCACTATCCCCCAAATCAGAAAAGTCTCAGGGGATGACAACTCCGGGATCACCCCTGGCCTATATATGGCCCAAACTGCTGAATGCTCTGGGAGACTTTGTCACTAAGTGCCAGAAGAGCAATACGGTGCACGTGGAAGCCGGGTACCGGAAGCTCTGGATCTTTTCAGGGAAGCAACCTGTGCCTTCCGAGGAAGAAGACTTTGACACCTGGATAGAGCAAGCAATGCAGGCTGTAGAAGGATGGGACGTACCAGAAGCGCAGAAGAAGCAGCGCTTAAGTGAAAGTTTGAAGGGCGCTGCTGCTGAAGCTGTGAAGAATCTTAGGTTCAGCAATGCTGCTTGTACGGCATATGATTACCTGGCTATGCTGCAGGAGGAATTTGGCCAGCTGGAAAAGGTGGCTGAACTGATGTACCAGTTTGAACATACTCTCCAACAGCCGGGAGAAAAATTATCCGAATATGTGCGGGGGTTAAATAGAATGCTGTGCCAAATTGCCAAATTGTCCTTAAAAAGGGGATGCTGCCACAAGTCATAGACACAACTAGAATGAAACAGATCTTGAGGGGAGCCCTGCGTTCGGATCCAGTTTGGCTCCACTTGAAGACCTCTTCGTGAGTTATGGCTTTAAGTTACCCAGACCTTGTGCGGATCATAAGGGATGAGGAACCTCTATTGAAGGACCAGCAGGGGGTTGAGAAGACCACTACCTCTCCCTCGGTGGCAGTTAGCCACTGAACGGGACTCAGAAGTGGAGACTTTAAAGTCCCAGATGACTCAAGTGCTGGATCTTTTAACCTCTCTCATGGCTAAGAACTCAGGAGTGAAAGAACCAGAGGAAACCTGGAACGAACCACGCCAGAGTGTCTCAACTCCAACCTCCCCGCAGGGGAGAAGAGGAACTGTCTGTTTCAATTGTACAGGAGTTGGCCACTTTGGGAGAGTGTGCCCCAGTCCGAGAAAGAACCGAGGCACTTATTACCAGCCGGCCGAAAACTTCAGAGGGCCCTAGGTGAAGGAGTCAGCCGGGCGCCCGCTATTTACAGAAAGCTCCACTACGATCCTAAGGCCAGAAGAGGTGAAGACAAAGAGAAGCAATGCCCCTCCCAAAATACTCAATACCACCTGTCAGGAGTTAAAATCTAACAATCTGCGAGAAATCAATGCATACCAGGCCCAATAGGGGTTGAGATCCAGAAAGAGATGGAAAAAGAAAACCAAAAAAGGAAAGTCCCAGAGTCCACGGAAAGAGGCCCCTCAGCCGAGTTTTCCAGCCAAATTGGTGGGACCCTCCCTGCTAGTCCCCATTCAAGTGGAGGGAGTCTACACAAGGGCCATCCTGGACACAGGAGCCCAAGTGACACTTTTGTACAGAGACTTTCACCAAAAACACTTGAGTCACGTGCCCCTACAGAAACTGGAAGACCTCGAAATATGGGGAATTGGTTCTCAAAGTTTCCCCTACGACGGTTATGTCTCAATCAGGCTGGCCTTCGACCCCTCTGTGACAGGAAGGGCGGAAGTTTTTGACACCTTGGCAGTAGTCTGTCCTCGCCCACCGGGAGCCAACAAGAGTTCCCTAATCATAGGGACCAACACGGACCTGGTCAGGAGACTACTGGCCCCCCTAGCGCCGGAGCAAGGCACTTCAGCCGCCAAGATTCATCCCATGCTGCAGCAGGTCTACCGGAATTTGGTCCTGGAACAGAAGGCCCCTTAAGAGGGGGTAGGCAAAGTCTGGAGACTGTCTAAGAAGGAGAAAGTGTTGCAACCTGGCGAGATGACCTGTCTGCAGGCTACTGTGAAACTCTCCTGGGAGCAGCCTGGCCCCTTTGTGGTTCTGGAACCAGACCCAGGGTTGGAAGTGATCCCCGAAGTGGTCCCGTTGAGGGCATTGAAGAAGGCGAAGGGCCAAGTTCCAGTGAGCATCAGGAATATCACTGGTTCCCCTGTGAAGATTCCGGTCCAAATGTTGCTGGGCAAAGTAAACCCTGATACCCCAGTGGCCCTGTCTGACCTGGCGAAGGCTGAAGGAGGGGAACCCACCCTGGAGCAACTCTGCCTAGAGAACACGAACCTACCACCAGTGTGGAAGGAGAGAGCAAAGGCTCAGCTAACCAGATGGTGAAAAATATTCTCAAAAGACGAATTCGACGTAGGGTGCGCAAGGAGTGCCACCCATAAGATCCGTCTGCAGAAAGACAAACCTTTCCGGGAGAGAGTCCGGCAAGTCCCCCTGGCTGACTTGGAAGATTTGCGTGAGCAGCTGGCAGAGATTAGGAGAACTGGCGTTATTTGAGAGTCCAGAAGCCCGTATGCCTCCCCTATTATAGTAGTCAGGAAAAAGAACGGGTCACTAAGACTCTGCATAGACTACAGGACGCTCAATAGGAGGACCATAACCGACCAGTATACCACCCCCAGGATTGAGGATGCCTTGCAGAGTCTATCTGGAGCCAAGTGGTTCAGCGTAATGGACCTGAAGAGTGGGTATTACCAAATCCCAATGATAGAGAAAAGACGGCATTCATCACCCCAGTGGGATTCTACGAGTTCAATAGGATGCCCCAAGGCCTGTCGGGGGCCCCCGCCACTTTCCAGAAACTGATGGAGAGGACGGTGGGGGACATGAATCCCATTTAAGTCCTGGTGTACCTAGACGACATCATTGTATTTGGGAAGACTCTGGAGGAGCACGAAGAAAGGCTGGAGAAAGTCCTGAAGAGACTCAGGAGACCCAAGAGACTCCTGAAGAGGGACTTAAACTCTCCAGTGAGAAGTGTCAGTTCTACTAGTCCTCAGTCCACTATCTGGGACACATAGTGTCTGAAGAAGGAGTGTCAACCGACCCTGACAAACTGGAAGCAATTACCTCCTAGCTCCGACCAAATACTGTGACCGAGCTTAGATCCTTCCTGGGGTTCTGCTCCTACTACTGCAGATTTGTGGAAGGGTTTGCGAGAATTGCCAAACCGCTGAATGAGTTACTGAAGACAGAAGGAGAGGAGGATGACACTGGCCCCAGGAAGCCCAGAGAGTCTGTGGAAGACCAGTGGACAGTGAAGTGTGAAGAGGCCTTCAAAATGCTGAAGAAAAGTCTGACCACTGCCCCGGTCTTGGCCTATGCTGACACCAAAAGACCATATGAACTACATGTGGATGCCAGCCATGACGGTCTGGGAGGTGTGCTGTACCAGGAGTATGAAGGACAGCTAAGGCCAGTCGCCTATGTAAGTAGGAGTCTAACGCCAGCGGAAAAGAATTACCCCACCCACAAATTGGAATTCCTGGCCTTAAAGTGGGCAGTTGTGGACAAAAGACTACCTGTATGGAGCTGACTTCATAGTAAGGATTAGGGATGAGCTTGGTGTTCGATCGTTCGACGAAGATCGAACTATTTGGGCCGTTCGCGCCAAATTCGATTGACGCGAACGCCCCACAATACACTGCGCCATCGCAGTGCAATCCCGGCACTGTGATTGGCCAAGCATGCACTGTGACCCCGCATGCTTGGCCAATCACAGCGCCGGCAGCTAGGAGAGCCATGATTGGCCACAGGCAGGTTGCCTGAGGCCAATTATAGCTCAGGGGGTTTAGCACACGCCCCACACTATAAAAGGCCGCCAGCGCGGCGGCCTTGTGTAGTGTGTTCCGGCGCAGGGAAAGAGAAGGATAGGCAGGGACAGTGTCATTGTGCTATTCTTTGTGCTATTCTTGTTTGTAGGGAGAGAGAAGGATAGGCAGGGAGAGTGTCAGTGTCATATTCTTTGCTAAACCTTGTGTGCAGGGAGAGAGAAGGATAGGCAGGGGACAGTGTCAGTGTCATATTCTTTGCTAAACCTTGTGTGCAGGGAGAGAGAAGGATAGGCAGGGAGAGTGTCAGTGTCATATTCTTTGCTAAACCTTGTGTGCAGGGAGAGAGAAGGATAGGCAGGGGACAGTGTCAGTGTCATATTCTTTGCTAAACCTTGTGTGCAGGGAGAGAAAAGGATAGGCAGGGAGAGTGTCAGTGTCATATTCTTTGCTAAACCTTGTGTGCAGGGAGAGAGAAGGATAGGCAGGGGACAGTGTCAGTGTCATATTCTTTGCTAAACCTTGTGTGCAGGGAAAGAGAAGGATAGGCAGGGGACAGTGTCCGTGTCATTGTTGCTAAGCCTCCTGCACATTATACACCTGAAGCTAGCCCGTATTGCTGTGTTTTCCTGGTGTGTTACACTAAAAGGCATTTGCAGCACTTACAGCAGGCGGAGTGTGCCTCCTGCACATTATACACCTGAAGCTAGCCCGTATTGCTGTGTTTTCCTGGTGTGTTACACTAAAAGGCATTTGCAGCACTTAAAGCGGGCGGAGTGTGCCTCCTGCACATTATACACCTGAATCTAGCCCGTATTGCTGTGTTTTCCTGGTGTGTTACACTAACAGGCATTTGCAGCACTTACAGTGGGCGGAGTGTGCCTCCTGCACATTATACACCTGAAGCTAGCCCGTATTACTGTGTTTTCCTGGTGTGTTACACTAACAGGCATTTGCAGCACTTAAAGCGGGCGGGGTGTGCCTCCTGCACATTATACACCTGAAGCTAGCCCGTATTGCTGTGTTTTCCTGGTGTGTTACACTAACAGGCATTTGCAGCACTTACAGCGGGCGGAGTGTGCCTCCTGCACATTATACACCTGAAGCTAGCCCGTATTGCTGTGTTTTCCTGGTGTGTTACACTAACAGGCATTTGCAGCACTTACAGCGGGCGGAGTGTGCCTCCTGCACATTATACACCTGAAGCTAGCCCGTATTGCTGTGTTTTCCTGGTGTGTTACACTAACTGGCATTTGCAGCACTTAAAGCGGGCGGAGTGTGCCTCCTGCACATTATACACCTGAAGCTAGCCCGTATTGCTGTGTTTTCCTGGTGTGTTACACTAACAGGCATTTGCAGCACTTACAGCGGGCGGAGTGTGCCTCCTGCACATTATACACCTGAAGCTAGCCCGTATTGCTGTGTTTTCCTGATGTGTTACACTACCAGGCATTTGCAGCACTTACAGCGGGCGGGGTGTGCCTCCTGCACATTATACACCTGAAGCTAGCCCGTATTGCTGTGTTTTCCTGGTGTGTTACACTAAAAGGCATTTGCAGCACTTAAAGCGGGCGGAGTGTGCCTCCTGCACATTATACACCTGAAGCTAGCCCGTATTGCTGTGTTTTCCTGGTGTGTTACACTAAAAGGCATTTGCAGCACTTACAGCGGGCGGAGTGTGCCTCCTGCACATTATACACCTGAAGCTAGCCCGTATTTCTGTGTTTTCCTGGTGTGTTACACTAAAAGGCATTTGCAGCACTTACAGTGGGCGGAGTGTGCCTCCTGCACATTATACACCAGAAGCTAGCCCTTATTACTCGATCTTTTTTTCTTTTGTGTTACACCAACAGGCATTTGCAGCACTTACAGCAGGCGTAGTGTGCTTCCTGCAAAATAAACACCTGAAGCTAGCCCTTATTGCTGTTTTTTCCTGAAGTGTTACACTAACAGGCATTTGCAGCACTTACAGCGGGCGGAGTGTGCTTCCTGCAAAATAAACACCTGAAGCTAGCCCTTATTGCTGTTTTTTCCTGGTGTGCTACACTAACAGGCATTTGCAGCACTTACAGCGGGCGGAGTGTGCTTCCTGCAAAATAAACACCTGAAGCTAGCCCTTATTGCTGTTTTTTCCTGGTGTGTTACACTAACAGGCATTTGCAGCACTTAAAGCGTGCGGAGTGTGCTTCCTGCAAAATAAACACCAGAAGCTACCCCTTATTGCTGGTTTTCCCATCTCCCTGCAGGCCATTAGAATGTCTGGAAGGCAAACAAGGAGAGGCAGACAGTCAGGAGCCAATAAAAGAGGGCAAGCAGGCTCTGTGTCTGGGGGCAACAGTGCTGGTCGTGGACGCGGTGCATTGTCATCAGCACATGGCCATGGAACACGCTTGTCCTTCTTTTCGGCAGCTGGACGTGTTGAGCCGCATCATGCCGAAGACTTGGTAGAGTGGATGACCAAGCCCTCCTCATCCTCCTCATCCTCTCTCACCCAGGCTCAGGGTACTGGTAAAGCAGCTGCCAAAGCGTCCTCTTCCCTAGTATCAACGTCATCATCAGTCACTCCTTCCCTAGACCCACCATGTCCTCCTGAGGAGTCCCCCGAACTGTTTGAGCACAGTGTTGGGTACATGCTCCAGGAGGATGCCCAGCATTTCGAAGGGTCTGATGATGATACCCAGCTAGAGGAAGGCAGTAGCGTGAGAGCAGAGAGAGGGGATGCTCAAGAAGGACACCAATCTGGCAGTCATGTTCCAGCAGCTGCAGCATACTGCCAGATTGGCTCCAGTGATGAGGAGGGAGGGGATGATGAGGTCACTGACTCCACGTGGGTGCCTAATAGGAGAGAGGAGGAGGAGGAGGATGAGGAGGAGGCACATCTCCAATGAGGCAGGATGCCCTTGGGGGGCCAGCGTAAGGGCAGCACACCGAAGGAATCACACCGCAGAGCTCCGCCTGTGCAGGGCGCTGCCTCTGCCCGTTATTCAAAAAGTTCTTTGGTGTGGGCCTTTTTTGAGGTGAGTGCATCAGATCGCACAGCTGCTGTTTGCAACATATGTCTCAAGCGTATATCGCGTGGCCAAAACATCAGCCGCTTGGGCACCACATGCTTGACCAGACATATGTTGACCTGCCATGCAGCTCGTTGGCAAGCCTACCTTAAAGACCCACACGAAAGAACAAAGTGGACCTCTCCTTGCACCGCATCAGCTGGGATCTCCAACCCCACTATACCTTCAGTCCTCTCTGAAACATGCACTGAGAGGAATGAAGGTGTAGAATTAGGTGTGTCACAGCCAAGTACTTGCGGGCACTCTGCTAGCAGTACACCAACGTCCGATTCTAGCAGGCAAATTTCCTTGCCCCAGCTGCCGGACCGTCGAAAGAAGTTCACTCCCAGCCATCCACATGCCCAGCGGTTGAATGCTAGCTTGGCTAAATTGCTAGCGCTTCAACTGCTGCCTTTTCAGTTGTTAGACTCGGCCCCCTTCCGTGAGTTTGTGCAATGTGCGGTTCCTCAGTGGCAAGTTCCCAAACGCCACTTTTTCTCACGGAAGGTGATTCCGGCTCATTGGAAGGCAATGACTTGGCCTCGCTGGACAGGGCGGTCAGTGGTAAGGTGCATATTACCGCTGACTCATGGTCCAGCAGGCATGGACAGGGACGTTACCTTTCTTTCACGGCCCATTGGGTCACTCTTTTGGCAGCTGGGAAGGATGCAGGACAAGGTGCAGTAGTGTTGGAGGTTGTTCCGCCGCCACGCCTCCAAAATGCTACTACTGGTTGTGACACACCTCTCTCCTCCACCCCCTCCTCTTCTTCTTCCTCCATGGCCTCTTCCTGTGCTTTGTCCTCGGAACCAGTGGTGCTCCGTAGGCGTTCAAGGGGCTACGCAAGTACGCAGGCAAAAAGATGCCATGCCGTGCTTGCGCTGGTGTGTTTGGGGGACAGGAGCCACACTGGGGCAGAGGTCCTGTCTGCTCTGCAGGGGCAGGCCGAGAGGTGGTTGACGCCACGCCAGCTTAAGCCAGGAATGGTGGTTTGCGACAATGGCACCAACCTCCTCTCCGCCCTCCGACAGGGACAACTGACCCATGTGCCCTGTGTGGCTCACGTCCTTAACCTGGTGGTGCAGCGGTTCTTGGGCAGGTACCCGGGCTTACAGGATGTCCTGAGGCAGGCCAGGAAAGTCTGTGTGCATTTCCGCAGATCTTATAATGCCAGTGCTCGCCTGGCTGAGCTGCAAAAGGAGTTGAACCTGCCCAAGAACCGCCTTATATGTGACATGCCCACCAGGTGGAACTCAACGTTGTCCATGCTGCAGCGGCTGCACACGCAGCAGAGGGCCATCAATGAGTACCTGTGCGACTACGGCACCAGGACAGGGTCAGGGGAGCTTGGGTTTTTTTCACCACGCCAGTGGGGCATGATCAGGGATGCATGCACTGTCCTGGCACCATTTGAGGAGGCCATGAGGATGGTGAGCAGTGACAGTGCATGCATCAGTGACACTGTACCTCTTGTCCACCTGTTGGAACATACGCTGCGTGGAATAATGGACAGGGCACTTGAGGCAGAACAGAGGCAGGAAGAGGAGGACTTCCTTGCCTCTCAAGGCCCCCTTTACCCAGACAGTGTTCCTTCTGTCCCACCCATCGCACAGGAAGAGGAGGGGGAGGAGGAGGAGGATTGTGTCAGCATGGAGGTGGAGCCTGGCACTCAGCATCATCAGCAGCCTGCCTCAGGACATCCTGTAAGCCCGGGTACCTGCCCAAGAACCGCTGCACCACCAGGTTAAGGACGTGAGCCACACAGGGCACATGGGTCAGTTGTCCCTGTCGGAGGGCGGAGAGGAGGTTGGTGCCATTGTCGCAAACCACCATTCCTGGCTTAAGCTCAGCATCATCAGCATGTTAATTACATGTTTAACAGGGGCATGTAATTACAATTCTTGATCTAATAATTCACAGCAGGGCCCATTCATGCGCCCACCAAAAGTAACTGTGAGGGCTTACAGTGTTGTGGCAACACCACCACCACCACCAGGAGCTACACTTAAACAATGTACCTGTTCAAAATTACAAACAGATTCTACATAAGAACAAACCTACAGTCCCTGTCTTGTATGCACCGCCTGTATACGGCTGTTCAGAGTATATAGGGCCTTTTTTATTTTGTGTGTGGGGTTATTACCCTTAATATTCATACAAGACCCAAAGGGGCTGGTAATGGGCTGGGGTAGGGGGGGTGATGGGGTAGCTATGCCATTTTTCTTAAAGATTTTCATCCATGTTACCGGGACCAGACATTACATTAAAGCCGCAAGCAGTTTTAAATGGCTTTTTTTTCCTTTAGAAATGTCATTTTGTGCAGGGACAGTTCTAAACACGGGAAACACGTGGCACTTCGCAGGCATACTTTAGACACCCCCCAGGTACGATATTTAAAGGAATATTTGACTTTTTTTTTTGCACTTTATGCATCATTAACCACTTCCTACCGGGTCATAGACATATGACGCCGGCAGGAACCCTCCCTCCCTCCGGGCGGACGTCATATGACGTCCTTTTTTCCCGGCCGTCTATGGGGCGCGCGCGCGCCGCCGCCGGCGCGCGCGCACCCGCGGCAACGCTCGTGACCCGGTGAGTGTGCCCGGCGGTCGCGATGTCCGCTGGGCACCCGCGATTGCCCACGATCACGGCAGAAGTGTGGATCTGTGTGTGTAAACACACAGATCCACCTCCTGTCAGAGGTGAGGAGACCGATGTGTGTTCCCAGTACAGAGGAACACAGATCGGTCTCCTCCCCTTGTGAGTCCCCTCCCCCTACAGTTACAATCACTCAATAGGGAACATATTAACCCCTTAATCGCCCCCTAGTGTTAACCCTTTCCCTGCCAGTCACATTTACACAGTAATTAGTGCAGTTTTATAGCACTAATCGCTGTATAAATGTGAATGGTCCCAAAAACGCGCCAATAGTGTCCGATGTGTCTGCCGCAATGTCACGGTCACAATAAAAATCGCAGATCGCCGCTATTACTAGTAAAAAAAATAAAAAAAATAAAAATGCCATAAATCTATCCCCTATTATGTAGACGCTATAACTTTTGCGCAAACCAATCAATATACGCTTATTGCAAAAAAAAATTACCAAAAATATGTAGAATACGTATCGGTCTAAACTTAGAAAAAAAATTGTTTTAAAAAAAAAAAATTGTGATATTTATTAAATCAAAAAGTAAAAAATATTGCATTTTTTTCAAATATGTCGCTCTTCTTTTGTTTATAGCACAAAAAATAAAAACCGCAGAGGTGATCAAATACCACCAAAAGAAAGCTCTATTTGTGGGGGAAAAAGGACGTCAATTTTGGTTAGGTTCAACGTCGCACGACCGCGCAATTGTCAGTTAAAGCGACGCAGTGCTGCATCGCAAAAAGTGCTCTGGTCAGGAAGGGGGTAAATTCTTCCAGGGCTGAAGTGGTTAAAATGACTGCTCCCGAAAAAAGGCCGTTTTTAAAACTTCTTTTTGCATTGATACATGTCCCCTGGTGCAGAACCCAGGTTCCCAAACTCTTTTTAGGACAATAACATGCATAATAGTCGTTATAATTAGCACTTTAGATTTCGAACGTTCGCATCCATTGTATTTAATAGGGTTCTAATGTTCGTGCGAACTTTCGGTCCGTTCGCGGGTTCTGGTGCGAACCGAACCCGGGGGTGTTCGGCTCATCCCTAGTCAGCACACCACAACAACCAGCACCACCAGCTGAGATGGAACATCTTAGCAGGAGGCAGCATTTCACCAACATGGTGGAGCAGTATGTGTCCACAGGCCTACACGTACTGGATGACGGGTCTGCCCCCTTCAACTTCTGGGTCTCCAAATTGGGCACATGGCCTGAGCTTGCCCTTTATGCCTTGGAGGTGCTGGCCTGCCCTGCAGCCAGTGTATTATCTGAACCTGTATTTAGCATGGCAGGGGTCGTTATCACAGACAAGCGCAGCCGCCTGTCCAGAGCCAATGTGGACAAGCTCACGTTCATTAAAATGAACCAGGCATGGATCCCACAGGACTTGTCCGTATCTTGTGCAGAATAGACATGTATACCGGTGTTCTGCCAAAAACTGTCCGGCCATCGGATAGTGCACGGCCCGTACTGCGCAGGCGCAGCGCTTGCGCAGTACGGAGGACAAGGAGATTCACAAAATCTCCGAAGATGAACGGCGCCTGCACCGTGAGTGCAGGTTCAAGCCCCACCATCCAAGTGGACATACGGTAGCACATAGTAACAGGGCCCCCCACGGGCTCGCTTTGATCGCCACGCTTCGGGCATGGCCTCGCTTGGCTCGGCTTGAACCTCGGATGGTGTGGCTTGAACCTGGACTCACCGCGCAGGCGCCGTTCGTCTTCGGAGATTTTCGAAATACCCTTGTCCTATCTACTGAGCAAGCGCAGTACAGGGCGGACACTATCTGACGGGGGACAGAAATCGACACATCACCGGCCATACCCAGCCATTGTTGTATTTTTTAACCAGTGTTGGCTACCTCGTCGTCCTCCACCGCCGCTTCCACCTACACAGCCACATCCACCACCACCTCAACCTCCTACTCCATATGGACCTCGTCCTCCTAGGTCAAGATTATAATTTTTATTTTATTTTTTTCAAAGTATTTTATTTTCCGACTAGCTTATCCATTAAATTTAATAATTTTTTCCAGAAAGGGCGTATTCTAGGGCATTCCCACCATATGTGTGGCATCGTGCCGTTGAGTTCCTGAGGTTCTTAATGACTTCCTGTACCTCTTCTGCTGAAAAGGGGGCCTCCAGCATATTATTATTATTTTTTTAATGTTATTTTAAGTTATTTCCTTATCCACATTTGTTTGCAAAGCACTTCCCATGTTCTTAACAAAATTTTGCTGCCATTTGCAGCCCTCTAGCCCCTTCCATTACCTTTTTAGAGCCATTTTAGTCCTCAGAAGTTCGGGTCCCCATTGACTTTAATGGGGTTCGGGTTCGGGGTCAAGTTCGGGTCAAGTTCAGTCCCGAACTCGAACTTTTTTCCGAAGTTTGGCCGAACCCGTCGAACCCGAACATCCAGGTGTCCGCTCAACTCTAGCCACGGCATCAGACACTGTGGGTTCCTCCATTGAGACTGGCGTGGTGGATCCTACTGCTTCAGGAACATCCAAATCAGGTGCAGAGAGATACAGGGAGTCTCTTGGATCTTCAGAAGTGAATGACTCTAGGGCATCTCCCCATGCCTCAGTCTGAGTACCGGTCGGAATGAACTCGGCAGCTTCAGCGTTTAAGGTGCCATTGATGGTAACTTCAGGGGATGTCAGGCCCTTGGTTATGGGTTCAGGTGCCTGAGACGGCCACAGCCAGTCAAGTTCCAGTTCCTCATTTTCACTGTAACATCCATTTCTCCTGACAGAGTTGTCTGAGACCTGGTGATTGGCATAGGGGTATTTGAGGTTGAAGATGGCTCAGAGGAATCCGGAGTAAAGGGTATCCGGACTGCTTTGGAGAGGGGCAGTAGGTGGTTCCTGTGCTTATGTTTTCCCGGGATACCTAGATTTCGTAACAGCACTCCGTCTCCTGGTTGCAAGTCACGGATCCGAACTTTAAGGTCAAAGCTCCGCTTATTCCGGGCTCCTCTCTGATCGGAAGTCGCTTGGGCCTTTTCGTATGCCAATCTTAGGCTCTGCCGCAGCCTGTCCACATACCCCTTGTGTGAAGCAGCTGATGTGTGGTCTATTGAAATGCCAAAGGCCAGATCTACAGGTAGTCTTGCTTCCCTACCGAACATCAGCCTATAAGGAGAGTAACCGATGGCATCACTAGTTGTGTTATTGTAGGCATGCACAATAGCAGCTACATGTTTGCCCCAATGTTGTTTTTTCTCACTGCTCAGAGTTCCCAGCATATTCAAAAATGTTCTGTTAAACCGTTCCGGTTGTGCATCTCCCTGTGGGTGGTAGGGGGTAGTTTGGGTCTTCTTTTTGCCCAGGGAATCCAATAGTTTTCAGATCAGTCGACTTTCGAAGTCCCTCCCCTGATCCGAGTGGAGGCGTTGTGGTAGCCCGTAATGTACGAAATACTTCTCCACAAGTACCTTGGCCACGGTGGAGGCCTTCTGGTCTTTAGTTTGAAAGGCCTGGGCGTATCGAGTGAAATGATCGGTTATCACCAGAACATTTCCATGTCCACTCAAATCAGGTTCCAGACAAAGAAAATCAATGCATACCAAATCCAAGGGCCCTTGACTTTGTAGGTGGCCCATTGGGGCAGCTTGATGGGGCAGTGTCTTTGTATGCAGCGAGCACATGAGTGACAGTATTCTTCCACTTCAGCCCGCATACATGGCCAGTAGAATCTGCTCCTTATGAGCTGAAAAGTTCTTTCTGCCCCCAGATGGCCATGGTTGTCATGTAAATCGACCAGAACAGTCTTACGGTGCTTTTCCGGCAGGAATAGTTGCCACTTGTCTTCCAGGTCATCAGAGGGGCCCCTTCGGTAGGCCACCCCTTGATGCACCTGTAACCTGTCCCATTCCTTGCGTAGTAAATGGGCCTCCTTTAAAGGGATCTTGCAAGAGTAGATCTGGGTTCTTGTCTTCTAAGGCCTCCAAAGCCAATCTTTCCAATTGGTCTTCCAAATGATTCCTTCTTCTATCCTCCTTTGACAGTTTAGGCAAGTCCTCTTCGCCAATCTGGGTTACATTACAGTAACATTCGGGTACTCCAACCACCGAGACTCCGATTTCTTCCGCTCTGGATCCACCACTTGCCTGGAGCTCCGCCCCCTGACACAAGGCTCGTACCCCTTCTGGGGTCAACTGGGTCCAATCTTCCGTACTGCGAGTGGGAGCATTAAATCTTCGGGACAGGGCGTCAGCATCCCGGTTCCCAGACCCAGGCCGGTACTTCAAACTGAAAGTGAACCCTGAGAGGGCTGACAACCAATGGTGGCCGATGGCATCCAGCTTGGCTGTGGTTAGAAGGTAGGTGAGCAGGTTATTGTCCGTTTTAAACCACAAAGTCAGCTCCATATAAGTAGTCCCTCAGTTTGTCCACCACGGCCCACTTCAAAGCCAATAATTCCAACATGTGGGTGGGGTAATTCCTTTCAGCTGGGGTTAAGCTCCTACTCACATAAGCAACGGGTCTTAGCTGTTCTTCATGCTCCTGATATAGTACTCCTCCCAGACCATCATGACTGGCATCCACGTGCAATTCATATGGCTTCTTGGTGTCTGCATAGGCCAGGACAGGGGCAGTGGTCAAACTTTTCTTCAATCTGGTGAAAGCTTCTTCACACTTCTCAGTCCACTGGTCTTCAACTGACTCCCCCGGCTTCCTGGGGCCCGAGTCATCCTCCTCTCCTTCTGTCTTCAACAGCTCATTCAAAGGCCTGGCAATTCTTGCAAACCCTTCCACAAACCTTCGATAATAGGAGCAGAACCCAAAAAATGACCTAAGCTCAGTCACTGTAGTGGCCCGTGGCCAGGAGGTGACTGCCTCCAATTTTTCTGGATCTGTAGATACTCCCTCTTCAGACACTATGTGTCCCAGGTAATGAACCGAAGACTGGTAGAACTGACACTTTTCCAGAGAGAGTTTGAGTCCCTCATCACTGAGTCTCTTCAAGACCTTCTTCAGTCTTTCCTCATGTTCCTCCAGAGTTTTCCCAAAGACGATGATGTCACCTAGATACACTAGGACTTCGATGAGGTTCATGTCCCCAACTGTCTTCTCCATCAGACGCTGGAAAGTGGCGGGAGCTCCCGACAGACCTTGAGGCATGCGGTCGAATACATAGAACCCCACTGAGGTGATGAAGGCTGTTTTTTCTCCATCTTCCGGGTGCATTGGGATCTGATAATACCCACTCTTCAGGTCCATTACGCTGAACCATTTGGCTCCAGACAAACTCTGTAGGGCATCCTTTATTCTTGGGGTGGTGTATTGGTCAGGTATTGTTCTCCTGTTGAGGGTTCTGTATTCAATACAGAGTCTCAATGACCCATTCTTCTTCCTAACCACCACAATTGGGGAGGCATATGGACTCCTGGATTCCCGGATAACACCAGTTCTCTTGAGTTCTGCTTGTTGCTCGTGCAAATCTTCTAGGTCAGCCAAGGGGACTCATCAAACTCTCCCTAAAAGGCTTGTCTTCTTGTAGGCAGATCCTGTGAGTAGCACTTCTTGCACACCCCACATCAAACTCGTCCTTGGAGAAAATCTTCCCCAATCTGGACAACTGGGCCCTGGCCCTCTCCTTCCATGCTGATGGTAGGGTCTGGTTCTCCAAACAGAGCTTTTCCCAGGTAGCCTTTCCTCCTCCTTCTTTCTCCAAGTCGGGCAAGACAACTGGGGCAGCAGGATTCACTTGGCCCAACAACATCTGGGCTGGGATTTTCACAGGTGTATGAGTGGTGTTTTCGGATGCTCACTGACACCCTGCCATTTTCTTTCTTCAGAGCTCTCAGCCGGACTACTTTGGGAATACCCTTCAATCCTGGGTGGGCATCCAGGGGGTCTGGCTCCATGACTACAAAGGGGCCGGGTTGTTCTCAGGTGAGTTTCACAGTGGCCCTCAGACAGGTTACTTCACCAGGCTGCAAAACTCTCTCCTTCTTTTCCAGTCTCCAAACTTTCCCTACCCCTTCTTCTGGGGCCCTCTGCTCCAAGACCAGTCACTGATAGGCCAGTTGCAGCATGGGGTGAATTCTGGCAGTTGTGGTGCCCTGCTCTTGTGCTAGAGGGGCCAGTAACCTCCTGACCAGGTCAGTGTTTGTCCCTATTATGAGGGAACTTTTGTTGGCCCCTGGTGGACGAGGGCAGACTACTGCCAGGGTGTCGAAGACTTCAGCCTCCCTGGCCACTGAGGGGTCGAAAGCCAATCTGATCGGGAGGTAACCGTCATATGGAAAACTCTGGGTTCCAATTCCCCATATTTTCAGATCTTCTAACTTCTGCAAGGGCAAATGTCTCAGATGCTTCCCAATACAGGAGGGTTACTTTAGCCCCTGTGTCCAGAATGGCCTTCGTGTAGACTCCCTCCACTTGAATGGGGACCACTGGAGAGGGTCCCACCAATTTAGCTGGAAATTTTCTTGGGGAGGTCTCCTTCCTGGGATCCATGGGTTTTGTCTTTGATGTTTTTTTCTTTTTCCATCTTTTCCTGGATCTTAACCCCCTGTTGGGCCTGGTATGCATTGATTTCCTTCCATTTATTTGACTTGGACTCCTGATGAGAGGCATTATGTTTTTTTAGTGCAGAGTTGTCCCCCTCGCGTCTTAGTGTCTCTGGTTTTCTTATTCCAATGGAGCTTGCTGGAATGGATGGGCACTCTGGAGTTTTCCGCCGGCTTGCGGTAGGTGCCTTAACTCTTCCTTGGACAGGGACACACTCGCCCATAAAGGCCAACTCCTCCACAGTTATAGCAGACAGCTTCTCCTCTATCTCACGGAGAGACAGGTGTTGAGGCACTCTGAAAAAGTTCCTTCCTGACTTCTTCTTTCTCTGTGACTCCTGAGTTTTTGGCCATCAGAGAGGTCAGCATCTCCAGTACCTGGGTCATCTGTGACTTTAAGACAGCCACTTCCGAGTCCTGTCCAGTGGCCATCGCGGATCTGACTCCAACTGAGGGGGAAAAAGTGGGTTTCTCTGTAACCTGTCGGTCTTTCAGCAGAGCCTCTTCATCCCTTATTATTCGTACAAGGTCTGGATAGTTCAAGGACATGACTCCTCCAGAGGTTTTCAGATGGAGCCAAACTGGATCAGAACACAATGCTCCCCTCAAAATCTGCTTCATCCTAGCCGCATCTATGGCTTGAGGCACCATCCCCTTCTTTAGGACAATTTGGCAGAGCATTTTGTTTAATCTTCGAACGTATTCAGACAGTCTTTCTCCTGGCTGTTGTAGGGTATGCTCAAACTGGTAGACCAGATCAGCCACTTTTTCCAACTGGTCAAATTCTTCCTGCAACATAGCCAGATAATCATAGGCAGTACAAGCAGCATAGCTGAACCTAAGGTTCTTCACGGCTTCAGCAGCAGCACCCTTTAAACTTTCACTTATGTGCTGCTTGTTTTGGGCTTCCGCTACCTCCCATCCTTCTACAGCCTGCATCGCTTGTTCAATCCAGGTGTCAAAGTCCTCTTCCCCGAGTGGGACAGGTTGTTTTCCAGAGAAAATTCTGAGCTCTACGTGTACCGTATTACTCATCTGGCACTTTGTGACAAGGCCTCCCAAAGCGTTCAAAAGTTCAGGGCCTATAGTGGTCAGAGGTGCCCCCAAAGCTATCATCTCTTTTGGATTCTTTGAAGTTGGAGGTGATTGCGGGGGTTCCTTCTTTATAACCTTTGCGTGCACCAAGCGGTATGTCTTGCTGTCTATGGACTGCACGCTCTGACCTCTGAAATCCTCCGGCATCTCATCCCTCCACTCTATCAGCGCGAAGGTGCGGGAATTCCCTTTGTCTGGCCTGAGGTCAATTAACCATCCTTTATGGCACGGGAAAAAGAGCTCTATGAGCCGTTCTATGTCGCTCCCCGACCAATCCTCTCCGGGAAGTTCAATCACTGCAGCCATGTCCAGGGAGACATCAGTTGACAAGCACCACTGGGTCACTGTTAGCGGATCCATGCTGGTACTTCTGGCAGGCTTGATTGCAGCATACAGGATCCCGGACTCTGAGCCCCCACGTGTAGCGATACCCCCAGCTAAGAGGGCCGCTGGTATGATTTTCGGCCTGTTACACACCGCTGTCAACCCCCAGTAAACAACTCTACCCTCCCCTGGCACAGCTAGTAGGGGATAATAGGATTGTGAGACCTGTAACTTTAGATAACACAATCCGGCAAAAAATGCACAGAGATATTATGCGACTGGCACTAACCGTATATTTTGCATAGCAATAACACCAAACAACTTGTCTGCTCAATCACTATTACTTTTACTGTATGAAATTGATAAGCAGATAAACAGTACACATCAGTATATACAGAGCCCTGCAGTAAAAGGTATTCAGCAAGTAAACAGATATACACTCCTGTACACAAACAACTAATGGACCCCTATTGTAGCTTTCCCCCTCGTGGGCAAGATGGCGTCCAGCAGTGCCTAAACTCAGAAGTCAGGCCTGACTGTTCTATACACGAGTTCCGTGGAGAAGGGTCTTTGCTAGCAAATGGTGGTTCACTTTTGAAGATAAATTGTAATCCACAGGAATAAGTACTAGTAGCTCGATGGGTAACAGAAATGACTAATGCTACTCAATGCACTGTCCCTCCGGTGTGCAAATGCAAACTCTAAACGGTGAGTCCTGAACAGCAGACACTGGGCCTAAAGATCCTATAATAATCTTTGAGCAGGTTCTCTCTCACTCAACCGGACCAGTCAGTGTCAGTATCTTCCGTAGCTGTGTCTCGGTGCACAGTTCCCATGACACCCGCAGTCTTCGGTCCTCCTGGAAGTAGCAGGCAGGTAGCGGACGAGACGTCTCTCGGGTTCCTCAGTGCAATGCACCCTGGGTGTGGTAGTCTCCGAGTCCTTAAAGCAACACACTGCTACATGTACATTTAGGTAGATTACAAATGCTAAAGATATAATGTGCAGAACTGAGACATTGCCAAAAATGAAACACTCTGGGACTCAAGGGGTTTAGGGAGAGAAAGGCCCCAGGACTAAAATTGTTAATGACAGATTGGGCAAAATCAATAATGACATACATATCGCATAGTTACACTTAACAATTAACATCACACAATGTTTCCAGGGTCAAAAAATATTCTTCACACATAAAGTCTACAAAAAAAAAGGATCTGCTACCCCTTTAATAACTTCTTCCAGCGTTTCCTCACTGCAGCTGAAGCTTGTGGATCCTCTGATGTTTAATTAGCCGGGAATTAACCGTAAAGGTTTTCTCACATTCAGAACATTGAAAGGGCTTCTCTCCAGTGTGAACCCTCTGGTGTGTGATCAGAACTGACTTCCATGTAAAAGCTTTATCACATTCAGAACACTGATATAGTTTCTCTCCAGTGTGAATCATCTGGTGTCTGATAAGTATTGACTTCTGTGTATAAGCTCTGTCACATTCAGAACATGGATATGGCTTCTCTCCAGTGTGAATCATCTGGTGTCTGATAAGTTCTCTCTTCTCTGCGAAAGCTTTTTTACATTCAGAACACTCATACGGCTTCTTTCCAGTGTGAATCATCTGGTGAATGATAAGGGATGACTTTGTTTTATAAGCTTTGTTACATTCAGAACACTGATAAGGCTTCTCTCCAGTGTGAACCCTCTGGTGTATGATAAGCTGTCGCTTTGTTGTAAAAGCTTTGCCACATTCAGAACACTCATATGACTTCTCTCCAGTGTGAATTATCTGGTGTGTGATAAGATTTGACTTGGATGTAAAAGCTTTGTCGCATTCAGAACAAACATATGGCTTCTCTCCAGTGTGAATCTTCTGGTGTGTGATAAGACATGACTTCTGTGTAAAAGTTTTATTACATTCAGAACACTGAAAAGGTTTCTCTCCAGTGTGAACCCTCAGGTGTATGATAAGCTCTTGCTTGCTAGGAAATGCTTTTTCACATTCAGAACATTTATACGGCTTCTCTCCAGTGTGAACCTTCTGGTGTGTGATATGATTTGCCTCCATTGTAAAACCTTTATTACATTCCAAACAAGAAATATCTTCTGAAATGACTTCTCTTATGTATACATGGGTTGGACTTTACTGTAAAGCCATTGTCACTTCCAGAACACTGAAATGACTTCTCTCTCGTTGTCCTCTGAGGATGGATCAATGTTGAACAGGATCCAAAACACTTACAAGATTTAGAACACGGATATGTCTTGAATCCTGCGTGAATCCTCCATTGAACTGCAAAAAAGACTTTCCGTCACTTAAAACGGCTCGTTTCTCATCTGACTTAAAAAATATGACTAAGATAAGCCTGACCAAAAACTCGGTTCATCATTCCACCTATACAGAAAAAAAAAGAAAAAAGTCAGAATTCCATATAAAGGATTAAATAAAGTTGCTTTCTATTTTTTACATTCATTATTAAATATATCTTATATATAGAAGGAATATGTACATTATTATACATGTTTAAATATTTGTATTGTATTTTATTGAGGACAATCTATTATTCCTATTGGCTGGTACAATTGACAATTTATTACAATTTCCTGCAGGAGAATCTCATTTCTTTGTTCTAATTTAGAGCATTGTGCTGCATAGTGATGGGGGATGTGCTTGGGATTGACTTGTGGGCACCTTTCGCAAATCCTTTTAAAAATCCGAACATTGCCGATGTAAATACAAACCCCATTGAAGTCAATAGGGGGCAAATTCTGAAAACCCAAGTTACACTCACCAGTAAACGTCTTTTCCAGAAGTCTTTCAAGACAACATTTGAGAGAGAAGACTCGTCCTCCCATTCCCAGGAAACACTGCACCTCCCAATCTTTTAAAAGGACTGTCTCCAGCTAGCCCCTCAGTTCATTCAGATTACCTTTGGCCCAGTGCTGGGACAAGGTAATCCAGGACAGTAAATGCGCAAAGACCAGAGCAACGGGTATCTCATAGTATTTAAACAATGTAGATCATAACGCATGTAGATTTATGCACAACAAATTTACATTAAGAGGAGATGTACAAAAAAAAATACTATAAGAATTGAAGAATAGTCTGCAGCATAAAAGTTTCAAATAGCACAGTACACAAGTAAATGCGCAAAGAAGGAGCACAGCTGCCACGTCATTCACAGTCTGCACGCTCAGGAAACGAGTCGCTTGTTAGTGACGTCATCCCTCCTCGCTGGGGATGAGCCAAACACCCCCCAGGTTCACAGCAGAACATGCAAAAAATTAATTAGAGCACACGAACACCGTTAAAGTCTAAAGGACACAAACGTGAAAAATCAAAAGCGCTCATTTCAAAGGTTAAGATGCAAGTTATTGTCAGAAAAAGTGTTTGGGGACCCGGGTCCTGCCCCAGGGGACATGTATCAATGCAAATAAAAAGTTTTAAAAATGCCCGTTTTTTCGGGAGCAGTGATTTTAATAATGCTAAAAGTGAAACAATAAAAGTGAAATATTCCTTTAAATATCGTACCTGGGGGGTGTGTATAGTATGCCTGTAAAGTAGCGCATGTTTCCCGTGTTTAGAACAGTCCCTGCACAAAATGACATTTCTAAAGGAAAAAAAGTCATTTAAAACTACTCGCGGCTGTAATGAATTGACGGGTCCCGGCAAGATAGATAAAAGTCATTGGAAAAAATGACATGGGGGTCCCCCCAAATTCCATACCAGGCCCTTCAGGTCTGGTATGGATTTTAAGGGGAACCCCGCGCCAACATAAAAAAAATGGTGCGGGGTTCCCCCCAAAAATCCATATCAGACCCTTATCCGAGCATGCAACCTGGCAGGCCACAGGAAAAAAGGGGGGGATGAGAGAGCGCCCCCCCCTTCTGAACCGTACCAGGCCAAATGCCCTCAACATGGGGCCTCATCCCCACAACCCTTGACCGGTGGTTGTGGGGGTCTGCGGGCAGGGAGCTTATCGGAATCTGGAAGCCCCCTTTAACAAAGGGGACCCCCAGATACCGACCCCCCTATGTGAATTGGTAACGTGGTACATTGTACCCTTACCATTTCACAAAAAAAGTGTAAAAAAATTGTAAAAAAAAAAAAACAGACACAGCTTGGGACAAGTCCTTTTATTAAAAAAGAAAAAAAAATCCAGCAATGTAATCCTTCCTCGTCCCGGGATACGGAGAAGCACGCCGCCACGATCCGCCTCCATAGGAGGCGCCCGCCGAATGACGGTCAGACCCGCTGTGACAGCTCTTAAATAGCTGAGGGCGGGGCCACCCGTGATGTGCGCGGGTGACCCCGCCCCCCTCTGATGCGACGGGTAAACTCCACAGGGTTACCCAGTGACATGTACAGGTGACCCTGCCCCCTGTGACGCAACAGGGGTTTCCGTTGTGTCAGAGGAGGGCGGGGTCACCCATGATGCCACGGGGAAACCGCCAGAAACATCCGTTGCGTCAGAGGGGGCAGGGTCACCCGTACATGTCATGGGTGGCCCGCCCTCGGCTATTTAAGAGCTGTCACGGTGGGTCTTGCGTCATTCGGCGGCCGCCTCTCATGGAGGCGGAATCGATCGTGGCGGCGTGTATCGTCGGGTCAGGAAAGGATTGCATCACTGAAATTTTTTTTTTCTGTTTTATTAAAGGACTTGTCCCAAGCTGTGTGTGTGTGTTTTTATTTTACAATTTTTGTCACTTTTTTACGTGAAATGGTAGGGGTTAAATGTACCCCGTTACCAATTCACATAGGGGGGCCAGGATCTGGGGGTCCCCTTTGTTAAGGGGGGCTTCCAGATTCCGAAAAGCCTCCTGCCTGCAGACCCCCACAACCACAGGGCAATGGTTGTGGGGATGAGGCCCTTGTCCCCGAAAAAACTTCAGTTTTTAAAACTTTTTTTTGCATTGATACATGTCCCCTGGGGCAGGACCCGGGTCCCCAATCACTTTTTATGACAATACCATGCATATAATGCCGCGTACACACGATCATTTTTCACGTCGTGAAAAATTACATTTTTTGTTTTCAACAAGAAAAACGACCATGTGTGGTCTTTTTGTCATTTTTCACGACGTGAAAAACGGCATTAAAAACGACGAGAAAAATTTGAATTAGAAATGTCGTTTTTCCTGACATTTCTTCCGCGGCAGTGTTTCCCATAGGGAAACACTGCCGCGGAGCCCATAGACGATCGTTTTTCTCGTGTGTGGGGAACAAGCTGTTCCCTCGTTTAAAATGTCATTATTCACGGCGGCTTTTTAACCGCCATGAATAATGATCGTGTGTACGCGGCATTAGCCTTTAAAATTAGCACTTTTTATTTTTCATGTTAGTGTCCCATAGACTTTAACGGGGTTCCGCGGCTTTCAAATTTTCCGCCATAACACCCGAACAACCAAAGTTTGGCCTGAACTTATGCTCGGGCCGAACTGTTCGCCCAACCCTACTCCTCGCCTGCCTTCACCATTGTGCTCCAGACCTCGCTCTGAAGTTTCCTCCACTGCAGCTGGCTCTTTCCACCTGAAAAGCAGTGTTTTGGACTCCAGCAGCACAGCGCCCCAGCAGGCAAAGGAACGGACTGATGGACCTGATGACCACCCCCACGTTTGGGATATTTTAACGCCTATTTCTCACTAACTAAAAGTGAGTTGCCTGTGCATATTACTTTGCTATTAAATTGTTTTTAAAATCTACACCCAGAGGTGCCTCTCCCTTTGTGTTTTGACAAGGTAATACAGGGCCTGGGGCTAAAATGGAAAACTGCCCCCCCCCCACCTATCATCCCCACCAATCCCCGATCCCTGTTGGGTAAACAAGGTAGGAGGTTAATATATCTGCATGTGCTGGGGGGCACATGCGCGGCGCCGAGCGTGATAGACGTGTGATGCTGTAGCTCCGCTCCACTTGGGACTTTAACCACTTCTAGAGGGCCATAAACACCCGCAATCACAGCGATTTTAACACCCCTTGAGCCGCATTGACATAGTGCATGCCGTTCAACAGGAAGAAATCCCGGGCCCCATTCAGAACACTCTTACCCACTATCTTCTTCGCACGCGGGAACAATGCAACATGTCCCAAAATGGCACCGCGGACAGAACTTGTTCTGCTTCTCCACCACCGCTGGCCCCTGTCTCTACACCGGACACTAACCGTGAGTATGCTGCCTCTCTATCAAAAGCTGATTTGGATGCTAGCCTAGAAGCTATGTATACAAAGCTGGCCACTAAATTCCAGATGGAGCTTCACAAAACATCCCATACACTCTCACAGGAGATTGCGGCCTTGGGTTCAAGGACCGATAGACTAGAGACAAAGCACGATGAGCTGGCCCTGGCGTACAGTGATCTTAGCAGGGAGCATGACTCTCTTGCATTAGCTTTCTCCCAAATTCAAGCGCAAGTCGAAGACCTCGACAACAGAAACAGGCGCAATAATCTGCGCCTACGGGGAATCCCGGAGTCAGAGACTGATCTCATCCCCCCAGTAATCCGACTGTTTAAGTCCCTTCTCCCGGACTGTGACTCTGCTGCTTTCACATGTGATCGCATTCACAGGGGCCTCAGACCAAAGCCTCCTGCTGATAAACCCCCCAGAGAGATTGTCGTTTGTATGAAGGACTTCCTGACCAAAGAAGAAATCTTGAGGGCTGCCCGGAACAAAGAACGCATCACACTGGATGAACATATTATCCAGATATACCCGGACATTTCACCTGCTACTCTGGATAGACGTAGGGGCCTGAAAGAGATCACTACATCACTCCAGTCTGCACATATCCGCTACAGATGGGGGTTCCCCTTTAAATTGGTGGTTCCCCATAACGGAACCACTTATTCGGCTACATCTCTGCAAGAGGACCAGGAGATCATGGTGAAGTTGGGCCTCCTCGATGCTGAGGCTATCCGCCGCCTTCCGTCCACCCCCAGACCTCAAATCTGGCGTACACCACCACCTTGGAGGGATAGGAGAAGGATTCGATACGATATCGGGGACAGAAACATTGATTAATTCCGCAGATCTACTCTCAGGTTCCCTGCGTGGGAATGTTCAAGATTTGACGAAGCTGGCACTACATTATTTTGCTTCCTGCTGGCTCAGGGGTCGGTCCCTTGGATGTCTTCCCCACCCAGCTGAAGCACATTTCACCTGCTTTGCTAACTTTTGCTTTTCAAATTTTTGTTTTCTTTTTACTTTTTTATTAGCAGCAAGACTTGCTAAATCAGCTCCCTGCTCCTCTTGGTGGCAGAGCTGCCTGTAATGCTGGGTACGAGACCTGGTTGTCTCGCATGTTGAGTTTTTTTTGTCAGGTTATATTTTATTACCTGATCTAGTTCTAGACTTTGTTCGAATGTCTTTCTCATTGTTACCAGACTATTTTTCTTTTGTGGTATTTTTTTTTTCTTTTTGGTCAGTTCTACCACTGTTTGAATGTAATTTTCCTCCAGAAGGAACCCTATGGTACAAGTATGTCATATTCCTATAGAAATGTTTGTGGTTTGAGTAAACAGAGGTTTCACTGTGTTTTGCAATGGACTGCTGCAGCACCCCTTGCTAAAGACAGGAGTATGGGGAACGAATCTATGTGGTGCCCTCTCCCTGTTCACATACCTGATTACAGCTCAGATGATAGGATTGCATTTCCCCTCCCATGGTGATTACTTGCATCTCACATAATGTGAAGGGATTTAACTCCCCTATTAAAAGACGGAAAGCATTTGCTTTTTATAAACAGCTGGGGGCCAAGATTCTCTTGATCCAGGAGACATACTTTGCCCATTCCTCCCATTCCAAATTCTTTCATAGACATGTAGCGCACAGATCCCTTCCCCCTTACCTGCATTTATGTTTTTGGCTCCTCGCAGGGGGAGAAAGGCACACCACACTACCAGCCCGTACCCTCCTGTGTAAAGAGGTTGAGCGGTGTTGTTGTTGGGTCTTGTCTGCAGCCAGGGCCAAAACTCCTCCTGAGAATGATTCTCATCTCCATTGTAGATAGAGACAAGTCCTTGAATTCCCCAGTAACTTAAATGTCCATACCAGCTGAAACTCCAACTCTGAGTTTATTCTCTCATAGCAAAATAAACAGTCTCTTGATAGGAAAAAAGGATGGAGCAAGGAAACAGGACAGCTTAAGGTGTGGAGGAGGTCCAGGCACAAACGTAGCACATTCACTTCACTGCTCAGGTTTCTCAAACAGTTTTAGGCGCACGGTCTCTGCCACAGACCATGAGGTTGGTCTCTGCCACAGACCATGAGGTTGGTCTCTGCCACAGACCATGAGGTTGGTCTCTGCCACAGACCATGAGGTTGGTCTCTGCCACAGACCATGAGGTTGGTCTCTGCCACAGACCTGGTGGACTTTGGTCTCTGCCACAGACCTGCTGGACTTTGGTCTCTGCCACAGACCTGCTGGACTTTGGTCTCTGCCACAGACCTGCTGGACTTTGGTCTCTGCCACAGACCTGCTGGACTTTGGTCTCTGCCACAGACCTGCTGGACTTTGGTCTCTGCCACAGACCTGCTGGACTTTGGTCTCTGCCACAGACCTGCTGGACTTTGGTCTCTGCCACAGACCTGCTGGACTTTGGTCTCTGCCACAGACCTGCTGGACTTTGGTCTCTGCCACAGACCTGCTGGACTTTGGTCTCTGCCACAGACCTGCTGGACTTTGGTCTCTGCCACAGACCTGCTGGACTTTGGTCTCTGCCACAGACCTGCTGGACTTTGGTCTCTGCCACAGACCTGGTGGATAAGGCCCCTGCCACAGACCTGGTGGATAAGGCCCCTGCCACAGACCTGGTGGATAAGGCCCCTGCCACAGACCTGGTGGATAAGGCCCCTGCCACAAACCTGGTGGATAAGGCCCCTGCCACAGACGTGGTGGACTTTGGTCTGCCACAGACCTGGTGGATAAGGCCTCTGCCACAGACCTGGTGGATAAGGCCTCTGCCACAGACCTGGTGGATAAGGCCCCTGCCACAGACCTGGTGGATAAGGCCCCTGCCACAGACCTGGTGGATAAGGCCCCTGCCACAGACCTGGTGGATAAGGCCCCTGCCACAGACCTGGTGGATAAGGCCTCTGCCACAGACCTGGTGGATAAGGCCCCTGCCACAGACCTGGTGGATAGGGCCTCTGCCACAGACCTGGTGGATAAGGCCTCTGCCACAGACCTGGTGGATAAGGCCTCTGCCACAGACCTGGTGGATAAGGCCTCTGCCACAGACCTGGTGGATAAGGCCTCTGCCACAGACCTGGTGGATAAGGCCCCTGCCACAGACCTGGTGGATAAGGCCCCTGCCACAGACCTGGTGGATAAGGCCCCTGCCACAGACCTGGTGGATAAGGCCCCTGCCACAGACCTGGTGGATAAGGCCCCTGCCACAGACCTGGTGGATAAGGCCCCTGCCACAGACCTGGTGGATAAGGCCCCTGCCACAGACCTGGTGGATAAGGCCCCTGCCACAGACCTGGTGGATAAGGCCCCTGCCACAGACCTGGTGGATAAGGCCCCTGCCACAGACCTGGTGGATAAGGCCCCTGCCACAGACCTGGTGGATAAGGCCCCTGCCACAGACCTGGTGGACTTTGGTCTGCCACAGACCTGGTGGATAAGGCCTCTGCCACAGACCTGGTGGATAAGGCCCCTGCCACAGACCTGGTGGATAAGGCCCCTGCCACAGACCTGGTGGATAAGGCCCCTGCCACAGACCTGGTGGATAAGGCCCCTGCCACAGACCTGGTGGATAAGGCCCCTGCCACAGACCTGGTGGATAAGGCCCCTGCCACAGACCTGGTGGATAAGGCCCCTGCCACAGACCTGGTGGATAAGGCCCCTGCCACAGACCTGGTGGATAAGGCCCCTGCCACAGACCTGGTGGATAAGGCCCCTGCCACAGACCTGGTGGATAAGGCCCCTGCCACAGACCTGGTGGATAAGGCCCCTGCCACAGACCTGGTGGATAAGGCCCCTGCCACAGACCTGGTGGACTTTGGTCTCTGCCACAGACCTGGTGGACTTTGGTCTCTGCCACAGACCTGGTGGACTTTGGTCTCTGCCACAGACCTGGTGGATAAGGCCCCTGCCACAGACCTGGTGGACTTTGGTCTCTGCCACAGACCTGGTGGACTTTGGTCTCTGCCACAGACCTGGTGGATAAGGCCTCTGCCACAGACCTGGTGAATAAGGCCCCCGGTACAGACCTGAGGACCTTGAACTTTCCTTCTCTGAACTCAGCCCCTGTCAAGGGGAAGACATCTCTCCAGGGAGTCAACAGACCCTTCCTTCACCGTGACTCCCCCATCGGTCCATCGGAATGATCCTCCTTCCCTGGACACGGGTCCCCTACACGAGGCGGCACCCTAATACTCCTTGACCCTTAGCGGACCCCAGTCGAAGGTTCTGGGCTCCAGGCTCTCACTGCTGCTCCTGAGTCTCCATACCCAGGGCGAGCAGAAACTACTCGGTAGTACCTCACCTCGGGCTAAAGGTGCCCAAGATGGAACAGGAACATAGCCCCAGGCCAAGGGCACCTGGGACTCGGACCCTCACTCACACCCAGGCCGAAGGTGCCTGGGCGCGGACCCCACACGCACATGCAGCCAGGCTGAAGGTGCCTGGGCACGGACCTCGATCACAGGACGTCTGCCCCTTTTATATCCTCTCCCGGCATGCACAGCAGGTTCCCCGCCCCGCTGTACAACCGCCGAGAGGGGACACAAAAGGCACAGCACTGTATCAGAGGGTCAACCCTAGCCTACTATGGCAGCGCCACCCGTAGGCCACAAGGAACTGCACACCAATACACTCCACTGAAGACAAAATGGTCCACAAATCCTAACAAATTAGGGTGTTTGAGCCTATTTACCACTCAAACACTTCCTCTAAATTGAGCACCCCGCTACAGACAATTCCCCCAATCCTTTTATTCTCTTCATTCCTCAAAGAGTAGGGGTGCTGCCATATTCCTACACTCCTCCTTTCCTATGGACGTGAAACAGATATTTAGAGATAAAGAAAGTAGATATGTCATTATTACGGGTATTATTCATAATAGAGAACTTACAATTGCTAGCATCTACGCCCCAAATGACTCTCCTGCTTCCTTCTTTGATCATCTGGCTAGATAGCAATCATCTCACATGATCATAGGTGGGGATTTCAATATGGTGGCTAACTCCACGCTAGACAGACGCACAACGGCAACGACAGCTAAAGCCTTCCCTAAATCCCTCGCCCGTGGCCTATTAGACCACCAGTTAGTGGACACTTGGAGAGCACATAACATGGGAGCCAGGCATGGGCGTCCGCTGAAATTTTTTCAGGGAGGGGCGATTCGGCAGCGGCGATAGTCGTATTTAACCCTTTCTTCGACCACTAGCGGGGGTTAAAAGCGCGCCCCCCCACGTTAAAATGTAAAAAACAGCCACTGTGCCCCCTGCATCTTTCAATATCTCTTTGTCACTACTGTGTACCCCCTCTTCACAACTGCACCTCTGGACCCCTTTACATTACACAACCCCCTGCACCTCTGGACTCCTTTACATTACACAGCACCCTGCACCTCTGGACTCCTTTACATTACACAGCACTCTGCACCTCTGGACTCCTTTACATTACACAGCACCCTGCACCTCCTGGACCCCTTTACATTACACAGCATCCTGAAGCCTTTGGACTTCTTTACATTACACAACCTCCTGCACCTCTGGACTCCTTTACATTACACAGCACCCTGCACCTCTGGACCCCTTTACATTACACAGCATCCTGAAGCCTTTGGACTTCTTTACATTACACAACCTCCTGCACCTCTGGACCCCTTTACATTACACTCCTTTACATTACACAGCACCCTGCACCTCTGGACTCCTTTACATTACACAACCCCCTGCACCTCTGGACGCCTTTACATTACACAACCCCCTGCACCTCTGGACGCCTTTACATTACACAGCATCCTGAAGCTTTTGGGTTCACACTGGTGTCCTGAAGTTTGTCGCAGTGCTGGGGTATTGACAGTTTTTCTGCATTTTATCCCCATTTTTAGCTGCAGTCCCACAGACTTCTATTAGCTTGTGTAATTTTACTGTGTTTTCTGAAAGCACACCAAAGATGCAGTATAGAGAACATTTGGTGCGCTTTCAGAAAATGTTGCAAAAATGTGAAATCTAATAGAAGTCTGTGGGACTGTAGTGAAAATGGATGTAAATGCAGGAAAACTGTGTATACACCAGCACTGCCACTGAACCACAGTGCATCAGTGTGATCCCACTTGAGTCCTGGTTCACATATATGCGATGCAAGGATCAGCACGATTCCAGTGTGGATTCCTGCATTGCATGTTGCTTGTCGGCCGTTTACGCTGCCCTTTGCAAACTGTTATGGGTGTCAATGTAAAATTAATGACCCCCCAGATCGGTTTGCAGATTGCAGTGAGAACTGTGAAATAGTGCAGGAATCGGATTGCATAGGTGTGAACACCCATCCACTCCGATACCAGTGCGGACCAAAAAAAAAAAAAAAAGGGTCTTGCACCAATCACTTTTGGTGCAAATGCGATTTCAGCCATACAGTTTGTTTGGTTGAATTTGCATCGCACAGACATCGCATGTGATTTGCACAGTAATGCAGGGCAAATCACATGCAATGTCTATGATCACACACTAGTGAAAACCCTGGCTAAAGGAACATGATGGGGGCAAACTATCAGCATAGAGTTAATGAAAGACTCTGCTGGAGGACAACAGAGGAAAGAGGGGGAGTGAAAGATTTGGGAGAGAGAGAGGGCAGAGTCTGGACACAGTGACAGTGCTGATACTGTAACTCACTTGATGTTCCCAGGATGCTCAGTCTCACACTAGATCAGTCGGCAACTCTTTAGCTGTCTGCTACTTGTTTAAATGTTCCCGCCCCCACATTCCTTTCAGACGGGCTGCACAGAGCATGGACAGGACACAGAAACAGAGGGGAGGGGGGAGGCAGAGCCCATGCAGACTCTTCCATTCCTGTGGAGAGGGGGGGGGAGTTGTACTCGCTAAGCTCTTAGAATTTAACAGAGAGTGAGATGCAGAGTAGTGTGTGACAATGGGTCAGTCCGCCTGAGCTGTCAGCATATCACATCGCTGCATTACCTTACCAAGCTCTCACTGTTTCATACAGGGGAGGATGGGGGAGCCGTCTGACACCCCCCCTAATGTGTGTCTCCCGGGGCGGTGGAGAGCAGCCCCAGCCAGCAGACTTAGAAAAAAAAAGTCTACGGCTGCCACAGCAGCCATCACAGGGGGCAAGTGTCACTGTCTAATCTTAGGATTCTAGGGGGGGGGGGGCAAACGACCCCCCTTGCCCCATGGAGCGGACACCCATGGAGCCAGGAAATATACTTTTTACTCCCATTCACATAATAGTTCTGCTAGACTGGATTATATTTACTCCTCCCCCATTATTCTAGCAACTCTACAAAAGCATCAATCCATCCCTGTGTATGGTCAGATCATCACTACCTCCTTCACGATCGAATTTATTAGATTACCTCCCACTCCTTATACATGGAGACTGAATGAGGCACTCCTCTCTGACTTGGCGGTAGAATCGGAGGTTGCACAAGCCATAGACGAATACTTTACTTTACCCTCAATGCCTTACCGGAAACCCCGCTTTCTACAGTTTGGACTTCCCATAAGGCGGTATTGAGGGGCAAACTTATTGGAATAGCCTCAGCCCGTAACAAGATTAACAGACAGAAAATACTGTCTCTCACGATGGAGTTGGACAGTCTATATAAGAATACCGGTTCTTTGCATCTGGAGTCCACCAGACTTTCCATTGATCAGAAGTGTCTAGAATTAGACTCACTACTCTCTAAGGTGGAAAAAGCTCTTAGATGTCCCAAAGCCAAATTCCTGCTTCACAGTAACACCTCTTCAACCAAGTTTGCTAGAAAGTTGAACCAGTCTACCCATCCCCCTCATGCCTATAAATTGGCCACTAGCTCTGGTCAGACTACCACTCACCCACAAGAGGTTCTCAAACTGTTTGAGCAATTCTATTCAGCTCTGCTGGCACCTATGCAGTCAGAAACCGCACCAGAAGACGAAGCCTGGTTTCAGGCCATCCCTGTACCATCCCTCTCCTCCTCACAGTTAGAGAAACTTAACTCACCTATTACACAGTCGGAGGTCTTGAATGTGATTAAAGCTTTAAAGATTGGCTCCGCTCCGGGCCCAGATGGCTTCTCATCTGTATATTATAAAAAAAAAATTCCATCCCCTTATCCACTAGACTGGTTCAGCCTTTCAACTCCGTGTTGCAGGGGGGCAGCTTTCCGGAAGAGATGCTATTGGTGAACGTGTCTCTGATCCCTAAGCCCAACAAAAATCATATGCTCCCTCAGAATTATTTCGGTCATAAATAGAGTTGAGCGGACACCTGGATGTTCGGGTTCGACCGAACTTCGGAAAAAAGTTAGATTTCGGGACCGAACTTGACCCCGAACCCGAACCCCATTGAAGTCAATGGGGACCGAACTTCTGAGGACTATTTGCGCTTGTTTCCCGTGCTTAGAACTCTCCCTGCACAAAGTGTCAATTCTGAAGGAAAAAAAGGTAATTTAAAACCCACTCACGGCTATTAATGAATTGTCGGCTCCCGGCAATACATAGAAAAGTCATTGATAAAAAAAAAAAGCGTGGGGGTCCCCCCAAATTCAATTTCCAGGCCCTTCAGGTCTGGTATGGATTTTAAGGGGAACTCCACTCCAAATAAAAAAAAATGGCGAACTACCCCCAAAAATCCATACCAGACCCTTTATCCGAGCACGCAACCTGGCAGGCCGCAGGAAAAGAGGGGGGATGAAAGAGCGCCCCCCCCTCCTGAACCGTACCAGGCCACATGCCCTCAACATGAGAAGGATGTCCCCAAGTTGATGGGGACAAGGGCCTTATCCCCACAACCCTTGCCTGGAGGTCTGGGGGTCTGCGGGCGGGGGGCTTATCGGAATCTGAAAGACCCCTTTAACAAAGGGGACCCCCAGATCCCGCCCCCCATGTGAATTGGTAAGGGGTACATTGTACCTCTACCATTTCACTAAGAAAGTGTAAAAAAAAAAAAAAAACAGACACCTTGGAAAAGTCCTTTATTAAAAATAAAAAAAATTAAAATAAAAAAAAACATTCCAGCGATGAAATCCAGTGTCCCGCGGCGATCCCGATGTCCAGCGCTGTCCATACGAGACGTCAATGGCTGAGCCTGAGCGGACCTGATGGGGAACTTTCTCCGCAGTGTATTAAATGAATAGACCCGCCCCTTCTAAAGTTCCCCATCAGGTCCGCTCAGCCAATGACGTAGGTGTAAGGCTGAGGACCTGATGCGGAATTGAAAAGGGGCGGGTCTTTTCATTTATTACACTGTGGAGGAAGTTCCCCATCAGGTCCGCCCCCTCGTATGTCAGACCCCGCCTACGTCATTGGCTGAGCGGACCTGATGGGGAACTTCCTCCGCAGTGTAGTAAATGAATAGACCCGCCCCTTCTCACGTTCCGCATCAGGTCCTCAGCCTTACACCTACGTCATTGGCTGAGCGGACCTGATGGGGAACTTTAGAAGGGGCGGGTCTATTCATTTAATACACTGCGGAGGAAGTTCCCCATCAGGTCCGCCCAGGCTCAGCCAATGACGTCTCGTGTGGACAGCGCTGGACACCGGGATCGCTGCGGGACACTGGATTTCATCGCAGGAATGTTTTTTTTTTTTATTTATTTTTTTTTTTTTAAATAAAATGATTTTTTTAAGGTGTCTGTTTTTTTTTACATTTTTTTTTACACTTTCTTTGTGAAATGGTAGGAGCAAAGTACCCCATTACCAATTAACATAGGGGGGGCGGGATCTGGGGGTCCCCTTTGTTAAAGGGGTCTTCCAGATTCCGATAAGCCCCCTGCCCGCAGACCCCCACAACCACCGGGCAAGGGTTGTGGGGATGAGGCCCTTGTCCCCATCAACATGGGGACATCCTCCCCATATTGAGGGCATGTGGCCTGGTACGGTTCAGGAGGGGGGGGGGCGCTATCTCGTCTCCCCTCTTTTCCTGCGGCCTGCCAGGTTGCGTGCTCGGATAAAGGGTCTGGTCTGGATTTTTGGGGGAACTCCACGCCATTTTTTTTAAATTTGGGGTGGAGTTTCCCTTAAAATCCTTTCCAGACCTGGAGGGCCTGGTATGGATATTTAAGGGCAACCGCACGCATTTTTTTAAAAATTTGCGGCAGGGTTCCCCTTAATATCCATAGCAGACCTGAAGGGCCTGGTAATTGAATTTGGGGGGACCCCCACGCTTTTTTTTAAAAATTTTTATCAATGACTTTTCTCTGTATTGCCGGGAGCCGACAATTCATTAATAGCCGCGAGTGAGTTTTAAATGACTTTTTTCCTTCAGAAATGACACTTTGTGCAGGGACAGTTCTAAGCACAGGAAACAAGCGCGACTTTACATGCATATTGCCGAACACCGGACCCGACCCCCAACATACAGTCACTTGTTCGGGTTCGGGACCCAAAAACCCAAATGTTCGGTACGGACCCGAACTTTACAGTTCGGGTCTGCTCAACCCTAGTCATAAATAATGATTTGAAAATTTTCAGTAGAATTTTAGCTGACAGATTGGCAGGCATAATCTCCTCACTTATATCTCCCTACCAATCGGGTTTCATTCCCCACAGGCTCATTACAGACAACATACATCTGGACAGAGATATAATTCAGGATGCAAACCTATTCTCCCGGAAACTTTTTATGCTTAGCCTTGATATCCATAATGCCCCATACACACGATCGTTTTTCATGCCGTTAAAAATGGCATTAAAAAAAATGGCCATTAAAAATGATCGTGTGTATGCTCCAGAGCATTTTTAACGACGTGGAAAACGGCCATTAAAAATTTCGAACATGCTCTCTTTTTTCACGTCGTTTTTCATGTGTTTTTTTTTAACGACGTGAAAAACGATAGTGTGTATGCTTTAACGACGTGAAAAAAAACGCGCATGCTCAGAATCAAGTATGAGACAGGAGCGCTCGTTCTGGTAAAACTAGCGTTCGTAATGGAGATAGCACATTCGTCACGCAGTCACGGACTGAAAAGCACGAGACTGAAAAGAGCGAATCGTCGCTCAACAAACTTTACTAACATGAAGGGTGGCGCCATTCGAACGGAACTTCCCCTTTATAGTGCCGTCGTACGTGTTGTACGTCACTGCGCTTTGCTTGATCGTTTTTTTAAATGATCGTGTGTACGCAAGACAGGCTTGAGAGGAAACATGAAAAAAAACGACGTGAAAAACGGCAAGAAAAAAAATGGCAAGAAAAACGATCGTGTGTATGGGGCATAAGGCTTTCCACAGTGTGTCATGGAGCTATGTGTCCACCCTGCTGCAACGCATGGGCTTTCAGGGGGAATTCTTACATGCCTTCCAGGCCCTTTACCAGAACCCTAAAACATGAGTTAAGATCCCGGGGTGTATTTCAGAGTTTTTCAGCCTAGGCCGGGGTACTAGACAGGGGTGCCCTCTCTCCCCACTAATCTTTTCTCTAGCTCTTGAGCCCTTAACCATTGCTATATTGGGTAACCCTGACATCACAGGATATTGTAAATGCTCCTCCTCTTACAAATTTTGCATGTACGCTGATGACGTGCTGATGTTCCTCACCAACCCCTTAATTACCTTGCCGAACCTGCTTCAGACCTTATCGAGTTTTGCAAGGATCTCCGGTCTCTCAGTAAAGGTCTCAAAATCTGTGGCCCTTCCAGTGGGTTTTTCGCCCACGGAACTCCACCAGCTTAAACAATCATTCCCTTTCACTTGGGCTGGAGCCCATCTCCCATATTTGGGTATTAACTTGACCGGGGACTTTTGCAAACTCTTCGAGGCCAATTATCCTCAGATGATATCTAAATTGAAACAATTGCTCAAACTTTGGTCCCCACTCCACATTTCTTTCCTAGGTAGGGTTACAGCCCTCAAAATGACGATTCTCCCTAAGTTACTTTACCTATTTCGCTCCCTACCAATTAGACTCTCAAAAACTTACCTAAATAATATCCAGTCCCATTTAACAGATTTATTTGGCAAGATAAACCCCCGAGGTTCGCTAGAGACATTCTGTACCATTCCTCCATAAGAGGTGGCCTGGGCAGTGGCGGAATTTTCAGGGTCGCAACAGTCGCCGTCGCGACTGGGCCCTGTAGTTCTGCCAAGTCCAGGGGGCCCGCCACCCGCCCGTGTGAGGGACACAGTCAGCGGGCATCTCCGCTGTGTGCCTCAGAACTGAGTGTGTGCAAAGCTTGGCCGAATGGCCGCTCTGTGAGAAAGGTCCCACCCTCCTCTTAGATCAGCTCGTGTGATAGGCAGAACACCGTGTCTATCACACGAGCTGGTCTAGGAGGAGGGCAGGACCTTTCTTCTCACAGCGCGGGCAAACTTTTCACACTGAGCTCCAAGACACAGCGGGAGATGCCCGCTGACTGTAATATTCAGGCAAGGTGAGACCAGGGGGGATAACACAGTAACACAACTGTCTTGGATAAATGGTGAGGACTGCAGAGTGCTGCTCCAGTGCAGAAGATCCTGCCGGACTACATCAGGTAAGAGCATACACTCCAGACGGTACTTATCTCAGTAAATGTGAAAATAGAGAGCCTCTATATATGTCTGCAGACTGGGTCGGGATAATATTGTCAATGCTGGGACCCATCTTAGAAAGTCACTGCTCAAGGGTCTTTTCCCACAACCTTAGCACAATGGTTGTGGGGGTCTGCATATAAGGGGCTTACTGGAATCTGGAAGCCTCTATTAAAAATAACAGGATCCCCAGATACCCCACAAATGCTCTATGTGAAGGAGTAAAGTAAATGTCTAGCTATTATGGTAATGTCCATGTCCGCTGACTGTGTGTAATATCCAGGCACTGACTGTAGTGACTCGTGAGGCTGCGATTATGGGCACGGTGAGGCTGCGATTATGGGCACGGTAAGGCTGCGATTATGGGCACGGTAAGGCTGCGATTATGGGCACGGTAAGGCTGCGATTATGGGCACGGTGAGGCTGCAAATATGGGCACGGTGAGGCTGCAAATATGGGCACGGTGAGGCTGCAAATATGGGCACAGTCAGGCCGCAATGATGGGCAATGTGCATTAAAATGCATGTTTTTTCCTTTTATGAACAAGATAATAATGACATTATGCCGTTGGGCTGGTATAATGATGCTATGGGGCTGGGTCGCTATCCAAGGGGATTGGTAAAGAGTTATGGGTGACGGCATCACGGGTCAGGTAAAGGGCCCCTTAGCAGAATTTTTCTTAGGGCCACAGGGAGGTCAGGATCGGCACTGGAGGGGCCCAACTGCTGCCCGTCACAGCGTTGCTGGGTGGGGGGTGCGAGTCGCACGCGGGTGACACCTGTAGATAGCGGCCGGCACCGCTAAAACCGCCCGCTTCCCTACACTCGCTCTTGTCAGTGGGGACTGAAGCCGCAGGCGCCTCCTCCTTTCTGTTTACATCCAGTGAGGAGGAGGAGCCCGAGGGACACACACCGCTGTGTGTACACGTCCGCGCTGTTCTGAGGTCTGTACTATACATTTTATTTTAAGAAGAGATGAAGATATGGGGGGGAGAGGGGTGCCTATGCTGATGGGGGGGGGTCTGCACCAAGTGGGGCGTCTATACTGCGGGGGTCTGTACTAATTTGGGCTGTGTAATACACCATGGGTCTGCACTAAGGGGGTGTCTATACTGCGTGGGTCTGCACTAAGGGGGTGTCTATACTGCGTGGGTCTGCACTAAGGGGGTGTCTATACGGCGTGGGTCTGCACTAAGGGGGTGTCTATACGGCGTGGGTCTGCACTAAGGGGGTGTGTGTATACTGCAGGGGTCTGTACTAGGGGGGGTGTGTGTATACTGCAGGGGTCTGTACTAAGGGGGGATTCTATACCGATGGGGGTGTCTATACTGCAGGGGTTTGCACTAAGGGGGTGTCTATACTGATGGGGGGGTCTGCACTGCGGGGGTGTCTATACTGTGGGGGTTGCACTATGGGGGGTCTATACTGATGGGGGGTCTTTTTCTGATGGGGGGTCTGCACTAAGGAATGTGTCTATAGTGCGGGGGTCTGCACTAAGGGGGATTCTATACTGAAGGGGGTCTGCACTAAAGGGGGGTCTGTACTGAGGGAGGGGATCAGTACTTAGTGAGGGGGGTCTGTACTAAGAGGGGGTCTATACTAACAGAGGGGGTCTGTTCTTAGTGGAGAGGGGTCTGTACTGAGGGGGGACTATAGTTGGTGGAGGGGGGGTGACACCAATGTTTTCCGCACCAGGTGACACCAACCCTAGTGACGCCACTGATTGACGGTAAGTCAATCAAGTGACAGAGCTGAGCAATCGATGCCAACCTCCACCACTGTGCCTCTTACTGATCCCATCCCCCCCACCACTGATCTTATCCCTATCCCCCCCCATTACTTGTACAACAGAGGTGATGGGGGGGGGGGTAGGGATGAGATCAGTAGTGGGGGGATAAGATCAGTAAGAGGCACAGGTGGTGGTGGGAGAGGATGGCACTGGCACTGCAGCCACCCCCCCTCAAGTACAACTGCTGCCACCCCCCCTCAACACCAGCACTTCCACTGATCCCATCCCTCCTCCCCACCAGCACTGTTACTGATCCCATTCCCCAGGTCAGATTTAATCAGCAACCAATGTATTGCTTCATTTATGTGAAATCCCTGGTGACATGGCCAGTCCCTCTGCTTTCCTATTAAAAACATACCACACTAGGCAGGAGCGCACAGCATGGTCAGTATTCTAGTTAGGCTGGTAGTTTGTGTGCTCTCCTCCAATGATCAATAAATGTTTTGTACAGTGTAAACAAAAATAAAGTATCAAAATCATGCTTTTCGGGGGGGGGGGGGCCCTCATGATTTCTTGCACCGGGGCCCTGAAGTTTCTAGTTACGCCTCTGGGCCTGGGGGTCCCCCAGATATGGCTTTACTATCTTGCGAGTAGATACAGTATACCCAACTGGCCCAATTGAATATTATTGATTCCAAGGTCCCCTGGGTTAGGTTTGAACAAGATTCTATCTTGCCCCTATACCTTCCTGGACTTTTATGGTCCTCAAACCCCTCTAAGTCTGGTTTGAGTTCTAAAAACTCAATAGTGGCAGTTGGATTGAAGTTGTGGGATGACTATAAGGTGAAGTATAATCTTATATCACAGACCCCCCCGGGTAGGGTGACCACATGTCCGGATTGCCCGGGACAGTCCCGCATTTTGCAGGTCTGTCCCGGGCACATTCATTCCAGGACAATACAGTGTCCCGGAATGAAACTGACACAGCCACCCCCCCCCCGGGCCAATCTGATGCCTCAAAAAAAGGGCGCCACATCACCGCTTTACTCACTGACAGTACTTGTCCTGGCCGGGAATGCCTGGAGGAGCACAATCCCGCCCCCTGCTTGTGATTGGAGAAATTATAAATCCCGCCTCTTGTGTCCAATCGCTGTGCTGTGATTCGTTACAGCACAAGCTGATTTTTGGGAAGGGGGGGTGGGGTTGTCCATGAATGGTAGTTTAAAAATGTGGTCACCCTACCCCCGGGGAGCCTCATTTCTTGGAGATTCTAGATTCCCCCCCGGCATATGATCATTTGCCATTTTTTCAGATCTGGGTGGACTGCGACTTGACTAAGTTGGATGACTTTCTAATAGATTCAAAATTTGTAAACTTTCTTATATTTACAAAATCGTCATCATATCCCAGCTGGGGAATTTTACCACTTTCTCCAAATCCGAATTTTTTTTCATCAGCACTATACATTTCCAGCTTCTGATTTAAACACATTTTTGAAGGTATATGCGATTCGTCCCCCCAAACAAAAAAAAGGTCTCATTTTGGTTGTTTATAAATCATTGGAATCAGTTCATGAGAAGCCCACTTTGAAATATAGATCCCAGTGGGAGCAGGACCTTGATTTTGGGAGAAGAGGATTTGGATTGGGCGAAAGGTTGGCGAAAGATGCGTAAATGTCCCAAGTCTTTGACAGTCAGGGAAACGGCCATTAAATTATTGACTAGGTGGTATTACACTCTCCTGCGCCTAAGTAAAAATTTACCCGCAGGCCTCCCCCTCTTGCTTTAGGGGTTGAGCCCATCAGGGCTCCTTCCTGCACCTATTTTGGGACTGTGAAAAGTTGCTACCTAACTGGATGGAGGCCCTAGATTTGATGGACAAATTGGCGGGTGGACCCATGGCTCTGACACACAAGCACTGTCTTTTATTTCAAAGTCTGCCCGATACCCCCAAACCGCTTATGAAATCGATCCATTCAATCTGCATTGCCATGCAGTGGGCCATTGCATTGAAAAACAACCTCGGTTCCATTCGCTCAGGTTATTACACGTGTAGATCAAAGTATGTTGTCAGAAAAAGTATTTCATACCTTGAACGACTCTATCCCCTTATTTGATGCCAAGTGGAACCCTTGGTTCTTGTTTATGTAGCGGCCTCACCCTCTCTCTTCTTCTTTAGCGCTTACTCTGGCTTCGGTCTAGGGGTACCTTGGAGGGGAGAGCGAGGTGCGCCACGGCCCATGTCCTCTAGATTACAGCATGTAGAGGTGAAGGCCAGCACCAGATTACCTTCGGGCTGTGTATACTCTCAGAGCCAAGTCTGTTCTGCTGATAACCCCCCTTTGCTCCCAGTAATTTGAGTACCACACACTGAAAAGGTCCAACACTTATTTATTCCATAACGGCAAACAAATAGTCCTTTGTGAGCAGACAGTTTGAGACCTATAGAACAGTCCAGTATTGGTGGGGAGTAGGTCAAGGCACAATCCTCAAAGAATCTAAACCGTTGAGGTTTCACCAACGGTTGCTAAGCACAGTGGCTGTTAAATAGACTTTTTAGTTGCAGAGTCTCTTCCAGCGAATCTAATGAACAGGAACTGGAGTTACCTTCGCTACGTTGCAGCCCCTGTCAGGGAGAAGACATCCCTCCAAGGGAGTTACCAGAGGCCCCGCCGTCACCGGATTAATGCTGTACCGGCTATTCGGAAGGGTTACACTTCCCGGCCTCCTCGCCTCAGATACGGGTCACAACACCTTAGGGCCCCTCGGACTCCTCCACCCTCGCGGAACCCAGTCGAAGTTACTGGGCTCCAGGCCTTGGCCGTAGTACCTCACCCCAGGCTTAAGGTGCCTGGGATGGACTCCATCCCTCGCTCCGGCCAGGTCAAGGGCACCTGGGCCCGGAACTCCAGAACGCCAGACCCCAAGCCGAAGGTGCCTGGGTGCGGCCGCGTCCTCCAACTCTGAACCCCAAGGTCAGGGCGTCCGCCCCTTTTATCTCCTCTCCCTTTGCGTCACAGCGGGTTCCCCGCCCCGCTATACCGGCGCCAGAAAAGGACAAAAAGGTACAGTCTTGTGGTGCAGGTTCAACTCCGACCCAGGGCGACAACGCCACCTGCAGGCCACAGGGAACCTTGCACCACCAGAGTCCTCCAAGAACCACAAAAGGGATTCTTAGATTCCCTAACAATTAGTACATCTGGGTTAAATAACCAAGATGCTCCCCCCCCCCCCCAAATTTCAATACCCGCTACATTTAGACTTCAAGACTGACTGAATTTATGTTTGTTGTGATTTTTTTTTTTTTTTTTTTTTTTTTTTTTTTTTTTATGATTTCCTTTTTATTTGCCTCTGTGAATAGATTACCTGCATGATCTGTTTATAATGTCACCTAATGGTTATCAGTGGATGAGATCATATGTACCTCTAAATGTTCTGCTTTGATTCTCTGAAACTATTGTCTACCATTGTCATCATCTTGATTTGATACTGGTTGAGTTGATCTGTGTCTTATGTCCATGTATATGGTAATTCTTTTTTTTTTTGCATAATAAAAAAAGTTTTTGAAAACAAAATATATCTGCATGTGCCAAAATATTTGTAATGTTTGTAGCATCCTATTGTATAGTATCAATATTTTTTATGTAGCGGGGTGCCAAATTTAGGCGTTGTGTTTGAGCACTCGTTAGGCTCAAACACCCTAATTTGTCAGAGTTTAAGGACTGTTTTCATCATCGAGAGATAGTATTGGTGTACAGTTCCCTGGGGCCTACAGGTGGCGCTGCCATGGTAGGCTAGGGTTGAATCGCCAATAGAGGGCTGTGCCTTTTGTGTCCCCTCTCGGCAGTAGTGCAGCGGGGCGGGGAACCTGATGTGCATGCCGGGAGAGGGTATAAAAGGGGCAGACATCTTCCGATCGGGGTCCGAGCCCCAGGCACCTTCAGCCTGGAGGCTGCTGCTTCCAGTTCGTCCGCGCCCAGGTGCCCTTGGCCTGGGTGTGTGGGATTCGAGTTCCATCCCAGGCACCTTTAGCCTGGGGTGAGGTACTAGCCAGCGTTCCTGCCTGCCCTGGGTATGACTACTCAGGGGTTGTGAGAAGGCCTGGGGCCCAGTACCTTCGACTGGGTCCCGCAAGGGATCGAGGACTCCTAGGGGACCTGAATCTAGGACGAGGAGGCCAGAGAGGTTACCCTTTCCGAAGACTCTGCGCAGCATCGTGGTGACGGCGGGGCCTCTGTAACTCTCCGGATGGATGTCTTCTCCCTGACAGGGGTCGTTACTTAGAGAAGGTTGTCCACATTCTCATGGTCTGTGGCAGAGACCCAACGTCAATCAGGTCTGTGGCAAGGACCCAACAACCAGGCCTGTGGCAGGGGCCTTATTCACCTGGTCTGTGGCAGGGACCGTGCGCCATAACTGTTTGTGAATCCTGAACAGTTTAGTTTGATTGCTAGGTTTGTGCCTGGACCTCCTCCCCACCTTCGGCTGTCCTGTTCTTTGCTCCTACCTTTTCTACCAGAACAGTTTATTTTTGTACTAAAGAGAATAAACTCAGGAGTTGGCGTTTCAGCTGATGTGTGGACATTGACTTACTGGGAGCTAGGGGTCTTGCCTCCACCTGCGTGGACGGTGGGAATCATTCTCTGAAGGAGTTTTGGTGTTGGCTGCGGACACAGGCCCGAAAGTACGTTTAGCTCCACCTCTGCACACAGGAGGGTACGAGCTGGTGGTGCGCCACCCTCTCCTCCCCTGTCCCCTAGACGAGAGCCAACAACAGAAGAGAGGGAGAGAGAGTAGTGGGTCACTACATTTACATCAGCCGACTGCAGACTTTAGCCCTCTGTCAGCTGAATACAGGTCATAGGAATGCAGAAATAAGTGCACTCTGGTGACCTACAGGGGTCCTTTCACATGGGTATTCCATTCAGGTCCTCCTCTCAATTTTTCAGGAGGACCTGATCGGGAAAGGCCCATGCAGCCCTATCAGGAGGACCTGATCGGGAAAGGTCCATGCAGCCCTATCAGGAGGGCCTGATCGGGAAAGGTCCATGCAGCCCTATCAGGAGGGCCTGATCGGAAGGTCCATGCAGCCCTATCAGGAGGACCTGATCGGGAAAGGTCCATGCAGCCCTATCAGGAGGACCTGATCGGGAAAGGTCCATGAAGCCCTATCAGGAGGACCTGATCGGAAGGTCCATGCAGCTCTATCAGGAGGACCTGATCGGAAGGTCCATGCAGCCCTATCAGGAGGACCTGATCGGGAAAGGTCCATGCAGCCCTATCAGGAGGAGCTGATTGGGAAAGGTCCATGCAGCCCTATCAGGAGGACCTGATCGGGAAAGGTCCATGCAGCCCTATCAGGAGGAGCTGATTGGGAAAGGTCCATGCAACCCTATCAGGAGGACCTGATCGGAAGGTCCATGCAGCCCTATGGACAGGCTGATATAAGTGGACTGTTTACACCTACCTAGCTCTGAATCCTTCCAGGTCTGGGGATTTTTTTTTAAAAGGACTGTGTCCTCTTCCATTTGTCTGGACCTAAATGTGACATATCGGAGAAAGCCTGATGTAAACAGACAGTAAATAGACACTGGAGTCTGTTTTCATCCAGCCACCCATAGAGCTGTCACAGGTCCTCCTGTGTCTCCTGCCACAAACAGAAACAGGCACAGATGTAAAAAACTGACATCCATCCTGTTCAGCTCTGATTCAGGAAGGGATCTGCTCATGGATCCTCTGCTGATTGAAGTGGGCTCCGTTTTGTTTCAGAGGATCCTTAGGGCTTGTTCACACATGTGTCTGGGGGCAGTAAAACCGGGTGGTTGAGCCATGGTCTTACTGACCCCCTGCCTGAACACTAAACATACAGCTGCAACCAGATGTACACATGCCGTGGTCACGATACCGTGCTTAAAGCGGTTGTATACCCAAAACAACCTTTAAAAAAAAAAAAAACCTGCAAGACAAAGGCATAATGAGCTAGTATGACTAGCATACTAGCTCATTATGAATTACTTACCTTAGATCGAAGCCCCCAAAGCGACCCTCGTTCCTCTCCTCCGCCGCTGCCATGATACCCGGAAGTGACTTCTGGGTATCGCCACTCCGGCGCTGTGATTGGCCGGAGCGGCGATGACGTCACTCCTGCGCATGCGTGCGGACCGGCAGGATCCCCGCACATGCACGCTTTTCCAGTGTGTTCCGGCGGCTTCCCATTCAAGGGAAAATGCGCTCAGTGCGCCTGCGCCGTTGTCTACATCGGTGCCCGCTTTTCTGCAAATATCTCCTTAACCATGTAGGTTTAGGAGATATTGCAAACACCTACAGGTAAGCCTTAATGTAGGCTCACCTGTAGGTGAAAGTTGTATCAGAGGGTATACAACCGCTTTAAACAGAACGTCGCTGCCACCAAATGCGATAATACAATTCAATGGGGCTGCACTGCAACCGCCCTGCATGTGACTGTAGAGGGGTAGTACTGAAGATATCAGGTTAGGGGCCCATTCACACCAGGAAATGCATGGGAATCGCATGGGAATGTTGTGCGGTTCCTGGGCAATTCATATGCAGTTCTGTGCAGTGTGATTTAATTATGAATAGACTGAAATCGCACTGCACCAAAAGTAGAGCATGCATTACTTTTTGAGACGCATGGCAACCGCATTGGATGCTACTTTTGTACCATGTGATCTGGTGTGGGAAAACGCACTGCGTTTGCGTCCTGCATTTGGAGTGTCGTTAAGGGCAGTGTGATTGGAATGCGGTGCGGGAAGTCACACGGGAACGCGGCTTTTCCCGCACTGCCTTCTAGTGTGAATGGGCCCTGAATCATATCACCTCCTCACCACCTCTCAAACAGTTCTGAAAAAAGATCAAGGCATGAATCACTTTTCATAAGAGCAACAGTCACACATTATAGCTGGCCATAGACAGATCAAACTTTGGCTCAGTAGAATCCACATGAATTTCGATCCATCTATAGGCAGGCTGGTTGTACTAAAGTCAATATATCGAACAACTTAATTTCAACAAGCCAGTCTGTTTTTTTTTTTTTTTTTGGAGGATCACTGCTGCAGGGTATATTCATCAGCAATGATCATTGTATAAATAAATATTCCTGCGCTTATCCCTCCACCTCTCAATGTGAATAAACAAAGCAATTGATGCAAATCACAAAATGAAAGAAAACTGCAACCAAAAAGTCCGAACACAAGACTTAATAAACAGTAATTAAAAGTAGGTGCGCCATCTAGTGCCAAACTCTGAAAACTACTCAGATGATAATAAATGATATCAGAACAATAATCTTATACATGTGTAACACCTTTCCAGGTTACCATTTCCTGGTGCTGGACAACATGTTCTGAGGCTTTGTTCGGTCAGAGGGAGAGCGGTGGAGAAGGTGGCCGGCTGACCGATGCCTTTAAAAATGTTTTACTCCTCAGAACCCAGGGCTGAGACGTTCAAGCACCCATCGGCAGCGTCTGCATTATATGGTGCAGGAATATCTAGGGGCAAGAGCAGACTTTGAGACCTTTCCAACAGAGCATCCACTGCGTTACTGGGTCTTGAGGTTGGACCACTGGCTAAAACTTGCTCAATATGCAATTGAGCTACTGGCCTGTCCTGCATCCAGCATGCTTTGTGAACGCACATTCAGTGCTGCTGGACGGTTTATAAGGAATCAAAGAGTACGCCTGTCCACAGACTCTGTTGATAGGCTCACATTTTTTTAAATTATTTAGTCCTGGATCAGCAGCTATCAAGCCCCTCATGCCAATTTAACTGATTGAATTTGCTAGGGATCTGGTATCCCTTGAAGTCTGCCTATCCTATTCCTGAATCCTAATGCTAGCTTGTCGTGGGGTGCCCCCAAAATCCATACCAGACCCTTATCCGAGCAAGCAGCCTGGCAGGCCAGAAAGGGGGGGGGCGATGAGTGCTCCCTCCTCCTGAACCATACCAAGTCACTTGCCCTCAACATGGGGGAGGGTGCTTTAGGGACCCCCCAAAGCACCTTGTCCCTATGTTGACGGGGACAAGGGCCTCGTCCCCACAACCCTGGCCCGGTGGTTTTGGGGGTGCTTATTAGAATCTGGAAGTCCCCTTTAGCAAGGGGGCCCCCGATCCCGCCCCCCTATATGAATGAGTATGGGGTACATTGTGGGAGGTGCTCTGTGTTGTACTCTCGCCTCCTGTCAGAAGAGCGCTCCTCCATACAGCACATGAGACAGGATCGCTCTTACTGCAGACCGCTTTGCTCTGTACACACACAGTTTAATTACCGCCCCCTATCCACATTTCCTGCTGCCGGGAGGTGAGCAGCCCTTGGAGGAGATAGGGGGCAATAATAAAACCGTGTGTGTACAGAGCAATGCGATCTGCAGTAAGAGCGATCCTGTCTCATGTGCTGTAGGAATGAATGATCTTCTGACAGTGACGGTAAGAGCACAACACAGCACACCTCCTCCTGGCTTTGTAGTGGCTTCTTCTTGTAAGTTGGGGGAGAGGGGATGGGCGGCTATCTGTATTGGGAAATGTAATGGGGATTTGGGGAGCGGGGATATGTTCAAGAAGGAAAAATGGGGGGGGGAATAAGTGCTAGGAGCAGGGTTGGGGGGTTTGAGCCAGGAGAGGGGATGTTTGTGCTAGGAGGGGGGATGGGGGTAATTTGGGTAAGGAGGAAGAATTTGTGCTGGGAAGGGAAATTTAGAGGGAGTTGTGCTAGGAGGAGGGATTTGTGAGAATTTGTCCAAGGAGGGGATTAAAGAAAGATTTTTGCTGGGAGATTGGGGGGGGGGGGGTTGTGCCAGGAGGGGTGGGGAAATTTGGGTTAATAGGTGGGGTTGGGGGGGGATTTTAGCTGGGAAGGGGGATTTGGAGGAGAAGATTTGTGCTAGGATAGAAAGTTTAATAAATAGGATGTGTGCTAGGCGGGTGATTTTTTTGGGGTGAGGAAGATTTGTGCTAAGAGTTGGGATTTGGGGTGGGATTTGAGCTGGGGGGCGGGCAAAGATTTGTGCTGGGAGGGGGAATTTGAACTGGGAGTTGGTGGAATATATACTGTACATTATTGTTTGGGGATAATTTTGGCTTGAAGATGGAATTTATGTATAATGGAATGTTTTGTGATAATGATTTTCATGTACGTTTTTGAAAATATTGTTTTGATATTTTTGCGGGCGGGCATCAGGTAGGCTGTACGGGGCCCCACAATTTCTAACAGTGGAGCTGCTACCAGTGACGGCCCATCCATTAGGGTGGAACGGGCGAAGCCCCCCCATCCCTGCGTCCGGACCCCTAATCTACATTCAGGGCATTGGATGCATGGATTTTAATGGGGGGGGGGTTTGAGGCACGCAATTAGAGGCTTCATAAAGGGGCGGGCTTGCTGCGCTCTGAGCCCACCCAGTTGTGTGAGAATAGTGAATGAATATTCGCTATTATCACACCGATTCTCCTCCCGGCCAATCAGGAAGCGGGTCGTGAGACCCGTCATCCGATTGCCTGAAAGGACAGGTGATTCTATTGGACGCTTAGGAGAAGGAGACGCCCGCCCACTGCCTGTCACTCGTTGCCATGCTGCCCGCCGGGAACCTAGATGGGGTAAGTGCTGGATTACCGACCAACCACAAGATCCAACCGAGCGGGAGCGGTTGCCACTGTGTGCTACCCTGAACATCACCCCTATTCCTGACTAACAGGGTGCCCAACCAATTGGGTTGCACAAAACAAACAGGCAGCTCTTGTACATTTTATAGTGTTGTGTCAGCAGTCAGTCTTTTCACCCAGCAGCAGAGAGAGAGCCCTGAACATCACTCAGCTCCCCTATATAAAGGCTTGTGCACAGCTGACACTAATAATGAGGTCTGGATTCTAGGTGAAATGTGGACCTGGGAGTGGAGGCTTTATCCCACCCAAAGCTCTACAAAATCTAGGGCTCAAGAACCCACAACACAAATGATTAAGATTCTGAGAGAGCAGAAGGTTTGTTTTCTCCACATCAGTCATACACCCCGGAGCCCCTCACCATGTGTATGAGAACCTAGGTGACCCTCACACCCCACCCACAGTCTTGCCAGTCATTATCTCTCTACACAGTATTGTATTTTGCAGTTAGATATTGGGGTACAGGGATGTGGGGGGTCAGACAACACACAGGGTATCACCTTCTGTTGTATATCCACAGAAATCACCCAGCACGCTGGAAGATTATCAGGAGGACCCCAAGTTCCCAGCCCAGACAGGGGTAACAGCTGTATAACACACACACTCTATTATCCCACCACTGCCACACACATGACAAGGATGGAAGCCCACGGGAACTAGAAAACCAGGAGAGGACCTTGTTTGGTGGAGGAGGGAAGGAGAGGCAGATTATTGTTAGCCAGTAGAGATAGGCTCGGGCGTGTAGGGGATCCCGCCAGGAAGCCGGTATTGCACTTAACTAATCACAGTCAGTGAGACATTTCCTGGTCTGTGCCCCTGCGGATTGGGAAATGTCTCACTGCCTGTGATTAGTGCTTTGCAGTGCCGGCTTCCTGGCGGTGGGGTTGCAAGAATGCTCAAGCCCATCTCTACTAGCCAGTAAAACCAGCTGTGATAGACTTGACACAGTCTGCAATCCCTCTGCCCACCACTAGAGGGAGACTCCACACATATCTAGCTGGCTGACCAGACTCAGGTAGATACAGATCTTACATACAATCTGGTGAACTCAAACGGTTAGGGAGCAGTCTAGTAACATACAACATGGTGACGGGGAGTAAATGGGCTGAACAGGGAGGCAGTTGGGGTGACAGGAAAGTGGGGTGGACAAGTGAGAGGTAAATGGGAGGGATAAAAAAATGCCTGTTATCTGTGGTCAGTGGGGTTGGGGGGGATATTCAATGAAGGGAAATGTTGAACATTAGTGATTTTAAAGGAAAAATGGGAATGTAGGTATTCAGTAGAAAGAAAGAAGGCATTGGTGCTCAGTGGGCTGATAGAGAGGTGGACATGGGGCAGTGGGGGGGGGGGGGGAGTGGATGGGGGAGATAGCGGAGGGATGGGGGGAGTTAGTGGTACGCAGTGAGAGATGAATACCTGACTGATGATGTCCTGGTCTGGAGGTTGATGTGGATCTCCTCTGATGACTCTTCTATGGTTGAGGTCCTCTCGGATGGTCCCTCTTGGCTCCTTTGATGAGTCTTCTATGGTTGGGGTCCTCTCGGATGGTCCCTCTTGGCTCCTCTGATGACTCTTCTATGGTTGGGGTCCTCTTGGATGGTCCCTCTTGGCTCCTCTGATGAGTCTTCTATGGTTGGGGTCCTCTTGGATGGTCCCTCTTGGCTCCTCTGATGAGTCTTCTATGGTTGGGGTCCTCTCGGATGGTCACTCTTGGATCCTCTGATGAGTCTTCTATGGTTGGGGTCCTCTCAGATGGTCACTCTTGGATCCTCTGATGAGTCTTCTATGGTTGGGGTCCTCTCGGATGGTCCCTCTTGGCTCCTCTGATGAGTCTTCTATGGTCGGGTGACTTCTGACTCTTCCCAGCACGGTGACTGGACATGAAGGGGGAAATCTCTCCCAACTCTCGGCTTCTCTTCCTCCTGCTCACAAGTGTCCACAATCAGGGGAAAGTTCTCCTCCGTGTCTCCGATGGAAGACGGAGGCTTCTTGTCCTGGCTGAGAGGTGTGAGGGATGTTCTGTGTCTGCACTACGGATCTGGGAAGACTCCAGTCCCATTGTGAGCCAGCTTCCTCACAGGGGGCCCCTCCCCCACAGACGTCCTGGGGCCATGCTGACTACAAACACAGAGAGAGGGGGAGGGGGGGACTCACATTTGAAGTCATTCAGTGCCATGTGCTTCTCATTCACTACAACCTAAGGAGAACCCCTCCCCCTTTTAACCACTTGACCCCCCCAGGCTTTTTTTGGCACTTTTTGTTTACAAGTTTAAATCAGCACGCTTTGCTAGAAAAATGACTTAAAATGTATAATGTTTGGGAGTTCTATTTTTAGCAGAGACCCTAGAGAATAAAATGGTGATCATTAAAAAAAATTATATCACACTATATTTGTGTAGCGGTTTTGCAGATGCAATTTTTTGCGAAAAAAAAACACAATAGTTACCCCAATTCTTTTGTATATTGTGGAAGATGATGTTACACCGAGTAAATAGATACCTAACATGTCACACTCCTGGAATGTCGACAAACTACGTTACTTAAACATCTCCGTAGGCGACGTTTTAAACGCCTTTACCAGTTATGAGTTACAGAGAAGATCTGATGGTAGAATTAAAGAGGGGGGGGGGGTGAAATGGCGCTTACTCAAAATATACTATTAATAAATAATATATCGCAAAGATTCCTGTGCAAATAAATTCCTGGGCAAAAAATCAGATAAATACAATATATCTTGAATAAATAAATATAAAATTTCCTTGGTGCATAAAAGCAAATGAGTGCAAAATATTAAAAGTACTAATAAGTATTTCTTCAGTGCCAATAAGCAAATGCAAAATAAAGTGCAAAATCAAGAAGTGCAGCAATAATGTGCAAAGTAAAAAGTGAATAAAAATGAAAAGTCAGAAAATAAAAAACAATTATCTCTGTGCCAAAAACTTGTTCAATCGCCCACGATCAGGTTTCCCATTTTAGGTACTCAGATAAGAAAGAAAGGAAAGGGGGGACTCCATAGTGTAGTATTTCAGATATACGTTTATTAATAAAAGGTTAAAAAAACCGTACAATTCAGATGATTAAAAAAAGCATGACACTAGGGATGAGCTTCGAGTTCGAGTCAAACTCATGTTCGACTTGAACATTGCCCGTTCGCCGAACAGCGAACAATTTGGGGTGTTCGCAGCAAATTCGAAAAGTCTATGGGAGAAATCTAAAGTGCTAATTATAAAGGCTAATATGCAAGTTATTGTCCTAAAAAGTGTTTGGGGACCCGGGTCCTGCCCCAGGGGACATGTATCAATGCAAAAAAAAGTTTTAAAAACGGACGTTTTTTCGGGAGCAGTGATTTTAATAATGCTTAAAGTGAAACAATAAAAGTGAAATATTCCTTTAAATTTCGTACCTGAGGGGTGTCTATAGTATGCCTGTAAAGTAGCGCATGTTTCCCGTGCTTAGAACTGTCCCTGCACAAAATGTAATTTCTGAAGGAATAAAAGTCATTTAAAACTCACTCGTGGCTATAATGAATTGTCGGCTCCCGGCAATACAGAGAACATTCATTGATAAAAAAAAATTAAAAAATGCGTGGGGGTCCCCCCAAATTCAATTACCAGTCCCTTCAGGTCTGGTATAGATATTAAGGGGAACCCTGCCTCAAATTAAAAAAAAATGGCGTGGAGTTCCCCCCAAAAATCCATACCAGACCCTTTATCCGAGCACGCAACCTGGCAGGCCGCAGGAAAAGGAGGGGGAGGAGAGAGCGCCCCCCCTCCTGAACCGTACCAGGCCACATGCCCTCAACATGGGGAGGATGTCCCCATGTTGATGGGGACAAGAGCCTCATCCCCACAACCCTTGCCCTGTGGTTGTGGGGGTCTGCGGGCAGGGGGCTTATCGGAATCTGGAACCCCCCTTTAACAAAGGGGACCCCCAGATTCCGCCCCCCCTATGTGAATTGGTAATGGGGTACATTATACTCCTACCATTTCACAAAGAAAGTGTAAAAAATTAAAAATAAAACACAAAGACACAGTTGGGAAAGTCCTTAATAAAAAAATAAAAAATAAAAAACCCATTCCAGCGGTGGTAATCCAGTCTGTCCAACATTGTTCTCTATGTCCCGCGGTGATCCCGCCTACGTCATTGGCTATTCCCCGCAAGCGGGGAAAGCAGGGGCTTACCCCTATGATCTGATGGGTGACCCCGCCCCCTCGTACATCAGACCCCGCCTACGTCATTGGCTGAGCGGACCTGATGGGGAACGTGATTTGATTTCTCTGCAGTAGAATAGACCCCGCCCCTCCTCACGTTCCCAATCAGGACCGCTTAGCCTTACACACAGTGAAGGTGACCATTTATTACACTGCAGAGGAATCAAATCATGTTCCCCATCAGGTCCGCTCAGCCAATGACCTGAAGGGTCTGGTATGGATATTTGGGAGGAACCCCACGTCATTTTTTTAAAAATTTGATGCAGGGTTCCCCTTAATATCCATACCAGACCTGAAGGGCCTGGTAAATTGATTTGGGGGGACCCCCACGCATTTTTTTTTTTTATCAATGACTTTCAATGACTGTTCTCTGTATTGCCGGGAGCCGACAATTCATTAATAGCCACGAGTGCTTTTAAATTACTTTTTTTCCTTCAGAAATGACACTTTGTGCAGGGACAGTTATACAAGCGCTACTTTACAGGCATACTATACCCACCCCCCAGGTACAAAATTTAAAGGAATATTTCACTTTTATTGTTTCACTTTAAGCATTATTAAAATCACTGCTCCCGAAAAAACGTAATTTAAAAAAAAAAAAATTGCATTGATACATGCCCCCTGGGGCAGGACCCGGGTCCCCAAACACTTTTTATGACAATAACTTGCATATTAACCTTTAAAATTAGCACTTTAGATTTTTCATGTTCGAGTCCCATAGACTTTAACGATGTTCGGATGTTCGATTTAATTTATTGCCTGTTCGCATGTTTGGATGCGAACTGAACTGGGGGGTGTTCGGCTCATCCCTACATGACACAGTGTGTATTCCAGCTTCCGAACTCGACCGCGACCGGAAGTGATGTCACCACAGCTCTGTACTCTGACGCGTTGTGTGACTGCTCAACGTCACTTTCTCAAAGGGGATGAAATACTACACTATGGAGTCCCCCCTTTCCTCTCTTTGTCATCTGAGTACCTAAAATGGGAAACCTGATCGTGGGCAATTGAACAAGAAAAGAGAGCACTCAGATATTGGAGACTAGCAGAAAGGCTTAATTTTAAGCCAGATGAGGTGAGAGGCTGGGGGGAACCAGGGCACCTGCACAGGATTGAAGCACTTTGCATGGTTTTTTTTTGGCGGTTGGAGAATATTTCCTTTCAAAGTCGATTTGTTGCAATTTTGCACGTGGATCTTTATGCACATCGTTTGGACTGTTTCAGAAATTTTCCAGCACGGAGGAGTTTTTTTTTTGGCACGTTTTTTGCTTGTTTGCATTTTAAAGCGGAGCTCCACCCTAAAGTGGAACTTCCGCTCATCGGAAACCCCCCCCCTCCAGTGTCACAATTAACACCTTTCAGGGGGGAGGGGGGTGCAGATACCTGTCTAAGACAGGTATTTGCACCCACATCCGGGAGTCCTCTCTTCGGGAAATCTGCGGGAAGCGCGTCACTTCCCGCAGATTACCCGTTGTGTTCTGGGAGACACTCGGCTCCCAGAACACAGGGGGGCCAGTGAGAACGGCGCAGTGCGACTCGCGCATGCGCCGTAGGGAACCGGGCATGAAGCCGCAAGGCTTCACTTCCTGGTTCCCTCACCGAGGATGGTGGTGTGGGGCAGCAGAGTGACGAGTGATCGCTCGCCCTCTGCTGCGGACGTCGCTGGACTCCAGGACTGGTAAGTGTCCTAATATTAAAAGTCAGCAGCTGCAGTATTTGTAGCTGCTGGCTTTTAATATTTTTTTTTTGTTCAGGGGGAGTTCCGCTTTAAGACTGTTTTTGACACTGAAAGTTTTTGGCACAGAAATAATTATTTTTTTCATTTCTGACTTTTAATTTTTATTCACTTTTTACTTTGCACATTATTGCTGCATTTTTTGTGCTTGATTTTGCACTTTATTTTGCATTTGCTTATTTGCACTGAAGAAATACTTATTAGTACTTTTAATATTTTGCACTCATTTGCTTTTATGCACCAAGGAAATGTTATATTTATTTATTCAAGATATATTGTATTTATCTGATTTTTTGCACAGGAACAGTATTTATTTGCACAGGAATCTTTGCTATATATTATTTATTAATAGATAATTTTGAGTAAGCGCCATTTCACCCCCTCTTTCACAAACTGTTCTTAGTGTGTGAACACTTCTTTTGCTATGGCTGCTGCTTGTGTATATTTATAATTTTAGTTGTTGTGTATTTATACCCAGTGTGGTTAGCGCATCAGTAACTCATATTACAAAATACCTGGTGGTAGGATTATTTCTCTTGCTCTGACGATCACAGTGATACCTCATATGTGTGGTGCGATCGCTGTTTACATGTGTGTGCGGGACCTACGTGCGCGTTTTGCATTTGCATGTGAGCACGGGGGATGGGGGGGCACTTTACATTCTATTTTTTTTTTTTTTTAACACTGTAACTTTAAGCATTTGTGAGCAGGGAGGGATGGGGGCACTTTAAATCAGAGGCTGTTGTGGCTTGGGCTCTCTCTCTCCCTTCCGAACCACTCTCCCTCTCGTCTCCACACTCCTCTCGCCCTCGTCTCCGCACTCCTCTCGCCCTCGTCTCCGCACTCCTCTCGCCCTCGTCTCTGCACTCCTCTCGCCCTCGTCTCCGCACTCCTCTTGCCTTCGTCTCCGCACTCCTCTCACAATTTTTTTTAACACTGTAACTTTAAGCATTTGTGAGCAGGGAGGGATGGGGGCACTTTAAATCAGGGGCTGTTGTGTCTTGGGCTCTCTTTCTCCCTTCTGAACCACTTTAGCCTCCTCTCCCTCTCGTCTCCGCACTCCTCTTGCTCCCGTCTCCGCACTCCTCTCGCTCCCGTCTCCGCACTCCTCTCACTCTTCTCCCTCCGCCCTTTTTTCCTGGGCTCCAGGCTGTCCCTCGTCCTATTTTCGCAGGGCATGCTGGGGCTGTAGTTTTTCTTTAATTGATGAAAATAGAGCCATAGTCTTCTGGGACTACATGTCCCATGGTGCACTTGTCCTGGCTGCTCATTGGTCCATGGCTACAGCCAAATGGGAGGCAGGAGGAATCAGAGTGGGTGGTGATACCTGCCCTGTACTGCTTGATGGAAGAAGGGGGGTGAGCGGGTGAAATATACTGACAGCCCGCGCTCGCTTCCCCCCCTCGTCACAGGGTGGCTCTGGCGTGCCCACAGAGAGGGCTCCGCGTGCCATGGGTTCACCATCACTGGAGTGGAGGGTTAACGCTTTGATGGCCAATGGTAGCAGCCGGCCACATTGGATCGTTCCTCGGTTGAACCAGCGGAACCGGTAAGCCTGCCGCCTTGGAAACCGGTCCAGCGGCTTGTGAGCGTCTCAGACAGATTTCATGAGGAAGCCGACTGCCTGCAGAAGTGATTACATTGTCTGCACTGATTATCAGTGTCCTGAATATTAGTGCAGCCCCTCATCAGTGCCCATCAGTGCTGCCTCATTAGTGCCCATCAGTGCCGCCTATGAATGCCCATCAGTGCAGCCTCATCACTGCCCATCAGTGCCTTCTCATCAGTGCCCATCAGTGCTGCCTCATCAGTGCCGCCTATGAATGCCCATCAGTGCAGCTTCATCACTGCCCATCAGTGCCTTCTCCTCAGTGTTGCCTCATCTGTGCCGCCTCATCAGTGCCCAGCAGTGCAGCCTCATCAGTGCAGAACAAAAATTACTACATTTGTAAAATTATATAACAGTAACTAAGAAAAAAAGTTTGGCCTTTTCTCACTTATTTTGCAAAAAATAAAACCCCCAGAGATGAATAAATACCACCAAAAGAAATCTCTATTTGTGGGAAGAAAATGATACAAATGTCATATGTGTGCCGTGTTACATGACGGAGTCATTGTCATTCAAAGTGTGAGAGCGCTGAAATCTGAGAATTGTCCTGGGCAGGAAGGGGGAGGGGTGGGCGGTATGGAAGGGGGAGGGCTGTCCGGTATGGAAGGGGGAGGGGTGGGCGGTATGGAAGGGGGAGGGGTGGGCGGTATAGAATGGGGAGGGGTGGGCGGTATGAAAGGGGGAGGGGTGGGCGGTATGGGAGGGGATAATAGAAGTGTGGATGATGTTTCTATGTATTCCGGGATTTTGGCTACTTTGTGTTTTTACATGTTGCTGAGGATCCTTCCTGATCTCATGTGCCTGAGCTGCGGGACCTTCATCTCTTCATCCCTCTTCCCTTTATCCCTCTTCCCTTTATCCCTCTTCCCTTTATCTCTTTATCCCTCTTCCATTGGTCGTGTTTCTCCATCCATCCTCACGTCCACTTTCCTATTGGTCACCACATTAGACTGTTGGCCTCAGGATCTCCCACACAGCCGCCCTACTGAGAGATTGTCCTTGGATTACCACCCTCTGGACAGAGTACTGTGCATCTTTCAATACATTCATAATACTCCTACATGCTGATCTACCAAGTCCTTTTAGTGCCCACTTCCTTCATGCAGATCTCCTCACTCCTTTTTGCTACCACTTCCTTCCAAGATCTAGAGAACCTTTTTCTATTACCGTTTTTCTTTATTACATAACATTATTTATGGGGTTTTTCCCAGTCCTCTTAGTTACCACTTCCCATAAAAGTTCTAGAGACCCGGACTGTGAGCGCAGGAAAAAAAAGATCAATTTTTGAGTCTAAAAAAATAAATAAAGTGTGGGGGATGGGCACTGCCATGGGGAACATGTACAATGCAAACATATTTTTCTAAAAATTCTCTTTAATGCTTAAAGTGAAACATTAAAAAATGTCCAATTCCTTTATATAACATTCCTGGGGAGTCCCTAATCCTGGGGGGTACTAATACCGGGAGGTGTCCTAATCCTGGGGGATACTAATACCGGGAGGTGTCCTAATCCTGGGGGGTACTAATACCGGGAGGTGCCCTAATCCTGGGGGATACTAATACCGGGAGGTGTCCTAATCCTGGGAGGGTACTAATACCGGGAGGTGTCCTAATCCTGGGAGGGTACTAATACCGGGAGGTGCCCTAATCCTTGGGGGGAGTTCTAACCCCGGGGGTGTCCTAATCCTGGGGATACTAATACCGGGAGGTGCCCCAATCCTGGGGGATACTAACCTTGGGGGGGGAGTTCTAACCCCAGGGGTATCCTAATCCTGGGAGGGTACTAATACCGGGAGGTGTCCTAATCCTGGGGGGTACTAATACCGGGAGGTGCCCTAATCCTGGGGGGTACTAATACCGGGAGGTGTCCTAATCCTGGGGGATACTAATACCGGGAGGTGCCCTAATCCTGGGGGGTACTAATACCGGGAGGTGTCCTAATCCTGGGGGATACTAATACCGGGAGGTGTCCTAATCCTGGGGGATACTAATACCGGGAGGTGTCCTAATCCTGGGGGATACTAATACCGGGAGGTGCCCTAATCCTGGGGGATACTAACCTTGGGGGGAGTTCTAACCCCAGGGGTGTCCTAATCCTGGGAGGGTACTAATACCGGGAGGTGTCCTAATCCTGGGGGGTACAAATACTGGGAGGTGTCCTTATCCTGGGGGATACTAATACCGGGAGGTGCCCTAATCCTGGGGGATACTAATACCGGGAGGTGCCCTGATCCTGGGGGATACTAATACCGGGAGGTGCCCTGATCCTGGGGGATACTAATACCGGGAGGTGCCCTAATCCTGGGGGATACTAATCCTGGGGGGGGAGTTCTAACCCCAGGGGTGTCCTAATCCTGGGAGGGTACTAATACCGGGAGGTGCCCTAATCCTGGGGGGTACTAATACTGGGAGGTGCCCTAATCCTGGGGGGGGTACTAATACCGGGAGATGTCCTAATCCTGGGGGGTACTAATACTGGGAGGTGTCCTAATCCTGGGAGGGTACTAATACCGGGAGGTGTCCTAATCCTGGGGGGTACTAATACCGGGAGGTGTCCTAATCCTGGGAGGGTACTAATACCGGGAGGTGCCCTAATCCTTGGGGGGAGTTCTAACCCCGGGGATGTCCTAATCCTGGGGATACTAATACCGGGAGGTGCCCCAATCCTGGGGGATACTAACCTTGGGGGGGAGTTCTAACCCCAGGGGGGTCCTAATCCTGGGAGGGTACTAATACCGGGAGGTGTCCTAATCCTGGGGGGTACTAATACCGGTAGGTGTCCTAATCCTGGGGGATACTAATACCGGGAGGTGTCCTAATCCTGGGGGGTACTAATACCGGGAGGTGTCCTAATCCTGGGGGATACTAATACCGGGAGGTGTCCTAATCCTGGGGGATACTAATACCGGGAGGTGTCCTAATCCTGGGGGATACTAATACCGGGAGGTGTCCTAATCCTGGGGGATACTAATACCGGGAGGTGCCCTAATCCTGGGGGATACTAACCTTGGGGGGAGTTCTAACCCCAGGGGTGTCCTAATCCTGGGAGGGTACTAATACCGGGAGGTGTCCTAATCCTGGAGGGGTACAAATACTGGGAGGTGTCCTTATCCTGGGGGATACTAATACCGGTAGGTGCCCTAATCCTGGGGGATACTAATACCGGGAGGTGCCCTGATCCTGGGGGATACTAATACCGGGAGGTGCCCTAATCCTGGGGGATACTAATCCTGGGGGGAGTTCTAACCCCAGGGGTGTCCTTATCCTGGGAGGGTACTAATACCGGGAGGTGCCCTAATCCTGGGGGGTACGAATACTGGGAGGTGCCCTAATCCTGAGGGGGGGTACTAATACCGGGAGATGTCCTAATCCTGGGGGATACTAATACTGGGGGATGTCCTAATCATGGGAGGGTACTAATACCGGGAGGTGTCCTAATCCTGGGGGGTACTAATACCGGGAGGTGCCCTAATCCTGGGGGATACTAACCTTGGGGGGAGTTCTAACCCCAGGGGTGTCCTAATCCTGGGAGGGTACTAATACCGGGAGGTGTCCTAATCCTGGGGGGGTACAAATACTGGGAGGTGTCCTTATCCTGGGGGATACTAATACCGGTAGGTGCCCTAATCCTGGGGGATACTAATACCGGGAGGTGCCCTGATCCTGGGGGATACTAATACCGGGAGGTGCCCTGATCCTGGGGGATACTAATACTGGGAGGTGCCCTAATCCTGGGGGATACTAATCCTGGGGGGAGTTCTAACCCCAGGGGTGTCCTAATCCTGGGAGGGTACTAATACCGGGAGGTGCCCTAATCCTGGGGGGTACTAATACTGGGAGGTGCCCTAATCCTGGGGGGGGTACTAATACCGGGAGATGTCCTAATCCTGGGGGGTACTAATACTGGGAGGTGTCCTAATCCTGGGAGGGTACTAATACCGGGAGGTGTCCTAATCCTGGGGGGTACTAATACCGGGAGGTGTCCTAATCCTGGGGGGTACTAATACCGGGAGGTGTCCTAATCCTGGGGGGTACTAATACCGGGAGGTGCCCTAATCCTGGGGGATACTAATACAGGGAGGTGCCCTAATCTTGGGGGATACTAATACCGGGAGGTGCCCTAATCCTGGGGGATACTAATCCTGGGGGGAGTTCTAACCCCAGGGGTGTCCTAATCCTGGGACAGTACTAATACTGAGAGGTGACCTAATCCTGGGGGGGTACTAATACCGGATGGTGTCCTAATCCTGGGGGGTACTAATACTGGGAGGTGTCCTAATCCTGGGAGGGTACTAATACCGGGAGGTGTCCTAATCCTGGGGGGTACTAATACCGGGAGGTGTCCTAATCCTGGGGGGTACTAATACCAGGAGGTGTCCTAATCCTGGGGGGTACAAATACCGGGAGGTGCCCTAATCCTGGGGGGGTACTAATACCGGGAGGTGTCCTAATCCTGGGGGGTACTAATACCGGGAGGTGTCCTAATCCTGGGGGGTACAAATACCGGGAGGTGTCCTAATCCTGGGGGGAGTTCTAACCCCCAGGGGCATCCTAATCCTGGGGGGTACTAATACCGGGAGGTGTCCTAATCCTGGGGGGAAGTTCTAACCCCCAGGGGCATCCTAATCCTGGGGGGGGGTACTAGTACCGGGAGGTGTCCTAATCCTGGGGGGGTAATAATAACGGGAGGTGTCCTAATCCTGGGGGGTACTAATACCGGGAGGTGCCCTAATCCTGGGGGGTACTAATACCAGGAGGTGTCCTAATCCTGGGGGGGTACTAATACCGGGAGGTGCCCTAATCCTGTGGGGGGGAGTACTAACCCCGGGGGTGTCCTAATCCTGGGGGGTACTAATACCGGGAGGTGTCATAATCCTGGAGGGTACTAATACCGGAACGTGCCCTAATCCTGGGGGGGGAGTACTAATCCCGGGGGTGTCCTAATCCTGGGGGGTACTAATACCAGGAGGTGTCCTAATCCTGGGGGGAAATTCTAACCCCCAGGGGTATCCTAATCCTGGGGGGGTACTAGTACCGGGAGGTGTCCTAATCCTGGGGGGTACTAATACCGGGAGGTGTCCTAATCCTGGGGGGTACTAATACCGGGAGGTGTCCTAATCCTGGGGGAAATTCTAACCCCCAGGGGTATCCTAATCCTGGGGGGGTACTAATACCGGGTGGTGTCCTAATCCTGGGGGGAAGTTCTAACCTCCAGGGGTATCCTAATCCTGGGCGGGTACTAATACCGGGAGGTGTCCTAATCCTGAGGGGTACTAGTACCGGGAGGTGTCCTAATCCTGGGGGGAGGTTCCAACCCCCAGGGGTATCCTAATCCTGGGGGGTACTAATACCGGGTGGTGTCCTAATCCTGGGGGGAAGTTCTAACCCCCAGGGGTATCCTAATCCTGGGGGGATACTAGTACCGGGAGGTGTCCTAATCCTGAGGGGTACCAGTACCGGGAGGTGTCCTAATCCTGAGGGGTACTAATACTGGGAGGTGCCCTAATCCTGGGGGGGGTTCTAACCTCAGGGGTGTCCTAATCCTGGGAGGGTACTAATACCAGGAGGTGTCCTAATCCTGGGGGGTACTAATACTGGGAGGTGCCCTAATCCTGGGGGGTACTAATACCGGGAGTTGTCCTAATCCTGGGGGGTACTAATTCCGGGAGGTGTCCTAATCCTGGGGGGTACTAATACCGGGAGGTGTCCTAATCCTGGGGGGAAGTTCTAACCCCCAGGGGTATCCTAATCCTGGGGGGTACTAATACCGGGAGTTGTCCTAATCCTGGGGGGTACTAATACCGGGAGGTGTCCTAATCCTGGGGGGGGAGTTCTAACCCCCAGGGGCATCCTAATCCTGGGGGGTACTAGTACCGGGAGGTGTCCTAATCCTGAGGGGTACTAGTACCGGGAGGTGTCCTAATCCTGGGGGGAGGTTCCAACCCCCAGGGGTATCCTAATCCTGGGGGGGTACTAATACCGGGTGGTGCCCTAATCCTGGGGGGAAGTTCTAACCCCCAGGGGTATCCTAATCCTGGGCGGGTACTAATACCGGGAGGTGTCCTAATCCTGGGGGGTACTAATACCGGGAGGTGTCCTAATCCTGGGGGGTACTAATACTGGGAGGTGCCCTAATCCTGGGGGGGTACTAATACCGGGAGGTGTCCTAATCCTGGGGGGTACTAATACTGGGAGGTGTCCTAATCCTGGGGGGAGTTCTAACCCCCAGGGGCATCCTAATCCTGGGGGGTACTAATACCGGGAGGTGTCCTAATCCTGGGGGGTACTTATACCGGGAGGTGTCCTAATCCTGGGGGGAAGTTCTAACCCCCAGGGGTATCCTAATCCTGGGCGGGTACTAATACCGGGAGGTGTCCTAATCCTGGGAGGGTACTAATACCAGGAGGTGTCCTAATCCTGGGGGGTACTAATACTGGGAGGTGCCCTAATCCTGGGGGGGGTACTAATACTGGGAGGTGTCCTAATCCTGGGAGGGTACTAATACCGGGAGGTGTCCTAATCCTGGGGGGTACTAATACCGGGAGGTGTCCTAATCCTGGGGGGTACTAATACCAGGAGGTGTCCTAATCCTGGGGGGAAGTTCTAACCCCCAGGGGTATCCTAATCCTGGGGGGTACTAATACCGGGAGGTGTCCTAATCCTGGGGGGTACTAATACCGGGAGGTGTCCTAATCCTGGGGGGGGAGTTCTAACCCCCAGGGGCTTCCTAATCCTGGGGGGGTACTAGTACCGGGAGGTGTCCTAATCCTGGGGGGAGGTTCCAACCCCCAGGGGTATCCTAATCCTGGGGGGGTACTAATACCGGGTGGTGTCCTAATCCTGGGGGGAAGTTCTAACCCCCAGGGGTATCCTAATCCTGGGCGGGTACTAATACCGGGAGGTGTCCTAATCCTGGGGGGTACTAATACCAGGAGGTGTCCTAATCCTGGTGGGGTACTAATACCGGGAGGTGTCCTAATCCTGGGGGGGGGGAGTTCTAACCCCCAGGGGCATCCTAATCCTGGGGGGGTACTAGTACCGGGAGGTGTCCTAATCCTGAGGGGTACTAGTACCGGGAGGTGTCCTAATCCTGGGGGGAGGTTCCAACCCCCAGGGGTATCCTAATCCTGGGGGGGTACTAATACCGGGTGGTGTCCTAATCCTGGGGGGGGGGAGTTCTAACCCCCAGGGGTATCCTAATCCTCGGCGGGTACTAATACCGGGAGGTGTCCTAATCCTGGGGGGTACTAATTAGGGCTGGGAAAAAAAACGATTTTAATCTTGAATCGAGTTTGGAGCTCAAATCGATTCAGTTTTGAAGAAAATCGATTTTTTTAGATTTTTTTTTTTTTTTTTGAAAAAAAATAAAAATAATTTTTATTTTTTTTTCCCCTTCAAAGTTTCCGTAGCAGGACTGCAGGGGGCGTATCCGGAATGGCACTGGGCAGCGTTACCCCAATTACATCTACTCGCTGCAGCCACTGTCTGCCTACCTGATCAGCGTGTCATGCAGACAGACGGCGGCCATTGCAGTGTTCAAAAGCCGCGCCTCCCGAGTCCTCGTCTGTGATAGGCGGAACACTCAATTTCACAGCAGGCAGTATTCAGCCTATCACGGACATCCTCTCATCCTCGTCTGTGTTATGAGGATGACCATGATAGGCGGAACACTGAATGCTGGGAAATTGAGTGTTCCGCCTATCACAGACGAGGAGGAGGCGCGGCTTTTGAATACTGGAATGGCCACCGGTGTAGCAGTAAAATCCATATCCCATGAAAATCTGCATCAGGTACGGGCACAGTGATTGAAGCACGGGCACAGTGAGACACGGGCACAGTGAGACACGGGCACAGTGAGACAAGGGTACAGTGAGGCATGGACACAGTTCAATTCAACTAAGAGTAACCTCAGGATTTTTTGTTGTTTTAGTAGCTAAATCCAAATACAGTATTAATAGTAGGATTTTTAAAACAGCTTACCTGTAAAATCCTTTTCTTGGAGTACATCACGGGACACAGAGCAGCATAGTCATTACTATGTGGGTTATATAGAATTACCTTCAGGTGCTGGCACTGGCAACTTCCAAAACAGGAAGTACCCTCCCCTATATAAGCCCCTCCCATCCGGGAGTACCTCAGTTTTGTAGCAAAGCAATACGTGTCCCCAAAAGAGGGGTGGAAGCTCTGTGTCCCGTGATGTACTCCAAGAAAAGGATTTTACAGGTAAGCTGTTTTAAAAATCCTACTTTCTTGTTCATACATCACGGGACACAGAGCAGCATAGTCATTACTATGTGGGACGTCCCAAAGCAATGCCACATGAGGGGGGGGATACACCATACATAAGCTGGGCGCCATCAGGCATGAGGATCTTTTGCGGCCTGCAACACACTGCGCCCAAAGGCGACATCCTCCTGACTTCTAACGTCCACCTGGTAGAACCTAGTAAACGTGTGTACTGAAGACCATGTTGCGGCCTTACAAATTTGCGCCAGGGAGGCCTGGTGATGCACTGCCCATGAAGTTCCAACTGCTCTCGTGGAGTGCGCCCTAACTTTGAACGGAGGCGGTCTACTTCTCAAGCCATAGGCTTGTATTATGACCTGTCGAATCCACTTGGCTAAAGTAGATTTTGATGCTGCCTGACCCTTTCTGGGGCCTTCCGGCAGAACAAACAAAGAATCCGTTCTACGAATCTGAGCAGTGGCTTTTAGATAAGCTTTAACTGCTCTTACTACATCCAAAGAATGCAATAACTTTTCCTCTACCGAGCTTGGTTTGGGGAAAAAAGAAGGAAGAACCACATCCTGGTTCAAGTGAAACCCCGATACCACCTTAGGAAGAAAGGCTGGGTGAGGGCGTAATACTACTCTGTCCTTATGGATAACCAGATATGGCTCTTTACAGGACATGGCGGCTAATTCCGACACTCTTCTAGCCGAGCATATGGCTACTAAAAATATCAATTTCCTGGTGAGTAGAACCAAGGAAATGTGCCGCAAAGGTTCAAATGGCTGCTTCTGCAGAACCGACAGAACCAAATTTAGATCCCATGGGCATATGGGAGCCTTAATCGGTGGAATAATACGAGTCACACCTTGCATAAAGGATTTGACAAGTGAATGCATAGCCAGGGGCCTTTGAAATAGTATTGACAAGGCCAAAACCTGGCCCTTGATAGTACTTAAGGCAAACTTCCTGTCTACAGCCCACTGCAGGAAGTCCAGAATTCTGCCTATAACGTACTTACGTGGATGCCATTTTCTGGCCTCGCACCAAGTGATGTACGCCTTCCAAACTCTATAGTAGATCTGCCTGGATACAGGCTTCCTGGCATTGATTATAGTTGATACCACAGAGTTAGAGAGACCTCTCTTCTTTAGGATGTGGGATTCAATAGCCAGGCCGTTAAACTTAGAGTTAGTAAGGAAGGGTGGTATATCGGTCCTTGCGAAAGCAGGTCCGGACGACGTGGAAGGGTCCAAGGACTCCCCACAGACATTTTGATGATCTCCGCGTACCAGGCCCTTCGGGGCCACGCTGGAGCCACCAGGATCACCGGCTTCTTCTCCAACCTGACTCTGCGAAGGAGTCGAGGCAACAATTGTAGTGGAGGGAATGCATATATCAGTCTGAACTGATCCCAAGGGAACACCAGAGCATCCGAGCCGCAAGCGAGGGGATCCCTTGTCCGGGAGACAAATCTGTCCACCTTTGCGTTGAATCTGGATGCTAGCAGATCTACATCCGGTGTTCCCCACCGCTGACATATTGCTCGGAAGACCTCGGGATGAAGGGACCATTCCCCTGGGCATAACTGTTGGCGACTCAGAAAGTCCGCCTTCCAATTCTCCACCCCTGGAATGAAGACAGCTGATATACATGGGACATGCTTTTCTGCCCATTCCAGGATGTGACTTACTTCCCTCTGGGCTGCACGACTCCTGGTGCCTCCCTGATGATTGATATATGCCACTGCTGTGGCATTGTCTGATTGAATTCTGACAGGGGACCCTTGGAGTCTGGATGTCCAGGCCACTAGGGCGTACCGGGCTGCTCGTATCTCTAAGAGATTGATGGGCAGGGTTTTTACTACATTTGACCATCTGCCCTGGAGAGACCATTGCTCCAGTACTGCCCCCCAGCCTATAAGGCTGGCATCTGTAGTGACCACCTTCCAAGATATCGGGCTGAAGGGTTTTCCCTTCTGGAGATTCTGGGGGATCAACCATCAGCAGAGACTCTTCCGAACGGAAGGGGACAAAGCCATCGGGAAGTCTAGAGCCTGAACTTTTCCATTCCAGGCTGACAATATGGCCCTTTGTAAATTCCTTGAGTGGAATTGGGCGTATGGCACAGCTTCGAATGATGCTACCATCTTTCCTAGCAGCCTCATGCACAGGCGTATGGACGGCTGTCTTTTTGCACAAAGCAGACGGACCAAGCCCCTCAAAGAGGATACCTTGTCTAGAGGTAAGAAAATCTTCCTCTGGTCTGAATCCAGCCGTAGCCCTAGATATACCAGGTTTTTCACTGGCTGTAGGGCTGACTTGTCCAGGTTGATGACCCAACCGTGAGATTCTAGATACTTGATTGTATCGACAATTACCACTTCTAGCTTGGCAACTGAGTGGTCCATCAACAACAGGTCGTCTAGGTATGCCATTATCGTTACACCCCGTGTTCTTAGATCGGCCAACAGTGGGGCCAGAATTTTTGTGAACACTCGTGGTGCTGTGGCCAGACCGAATGGTAAGGCTCTGAACTGAAAATGGCGCCCTTCTACTGCAAAGCGTAGGAATTTTTGATGACCTGGAAAGATGGGAACATGCAAGTAAGCATCTTTGATGTCGATCGAGGCTAACCATTCCTCCCCTTGTAGGGCAGCGGTGACCGATCGGATCGACTCCATCCGGAAAGACCGGACGTTTAGAAATTTGTTTAGACTCTTTAGGTCCAATATGGGTCTTATGTCCCCGTTTGGCTTCGGGACTGTGAAAAGGTTTGAGTAGAAACCCAACCCCCACTCTTCTATAGGAACCTCCATAATTACTCCTTGGAGCAATAGTTGTTCTAACGCCAATAGGAGAGACCCTCTTTTCAGAGGGTCTCTTGGCATGCCTGACCACATAAAATGGGACGGAGGAGACTCTTTTAACTCCAACTTGTATCCCAGAGTTACTGCAGAGAGCACCCATCTGTCTTTGATCGTCTCCCGCCAGGTCTCTGCGAACAACTGAAGTCTTCCCCCCACCCGTTTGAGTGGGGGCAGCCCTTCATAGGCTTGACTTGGAGGCTGGTTTAGTACCTCTTCGGATCCAGGGCTTTTTATTACCCTGTGGCTGTCCCTGATTTTTACCTCCTGAGTTTGACCGAGGAGGCCGTCGGAACTGCTTAGTAGCAGACGTCGCAGGGATAGGAGAGGTAGTCCTCTTAAAAGATGGACCCCTAGACCTCTTCTTACTCGGTAAGAGAGTACTTTTACCACTGGAAATCTTCTGGATATACTTATCCAGGTCTTCGCCAAAAAGGCGTTCCCCATGAAATGGGAAGCTAACTAAGAGCTTCTTACAGGGAGCTTCAGCAGACCAGTTTTTGAGCCACAGAAGCCTACGCATATGTACCAAAGACAGCGTGAGGCGGGAGGCCTGATGGATAGAATCCTTGATGGCGTCAACCGCAAAGCATAATGCTCTAGGCAGATCAGCCAGAGCCTGGGCCTGCTGGTCTGGCAAATCCCTCAGGACCATTTTCATTTGATCCTTTAAAGCTTGGCAGACCCCAATAGCTGCCACTGCTGGCTGTGTAACAGCCCCTGCTGTGGAAAAAGCAGATTTTAATAAAGATTCCAATTTTTTATCCACTGGATCTTTGAACATTTGAACATTATCTACTGGACATGTCAGTGATTTGTTCACAGAAGAGATGGCTGCATCCACCGTAGGAACATTCCATCTCTGGGTGAACTTTTCCTCCATGGGATAGATCACCGGAAACCTTTTAGGCGGAACAAATAGTTTATCAGGATGTTCCCAGTCCTGGTATATAAGTCCTTCCAATAATGGATGTATTGGAAAGGAGCAATTAACCAGGGGAGCTTTTAGCGACCCTAATGAGGAGACAGCAGTAGTTGATGGTTCAACAAGAGGCATTTTAAATGCAGATCGAACCATGTCAGTTAGGGTCTGGACCCACAATCTTTCAGTCTGTGATGCTGAAAATGGTTCATCTACTGTCGATTCCTCAAAAACAGAGCTAACCTCCTCCTGATCCCCTTCAGGTAGGTCGGTCCCTTCCTGGGACTGTTGCTCTGCCAACAGGCACTCTAATGGAGGTGATGGAGATCTGGCGCGCTTTCTTTCCTGTAGAGAAGAAGCGATCAATGCAGCCAATCTCTGCTCCAATCCCTCCAGAGTTGAGGAAAAAACCTCCTCTGTTATATATGCAGGAGCAGGTGGACTGAGGACAGCCGCAGTACCTGGCACTCCCGGGGGTTCCTTATGGGTATTAACCTCTGATTTCTCAGGGGAGGAGGGTGCAGATGACTGCTCCAGATCCTCAGAGCCCGATGGAGACCCCCTACACTTCCTGAGAGGTATATCTCTGAGTTTTTTAGGCGGCATATTCCTTAGTTCAAAGCTGAGGTATTCCAGCCGCAATACACCCCTTACTGAAATAGTCTAATGCAATTTGCTGCTATGTACATCAGTGGGTGTCTACTAATGCGTCTTTCTGGGGATGCCTGTATCAACCGCCCGCTGTAAGCCCCTATACCATGCTACCAGCTCCTTTTCATGCTCTGTGTCCATAGCAAGCAGCGTGGACTGAGTCCTTTTATCTTGCTGGGACGCCCGCACATGCGCAGAAGCGCTGGGTGCACAGAGCGCGTCATCCGCCAGGCTCCGCCCCCTTTTTTGAAGCTAAACCTTATAAAAAGAAAGCATGTGTGCGCGCGCACGTGCGTGCACATGTGCGCTCTTGGCGCCATGTAGGGAGAGGAGCCAGGGTCCCTGTTTCACCAGGACTCGGGGATGGAAGGAAACTACTTGGCAGCATGACAGAGGAATGCAGCTTCCCTGATAGAGAGCTCACTCATCTGCCTGGACTTTCACCATGGAAGGAATAGTCCCAAGAAAAAAGACGTTCCACAGCGGCCTCTAGTGGACAAACACAGGTACCGCACTTTTGTCTTTTTTTTTTTTTTTTTTAAAACCTCCTTTATGAAAAACATTTCCAGGTTTACAGTTTTTTTAAAACTTCCCTTATGAAAAAACATTTCTAGGATTTCTTAGGCATATACAGCTATTAGCGGGAATACCCTTTAGGTAACAGGCAGAAAGACATATTAGGCTTGGGGGTCCCCTCAATAGAACCAAGTTCCCGAGGGGCCCCCACTTACCTTTTCCCCGCCGCAGGACTTTGTTTGGTCCACAGAAGCCCAAACTTCACCTCTCACGGCAGGCATTGGACTAGACCTTCAGGGACCGGGTTCCCAAGGATTCCACTCCCCTGGACCTGTATAGCACCCTGCACAGATAGCCTCTTGGTTTTGGGTATGACCAGAGCTCTGGATCCCAGGGTCCAGCCCTCCTAAGAGAGGCATTACAGGCAAAACCCTGCTCTTCTCTGCAAGGCCCGGGTACCGACCGTTTAGCTATGAAGCTTTTTTGGTCGGATCCGGAATAGCTTGCTAAGGCCCAGAGAACCTGTACACAAGCCCAGATGAATACATGTTAACCTTGGCCAACACCTTAGACACTGGCAAAAAACTGAGGTACTCCCGGATGGGAGGGGCTTATATAGGGGAGGGTACTTCCTGTTTTGGAAGTTGCCAGTGCCAGCACCTGAAGGTAATTCTATATAACCCACATAGTAATGACTATGCTGCTCTGTGTCCCGTGATGTATGAACAAGAAAATTTGGATGTTTAACAATCTTTGTTGCACACTGCAAAAAACAACAAAAGGTCACAAGCGCTAAATTGGTGGATAAAGAAAAAAATATAATGGATGATAATAATAATAATAAGAAAAAAATCCCAAATATTTTGGGAAGTACAAAGTATCCAAAAGGGGGAAAAAACAGGATCCAGCGCAGCAAGAAAAAATCCGTACCCAGAAGTACAAAATACACAACATGCACACAATATAATCCAGCGCTCATGGAACATACATTATTAACTATTGAAAACTCTTGAAGAATTGATAAAAAAGCTTAGTCCATTTATCACAATAAAGAGAGGGATCCAATCCCAAATGTGCAGAGGGCAAATGAATCTTAACTCTCCAGTTGCCAGTGGTGACAAACTTGTTAAACTTGCAGTGACATCCGTGGAGCAAGGAGGGGTTAAAGTAAAAACAAAGCCTGTGGCATGATCTCCGTGTGAGCACAGTACCTTGAATGATGGACAACAGGCAGACCAGCGTGTGGAGGGCCCTCCAACCCAAAAGGATGCAGAGCCAGGATCGCAGCAAGGCTGGGACAGAAGGAATCGCACACAGAGTTTCAAGAGTTTTCAATAGTTAATAATGTATGTTCCATGAGCGCTGGATTATATTGTGTGTTTGTTGCACACTGACTTTGCAGTTAGAGTAAGGGTTTGCCTTTGCAATTTTGTTTGTTGATGCACTTTAATTAATATAATAAAAAAAAAAAAATCGAATCGAATCGTAAATCGAGTTTTTTATAAAAAAATCGCAGATTTTTTTGGGGGGGGGAAATCGCCCAGCCCTAGTACTAATACAGGGAGGTGTCCTAATCCTGGGGGGGTACTAATACCGGGAGGTGTCCTAATCCTGGGTGGGTACTAATACCGGGAGGTGTCCTAATCCTGGGGGGGGGAGTACTAACCCCGGGGGTGTCCTAATCCTTGTGTGGAGTTCTAATCCTGGGGGGGGGCCCTAATCCTGCCTGTGAAGGGACATCTCTGTGATGTACAGAACGTGCTGCAGCAGCGCTGATATTTACAAAGGAATAAAAGGTTTTATATTGCCGGCAAATGACATTTCACTGACAGAAACAAACAACAGCACACTGACCTCTCCAAGGGTCTTCTATGTAATTTTTTTTTTTGGGGGGGGGGACCTCTGGAGGGGTCTGTGTGCTTTTTTGTAAATGTCCCCCCAAAACACATAAAAGACCCTTTGAGTCTGGTATGGATTTTAACTCACATACACAAAACCCATAAAAATGCATGAGGTCCATCTAAATGCCCCTCCCCTAAATTGCATGAAAGACCCTTTGGATATGATATGGATTTTAGGGGGTCACTCTAAAAACCCATCCCAGACCCTTAGGCTCGGGTCACACTGCAGCAGATGGAGAGTTGCGTGATTTAAGGTGCGACTTCCATGTGACTTCATTGTGACTTGCTCACGGCTTCATTAGCAGAAGTCAATGCAAGTCATGGTGAAGTCGCCCTGAAGTAGTGCAGGAACCTTTTTCTAAGTAGCTGTGACTTGAGTCGCACTGATTAGAATGGTTCCTTTACAGTTAATGGGGTGCGACTTGTCATGCAACTTTGAACTCTCAAATCGCATGAAAAGTCGCGGCATTGTGAACTGAGCCTTAATCTGAGCATGCAGCCGGGCTGGTCAGTTAAGGGAGTAACAAGCATGCGGCCCCCTCCTGAACCATATTGGGGTGCTCTGTATAGACCCTTACCAGTCTCCTCCTGGATCCCCTCTATTTCTGACGCTCCCGGTCTTCTTTACCTCCGGGGAGGATGTGTGGAATTGGTGACAAATAATATCCGGGAGGAGAGGTTTGGCTTGGAGTGAAGTGGAGACGTTCTCTTCTTTCCTCTTTCAGAGTGAAACGTTTCTGGCAATCTTGAAGGACGAGTTCTCTTCTCCCCCCCTCATTACCAGAGGAACCTCCTCACCCTCATCATCTTCATCTTCCTCCCAGATCTTTGAGAAGCCATGTGGGGGACACAGCAAACATGTGGAAGAAGGTGCTCTGGTCAGATGAGACCAAAATTTAACTTTTTGGCCTAAAAGCAAAACACTATGTGTGGGGAAAACTAACAGTGCACATCACCCTGAACACACCATCCCCACCGTGAAACATGGTGGTGGAAGCATCATGTGGTGGGGATGATTTTCTTCAGCAGGGACAGGGAAGCTGGTCAGAGTTGATGGGAAGATGGATGGAGCCAAATACAGGACAATCTTAGAAGAGAACCTGTGAAGCCCTGTACACACTGCCGGGAATCCCGTCAGGAAAAAAACGTTGGTTTTCCTGACGGGATTCCCGGCAAGCTTTTCTTGCTCGCCGAGCGTACACACGGCACATTCAAAAGAACCGCCGTTCTTTTGAATGGCAAGAACGCGGTGACGTCATCGACTACCACGAGCATGCGCTCGTCACATTCAATGCCGTCGCCGCCATCTAGCTTCACCCTACACTACCCTTGTAAGCTACCGCGCATGCGTCGAAGTCTCATCGAGCATGCACGGGCTTACCTGGGGACACGTAAGCATGTAGCCTCGTACACACGCACGGTTTTCTCGTTAGGAAACAGGCCGACGAGAATCCCGACGAGAAAATAGAGAGCAGGTTCTCTATTTTTCTCGTCGAGATTCCCGGCAGTTTTCCCAACGAGAAACCAAACACACAAACGTTTTTCTCGGCAAAAAGCTCTCTCATCAGTTTTCTTGCTGAGAAAACCGGTCGTGTGTACGAGGCTTAAGGGGCGTAAATCTATCCTCGCTGGAGAAACGACACTTGAGAGGAGATATGATAGCGATTTACAAATACCTCAATGCCAATCCCAGCATAGGAAAAAAACATTTCGGTCTCAAAGAGTGTGCATCTTAAAGAGCACAACATACAGGGATTTGGGAAATAATTATAGATACTGACACATGTGCACCTAGGGTTATGCCGCGTACACACAACTGTTTTTCATGACGAGAAAAATGCCATTTTTAAAAATGGTCGTGAAAAACGGTCGTGTGTATGCTCCAAAGCATTTTTCTCGGCGCGAAAAATGCCCGAAAAAAAAAATAGAACCTGCTCTATTTTTTTCTCGTCGTTTTTCACGTTTTTTTTTTTAACGTTGTGAAAACCGGTCGTGTGTATGCTTTTACGAGGGGAAAAAAACGCGCACGCTCAGAATCAAGTATGAGAGCGCTCGTTCTGGTAAAACTAGCGTTCGTAATGGAGATAGCACATTCGTCACGCTGTAATGGACTAAAAAGCACGAAGACTGAAAAACGAGAATCGTCTCTCACCAAACTTTATTAACACGAGGATCAGCAAAAGCGTCCCAAAGGGTGGCGCCATTCGAATGGAACTTCCCCTTTATAGTGCCGTTATACGTGTTGTACGTCACCGTGCTTTGCTTGAGCGTTTTATTTCATGAACGTGTGTATGCAAGGCAGGCTTGAGAGGAAACACGAAAAATCACGTAAGGCAAAACTTGTTTTTTTTCCATGACATGAATAATGGATGAACTATTGTCTTTATTCAACCTTACCTACTATGTAACTATATGTCAATTGTCAAAAACTGTCTCTGTGTTCTTTTTTCACTTTTTGATGGATGGGTAGGAGTACATAGTATCTCATACACATTCACATGGGGGGGGTGGGATCTGGGGCTAAAGGGGGCTTCCAGATTCCACCAAGCCCCCCTCCCACAGACCCCCCACAACCACAGCCCAGGGTTGTGGGGAAAAGACCTTTGGAGTGCCCCAAAGCCCCCCCATGTTGAGGGCATGTGGCCTGGTTCTGCTTGCCCCCCTTTCCTGACCTGTCAGGTTGCATGCTTGGATAAGGGTCTGGTATGGACTTTTGTTGGGGACCCCAATCTGTTTTTCTTCAATTTTGGCATGGGGTTCCCCTTAAAATCCATACCAGACCCAAAGGAATCATGAAGAGAGCTCCATAATTAAGCCCCAGAGGTGTGGTGTAAAATGTTGGAGTTGTGGCCTGGGTGAATCGAGCTGAGCCTGTTTTTACTTACTTGCTTACCACTCGGGCCGAGTGGGGTGTGCGGTGGTTGGGCCATCTTTAATGCTACTTTTACACTGAGGTGCTTTACAGGCATTTTTGCACAAAAAAAATAGCGCCTGAAAAGCGCCTGTAAACTGCCTCTTCTGCAGCCCCAGTGCTTTCACACTGGGGAGTGCGCTTGCAGGACAGGAAAAAAAGTCCTGCAAGCAGCATATTTGGGGCGGTTTAGGAGCGGTGTATACACCGCTCCCAAATGCCCCGGCCATTGATTTTTAACCCTTTCTCGGCTGCTAGCAGGGGTTAAAAGCCCCCCACTAGCGGCTGAAAAGTGCAGCTAAAACGACGGTAAAGCACCGCTAAAACTAGCGGCGCTTTAACGCTAACACGGCTAGTTCCTCAGTGTGAAAGTGGCCTGTTTTGCAGTTTACTTTGGGTCTGAATGGATCTTTCCTCAGCCTGCACCCTCACTGGTCTGCGTCGTCCAACTAACTGGACTTTGACAGCCTGAGCAGGGACCCCCAAGCATTTACAGTATCTTCTGCACATTGCACTTATTACATTCCTGTAATATCAGTCCCAGCTCTTCCCATGGCCACAGAAGTCCCAGTGTCACAAGACCAGTGAAGGAAGCAACAGGATTCCTGATCACCACCACACAAGTCCCAATGTCACCAGACCAGTGTAAGCCACCAACAGTGTTTCTTATCACTGCCACACCAGTACCATTTTTTTGTGGGAGTTCCTATTATCCTGACACTCCATAAACCCCAGACATGTGATAGGTAGTGAGGGAAATAGATGTGTAATGTATGCCCCTTGCAAGCCTGAAGGTGCTCTTTGGATTTTGGGACCCTCTATGCAGCTAGGCTTCTGAAATACAGGCAGTCCCCGGGTTACGAACACGTTAAGGACTGTAGGTTTGTTCATAAGTGAAATCTGTTTGTAAGTCGGAACACTGCTTATAAGTGTAACTTCTGCCTGTGCAGAGATGTGGGATGTTCCGGTGTCTGCCTGTGGAGGGATGTGAGATGTTCCGGGCGCTTCTGGCCATGCAGTACATGAAGTACTGCAGTGTGGAAAGTGGCAAGATAGCTGCTCGGAGGTACCCAGGACCAGCATGGAGCACAAGCAGCCGGCATTGAGGCCGTTCATAAGTAGGATTCGTTCATAAGTCAGGGACTGCCTGTATGTGGTATTTCCATACTCAGGAGGAACATCAGAGAATGTTTTGGGGTGTAATTCTATTCATTCCTACACTATGTATGAGAAATCTATTATACGACAGCTGTGAGTAAACAAAATACTCTACAATTTAATTTTGTTTCTTCATTTTCCAAAAAATGTGATCTCACCATACCTCATTTTGTAGATGTTTCTTCTATCCTGGCACTTCAGGACCTCATGAAATGTGATCGGTAGTCAGCAAATTTGATGTAAAATGTACGCACTTTGAAATCCTAAAAAGGTGCTCCTTGGATTTTGGGCCTCTTTATGCATTTAGGAGGCCAAAACATTTCACACATGTGGTATCCCCGTACTCAGGAGGAGTAGAAGAATGTGTTTTGGGGTGTAATTGTATTCCTGTGCCGTGTGTGAGAAATAACTTGTTAAAGTGACAACTTTGTTAAATAAAATCAAATTTTATTTACTTTCTTCATTTTCAAAAAAAACGTGGCACAAGATTACAACTTCAAATAAACTCATCATACTTCTTACTAAATAGCTTGGAGTGTCTACTTTCCAAAAATGTGTTATTTTGGCCGTGGTTGTAATGTCCTGGAATTTAAGAACCTCAATAAAACGAGATAGACAGTCAGAACATCGGGGATGTTACATTTCATATATATTCACCATAGTCTGTAGACTCTATAACTCTCACACAGAATACATAATATACACTGATTTGTTTTTGAACAAATAAATGCAGCAGAATACATTTTGGCTACATTTATGAAGAAAGATTTATGTATTAATATTTTGTAAAGTTTTATAGCAAAAACTAAAGAAAACAAAATTGTTTAGTATTTTTCCATTTATATTGTATAGTAAAGAAATAAAAAACACAATGGCAAATAGATATAACCAAAAGAAAGCTCTATATTCTGAAAAAAAAATTATATAAAATTAATTTGTGAACAGTGTTACCTGACTGAGTAATTGTCAATCAAAATCACAATGCTGAAGATTTAAAGATGGACTGGACTTGCTGTTCGGGGAAATATTTGTTAATGCTGTTAAAATCAGCAATGTCTGCTAGAAAATTACTTAGAACCCCCAAACAGTAGATATTTTCTTAAATCAGAGGCACTGGAGAATAAAATTGTGGCTGTTGCAATTTAAGTCACACAATATTTGTGATGCCATTCAGATTTTCAGGAAACAAAAAAAAAAAGAACACACACTAAAATTAATTTTAGCACACAAACACAATACCATACTCACATTTTTCGTAAAATATAAAAGATTAGGTTGCGGTTTTGGAATAAATTACTGGAAAATATAAAAAAAATTCCAATGTATTCCCAATAAAAACCCAGGAAATAAAAATATATGTAGCTAAATTTCCTATCAAATGTACCAGTTGCCGACCACCTGAAGTACATATACTGCGGGCGGGTGACAGCTAAGTGACGTACCTGTATCACTTAGCACATGTGTACTCGTGTGCGCCCTGGGGTGTGCAGTGTACCACTACAGTGACTGCTGTGTCCACAAGACACAGCATATTTCAGCTGCCAGTAACCATCCACAAAGCTGTTATGAATCAATTCCATGCATAACAGCTGTAAATCCTGTAGTGATGCAGTGATTGTCCCACAGCTATCACATGGTACCTGGGCAAGTCACAGCACCCCGTACCATGTGATAGCTGTGGGCCAATCACAACACACAATAGTTATGAATGTAACCCAGTCATGACAGTGCAAAACATTACTGTAACAGAAAACAAAGTGTCAAAAAAGTCAGTCTCTGATCAAACCTCCTCCCCCCAGGAGTAGTACAGTGTCACTAAACTACTCTGATGAAAGAATGTGAAAAAAGTAAAAAATTGAAATGTTAAAAAAAATGTAATACATTTTTTTTATATATTTATTTTTAACATACTGTCACCAGTCAGTGTCCCTAATCACTGCCACATCAATCATATGATGGCGCTGTACTGCGCTGGTGACAGTATGTGAAAGAAAAAAAATTAAAAAAAATATTTAATTTCTTAATTCCCCCAAAAATTGTGATGAAAAATTACAACTTCAAAAAAGCTTGCCATGCCTCCTACTAAATACCTTAGACTGTGTACATTCCAAAAATAGGTCATGTGGGGGGTATTTGTACTGTCCTGGCATTTTAGGGGCCCCAAGAAATTAGATAAGCCATCGGTACATCAGGATTGATCCATTTTCAAATATACCATAGATTGTAGATGCTATAACTTTCACACAAACCAATTACGATGCATTTATTTGGATTTTTTTTTACCCATGACATGTAGTTGAATTCATTTTGGCCAAACTTCATGAAGAAATTTTATTTTATTGGATATGTTTTACAGCAGAAAGAAAAAGTGTTTTTTTTTTTTCTAAATATTTTTTTTTTCCATTAATATAATAAAAAATAAGTAGCACTGTGCCAAATGGCAAAAAGAAAATGTTCTGGTCATGAAGGGTGTAAAACCTTTCGGGGGTAAGGTAGTTAAGCCCTATCAGTCCCGAAAATCTGATGATGTGAACGTTTGGGTAGGCTACAAATGCTAAAGATATAATGTGCAGAACTGAGACATTGCCAAAAATGTAACGCTCTGGGACTCAAGGGGTTTAGGGAGAGAAAGGCCCCGGGACTAAAATGGTTAATGAAAGATTGGGCAAAATCAATATTGACACACATGGTGCATACTTACACTTAACATCACACAATGTTTCCAGGGTCAAAAAGTGTTCTTCACAAATAAAGTCTACAAAAAAAAGGATCTGCTACCCCTTTAATAACTTCTTCCAGAGTTCCCTCACTGCAGCTGAATCTTGTGGATCCTCTGGTGTTTGATTAGCATGGAATTAACCGTAAAAGTTTTCTCACATTCAGAACATTGAAATGGCTTCTCTCCAGTGTGAACCCTCTGGTGTATGATCAGAACTGACTTCTATGTAAACTCTTTATCACATTCAGAACACTGATATAGTTTCTCTCCCGTGTGAATCCTCTGGTGTGTGATAAGATAGGACTTATGTGTAAAAGCTTTGTCACATTCTGAACACTCATATGGCTTTTCTTCAATGTGAATTTTCTGATGTCTGTTAAGCCCTTTCTTGTCTGTATAAGCTTTGTCACATTCAGAACACCAATGGGGCTTCTCTCCAGTGTGAGTCATCTGGTGTCTGATAAGTTCTCTCTTCTCTGCGAAAGCTTTTTTACATTCAGAACACTCATACCGCTTCTTTCCAGTGTGAATCATCTGGTGAATGATAAGGTGTGAATTTGTTTTAAAAGCTTTGTTACATTCAGAACAGTGATACGGCTTCTCTCCAGTGTGAACCCTCTGGTGTGTGATAAGCTCTCTCTTTGTTGTAAAAGCTTTGCCACATTCAGAACACTCATATGACTTCTGTCCAGTGTGAATCTTCTGGTGTGTGATAAGATTTGACTTACATGTAAAAGTTTTGTCACATTCTGAACATTTATATGGCTTCTCTCCAGTGTGAATCTTCTGGTGTGTGATAAGATTTGACTTAGATGTAAAAGCTTTGTCACATTCTGAACATTGATTTGGCTTCTCTCCAGTGTGAGTCATCTTGTGTAAAATAAAATTATCTTTCTGTATAAAAGCTTTGTCACATTCTGAACATTGATATGGCTTCTTTCCAGTGTGAATCATCTTGTGTGTGTGAAGACTACCCTTCTGTTTAAAAGTTTTGCCACATTCAGAACACTGAAAAGGTTTCTCTCCAGTGTGATCCCTCTGGTGTGTGATAAGCTTGTTCTTGGTTGAAAATACTTTGTCACATTCAGAACATTGATACGGCTCCTTTCCAGTGTGAACCTTCTGGCGTGTGATACGTTTTGCCTCCATTGTAAAACCTTTATCCCATTCCAAACAAGAAATATCTTCTGAAATGACTCCTCTTATGTATACATGGGTTGGACTTTATTGTAAAGCCATTGTCACTTCCAGAACACTGAAATAACTCGTCTTTTGTTGTCTTCTGAGGCTGGATCAAAGCTGAAGAGGATTCAAAACACTTACAACATTTAGATCACTGATATGTCTTGAATCCTCCAGTGAATTGCAAAAAAAGACTTTCTCTCACTTAAGACACTCATATGGCTCGTTTCTCATCTGACTTAGTCATATTTTTTAAGACAAGACTGACCAAAAACTTGAGTCATCAATCCACCTATACAGAAAAAAAAAAAAAAAAAAAAGTCAGAATTCTATATAAAAGGATTAAATAAAGTTGCTTTTTATTTTTACATTTATTATTAAATATATCTTATATATAGAAGGAATATGTACATTATTATACATATTTAAATATTTGTATTCTATTTTATTGAGGAAAATCTATTATTACTATTGGCTGGTAAATTTGTCAGTTTATTACAATTTCCTGCAGGAGAATCTCATTTCTTTGTTCTAATTTAGAGCATTGTGCTGCATAGTGATGGGGGATGTGCTTGGGATTGACTTGTGGACACCTTTCGCAGATCCATTTAAAAATCCAAACATTGCCGATGTAAATGCAAACCCCACTGAAGTCAATAGGAGGAAAATTCTGAAAACCCAAGTGACGGGAGTCACTTTTGGGCACAGGGTGACCAAGAAAATAATGAACCCTGAGAATATGATTGGATTACTTCAAATGGGACAGTAATATTCATTATCAATATCTCTCAAAAAATTTGAAGATTTTATCCCCTGTACACTGTGAAGTCTATGACCAGGAAGTATAACTCCTAATATGGGCATTCCAGGAAGTTCAATGTAAGAGACCGACCGTCTATTGCTTAACGATGTTGCCTTTGTCTGGATAAGTAAATTGTGTTAATCTTGTCTGAGGTAGCTTTCCCTTCACATATTATTAAGTGTGCTAATGAACTCACCTGTTGTCTGCTAAGGGATGTATTGACACTCAGAATAATGTGTATTTGGGACCATTGTGTGATGTTGTGGGTGGATCCGTGTCATTGTTCATGTGGTGACTTCAGTATTCTCAAGTGTATATAAAGAGCCTGTATTCCTTTCAATAAAGAGTCTGACTCCTGCTTGACCCTCAATACAGAGCCTTGTCTCGTACTTGGGGGGGGGGGAATTATTTGTATGGGTTTCTTGTTCAGCTGATTGGAGTGTTCAGTAGCTGCCCTTGTGTTTGGGAATTGAATGCCCTAAACGACTTTAACCCCTCTCATACTCCGGGTGTCGTTACACCAAGTTACACTCACCAGTAATATCTATTCCAGAAGTCTTTCAAGACAACATCTGAGAGAGAAGACTCCTCCCCCCATCCCCAGGAAACACTGCACCTCCCAATCTTTTAAAGGGACTGTCTCCAGCCAGCCCCTCAGTTCATTCAGATTACCTTTGGCCCAGTGCTGGGACAAGGTAATCCAGGACACAAGTAAATGTTCATAGACTAGAGCAACGGGTATCTCATAGTATTTAAACAATGTAGATCATAATGCAGGTAGATTTATGCACAACAAATGTACATTAAGAGGAGATGTACAAAAAGTACTATAAATATTAAAGAATAGTTTGCAGCATAAAAGTTTCAAATAGCACAGTACACAAGTAAATGCGCAAAGAAGGAGTGCGGTTGTCACGTCATTCGCAGCCTGCACGCTCAGGAAAACGCGTCGCTTGCCAGTGACGTCATCCCTCCTCGCCTGCCTTCACCATTGCGCTCCTGACCTCGCTCTGAAGTTTCCTCCACTGCAGCCGGCTCTTTCCACCTAAAAAGCGGTGTTTTGGACTCCAGCAGCACAGCGCCCCAGCAGGCAAAGGAACGGACTGATGGACCTGATGACCACCCCCACGTTTGGGATCTTTTAACGCCTATTTATCACTACCTAAATGTGAGTTGCCTGTGCATATTACTTTGCTATTAAATTGTTTTTAAAAATCTACACCCAGAGGTGCCTCTCCCCTTGTGTTTTTACAAGGTAATCCAGGGCCTGGGGCTAAAATTGAAAACTACCCCACCGCCCATCATCCCCACCAATCCCCGATCCCTGTTGGGTAAAGAAGGGAGGAGGTGAATATATCTGCATGTGCCAAAATGTTTGTAATGTTTTCAGCATCCTATTGCATAGTACCAATATTTTTTACATCAGCCGACTGCAGACTAGCCCGCTGTCAGCTGAATACAGGTCACAGGAGTGCAGAAATAATTGCACTCTGGTAACCTACAGGGGTCTTTTCACATGGGTATTCCATTCAGGTCCTCTTCTCAATTTTTCAGGATGGCCTGATCGGAAAGGTCCATGCAGCCCTATCAGGAGGACCTGATCGGAAAGGTCCATGCAGCCCTATCAGGAGGACCTGATCGGAAGGTCCATGCAGCCCTATCAGGGGGACCTGATCGGAAGGTCCATGCAGCCCTATCAGGAGGACCTGATCGGAAGGTCCATGCAGCCCTATCAGGAGGACCTGATCGGAAGGTCCATGCAGCCCTATCGGGGGGACCTGATCGGAAGGTCCATGCAGCTCTATCAGGAGGACCTGATCGGAAGGTCCATGCAGCCCTATCAGGAGGACCTGATCGGAAGGTCCATGCAGCTCTATCAGGAGGACATGATTGGAAGGTCCATGCAGCACTATCAGGGGGACCTGATTGGAAGGTCCATGCAGCCCTATCAGGGGGACCTGATCGGAAGGTCTATGCAGCCCTATCAGGAGGACCTGATCGGAAAGGTCCATGCAGCCCTATCAGGAGGACCTGATCGGAAGGTCCATGCAGCCCTATCAGGAGGACCTGATCGGAAGGTCCATGCAGCCCTATCGGGGGGACCTGATCGGAAGGTCCATGCAGCTCTATCAGGAGGACCTGATCGGAAGGTCCATGCAGCCCTATCAGGAGGACCTGATCGGAAGGTCCATGCAGCTCTATCAGGAGGACATGATTGGAAGGTCCATGCAGCACTATCAGGGGGACCTGATTGGAAGGTCCATGCAGCCCTATCAGGGGGACCTGATCGGAAGGTCTATGCAGCCCTATCAGGAGGACCTGATCGGAAAGGTCCATGCAGCACTATCAGGAGGACATGATTGGAAGGTCCATGCAGCACTATCAGGGGGACCTGATTGGAAGGTCCATGCAGCACTATCAGGGGGACCTGATTGGAAGGTCCATGCAGCCCTATCAGGGGGACCTGATCGGAAGGTCTATGCAGCCCTATCAGGAGGACCTGATCGGAAAGGTCCATGCAGCCCTATCAGGAGGACCTGATTGGAAGGTCCATGCAGCCCTATCAGGAGGACCTGATCGGAAGGTCCATGCAGCCCTATCAGGAGGACCTGATCGGAAGGTCCATGCAGCCCTATCAGGGGGACCTGATCGGAAGGTCCATGCAGCCCTATCAGGAGGACCTGATCGGAAGGTCCATGCAGCCCTATCAGGAGGACCTGATCGGGAAGGTCCATGCAGCCCCATCAGGGGGACCTGATAGGAAGGTCCATGCAGCCCTATCAGGGGGACCTGATAGGAAGGTCCATGCAGCCCTATCAGGGGGACCTGATTGGAAGGTCCATGCAGCGCTATCAAGGGGACCTGATTGGAAGGTCCATGCAGCCCTATCAGGGGGACGTGATTGAAAGGTCCATGCAGCGCTATGGACAGGCTGATATAAATGGACTTTTTATACCTGCCTAGCCCTGAATCCTTCCAGGTCTTGCGATTTTTTTTTATAAAGGGACTAAATGTGACATATCGGAGAAAGCCTGATGTAAACAGACAGTAAATAGACACTGAAGTCTGTTTTCATTCAGCCACCCATAGAGCTGTCACAGGTCCTCCTGTGTCTCCTGCCACAAACAGAAACGGGGACAGATGTAAAAAACCGACATCCATCCTGTTCAGCTCTGATTCATGAAGGGATCTGCTCATGGATCCTCTGCTGATTGAAGTGGGCTCCGTTCTCTTTCAGAGGATCCTTAGGGCTTGTTTACACATGTGCCTGGGGGCAGTAAAACCGGGCGGTTGAGCCATGATTGTACTGACCCCCTGTCTGAACACTAAACATACAACTGCTAACAGCTGTACACATGTCGTGGCCATGATGCTGTGCCTAAACAGAATGTTTCTGCCACCAAATGCGATAATGAAGGGTAATGGGGCTGCACTGCAACCGCCCTGCATGTGACTGTAGAGGGGTAGTAAAGCAATTATCAGGTTAGGGGCCCATTCACACCAGGAAATGCATGGGAATCGCATGGGAATGTTGTGCGGTTCCTGGGCAATTCATATGCAGTTCTGTGCAGTGTGATTTCATTTTGAATGGGCTGAAATCGCACTGCACCAAAAGTAGAGCATGCACTACTTTTTGAGACGCATGGCAATCGCATTGGATGCTACTTTTGTACCATGTGATCTGGTGTGGGAAAACGCACTGCGTTTGCGTCCTGCATTTGGAGTGTCGTTAAGGGCAGTGTGATTGGAATGCGGTGCGGGAAGTCACACGGAAACGCGTCTTTTCCCGCACTGCATTCTAGTGTGAATGGGCCCTGAATCAGGCAATGAGGAGGCAACATATCACCTCCTCACCACCTCTCAAACAGTTCTGAAAAAAGATCCAAGCATGAATCACTTTTCAGAGGAGTAACAGTCACACACTATAGCTGGCCATAGACAGATCAAAATTTGGCTCAGTAGAATCCGGATGAATTTCAATCCATCTATAGGCAGGCTGGTTGTACTAAAGTTGATTTATCAAACAACTTAATTTCAGCAAGCCAGTCTGTTTTTTTTTGGAGGATCACTGCCGCAGGGTGTATTCATCAGCAATGATCATTGTATAAATAAATATTCCTGCGCTTATCCCTCAACCTCTCTATGTGAATAAACAAAGCAATTGATGCAAATCACAAATGAAAGAAAGCTGCAACCAAATAGTCTGTACACAAAACTTAATAAACAGTAATTAAAAGTAGGTCCGCCATCTAGTGGCAAACTCTGAAAACTACTCAGATGATAATTAATGATATCAGAACAATAATCTTATACATGTGTAACGCCTTTCCAGACCCTGAGAGGTTACCATTTCCTGGTGCTGGACAACGTGTTCTTATGCCCTGTACACACAAGCGGTTTTCCCGTCGGAAAAAAAACTGATGGTTTTTCCGACGGAATTCCTCTCAAGTCTGCCTTGCATACACACGGTCACACAAAAGTTCGGTGAACTTTTGACTGCCAAGAACGCGGTGACGTAAAAGACTACGACGAGCCGAGAAAATGAAGTTCTATGCTTCCGCGCATGCGTCAATTTGTTTCCGAGCATGCGTCGGAATTTAGCTCCTCGTGATTTGTACACACGATCGGAAATTCCGAACAGTTTTTTTCCTGACGGGAAAAAAGAGATCCTGCTCTCTACCTTTTTCAGCAGTTTTCCTGTTGGAAAAAGTCTGATGGAGCATACACACGGTCGGGATTCCTGAACAAAATCTTTCATCAGACTTTTTCCAAAAGGAAAACGGACCGTGTGTACGGGGCATAAGGCTTCGTTCGGTCAGAGGGAGAGTGGTGAAGAAGGTGGCCGGCTGACAGATGCCTTAAAAAAAAATTACTCCTCAGCACCCAGGCTGAGAGGTTCAAGCACCCATCGGCAGCGTCTGCATTATATGGTGCAGGAATATCTAGGGGCAAGAGCAGACTTGGAGACCTTTCCAACAGAGCATCCACTGGGTTACTGGGTCTTGAGGTTTGACCACTGGCTAGAACTTGCTCAATATGCAATTGAGCTACTGGTCTGTCCTGCATCCAGCGTGCTTTCTGAATGCACATTCAGTGCTGCTGGAGGGTTTGTAAGGAATCAAATGTGTGCCTGTCCACAGACTCTGTTGATAGGCTCACATTTATAAAAATGAATCAGTCCTGGATCAGCAGCTATCAAGCCCCTGACGCTGATGTAACTGATTGAATTTGCTATAGATCTGGGATCCCTTGAAGACTGCCTATCCTATTCCTGAATCTTGATGCTAGCTTCCAACAATATTTTAGGTTTAGGGCACCACCAACACCCAAGACCTAATTTTTCTGCCCTGTTTAACAGGGGAATGTAATTAATTTTTTTTTTTTTATATTTTTTAACAGCAGGGCCCGTTCCTGCACCCAACAAGAGTAACTGTGAGGGGTTACAATGTTCTGCCACCACCAACACCCAAATCCCAATTTTTCTACAGAGTATATAGTGCAGTATATATAATACAGTGCAGGGTATATAGTGCAGTGTACAATATATAATACAGTGTATTGAAGCCCTTTGGGTCTGGTATAGATTTTAGGGGAACTCCTCCCATTTTTTTTTAAAACAGCATGGGGTTATGGGGTCCCCCCCCCAAATCCATATTTGGCCCTTCGGGTCTGGTATGAATTTTAAGGCAACTCCACGCCAAAATGTAAAAAAATATTGTTGTGGGGTCCTCCCCAAAATCCATACCAGACCCTTATCTGAGCAAGCAGCCTGGCAGGCCAGAAAAGGGGGAGGGGATGATGAGCGCCCCCCTCATCCTGAACCATACCAGGCCGCTTGCCCTCAACATGGGGAGGGTGCTTTGGGGTCCCCCCAAAGCACCTTGTCCCCATTTTGATAGGGACAAGGGCCTCATCCCCACAACAATGGCCGGTGGATGTGGGGGTCTGCAGGTAGGGGGCTTAATGGAATCTGAAAGCCCTCTTTAACAAGGGGGCCCCCAGATCCTGCCCCCCCATATGAATGGGTATGGGGTACATTGTGGGAGGTGCTCTGTGTTGTACTCTCGCCTCCTGTCAGAAGAGCGCTCTTCCATACAGCACATGAGACAGGATCGCTCTTACTGCAGATCGCATTGCACTGTACACACACACAGTTTGATTACCGCCCCCACCCACATTTCCTGCTGCCGGGAGGTGGGCAGCCCTTGGAGGAGATAGGGGGCGGTAATCAAACTGTGTACAGAGCAATGCGATCTGCAGTAAGAGCCATCCTGTCTCATGTGCTGTATGGATGAACGCTCTTCTGACAGCGATGGTGAGAGCACAACACATCACACCTCCTCCTGGTTTTGTAGTGGCTTCCTCCTGTATGTTGGAGGAGGGGGATGGGCAGCTCTCTGTACTGGATAATGTAATGGGGATTTCGGGGGGCGGGGATATGTTCAAGAAGGAAGAATGGGGGGATAAGTGCTAGGAGCAGGGTTGGGGGGGGGGGTTTGAGCCAGGATAGGGGATGTTTGTGCTAGAAGGGGGGTGGGGGATTAGTGCTGGGGGGGGGGGGGATTTGGGTAGGGAGGAAGAATTTGTGCTGGAAAGGGTCATTTCGAGGGGTTTGTGCTAGGAGGAGGGATTTGTGAGAATTTGTCCTAGGAGGGGAATTGAAGAAAGATTTGTGCTGGGAGATGAGGGGGGGGGGGGGGGTTGTGCTAGGAGGGGTGGGGGAATTTGGGCTAATAGGTGGGATTGGAGGGGATTTTATCTGGGAAGGGGGATTTGGAGGAGAAGATTTGTGCTAGGATAGAATGTTTGAGAAGAAATAGGATGTGTACTAGGCGGGTGATTTTTTGGGGTGAGGAAGATTTGTGCTAGGAGGGGGAATTTGAACATGTACTGTACATTATTGTTTTTTTTTTTTATGTATGATGGAATGTTTGTGTCCCCTAATAATGATTTTCATGTATTTGTAGTGAAAATATTGTTCTGATATTTTTGCGGGGGGCATGAGGTAGACTGTACACGGCCCCGCAATTTCTAACAGCGGCCCTGCTACCAATGGCGGCCCGTCCATTAGGGTCGCACAGGCGATGCCCCCCCCTATCCATGCGTCCGGCCCCCTAATCTACATTCGGGGCGTCGCATGCATGGATTTTAATGGGGTGGTTGAAGAACGCGATTAGAGCCTGAGGGTCTAATAGGCTTCAAAAAAGGGTGGGCTTTGGGTGCAGAGCACTGTGCTCTGAGCCCACCCAGTTGTGTGAGAATAGTGAATGAATATTCGCTATTACCACACCGATTCTCCTCCCGGCCAAACAGGAAGCGAGTCGTGAGACCCGTCATCCGATTGCCTGAAAGGACAGGTGATCCTATTGGATGCTTAGGAGAAGGAGACGCCCACTGGCTGTCACCCGTTGCCACGCTGTCCGCCTGGAACCTAGATGGGGTAAATGCTGGATGACCGACCGACCATGAGACCCAACCAAGCGGGAGCGGTTGCCACTGCCTGCTACCCTGAACCTGAATATCACCCCTATTCCTGACTAACATGGGAGCCCACCCAATTGGGTTGCACAAAACAAACAGGCAGTTCTTGTACATTTTATAGTGTTGAGTCAGCAGTCAGTCTTTTCACCCAGCAGCAGAGAGAGAGCCCTGAACATCACTCAGCTCACCTATATAAAGGCTTGTGCACAGCTGACACTAATAATGAGGTCTGGATTCTGGGTGAAATGTGGACCTGGGGAGTGGAGGCTTTATCCCACCCAAAGCTCTTCAAATACTCGGGCTCCAGGACCCAGACAAATAATTAGGATTCTGAGAGAGCAGAATGTTTGTTTTCTCCACATCAGTCATACACCCCGGAGCCCCTCACCATGTGTATGAGAACCTAGGTGACCCACACACCCCACCCACAGTCCTGCCAGTCATTATCTCTCTATACAGTATGTGTATTTTGTATTTCTATATATTAGTAAAAGGGTGAGCAGTCAGCACTATTGTAATGTACAACACAATATATATATAGAGTAGAGCAGCCAGTCAGCACTATTGTAATGTACAACACAATATATAGAGTAGAGCAGTCAGCACTATTGTAATGTACAACACAATATATAGAGTAGAGCGGTCAGCACTATTGTAATGTACAACACAATATATAGAGTAGAGCAGTCAGCACTATTGTAATGTACAACACAATATATAGAGTAGAACAGCCAGTCAGCACTATTGTAATGTACAACACAATATATAGAGTAGAGCGGTCAGCACTATTGTAATGTACAACACAATATATAGAGTAGAGCAGTCAGCACTATTGTAATGTACAACACAATATATAGAGTAGAGTGGTCAGCACTATTGTAAGGTACAATACAATATATAGAGTAGAGCGGTCAGCACTATTTTAATGTACAACACAATATGTAGAGTAGAGTGGTCAGCACTATTGTAATGTACAACACAATATATAGAGTAGAGCGGTCAGCACTATTGTAATGTACAGCACAATATATAGAGTAGAGAGATCAGCACTATTGGAATGTACAACACAATATATAGAGTAGAGAGATCAGCACTATTGGAATGTACAACACAATATATAGAGTAGAGCGGTCAGCACTATTGTAATGTACAACACAATATATAGAGTAGAGCCATCAGCACTATTGTAATGTACAACACAATATATAGAGTAGAGCGGTCAGCACTATTGTAATGTACAACACAATATATAGAGTAGAGCGGTCAGCACTATTGTAATGTACAACACAATATATAGAGTAGAGAGGTCAGCACTATTATAATGTACAACACAATATATAGAGTAGAGGGGTCAGCACTATTGTAATGTACAACACAATATATAGAGTAGAGGGGTCAGCACTATTGTAATGTACAACACAATATATAGAGTAGAGCGGTCAGCACAATATTATAGTCATAGTGCTTCTTATACTGCTGGTCAGGGGGGACAAATGATTTGGGTCTGTGGTCAGCAGGATGAAAACAATGTTCAGCCATAGTGGTCAGTGGGAGGAGAAATGTCCTCTATCTGGTGTTACAGACTATGGTATCGGGGTACAGGGATGTGGGGGGTCAGACAACACACGGGGTATCACCTTCTGTTGTGTATCCACAGAAATCACCCAGCACACTGGCAGATTGTCAGGAGGACCCCAAGTTCCCACCCCAGACAGGGGTAACAGCTGTATAACACACACACTCTATTATCCCACCACTGCCACACACATGACAAGGATGGAAGCCCACGGGAACTAGAAAACCAGGAAAGGACCTTGTTTGGTGGAGGAGGGAAGGAGAGGGAGATTATTGTTAGCCAGTAGAGATGGGCTCGGGCGTGTTCGGGATCCCGCCAGGAAGCCGGCATTGGACATCACTTATCACAGACAGTGAGACATTTCTTGGTCTATGCCACTGCAGATCGGGAAATGTCTGACTGCCTGCGATTAGTGCTTTGCAATGCCGTCTCCCTGGTGGGATCGGGCATGTGGCGTTGCGAAAATGCTCGAGCCCATCTCTACTAGCCAGTAAAACCAGCTGTGATAGACTTGGCACAGCCTGCAATACCTCTGCCCACCACTAGAGGGAGACTCCACACATATCTAGCTGGCTGAACAGACTCAGGTAGATACAGATCTTACATATAATCTGGTGAACTTGAAGGGTTATGCCTTGTACACACGACCAGAATGTCCGTCGGAATAAAGTCCGACGGATTGTCCGATGGAGTTCCGCTCAAGCTGTCTTGCATACCTACGGTCACACAAAAGTCAGATCGTCAGTTGACGTACAACACGTACAACGAACCGAGATTAATGAAGTTCAACAGGCAGTTTGGCTCTTCTGCTTGATTCTGAGCATGCGTGGTTTTAGTCCGTGGTAATTGCATACAGACGAACGGACTTTCCGATATAAATTTTTGTCCGTCAGAAAAAAAGAAGTTCTCTATCTAAGTCCGTTGGAATTTCAGAAGGAAAAAGTCAGATGGGGCATACACACGGACGTAATATCCGATGAAAAGAGCCCGTCTGACTTTTTCAATCGGAAAATCTGGTCGTGTGTACAAGGCATTAGGGAGCAGTCTAGTAACATATAACATGGTGACGGGGAGGAAATGGGGTGAACAGGGAGGCAGTTGGGGTGACGGGGAAGTGGGGTGTACAAGTGGAAAGTGAGAGGTAAATGGGAGGGGAAAAAAATGCCCATTATCTGTGGTCAGTGGAGTTGGGGGGATATTCAATGAAGGTAAATGTTGGACATTAGTGATTTTTTAAAATCAGAATATAGGCATTCAGTAGAGAGAAAGGAGGCTTTGGTGCTCAGTGGGCTGATAAAGGGGTGGACAGGGGGGCAGTGGGGGGGGGGAAAAGGGGCCGATGGGGGGAAAAGAGGGGCGGATGGGGGAGATAGCGGGGGTTAGTGGTACTCAGTGAGATGAATACCTGGCTGATGGTGTCCTGGTCTGGAGGTTGATGTGGATCTCCTCGGATGAGTCTTCTATGGTTGGGGTCCTCTCAGATGGTCCCTCTTGGCTCCTCTGATGAGTCTTCTATGGTTGGGGTCCTCTCGGATGGTCCCTCTTGGCTCCTCTGATGAGTCTTCTATGGTTGGGGTCCTCTCGGATGGTCCCTCTCGGCTCCTCGGATGAGTCTTCTATGGTTGGGGTCCACTCGGATGGCCCCTCTTGGCTCCTCTGATGAGTCTTCTATGGTTGGGGTCCTGTCAGATGGTCCCTCTTGGCTCCTCTGATGAGTCTTCTATGGTTGGGGTCCTCTCGGATGGTCCCTCTCGGCTCCTCCGATGAGTCTTCTATGGTTGGGGTCCTCTCGGATGGTCCCTCTCGGCTCCTCTGATGAGTCTTCTATGGTTGGGGTCCTCTCGGATGGTCCCTCTTGGCTCCTCTGATGAGTCTTCTATGGTTGGGGTCCTCTCGGATGGTCCCTCTTGGCTCCTCTGATGAGTCTTCTATGGTTGGGGTCCTCTCGGATGGTCCCTCTTGGCTCCTCTGATGAGTCTTGTATGGTTGGGGTCCTCTCGGATGGTCCCTCTTGGCTCCTCTGATGAGTCTTCTATGGTTGGGGTCCTCTCGGATGGTCCCTCTTGGCTCCTCTGATGACTCTTCTATGGTCGGGTGACTTCTGACTCTTCCCAGCACGGTGACTGGACATGAAGGGGGAAATCTCTCCCAACTCTCGGCTTCTCTTCCTCCTGCTCACAAGTGTCCACAATCAGGGGAAAGTTCTCCTCCGTGTCCCCGATGGAAGATGGAGGCTTCTTGTCCTGGCTGAGAGGTGTGAGGGACGTTCTGTGTCTGCACTACGGATCTGGGAAGACTCCAATCACATTGTGAGCCAGCTTCCTCACAGGGGGCCCCTCCCTCACAGACGTCCTGTGGCCATGCTGACTAAAAACACATAGAGAGGGGGAGGGGGGGACACACATTTGGAGTCATTCAGTGCCATGTGCTTCTCATTCACTACAACCTAAAGAGGACCCCTCCCCCCCTTTAACCACTTGACCCCCCCAGGCTTTTTTTGGCACTTTTTGTTTACAAGTTTAAATCAGTACGTTTTGCTAGAAAATGACTTAGAACCCCCCAAAATGATAAAAAAAATTTTTTAGCAGAGACCCTGGAGAATAAAATGCTGATCATTACAATTTTTTATATCACGTAGTATTTGTGTAACGGTTTTGCAAATGCAATTTTTTATGGGGAAAAAAAAAAACATAATAGTTACCCCAATTCTTTTGTATAATGTGAAAGATGATGTTACGCCGAGTAAATAGATACCCAACATGTCACACTTTATAATTGCGAATGCTCCTAGAATGGCAACAAGCTATGATACTTAAAAATCGCTCCATGGGATGACCGCTGCCTTCTCCTATCGGCTTCTTCCTCCATCCTGACATTCAGCCTTTCCCCTTCACCACCAAGCTTCACCTTCCTCACTTTACCTACTTCCCGACTAGGGATGAGCCGAACACCCCCCCCCCCCCCCCCCTGTTCGGTTCGCACCAGAACCTGCGAACAGACAGAAAGTTCACGCGAACTTTAGAACCCTATTAAATACAATGGACTCGAACGTTCAAAATCTAAAGTGCTAATTATAACGGCTAATATGCAAGTTATTGTCCTAAAAAGTGTTTGGGGACCCGGGTCCTGCCCCAGGGGACATGTATCAATGCAAAAAAAAGTTTTAAAAACTGCAATTTTTTCGGGAGCAGTGATTTTAATAATGCTTAAAATGAAACAATAAAAGTGAAATATTCCTTTAAATTTCGTACCTGGGGGGTGTGTATGATATGCATGTGAAGTGGCGCATGTTTCCCGTGCTTAGAACTGTCCCTGCAAAAAATGTCATTTCTGAAGGAAAAAAAGTCATTTAAAACTGACTCGCGGCTATTAATGAATTGTCGGCTCCCGGCAATACAGAGAAAAGTCATTGGTAAAAAAAGAAAAAAAAGCGTGGGGGTCCCCCAGAATTCAATTACCAGGCCCTTCAGGTCTGGAATGGATATTAACGGGAACCCCGCCGCAAATTTAAAAACAAAATAGCGTGCGGTTCCCCCAAATATCCATACCAGTCCCTTTATCTGAGCACGCAACCTGGCAGGCCGCAGGAAAAGAGGGGGGGACAAGAGAGCGCCCCCCCTCCTGAACCATACCAGGTCACATGCCCTCAACATGGGGAGGATGTCCCCATGTTGATGGGGACAAGGGCCTCATCCCCACAACCCTTGCCCGGTGGTTGTGGGGGTCTGCGGGCGGGGGGCTTATCGGAATCTGGAAGACCCCTTTAACAAAGGGGACCCTCAGATCCCGCCCCCCCATGTAAATTGGTAATGGGGTACATTGTACCCCTACCATTTCACAAAGAAAGTGTAGCAAATTGTAAAAAAAAAAAACAGACACCGTTGGGAAAGTCCTTTATTAAAAATAAAAATAAAAACCCATTCCAGCGATGAAATCCAGTGTCTCACGGTGATCTGATGTCCAGCTCTGTCCGTCATTGGCTGAGCCTGAGCGGACCTGATGGGGAACTTCCTCCGCAGTGTAATAAATGAATAGACCCGCCCCTTCTAAAGTTCCCCATCAGGTCCGCTCAGCCAATGACGTAGGTGTAAGGCTAAGCGGACCAGATGGGGAACGTGAGAAGGGGCGGGTCTATTCATTTATTATACTGCGGAGGAAGTTCCCCATCAGGTCCGCCCCCTCGTATGTCAGACCCCGCCTACGTCATTGGCTGAGCGGACCTAATGGAGAACTTCCTCCGCAGTGTAATAAATGAATAGACCCGCCCCTTTCATCGCTGGAATGTTTTTTTTATTTATTAATTTTTTATTTTTAATAAAGGACTTTCCCAACTGTGTCTGTGTTTTTTTTTTACAATTTGTTACACTTTTTTGTGAAATGGTAGGGGTACAATGTACCCCATTACCAATTTACATGGGGGGGCGGGATCTGAGGGTCCCCTTTGTTAAAGGGGTCTTCCAGATTCCGATAAGCCCCCCCCCCCGCAGACCCCCACAACCACCGGGCAAGGGTTGTGGGGATGAGGCCCTTGTCCCCATCAAAATGGGGACATCCTCCCCATGTTGAGGGCATGTGGCCTGGTACGGTTCAGGGGGGGGGGGGCTCTCTCGTCCCCCCCTCTTTTCCTGCGGCCTACCAGGTTGCGTGCTCGGATAAAGGATCTGGTATGAATTTTTGGGGGAACTCCACGCCATTTTGTTTTTAAATTTGGGGTGGAGTTCCCCTTAAAATCCATACCAGACCTGAAGGGTCTGGTATGGATATTTGGGGGGAACCCCACGCATTTTTTTTTTTAATTTGCGGCAGGGTTCCCCTTAATATCCATTCCAGACCTGAAGGTCCTGGTAATTAAATTTGGGGGACCCCCACGGTTTTTAAAAAAATTTTTTTATCAATGACTTTTCTATGTATTTCCGGGAGCCGACAATTCATTAATAGCCGCGAGTGAGTTTTAAATGACTTTTTTTCCTTCAGAAATGACACTTTGTGCAGGGACAGTTCTAAGCACGGGAAACAAGCGCCACTTTACATGCATATCATACACACCCCCCAGGTACGAAATTTAAAGGAATATTTCACTTTTATTGTTTCACTCTAAGCATTATTAAAATCACTGCTCCCGAAAAAGCTGACATTTAAAAAAAAAAAATTTGCATTGATACATGTCCCCTGGGGCAGGACCCGGGTCCCCAAACACTTTTTAGGACAATAACTTGCATATAAGCCTTTAGAATTAGCACTTTTCGAATTTGCCGCAAACACCCCAAATTGTTCGCTGTTCGGCGAACGGGCGAACAGGCAATGTTCGAGTCGAACATGAGTTTGACTCGAACACGAAGCTCATCTCTATTCCCGACCACGCTACAATATAGCTGAAAGTTTTCCACGGGGCTCTCCAGTTCCATAGACATCCTCTCACACGCGTGCCACCCGCAAACTCACTGGGGCACGCATTGGGTGTGCTCTGTGATCACAGATTGGGGTAAAGGGTCAATTACAGTGGTCCTGTGCCATGTGATCAGCTGTGTCCAATCACAGCTGATCACATGTAAACAGACTTGCTGGTTATCAGCATTCCTTTCCTAATGCACTGTCTCTGTGTGAGGAAAGGAGAGGCGATAACTGGTAGGTCTGATAGGGCACAGGGAGTACATTGTTTACACTGATCATCAGTGCCCTGAATATCAGTTCAGCTTATCACTGCTGCCTCATCAGTGCCCTGAATATCAGTGCAGCCCCTCATCAGTACCTTATCATCAGTGCAGCCTCTCATCAGTGCAGCCTCATCAGTGCAAAAGAAAAATTACTAAATTTACAAAATTATATAACAGAAACGAATGTAGTGCCCATCCCAAAAGCTTGGGACGCTATTTAAATTTAAAGGGATGTCTGAGCCAGTAGATGGGCTCAGATGGTTGATAATTTCACAAAAATTCGCCTCTGTTTCAGTTATGGTTTGCCTGGTAGTGATTTCCCTTTATCGCCTGTAGGCGGCGTTACCACCTCAGGCACTTGTTTGAACACGGGCAGATCATGGTACATTGAGTGGCCCCTCTCGGCAGTGGTATAGTGGGAGTGGTCGACCCGCTGTGCCTGCTGGGAGGGGATACTTAAGAGGCAGACGCCATTGATTGGGGTTCGTTCTCGCCCCGCAGCCCTCTGGGCGCAAGGTGTGTGTGTGTGGTCCTGGTCTCGGGGCCACGTTGGCCCGAGGCTGCATCGCTACTTAGCAGGCCCGGCTAGTCTGGCTGGGGCCTATATCCAGAGAAGGGATCCCAAGCTGTCCATTCAAATGGAGAGGAATCATCTTAATGAAGGAGACCAGGGGAGGATCTGCTCCGGAGGAGACTGGCACAATACTGCTGTCTCGGGTGAGGTCTGGCAACTTTATTAAGGAGGGATCCATTACAGTTCGCCGGATTGGCTTAAAGGCTCTTTAACTGTAAGGCTGGAAATTTGGGACTTTGAAATCCTGTGGCAGAGGGTTCCTGGACTATCCATTTGCTCAACTTCAAACAGGTCTGTGACAGAGACCTTCTTCATCTTGGGCAGTCTGTGGCAGAGACTGCCCTCTTGCTGATTCGTGTGTCATCCCGGCTGCTAGGCCATGTGAGAGGGGACTATCCGGGTGACCAATACCCACTCTAACATTGGGAGTGGTGAGTGACTTGGAACTTTTACCTTTGTCAACTTTTGTGGCGAGTGCCTGAACCTTCCCCTACTCTTCTATACCTTCTACTTCTCAAAGTTTACCGCAAAAGAAAAATAAAGCCTAACTGTTTGAGGTTTTACATCTGTGTGGACATTGCATTACTACAGACTTTCCCATCCGACCAACGCAGCTGAAGAGGTAACGTGCAAAACCCAAAACTAACCAGCAGGCCCTGAAGAGGGTATTACTACACTAAGAAAAAAAGTTTGGTCTTTTTTTGCTTATTTTACAAAAAAATAAAACTTCCAGAGGTGATTAAATACCACCAAAAGAAAGCTCCATTTGTAGGAAGAAAACGATACAAATGCCATATGTGCACAGTCAGTGGTGTATTTAGGTTTTGTGCTGCCCTAGGCCTGACTAAACTTGTGCAACCCCTAATTTAAATATGACCCGCCCCTTCCTGTCAAGGTCACACCCCTTCCTGTTTAAGACCTGCTCTGAAATTTGGGTCCTGCCCCAGGGGACATGTATCAATGCAAAAAAAAGTTTTAAAAAACGGCCGTTTTTTCGGGAGCAGTGATTTTAATAATGCTTAAAGTGAAACAATAAAAGTGAAATATTCCTTTAAATTTCGTACCTGGGGGGTGTGTATGATATGCATGTAAAGTGGCGCGTTTTTCCCGTGTTTAGAACTGTCCCTGCAAAAAATGTCATTTCTGAAGGAAAAAAAATCATTTAAAAGCACTCGCGGCTATTAATGAATTGTCGGCTCCCGGCAATATAGAGAAAAGTCATTGATAAAAAAAAAATGCGTGGGGGTCCCCCAAATTCAATTACCAGGCCCTTCAGGTCTGGTATGGATATTAAGGGGAACCCTGCGTTAAATTTAAAAGAAATGACGTGGGGTTCCCCCCAAATATCCATACTAGACCCTTCAGGTCTGGTATGGATTTTAAGGGGAACTCCACCCCAAATTTAAAAAAAAATGGCGTGGGGTTCCCCCCAAGAATCCATACCAGACCCTTAATCCGAGCACGCAACCTGGCAGGCCACAGGAAAAGAGGGGGAACGAGAAAGCGCCCCCCCCCTGAACCGTACCAGGCCACATGCCCTCAACATGGGGAGGATGCTTTGGGGGTCTGTGACCCCTCAAAGCACCATGTCCCCATGTTGATGGGGACAAGGGCCTCATCCCCACAACCCTTGCCTGGTGGATGTGGGGGTCTGCGGGCGGGGGGCTTATCGGAATCTGAAAGACCCCTTTAACAAAGGGGATCCCGGCCCCCCTTATGTGAATTGGTAATGGGGTACATTGTACCCCTACCATTTCACAAAGAAAGTGTAAAAAAAATGTAAAAAAAACACACAGACACCGTTGGGAAAGTCCTTTATTAAAAATAAAAAAATTTAAAATTAAAAACCCATTCCAGCGATGTAATCCAGTGTCCCGCGGTGATCCGATGTCCAGCGCTGCAGTCTCCACTCCACACGAAACGTCATTGGCTGAGCGGACCTACACTGCGGAGGAAGTTCCCCATAAGGTCCGCTCCTCCACAGTGTAATAAATGAATAGACCCGCCCCTTCTCACGTTCCCCATCAGGTCCGCTCGGCCTTACACCTACGTCATTGGCTGAGTGGACCTGATGGGGAACGTGAGAAGGGGCGGGTCTATTAATTATTTACACTGCGGAGGAAGTTCCCCATCAGGTCTGCTCAGCCAATGACGTAGGCGGGGTCTGAGATACGAGGGCACCCCCGCCCCCTCGTACCTCAGACCCCACCTACGTCATTGGCTGTGCAGACCTGATGGGGAACTTCCCCTGCAGTGTAGGTCTGCTCAGCCAATGACGTTTCGTGTGGAGTGGAGACTGCAGCGCAAGACATCGGATCACCGCGGGACACTGGATTACATCGCTGGAATGGGTTTTTTTTTTTTTAATAGAGGACTTTTCCCAACGGTGTCTGTGTTTTTTTACCTTTTTTTTTTACACTTTCTTTGTGAAATGGTACCCCTTACAGCGTCAGGTTAGTGCCAGTTAGCGGGATCAGCCCAGATACCTGCTAGCACCTGCGTTTTGCCCCTCCGTCCAGCCCAGGCCACCCCAGTGCAGTATCGATTGATCACTGTCACTTACAAAACACTAAACACATAACTGCAGCGTTCGCAGAGTCAGGCCTGATCCCTGCGATCGCTAACAGTTTTTTTGGTGGCGTTTTATTCAGTCGCTGACAGTCAGGTGCTTTTTTACCTGTGAATCTTACTAGTGTACCGCTAAATTTAGAGCCCAAAATGGCAAATCGTAGGTACACTAGTAAAGAAGCCTACGAGTTTCTGAGCATGACAGATAGTGAAGAGGAGGTCACTCATCTGTCAGATTCAGGCTCAGAATACGATCCCGTAGATAACAGCGGCTCCATCACAGATAGCTCTGGCGACGAAGGTGAGGTCCCTGCTAAGGTCAGGCGTACCCGACCCCATTCTGCTGTTGTTGAGGTGCAAGAACCGCAGGGCTCTCGTATTATGGAGCAGCGAAGTACTGGTTCCGCTCATCCTGCTGGTGAACTGGCAAGCACCAACGGCCTAGTACACTCTGGTCGTACATCCAGCACTGCAGTAACACTTGGTGACGTGGCGACTCCCATAAGTGCAGTTCAAGCTGGCGAGGTGGCAAGCACAAGTAGTGTCCCGCTGCCACCAAGAAGAAGACAAAGACAGGCCCGTCGTGCCCATTGTGCCCTTCCTGCTGCATTCGCCAATCCTGATTGGGTCCCCACCACTTCTGCAGCACCCGTACTTCCCCCATTCACTGGCCAACCCGGAATTCAGGTGGAAACAGTTGATTTTACGCCACTTTTTTTAAATTTGCTGTTTTTCACGGAAGATCTCTATAGATCTTTTGTGGACCAAACTAATTTGTATGCTGGTCAATTCATCGCCGCTAATCCCCAGTCCGCCCTTGCCAGAGAATGGAAACCAGTTACGGTTTCCGAATTTAAGATCTTTCTGGGCCTTTCCCTCAACATGGGCACACAAAAATTCACGAAGTTGCGGATGTATTGGTCCAAACGCCCAATTGACCACATGCCCGTGTTCTCTGCCTCCATGGCCAGGAAACGATACGAGCAGATCTTGCGGTTCATGCACTTCAGCGACAATGAACTTTGTTGTCCTCGTGGAGACCCTGAATACGATCGGCTCTACAAAATTTGGCCCCTCATAAACCACTTCAACGAACGTTTTGCAGCCTTGTATACTCCCCATCAAGTTGTCTGCGTTGATGTGTCCCTGATTAAATTTTCTGGCCGCTTGTGTTTCAATATAGAGTTTTGAGGTTTAGTCGCTCTGTCCAGCAGATGTTGATATATATATATATCATTTTAACTTTGTGTTTAAATTCATTTTTTGTATCTTGCACAGTGTGATTTCGTCCGTTTTTTGTTTACATGTTTACAGCCCCTGACGAAGGGATATGATACATCCCGAAACGCGTTGGACGACAAGCGGACTCAGCTATTGGAATCACCGAAGCATTATCCAATTTTTATGATTTTAATATTGTAAAATGTTGTTGTGTTTTGATATGTATTTTTTGTACAATAAAATTTAAAATTTATTCCAAATCTTCCAATTCGTTGCCGTTAAAGTCCCGTCCTATGTGGGGGGTTTTCTCTCTTTATTCTTGTGTTTCAAACAGTACCTTCCCAGCAAGCGTGCCAGATACGGGGTCAAGCTCTATAAGTTCTGTGACAGGGCACCAGGCTATGTATGGAGCTTTATGATTTATGAGGGAAAAGAGTCACGTAGAGCTGGAGAACTGCCCGGATTACATAGGGAGCGCTGGCAAGATTGTGTGGAAATTGGTGTCACCCTTATTCTGAAAGGGGTACCACTTGTATGTGGACAATTATTACACGAGCATGCCACTGTTTAGTCACTTGTTTGATCAGCAAATTGGCGCATGTGGCACCGTGCGACCTAATCGCCGGGGCTTTCCCCAGGGGCTTGCAGATGCCCGTCTTAGGCTGGGGGAGAGAGCCTGCTTGAAGTGTAATAACTTGCTCGCTATGAAGTGGAGGGACAATAAGAATGTTTTCCTTCTTACCTCCCTTCATGCAGACACGACAGTCCAAATTCGTACGGCGACTGGTGTTGTGGATGAACCCCTCTGTGTCCACGAATATAACCAAAACATGGGAGGGGTGGACCTCAACGACCAGTTGTTGGCGCCGTATCTAATTGACCGTAAGGCGAGACGCTGGTACAAAAAAGTGTCTCTATCCTTATTCCAATTGGCTTTGCTGAACGCTCATGTGCTATACAGAGCTTCAGGTGGGACTTTATCCTTCCTTGACTTCCAGGATGAGATAGTCACAGAACTCCTGTATCCAGTCGGTTCTGCACCTCACCATCCCCTACCAAATGCAGTAAGACGGCTGCATGAGAGGCATTTTCGGTACGTCCTCGAGAGTACCCCTACCCAACGAGCCCCCCAAAAAAGATGTTGTGTCTGTAGCAAGCGCGGATTTAGGCATGACACCCGTTATTTTTGTCCCTCCTGTCCTGACAATCCTGGTCTTTGCATTGGTGAATGTTTTGAACACTTCCACACACTAGTGAAGTTTTAGCGTAGGGTACAGCATTGCACAGACTAGGACACACTTACACAGGGTCTCCCAAGATGCCATCGCATTTTGAGAGACTCAAACCTGGAACCGAAAAGTTGAATGGTTACAGTTACAAAAAAAAACAGTCAAAAAAAAAAAGTAAAAAATAAAAAATATATAAAATAAAAAAAACAAAAATAGTTGTCGTTTTTTTGTTCTCTCTCTCTCTATTCTATCTCTATTGTTCTGCTCTTTTTTGCTGTATTCTATTCTGCAATGTTTTATTGTTGTTATGTTTTATCATGCTTGCTTTTCAGGTATGTAATTTTTTCATACTTTACTGTTTACTGTGTTTTATTGTTAACCATTTTTTGGTTTTCAGTTACGCCATTCAGCTGCAGCGCGGATTTATTTATCTTGACAGCAACAGCGTTTGCTCCCATGATACATAAAGCCGTGACTCCAATGCTGTAGGAGGTGATTTTACCACCACAGTTAAAAAAAAAGAGTATATATGCCGCAGCATGGGGGCAGCAGGGGTGGAGGAGCGATTTTGCTCCTAATGCCGCGTACATACGATCGAAATTCCGACAGAGGCCTGCCCGTGGAAAAGTCTGACCGTGTGTACGCGGCATAACTTTTGCGGGAGGATGCCCCCATGCTTCGGCATATATAAATGGTGCATGTATGCCCATCATTAGAAGCGGGTGGATGAAGGGCGGTATTCTAATGGTGGGCATACCCACCGATCAATCTCTTTTTTTCGTTAAGCCAACAGGCTGCATGAAAAAAAAGATTACAAGACATGTCCAACAAGGACCAGCAACATACTGGTATGCTGCTAGACTTTGAATGGTTATACCAGAATGATGCCTGCGGGTTTAGGTATCATCTTGGTATCATTCTTTTCAGCCAGCGGCTGGCTTTCATGTAAAAGCAATCCTAGCGACTAATTAGCCTCTAGACTGCTTTTACAAGCAGTGGGAGGGAATGCTCCCATGCTCCCCCCCCCCATATAAACAGCACCATTGGGAAATTGGGAAAGCATTTTATCACACCGATCTTGGTGTAGTCAGATGCTTTGAGGGCAGAGGAAAGATCTAGGGTCAATAGGTTCAAAAAAAGAGTACCTGTCACTGCCTATTGCTATCATAGGGGATATTTCCATTCCCTGAGATAACAATAAAAATGATAAAAAAAAAAAAAAAAAATGGAGGGAATAGTTTAAAAATAAAATAAAAAAGCAAAATAAATAATAATAATAAAAAAAAAAAAAACCATGCCCCTCCTGCACTTGCGCAAAATCAAACGCAAGTGTCGGTCTGGCGTCATGTAAACAGCAATTGCACCATGCATGTGAGGTATCACTGCGAAGGTCAGATGGAGGGCAGTCATTTTATCAGTAGAACTCCTCTGTACATCTAATGTGGTAACCTGTAAAGGTTTTTAAAGGCTTTTAAAAATGTATGTAGTTTGTCGCCACTGTGCGTTTGTGCGCAATTTTAAAGCATGTTGTGTTTGGTATCCATGTACTCGGCCTAAGATCATCCTTTTTATTTCATCAAAAATTTGGGCAATATAGTGTGTTTTAGTGCATTCAAATGAAAAAAAAGTGTATTTTTTCCCCAAAAAATGCGTCTGAAAAATCGCTGCGCAAATACTGTGTGGAAAAAAAAATGCAACACCCACTATTTTAATCTGTAGGGCCTTTGCTTAAAAAAATATATATAATGTTTGGGGGTTCAACGTAATTTTCTTGCAAAAAAAAATGTTTTTCATGTAAACAAAAAATGTCAGAAAGGGCTTTGTCTTCAAGTGGTTAGAAGAGTGGATGATGTGTGACATAAGCTTCCTAATGTTGTGTATAAAATGCCGGGACAGTTCAAAACCCCCCCAAATGACCCCATTTTGGAAAGTAGACACCCCAAGCTATTTGCTGAGAGGCATGTCGAGTCCATGGAATATTTTATATTTTGACACAAGTTGCGGGAAAAAGACAATTTATTTTTTTATTTTGCACAAAGTTGTCACTAAATGATATATTGCTCACACATGCCATGGGCATATGTGGAATTACACCCCAAAATACATTCTGTTGCTTCTCCTGAGTACGGGGATACCACATGTGTGGGACTTTTTGGGAGCCTAGCCGCGTACGGGACCCCAAAAAACAAGCACCGCCTTCAGGATTTCTAAGGGTGTCAATTTTTGATTTCACTCCTCACTGCCTATCACAGTTTCGGAGGCCATGGAATGCCCAGATGGCACAAAACCCCCCCAAATGACCCCATTTTGGAAAGTAGACACCCCAAGCTTTTTTTTTTTTTTGTCATTATTCAATCACTTGGGACAAAAAAAAAATATTCGGTGGGCTCAACATGCCTCTCAGCAATTTCCTTGGGGTGTCTACTTTCCAAAATGGGGTCATTTTGGGGGGTTTTGTACTGCCCTGTCATTTTAGCACCTCAAGAAATGAGATAGGCAGTCATAAATTAGAAGCTGTGTATATTCCAGAAAATGTACCCTAGTTTGTAGACGCTATAACTTTTGCGCAAACCAATAAATATACGCTTATTGACATTTTTTTTACTAAAGACATGTGGCTGAATACATTTTGGCCTAAATGTATGACTACAATTGAGTTTATTCCATTTTTCTTATAACAAAAAGTAGAAAATATCTTTTTTTTCCCAAAATTTTCGGTCTTTTTCCTTTTATATCGCAAAAAATTTAAATTGCAGAGGTGATCAAATACCATCAAAAGAAAGCTCTATTTGTGGGAAAAAAAGGACGCAAATTTCGTTTGGGTACAACATTGCATGACCGCTCAATTACCAGTTAAAGCAGCGCAGTGCAAAATTGTAAAAAGACCTCTGGTCCTTAGGCTGACAAATGGTCCGGGGCTTAAGTGGTTAAAGTGGTTGTATTGGGTTTGCAACCACTTTAAACTGGTTGTAAACCCATTTTTTTTTTTAAACCTGCAAGACAAAGCCATAATGAGCTAGTATGACTAGCATACTAGCTCATTATGCATTACTTACCTTAGATCAAAGCCCCCGAATCCGTCCTCATCTCCCCCTCCAGCCGCAACCATCTCTCCCGGAGGTTACTTCCGGGTATCGCCGCTCCGGCGCTGTGATTGGCCGAAGCGGCAATAACGTCACTCCGCGCATGCGTGCGGGAGCCGTAAAAGCCGGCGTTATCATTCAAAGTTCAAAGTTATTATTCATTAAAAGCCTACACACGACCGGTTTTCACAACGTTAAAAAAAAACGACGTGAAAAAATAGAGCAGGTTCTAATTTTTTTTAGCCCATTTTTCACGTCGTAAAAAATGCTCTGGAGCCCACACACGATCGTTTTTAATGACCAATTTAAAAAATGGCATTTTTCACGCCATTAAAAACGGTCGTGTGTACGCGGCATCATGCCTTGTACACACGATCGGATTTCCGATGGAATAAAATCCGATGAAATTTTCCGTCGGAATTCCGATGAAGCTGACTTCCATCAGTCTTGCCTACACACTGTCAGACTAAATTCCGCCCGTCCAAAACGCGGTGACGTAAAACACTACGACGAGCCGAGAAAAATGAAGTTCAATGCTTCCGAGCATGCGTCGACTTGATTCTGAGCATGCATGGATTTTTCTCCAAAAATTTAAAACATGTTCTATTTTTTTACTCTGATGGAAAAAAAGTCCGATGGGGCCCACACGCGATCGGAATTTCCGATGAAACAAGTCCATCGGATTTCATTCCATCGGAAATCTGATCGTGTGTACAAGGCATTAATCTAGGCTTACCTGTAGGTGCAAGTTGGAAGAATAGGTTTACAACCACTTTAAATACTCATTCTCATATTATGGGGCTCTTCGCATGAATTTGGGACAAGAGGACGCATCCGACAACTAACTCACACTCTAAGGACATCGTAAGCCTCCAACCTATACAACGTAATCATCCTACCCTCACCCTCCAAAAAAACGATTATTCTGCACTCTTCCGAGAGCACCTAGCTCATACAATACTGGAAACTGTTGTCCTAATGTCTTTCTACAATTTAGAGGCGTACCCTCCCCCCCCCCCCCCCAGAGGCGGCTCTCTAATTAGGCAAATTAGGCAGTCGCCTTAGGCCTCGCATCCACAGGGGCCTCTCGGCCGCCTAATTTGCCTAAAGAATTGGTTAGAGAAAATTCTATAAAAACGGTGACTTCATAGTCCATAGAATTTAAAACTCTTAATATATGCAAGTTATACAGTTCATTTTTATCGCTTGAATTATTTTTCCCATTATGGGCGTGAGTGGGGCCTCATGTCTCAGAATTGCCTAAGGCCTCGCAAAGCCTAGAGCCGCCTCTGCTCCCACCTCCCCTCCCTTTACTTTGCTTCCCTACCCTGTAGTTCTCAGGGACCCTTTACAGATGATCCATCCAGTTATTTCTGCAGGATAGTTTGTTCTCTCTTTCATGGTGATATGGAACAGTACCATTGTTACACTTCTCACCTAGGCACTTTCTACCTTGGATACTTGGTTTTACGCTTTACACCATATGTTTACATGAAAAATGTAAAATGTGTTTTTTCCCCCTGTTGTCATATCTTGTAATGCAATTTCCTTTAATAAAATCTATAAAAAAAAAAAAGACAAATTTCTGCAAAATTTATGGAGGACTAAGAGGATATACCGTATATACTGGAGTATAAGCCGAGTTTTTCAGCCCTTTTTTTAGGGCTGAAAGTCCCCCCCCCCCCCCTCGGCTTATACTCGAGTCAGTGTACCTTGGGCGTCCATTTTTTAAAATTTGCGGCTTCCTCCTGGTCCCGTGCGGTTCTGTGATAGGCGATTGACACTGTGTTCAGTGTTCCGCCTATCACGGCCATCTTCTCATCCTCAGACTTTCCCAGCAGACACTGTGTTTAGTGATCCGCCAATAACGGACCTTCTCTTGTTCGAGGATGAAAGAACGCCCGTGATTGGCGGAACACTGAACACAGTGTCAATCGCCTATCACGGAACCGCACGGGACCAGGAGGAAGACGCAAATTTTTAAAAATGGACCCCCATAGCGCAGCCTGTCAAGAATTTCAGGTACGCTGCGATGGGCACAGTGAGGATATGGGCAGAGTGATGATGGGCACACTGAGGAGATGGGCACAGTGTGGAGATGGACACAGTGTGGAGATGGACACAGTGAGGAGATGGGCACAGTGTGGAGATGGGCACAGTGAGGAGATAGGCACAGTGAGGAGATGGGCACAGTGATGATTGGCACAGTGAGGAGATGGGCACAGTGTGGATATGGGCACAGTGATGATGGGCACACTGAGGAGATGGGCACAGTGAGGAAATGGGAACAGTGAGGAGATGGGCACCGTGTGGAGATGGGCACAGTGTGGATATGGGCACAGTGATGATGGGCACACTGAGGAGATGGGCACAGTGAGGAGATGGGCACAGTGATGATGGGCACAGTGAGGAGATGGGCACAGTGAGGAGATGGGCACAGTGTGGATATGGGCACAGTGATGATGGGCACACTGAGGAGATGGGCACAGTGAGGAGATGGGAACAGTGAGGAGATGGGCACAGTGAGGTGTTGGGCACAGTGAAGTTGGGCACAGTGAGGCATGCAAATGGGCATTGTTGACCCTCTTTTCCGCTTACAGTAGCTGCTGCATTCTTACCCTAGGCTTATACTCGAGTCAATAAGTTTTCCCATTTTTTTGGTGGTAAAATTAGGTGCCTCGGCTTATATTCAGGTCGGCTTATACTCGAATATATACGGTTACTATGCCAGTGGTGCAGCAGAAAACATGTAGCACAGTGATGGAGGTAAGTGGTCCAGGCAGTGAACAAAGGAAGGATTGGGGGCGGGAACAAATAAATCCATCTGTTTATTTTTCTCATCCGCAATCAACAGAAATAAAATGAAGATTCCTTAATATGTACAACTGACACAAGCAAAGGATTGCAGCAGAGTCCTACTACCTACCTGCCAGGTATAGGTGACCATTTCAGTGTCCCTTGTGTCGGCACCATCCCTATCTTACCGGCAGCAGTGCGGCCGCTTTATGGGGGCACCATACCGATTTGTCTTGCGGCCCAGTCCACCTCATGAGACTGGGGCTACACTAAAAGTGTAACGCAAGCCGGCGGGGACTTTTTTCATGCTGCCCCCCTAGGCCTGGGCCTTGTTGGCCTAGGCCAAGATACAGCGTTGTGTACAGTATTACATGACAAAGTAATTGTCATTCAAAGTGTGACAGCGCTGAAATCTGAGAATTGCCCTGGGCAGGAAGGGGGAGGGGTGGTCGGTATGGGAGGGGTTAATAGAAGTGTGGATGATGTTTATATGTGTAGCGCCCTGCTCCTGTTGGGTAAACGCTTTATGTTAAATTTAGTTATCTGAGCTGTAGTTCAGCTCAGAAGGATTATGCTAAATTGTTGGCTCTGTTTCAGTCTAGCTGGGCTGTGCATTTTCCACCTGACAGTAGGTGTCACTGTCTTTCACCACGGGTCAGGGTTGGAAACGCAGTAGGCTAGGTGTATTGGGTATTCCTTTCCCAGAAGTGGCTCAGGGGGCGTGGTCAACCCGCTGTGCATTCTGCGAGAGGGGTACTTAAGAGACAGAGACCGCTCTATCGGGGTTCGTTGCCGGGGGTCGTTGCCGGATCCTGACCTGAGGGCCCTCCTGGCCTCAGGGATGTGCAAGCCATTTTCGGCCTCAGGGGCCTGCTGGCCCGAGGCTCTGCAACTGAGAAGTAGGCCCAGGAGTTGCTGGGGCCTACTAGTCCAGGGATGGTCCTACGCGGTCTTGCCTGCGGGAAGAAGCGGAACAATTGGGGACTCAATTGAAGGACGCATCCTGGCCAGTTTGCCTCACGGTGCTGCCGGACTGGCTGAAAGATTCTGGCACCGTGAGCTTTGTACTTCTGAAGGAACAGTGTGGTTACACGATCTTGTGGCGGAAGGTTGTGGAACGACGCGACGGCACTCATCAAGTCTGTGGCAGAGACTTTGAGCGAGCTTCGCACCGGTTGCTAGGCCAGTGAGAGTAGGCCTATCCGGTGGTTGCTGAATCCAGTGTGGAACTGATTTGTCCTCTGGATCTAGGATTGTGCCCGTGATCCGCAAAGTAAGGTCCCTGAACCTCCCCTATCCCTCTACCCCTCTGTTGGAACTGGTATAATAAAGCCTTGAAGAAAAAGTAACCAAGTGTTGGTGTGAACATTCAGGAAAGCTCTTCAAGGAGGATCCCTGACATGAGTGCGGTGAACAGAAAGAGGTAACGGGAGGCCCAAAACTTTAAACCAGCAGCTCCTACGGGGGTAGTGCTACATATGTATTCCCGGATTTTGGCTACTTTGTGTTTTTACATGTTGCTGAGAATCCTTCCTGATCTCATGTGCCTGAGCTGTGGGACCTTTATCCATTCATCCCTTCATCCCTCTTCCCTTTATCCCTTTATCCCTCTTCCCTTTATCCCTTTATCCCTCTTCCCTTTATCCCTTAATCCCTCTTCCATTGGTCGTGTTTCTCCATCCATCCTCAGGACCCCTTCCCTATTGGTCACCACATTGGACTGTTGGCCTCAGGATCTCCCACACAGCCGCCCTACTGAGAGATTGTCCTTGGATTACCACCCTCTGGACAGAGTACTGTGCACCATAATACTCACACCTTCATAATACTCCATTTCATACATGCCGATCTACCAAGTCCTTTTAGTGGCCACTTCCTTCATGCAGATCTTCTCACTTCCTACTATTTGCTACCACTTCCTTCCAAGATCTAGAGATATAGACTGTGATCTTTTCTATTACCGTTTTTCCTTATTACGTAACATTATTTATGGGGTTTTGACCAGTCCTCTTAGTTACCACTTCCCATAAAAGTTCTAGAGACCCGCACTGTGAGCGCAGGAAAATCGATAGATTTTTGAGTTAAAAAAAATTGAATAAAATAAATAAAAAGCATGGGGGATGGGCACTGCCTTGGGGAACATGTACAATGCAATCGGACAGAAGCTGTGTTTTTTTGTAAATGCTTCAAGTGAAACATTAAAAAAAAAGTCCAATTTCTCTTTATAGAACATTCCTGGGGGATCCTAATCCTGGAGGTGTCCTAATCCTGGGGGAGGGGTATCCTAATCCTGGGGGGGGTTCTAATACCTGGGGGTGTCCTAATCCTGGGGGGGGTCCTAATACCTGGGGGTGTCCTAATCCTGGGGGGGGGGTCCTAATACCTGGAGGTGTCCTAATCCTGGGGGGTACTAACCCCAGGGGTGTCCTAATCCTTGTGTGGGGTTCTAATTCTGCCTGTGAAGGGACATCTCTGTGATGTACAGAAAGTGCTGCAGCAACGCTGACATTTACAAAAGGAATAAAAGGTTTTATATTGCCGGCAAATGACATTTCACTGACAGAAACAAACAACAGCACACTGACCTCTCCAAGGGTCTGCTATGTATTTTGGGGGGGGGACCTCTGGAGGGGTCTGTGTGCTTTTTTGTAAATGTCCCCCCAAAACACATAAAAGACCATTTGAGTCTGGTATGGATTTTAGGGGAGTAACTCACATACACAAAACCCATAAAAATGCATGAGGTCCATCTAAATGCCCCTCCCCCAAATTGCATTAAAAGACCCTTTGGATACGATATGGATTTTAGGGGGTCACTCACACAAAAAAAGTGTGAGGTTCCTCTAAAAATCCATCCCAGACTCTTATGCCACGTATACTGTACACACGATCGGATTTTCTGTCGGAAAAACCTTGGATGGTTTTTCTGATGGAATTTCGCTCAAACTTGTGTTGCACATACACACGGTCACACAAATCTTGATGGAAATTCCGAACATCAAGAAAGCGGTGATGTACAAGACGTAGGACGAGCCGAGATCAATGAAGTTCAATAGGCAGTTCGGCTCTTCTGCTTGATTCTGAGCTTGTGTGTGTATTTTTTTGCACGTCGGAATTGCATACAGACGATCGAGATTTCCGATAGGAACTTTTTCCGTCGCAAAAATAGAGAACAAGCTCTCAACCTTTTGTTGGTGGAAATTCCGACAGAAAAATTCCGATGGAGCCTACACACCGTCGGAATTTCCGACCAAAAGCTCACATCGGACTTTTCTTGTCGGAATTTCCGATCGCGTGTACGCGGCATAAGGCTCGGGTCACACTGCAGCAGACGGAGAGTTGCGTGATTTAAGGTGCGACTTCCATGTGACTTCATTGTGACTTGCTCACGGCTTCATTAGCAGAAGTCAATGCAAGTCATGGTGAAGTCGCCCCGAAGTAGTACAGGAACCTTTTTCTAAGTAGCTGTGACTTGAGTCGCACTGATTAGAACGGTTCCTTTGCAGTTAATGTGGTGCGACTTGTCATGCAACTTTGAACTCTCAAGCCTCATGACAAAGTCACGGCATTGTGAACCGAGCCTTAGGCCGCGTACACACGGCCGGTTTTCTTGTCAAGAAACGACAAGAAAACTGCCGTGAGAGCTTTCTTGCCGAGAAAACCGGTCGTGTGTACGCGGCTGACAAGGTTTCTCGTCAAGAAAACTTGCCAGAATCTCAACGAGAAAAAAGACGACCCGCGGTCTTTTTTCTCGTCGGGAGTCTCGTCGGCGTGTTTCTCGACGAGAAACTCGAGCGTGTGTACACTTACCTGTCGTCGTGGAAACCCGCGCATGCTCGAAATGACTTTGATGCATGCGCGGTAGCTTCCTAGGCATAGGTAGGGTGTAGCAAGATGGCGGCGACGGCATCGAATGTGACGAGCGCACGCTCGTCGTAGTCGATGACGTCACCGCGTTCGTTCCATTCAAAAGAACGGCGATTCTTTAGAATGGAGCGTGTGTACACTCGGCCGGGACAAGATTCTTGTCAAGATTCTCGTCGGGAAAAACAACGTTTTTTTCCTGACGGGAATCTCGGCAGTGTGTACGAGGCTTTAACCACTTCAATACCGGGGGGCACTTATACACCTTCCTGCCCAAGCCAATTTTGAGCTTTCAGCGCTGTCGCAATTTGAATGACAATTGCGTGGTCATGCTACACTGTACCCAAACAATTTTTTTTATCATTTTGTTCCCACAAATAGAGCTTTCTTTCGGTGGTATTTGCTCACCTCTGCGATTTTTATTTTTTGCACAACAAATAAAAAAAGAGCGAAAATTTTGAAAATAACTATGTTTTTCTTTGTTTCTGTAAAAAATTTTTGTAAATAAGTACCTTTTCTACTTCAATGACGGGCACTGATAAGGCGATACTGATGGACGACGTTGAGGTAACACCAATGAGGTAGCACTGATGGGCACTGATGATGGGCACTGATAGGCGGCACTGATGGGCACTGATATGTGGCACTGGTATGCGGCACTGATTGGCACTCATAGGCGGCACTGATTGGCACTCATAGGCGGCACTGATGGGCACTCATAGGCGGCACTGATGGGCACTTATAGGCGGCACTGATGGGCACTTATGGGTGGCACTGATAGGTGGCACGGACGGGCACTGATAGGTGGGCACTTATGGGCACAGATGGGCACGGATGGGCACTGATAGGTGGCACTGATGGACACTGGTAGGTGGCACTGATGACACTGGTGGCTGGCATTGCTGGCCATCACACAGTGTCGTCGGGCCATGATGGTGCCAGTCAGTGCCCATTTGTGGGCACTGATTGGCATATGTTCTGTATGTTTTTGTGCATGTGGATGGCCATGGGGGACTTACCTGGCCATCCACATGCTTGGTGCTTCCCTGGTGGTCCTGGGCGGCATCCTGGTGGTCCAGTGTGGTTATCCGAGGGGGGGCTGCACTGATAAACAATCAGCGCGAACCCCCCCTGTCAGGAGAGCCGCCAATCGGCTCTCCTCTACTCGCGTCTGTCAGACGCGAGTGAGGAAGAGCCGATCAACGGCTCTTCCTGTTTACATTGTGATCAGCCGTGATTGGACACGGCTGATCACGTGGTAAAAAGCCTCCGCCGGAGGCTCTTTACCTAGATCAGTGTAGCGGTGTGTCAGACTGACACACCGCTCCACCGATCGCCGCGATGCGTGCCCCCCCCGGGCACGCGGCGGCTGTTATCCTGCAGGACGTCATATGACGTCCAGTGTGGATAACAGAACCACTTCCCGGACGTCAATATGCTATTGACTGGGCGGGAAGTGGTTAATCTGAGCATGCAGCCGGGCTGGCTAGGAAAAGGAGTAACGAGCATGCGGCCCCCTCCTGAACCATATCGGGGTGCTCTGTATAAAACCCTTACCAGTCTCCTCCTGGATCCCCTCTATTTCTGACGCTCCCGGTCTTCTTTATCTCCGGGGAGGATGTGTGGAATTGGTGACAAATAATAACCGGGAGGAGAGATTTGGCTTGGAGTGAAGTGGAGACGTTCTCTTCCTTCCTCTTTCAGAGTGAAAAGTTTCTGGCAATCTTGAAGGACGAGTTCTCTTCTCCCCCCCTCACTACCAGAGGAACCTCCTCATCCTCATCATCTTCATCTTCCTCCCTGATCTTTACATCCAACCCTGGAGAACTTCTCCTCCGTCTGAGCTCCCCATTCCCCGGAGAACTTTTCCTCCGTCTGAGCTCCCCATTCCCCGGAGACCTTCTCCTCCGCCTGAGCTCCCCATTCCCCGGAGAACTTCTCCTCCGCCTGAGCTCCCCATTCCCCGGAGACCTTTTCCTCCGTCTGAGCGCCCCATTCCCCGGAGAACTTCTCCTCCGTCTGAGCTCCCCATTCCCCGGAGAACTTTTCCTCCGTCTGAGCTCCCCATTCCCCGGAGACCTTTTCCTCCGTCTGAGCTCCCCATTCCCCGGAGAACTTCTCCTCCGTCTGAGCTCCCCATTCCCCGGAGAACTTCTCCTCCGTCTGAGCTCCCCATTCCCCGGAGAACTTTTCCTCCGTCTGAGCTCCCCATTCCCCGGAGGACTTTTCCTCCGTCTGAGCTCCCCATTCCCCGGAGAACTTCTCCTCCGCCTGAGCTCCCCATTCCCCGGAGAACTTCTCCTCCGTCTGAGCTCCCCATTCCCCGGAGACCTTTTCCTCCGTCTGAGCTCCCCATTCCCCGGAGACCTTTTCCTCCGTCTGAGCTCCCCATTCCCCGGAGACCTTTTCCTCCGCCTGAGCTCCCCATTCCCCGGAGACCTTTTCCTCCGTCTGAGCTCCCCATTCCCCGGAGACCTTTTCCTCCGCCTGAGCTCCCCATTCCCCGGAGAACTTCTCCTCCGTCTGAGCTCCCCATTCCAATTCTCCAGCAGATATCAGATAGAAGAAACTCCAACCCAACTCAGGGGGAACCTTCCCGAATCCAACAACGCCCATCCAACTCCGACACCAAAGGAGAGAGATGGAGAGGAGTCTGAATGTCGTCTCTGGAAGTTCTCATTACATTCAACACACATCCAGATTTCTCCACATGGGGGGTCATGTGACACCAAGACCATGCCACAGCTGCTTGTATGGCCAACACATTAGACAGGAACCCCTCCCCCATCAACAGATGTATAGAGACTAGGAATAGACAGGATCCCCTCCCCCCACCAACAGATGGATAGATACTTAGAATAGACAGGACACCCGACTCTACAGACACTCTGTGTACAGTGCCTAGAAAAAGTATTCATACCCCTTGAAATTTTCCACATCTTGTCATGGAACAACCAAAACCGTAAATGTATTTTATTGGGATTTTATGTGATAGACCAGGGATATGCAATTAGCGGACCTCCAGCTGTTAAAGAACTACAAGTCCCATGAGGCATAGCAAGACTCTGACAGCCACAAGCATGACACCCAGAGGCAGAGGCATGATGGCACTTGCAGTTTTGCAACATCTGGAGGTCCACTAATTGCATATCCCTGTTATAGACCAACACAAAGTGACACATAATTGTGAAGGAAAATGATACAAATAAATATGTGAAAAGTGTGGGGGGACATTTGTATTCAGCCCCCTTTACTCTGATACCCCTAACTAAAATCTAGTGGAACCAATTGCCTTCAGAAGTCACCTAATTAGTAAATAGAGTCCACCTGTGTGTCATTTTATCTCAGTATAAATACAGCTGTTCTGTGAAGCCCTCAGAGGTTTGTTAGAGAACCTTAGTAAACAAACAGCATCATGAAGGCCAAGGAACACACCAGACAGGTCATGGGTAAAGTTGTGGAGAAGTATAAAGCAGGGTTAGGTTATAAAAAATCTCCCAAGCTTTGAACATCTCATGGAGCTCTGTTCAATCCATCATCGGGAAATGGAAAGAGTATGGCACAACTGAAAACCTAACAAGACATGGCCGTTCACCTAAACTGACCGGGCCGGGCAAGGAGAGCATTCATCAGAGAAGCAGCCAAGAGGCAGGGCCAATCCTGGGTAGGTGCGTGGTGTGCACCGCACCCAGGTACCACAGAGGTGGGGGGCGCCGAAGTGCCAGAGTGCTCCCCTCCCTCCTCCTCTCCTTGGCCTTGTCTGTGGCATTGCAGTGGGAGAGCAAGTTTATTCCTTGCCCCCCACTTGTGCCCCCCCCACTGGGGGCTGGGGGGTCACATGCAGCAGCAAGCAGCATCTGGGAGCTTTTTCTGTCTGTCGCCCCGCACACACAGCACAGGAGAGCATAGAGAGAACCGAGCGGAGGGAGGATCCGCCCATTGCCCTGCCCACCTAGGTACTGATGATCGAGATCTGAGCTCCCTCGGAGGCTGTGCTCAGCCCCGTTTCCATAGAAACATTTGTAATGGGGAGGAGTTAATACGATGACCACGCTCATGTGGGGGCAACAAAAATATTTCTGCACACAGGCGTCTGTGACCCCAGGATTGGTCCTGCTAAGAGGCCCATGGTAACTCTGGAGGAGCTGCAGAGATCCACAGCTCAGGGGGGAGAATCTGTCCACAGGACAACTATTAGTCGTGCTTCTCCACAAATCTGCCCTTTATGGAAAAGTGACAAGAAGAAAGACATTGGAGAAAGAAAGTCATAAGAAGTCCTGTTTGCAATTTGTGGGAAGCCATGTGGGGGACACAGCAAACATGTGGGGGACACAGCAATCATGTGGGGGACACAGCAATCATGTGGAGGACACACCAAACATGTGGGGGACACAGCAAGCATGTGGGGGACACAGCAAACATGTGGGGGGGACACAGCAAACATGTGGGGGACACAGCAAACATGTGGGGGAGACAGCAAACATGTGGAAGAAGGTGCTCTGGTCAGATGAGACCAAAATTTAACTTTTTGGCCTAAAAGCAAAACTCTATGTGTGGGGGAAAACTAACACTGCACATCACCCTGAACACAACATCCCCACCGTGAAACATGGTGGTGGCAGCATCATGTGGCGGGGATGCTTTTCTTCAGCAGGGACAGGGAAGCTGGTCAGAGTTGATGGGAAGATGGATGGAGCCAAATACAGGGCAATCTTAGAAGAAAACCTGTTAGAGTCTGCAAAAGACTTGAGACTGGGGCGGAGGTTCACCTTCCAGCAGGACAACGACCCTAAAGTACAGCCAGAGCTACAATGGAATGGTTTAGATCAAAGCATATTCATGTGTTAGAATGGCCCAGTCACAGTCCAGACCTAAATCACATTGAGAATCTGTGCCAAGACTTGAAAATTGCTGATCACAGACGCTCTCCATCCAATCTGACAGAGCTTGAGATATTTTACAGAGAAGAATGGGCAGAAATGTCCCTCTCTAGATGTGCAAAGCTGGTAGAGACATCCCCAAAAAGACTTGCAGCTGTAATTGCAGAGAAAGGGGGTTCTACAAAGTATTGACTCCGGGGGGCGCCATACAAATACCCCCCCCCCACTTTTCACATTTTTATTTGTAAAAGATTTACATTTTTGGTTGTAACATGGAAAATTTCAAGGGGTATGAATACTTTTTCAAGGCACTGTAAATGACATACTACTTCCACTGACACCAATATAAGGTGTCATAAAATCTCCTCCTATCAGATGGTAAATGTTGTGCAGATCTCTGGAGTCGGGAACTTTGTGCCGCTCTTCTCCGTCTCTCCTCCTCTCTGACATGGACAGCTGCTGCTTTACCTCCTAAATTTACACCCCCCCCTTCCCCCTCTTATTTACTCTCCACTCCCCCCCCCCCCCACCTGTCACCACATCTCATCCCAGCCTGAAAAAACACAGAGACCCCATTCTCCAGGCTGGGACTGGCAGAGAGATCAGATTCCACGACTATAATAATATATTAGAAACATTGAGAGGAGCCAAGACATTTCCTACCATCACTCATGTAATGTAAGGGACATACTACTCCAATGTACGGGACATACTACACCAATGTAAGGGACATACTACTCCAATGTAAGGGACATACTACACCAATGTAAGGGGCATACTACTCCACTGACACCAATGTAAGGGGCATACTACTCCACTGACACCAATGTAAGGGACATACTACTCCACTGACACCAATGTTAGGGGCATACTACTCCACTGACACCAATGTAAGGGGCATACTACTCCACTGACACCAATGTAAGGGGCATACTACTCCACTGACACCAATGTAAGGGGCATACTACTCCACTGACACCAATGTTAGGGGCATACTACTCCACTGACACCAATGTAAGGGGCATACTACTCCACTGACACCAATGTAAGGGGCATACTACTCCACTGACACCAATGTAAGGGGCATACTACTCCACTGACACCAATGTAAGGGACATACTACTCCACTGACACCAATGTAAGGGGCATACTACTCCACTGACACCAATGTAAGGGACATACTACTCCACTGACACCAATGTAAGGGGCATTCTTCCCACTGACACCAATGTAAGGGACATACTACTCCACTGACACCAATGTAAGGGACATACTACTCCACTGACACCAATGTAAGGGGCATACTACTCCACTGACACCAATGTAAGGGGCATACTACTCCACTGACACCAATGTAAGGGGCATACTACTCCACTGACACCAATGTAAGGGACATACTACTCCACTGACACCAATGTAAGGGGCATACTACTCCACTGACACCAATGTAAGGGGCATACTACTCCACTGACACCAATGTAAGGGGCATACTACTCCACTGACACCAATGTAAGGGGCATACTACTCCACTGACACCAATGTAAGGGGCATACTACACCACTGACACCAATGTAAGGGACATACTACTCCACTGACACCAATGTAAGGGGCATACTACTCCACTGACACCAATGTAAGGGGCATACTACTCCACTGACACCAATGTAAGGGGCATACTACTCCACTGACACCAATGTAAGGGGCATACTACTCCACTGACACCAATGTAAGGGGCATACTACTCCACTGACACCAATGTAAGGGACATACTACTCCACTGACACCAATGTAAGGGGCATACTACTCCACTGACACCAATGTAAGGGACATACTACTCCACTGACACCAATGTAAGAGGCATACTACTCCACTGACACCAATGTAAGGGGCATACTACTCCACTGACACCAATGTAAGAGACATACTACTCCACTGACACCAATGTAAGGGGCATACTACTCCACTGACACCAATGTAAGGGACATACTACTCCACTGACACCAATGTAAGGGACATACTACTCCACTGACACCAATGTAAGGGACATACTACTCCACTGACACCAATGTAAGGGGCATACTACTCCACTGACACCAATGCAAGGGACATACTACACCACTGACACCAATGTAAGGGATATACTACTCCACTGACACCAATGTAAGGGGCATACTACTCCACTGACACCAATGTAAGGGACATACTACTCCACTGACACCAATGCAAGGGACATACTACTCCACTGACACCAATGTAAGGGATATACTACTCCACTGACACCAATGTAAGGGGCATACTACTCCACTGACACCAATGCAAGGGACATACTACACCACTGACACCAATGTAAGGGACATTCTACTCCACTGACACCAATGTAAGGGGCATACTACTCCACTGACACCAATGTAAGGGATATACTACTCCACTGACACCAATGTAAGGGGCATACTACTCCACTGACACCAATGTAAGAGACATACTACTCCACTGACACCAATGTAAGGGGCATACTACTTCACTGACACCAATGTAAGGGACATACTACTCCACTGACACCAATGTAAGGGGCATTCTTCCCACTGACACCAATGTAAGAGACATACTACTCCACTGACACCAATGTAAGGGGCATACTACTCCACTGACACCAATGTAAGGGACATACTACTCCACTGAAACCAATGTAAGGGGCATTCTTCCCACTGACACCAATGTAAGAGACATACTTCTCCACTGACACCAATGTAAGGGGCATACTACTCCACTGACACCAATGTAAGGGGCATACTACTCCACTGACACCAATGTAAGGGGCATACTACACCACTGACACCAATGTAAGGGGCATACTTCTCCACTGACACCAATGTAAGGGGCATACTACTCCACTGACACCAATGTAAGGGGCATACTACTCCACTGACACCAATGTAAGGGGCATACTACACCACTGACACCAATGTAAGGGGCATACTACTCCACTGACACCAATGTAAGGGGCATACTACTCCACTGACACCAATGTAAGGGACATACTACTCCACTGACACCAATGTAAGGGACATACTACTCCACTGACACCAATGTAAGGGGCATACTACTCCACTGACACCAATGTAAGGGGCATTCTTCCCACTGACACCAATGTAAGGGACATACTACTCCACTGACACCAATGTAAGGGACATACTACTCCACTGACACCAATGTAAGGGGCATACTACTCCACTGACACCAATGTAAGGGGCATACTACTCCACTGACACCAATGTAAGGGGCATACTACTCCACTGACACCAATGTAAGGGACATACTACTCCACTGACACCAATGTAAGGGGCATACTACTCCACTGACACCAATGTAAGGGGCATACTACTCCACTGACACCAATGTAAGGGGCATACTACTCCACTGACACCAATGTAAGGGGCATACTACTCCACTGACACCAATGTAAGGGACATACTACTCCACTGACACCAATGTAAGGGGCATACTACTCCACTGACACCAATGTAAGGGACATACTACTCCACTGACACCAATGTAAGAGGCATACTACTCCACTGACACCAATGTAAGGGGCATACTACTCCACTGACACCAATGTAAGAGACATACTACTCCACTGACACCAATGTAAGGGGCATACTACTCCACTGACACCAATGTAAGGGACATACTACTCCACTGACACCAATGTAAGGGACATACTACTCCACTGACACCAATGTAAGGGACATACTACTCCACTGACACCAATGTAAGGGGCATACTACTCCACTGACACCAATGCAAGGGACATACTACACCACTGACACCAATGTAAGGGATATACTACTCCACTGACACCAATGTAAGGGGCATACTACTCCACTGACACCAATGTAAGGGACATACTACTCCACTGACACCAATGCAAGGGACATACTACTCCACTGACACCAATGTAAGGGATATACTACTCCACTGACACCAATGTAAGGGGCATACTACTCCACTGACACCAATGCAAGGGACATACTACACCACTGACACCAATGTAAGGGACATTCTACTCCACTGACACCAATGTAAGGGGCATACTACTCCACTGACACCAATGTAAGGGATATACTACTCCACTGACACCAATGTAAGGGGCATACTACTCCACTGACACCAATGTAAGAGACATACTACTCCACTGACACCAATGTAAGGGGCATACTACTTCACTGACACCAATGTAAGGGACATACTACTCCACTGACACCAATGTAAGGGGCATTCTTCCCACTGACACCAATGTAAGAGACATACTACTCCACTGACACCAATGTAAGGGGCATACTACTCCACTGACACCAATGTAAGGGACATACTACTCCACTGACACCAATGTAAGGGGCATTCTTCCCACTGACACCAATGTAAGAGACATACTTCTCCACTGACACCAATGTAAGGGGCATACTACTCCACTGACACCAATGTAAGGGGCATACTACTCCACTGACACCAATGTAAGGGGCATACTACACCACTGACACCAATGTAAGGGGCATACTTCTCCACTGACACCAATGTAAGGGGCATACTACTCCACTGACACCAATGTAAGGGGCATACTACTCCACTGACACCAATGTAAGGGGCATACTACACCACTGACACCAATGTAAGGGGCATACTACTCCACTGACACCAATGTAAGGGGCATACTACTCCACTGACACCAATGTAAGGGACATACTACTCCACTGACACCAATGTAAGGGACATACTACTCCACTGACACCAATGTAAGGGGCATACTACTCCACTGACACCAATGTAAGGGGCATACTACTCCACTGACACCAATGTAAGGGACATACTACTCCACTGACACCAATGTAAGGGACATACTACTCCACTGACACCAATGTAAGGGGCATTCTTCCCACTGACACCAATGTAAGAGACATACTACTCCACTGACACCAATGTAAGGGGCATACTACACCACTGACACCAATGTAAGGGACATACTACTCCACTGACACCAATGTAAGGGGCATTCTTCCCACTGACACCAATGTAAGAGACATACTACTCCACTGACACCAATGTAAGGGGCATACTACTCCACTGACACCAATGTAAGGGACATACTACTCCACTGACACCAATGTAAGGGGCATTCTTCCCACTGACACCAATGTAAGGGGCATACTACTCCACTGACACCAATGTAAGGGGCATACTACACCACTGACACCAATGTAAGGGACATACTACTCCACTGACACCAATGTAAGGGGCATTCTTCCCACTGACACCAATGTAAGGGGCATACTACTCCACTGACACCAATGTAAGGGACATACTACTCCACTGACACCAATGTAAGGGGCATTCTTCCCACTGACACCAATGTAAGGGGCATACTACTCCACTGACACCAATGTAAGGGGCATACTACTCCACTGACACCAATGTAAGGGACATACTACTCCACTGACACCAATGTAAGGGACATACTACTCCACTGACACCAATGTAAGGGACATTCTTCCCACTGACACCAATGTAAGGAGCATACTACTCCACTGACACCAATGTAAGGGGAATGCTACACCACTGACACCAATGTAAGGGACATACTACTCCACTGACACCAATGTAAGGGGCATTCTTCCCACTGACACCAATGTAAGGAGCATACTACTCCACTGACACCAATGTAAGGGGCATACTACACCACTGACACCAATGTAAGGGGCATACTACTCCACTGACACCAATGTAAGGGGAATACTACACCACTGACACCAATGTAAGGGACATACTACTCCACTGACACCAATGTAAGGGGCATTCTTCCCACTGACACCAATGTAAGGAGCATACTACTCCACTGACACCAATGTAAGGGGCATACTACACCACTGACACCAATGTAAGGGGCATACTACTCCACTGACACCAATGTAAGGGGCATTCTTCCCACTGACACCAATGTAAGGAGCATACTACTCCACTGACACCAATGTAAGGGGCATACTACACCACTGACACCAATGTAAGGGACATACTACTCCACTGACACCAATGTAAGGGACATACTACTCCACTGACACCAATGTAAGGGACATACTACTCCACTGACACCAATGTAAGGGGCATTCTTCCCACTGACACCAATGTAAGGGGCATACTACTCCACTGACACCAATGTAAGGGGCATTCTTCCCACTGACACCAATGTAAGGGGCATACTACTCCACTGACACCAATGTAAGGGGCATACTACACCACTGACACCAATGCAAGGGACATACTACTCCACTGACACCAATGTAAGGGACATACTACTCCACTGACACCAATGTAAGGGACATACTACTCCACTGACACCAATGTAAGGGACATACTACTCCACTGACACCAATGCAAGGGACATACTACACCACTGACACCAATGTAAGGGACATACTACTCCACTGACACCAATGCAAGGGACATACTACACCACTGACACCAATGTAAGGGACATACTACTCCACTAACACCAATGTAAGGGACATACTACTCCACTGACACCAATGTAAGGGGAATACTACACCACTGACACCAATGTAAGGGACATACTACTCCACTGACACCAATGTAAGGGACATACTACTCCACTGACACCAATGTAAGGGGCATTCTTCCCACTGACACCAATGTAAGGGGCATACTACTCCAATGACACCAATGTAAGGGGCATACTACTCCACTGACACCAATGTAAGGGGCATTCTTCCCACTGACACCAATGTAAGGGGCATACTACTCCAATGACACCAATGTAAGGGGCATACTACACCACTGACACCAATGTAAGGGACATACTACTCCACTGACACCAATGTAAGGGACATACTACTCCACTGACACCAATGTAAGGGACATACTACTCCACTGACACCAATGTAAGGGACATACTACTCCACTGACACCAATGTAAGGGACATACTACTCCACTGACACCAATGTAAGGGGCATTCTTCCCACTGACACCAATGTAAGGGGCATACTACTCCACTGACACCAATGTAAGGGGCATACTACACCACTGACACCAATGTAAGGAACATACTACTCCACTGACACCAATGTAAGGGACATACTACTCCACTGACACCAATGTAAGGGACATACTACTCCACTGACACCAATGTAAGGGACATACTACTCCACTGACACCAATGCAAGGGACATACTACTCCACTGACACCAATGTAAGGGACATACTACTCCACTGACACCAATGCAAGGGACATACTACTCCACTGACACCAATGTAAGGGACATACTACTCCACTGACACCAATGTAAGGGGCATTCTTCCCACTGACACCAATGTAAGGGGCATACTACTCCACTGACACCAATGTAAGGGACATACTACTCCACTGACACCAATGCAAGGGACATACTACTCCACTGACACCAATGTAAGGGACATACTACTCCACTGACACCAATGCAAGGGACATACTACTCCACTGACACCAATGTAAGGGGCATACTACTCCACTGACACCAATGTAAGGGATATACTACTCCACTGACACCAATGTAAGGGATATACTACTCCACTGACACCAATGCAAGGGACATACTACTCCACTGACACCAATGCAAGGGACATACTACTACACTGACACCAATGTAAGGGACATACTACTCCACTGACACCAATGCAAGGGACATACTACTCCACTGACACCAATGCAAGGGACATACTACTCCACTGACACCAATGTAAGGGGCATACTACTCCACTGACACCAATGTAAGGGATATACTACTCCACTGACACCAATGTAAGGGATATACTACTCCACTGACACCAATGCAAGGGACATACTACTCCACTGACACCAATGCAAGGGACATACTACTCCACTGACACCAATGTAAGGGGCATACTACTCCACTGAAACCAATGTAAGAGACATACTACACCACTGACACCAATGTAAGGGGCATACTACTCCACTGACACCAATGTAAGGGGCATACTACACCACTGACACCAATGTAAGGGGCATACTACACCACTGACACCAATGTAAGGGACATACTACTCCACTGACACCAATGTAAGAGGTAGACTACACCACTGACACCAATGTAAGGGGCATACTACACCACTGACACCAATGTAAGGGACATACTACACCCATGACACCAATGTAAGGGACATACTACACCACTGACACCAATGTAAGGGACATACTACTCCACTGACACCAATGTAAGGGGCATACTACTCCACTGACACCAATGTAAGGGACATACTACTCCACTGACACCAATGTAAGGGGCATACTACTCCACTGACACCAATGTAAGGGGCATACTACTCCACTGACACCAATGTAAGGGGCATACTACTCCACTGACACCAATGTAAGGGGCATACTACTCCACTGACACCAATGTAAGGGGCATACTACTCCACTGACACCAATGTAAGGGACATACTACTCCACTGACACCAATGTAAGGGGCATACTACTCCACTGACACCAATGTAAGGGACATACTACTCCACTGACACCAATGTAAGGGGCATTCTTCCCACTGACACCAATGTAAGGGACATACTACTCCACTGACACCAATGTAAGGGACATACTACTCCACTGACACCAATGTAAGGGACATACTACTCCACTGACACCAATGTAAGGGGCATTCTTCCCACTGACACCAATGTAAGGGACATACTACTCCACTGACACCAATGTAAGGGACATACTACTCCACTGACACCAATGTAAGGGGCATACTACTCCACTGACACCAATGTAAGGGGCATACTACTCCACTGACACCAATGTAAGGGGCATACTACTCCACTGACACCAATGTAAGGGGCATACTACTCCACTGACACCAATGTAAGGGACATACTACTCCACTGACACCAATGTAAGGGGCATACTACTCCACTGACACCAATGTAAGGGACATACTACTCCACTGACACCAATGTAAGAGGCATACTACTCCACTGACACCAATGTAAGGGGCATACTACTCCACTGACACCAATGTAAGAGACATACTACTCCACTGACACCAATGTAAGGGGCATACTACTCCACTGACACCAATGTAAGGGACATACTACTCCACTGACACCAATGTAAGGGACATATTACTCCACTGACACCAATGTAAGGGACATACTACTCCACTGACACCAATGTAAGGGGCATACTACTCCACTGACACCAATGCAAGGGACATACTACACCACTGACACCAATGTAAGGGATATACTACTCCACTGACACCAATGTAAGGGGCATACTACTCCACTGACACCAATGTAAGGGACATACTACTCCACTGACACCAATGCAAGGGACATACTACTCCACTGACACCAATGTAAGGGATATACTACTCCACTGACACCAATGTAAGGGATATACTACTCCACTGACACCAATGTAAGGGACATACTACTCCACTGACACCAATGCAAGGGACATACTACACCACTGACACCAATGTAAGGGACATTCTACTCCACTGACACCAATGTAAGGGGCATACTACTCCACTGACACCAATGTAAGGGATATACTACTCCACTGACACCAATGTAAGGGGCATACTACTCCACTGACACCAATGTAAGAGACATACTACTCCACTGACACCAATGTAAGGGGCATACTACTTCACTGACACCAATGTAAGGGACATACTACTCCACTGACACCAATGTAAGGGGCATTCTTCCCACTGACACCAATGTAAGAGACATACTACTCCACTGACACCAATGTAAGGGGCATACTACTCCACTGACACCAATGTAAGGGACATACTACTCCACTGACACCAATGTAAGGGGCATTCTTCCCACTGACACCAATGTAAGAGACATACTTCTCCACTGACACCAATGTAAGGGGCATACTACTCCACTGACACCAATGTAAGGGGCATACTACTCCACTGACACCAATGTAAGGGGCATACTACACCACTGACACCAATGTAAGGGGCATACTTCTCCACTGACACCAATGTAAGGGGCATACTACTCCACTGACACCAATGTAAGGGGCATACTACTCCACTGACACCAATGTAAGGGGCATACTACACCACTGACACCAATGTAAGGGGCATACTACTCCACTGACACCAATGTAAGGGGCATACTACTCCACTGACACCAATGTAAGGGACATACTACTCCACTGACACCAATGTAAGGGACATACTACTCCACTGACACCAATGTAAGGGGCATACTACTCCACTGACACCAATGTAAGGGGCATACTACTCCACTGACACCAATGTAAGGGACATACTACTCCACTGACACCAATGTAAGGGACATACTACTCCACTGACACCAATGTAAGGGGCATTCTTCCCACTGACACCAATGTAAGAGACATACTACTCCACTGACACCAATGTAAGGGGCATACTACACCACTGACACCAATGTAAGGGACATACTACTCCACTGACACCAATGTAAGGGGCATTCTTCCCACTGACACCAATGTAAGAGACATACTACTCCACTGACACCAATGTAAGGGGCATACTACTCCACTGACACCAATGTAAGGGACATACTACTCCACTGACACCAATGTAAGGGGCATTCTTCCCACTGACACCAATGTAAGGGGCATACTACTCCACTGACACCAATGTAAGGGGCATACTACACCACTGACACCAATGTAAGGGACATACTACTCCACTGACACCAATGTAAGGGGCATTCTTCCCACTGACACCAATGTAAGGGGCATACTACTCCACTGACACCAATGTAAGGGACATACTACTCCACTGACACCAATGTAAGGGGCATTCTTCCCACTGACACCAATGTAAGGGGCATACTACTCCACTGACACCAATGTAAGGGGCATACTACTCCACTGACACCAATGTAAGGGACATACTACTCCACTGACACCAATGCAAGGGACATACTACTCCACTGACACCAATGTAAGGGACATACTACTCCACTGACACCAATGTAAGGGACATTCTTCCCACTGACACCAATGTAAGGAGCATACTACTCCACTGACACCAATGTAAGGGGAATACTACACCACTGACACCAATGTAAGGGACATACTACTCCACTGACACCAATGTAAGGGGCATTCTTCCCACTGACACCAATGTAAGGAGCATACTACTCCACTGACACCAATGTAAGGGGCATACTACACCACTGACACCAATGTAAGGGGCATACTACTCCACTGACACCAATGTAAGGGGAATACTACACCACTGACACCAATGTAAGGGACATACTACTCCACTGACACCAATGTAAGGGGCATTCTTCCCACTGACACCAATGTAAGGAGCATACTACTCCACTGACACCAATGTAAGGGGCATACTACACCACTGACACCAATGTAAGGGGCATACTACTCCACTGACACCAATGTAAGGGGCATTCTTCCCACTGACACCAATGTAAGGAGCATACTACTCCACTGACACCAATGTAAGGGGCATACTACACCACTGACACCAATGTAAGGGACATACTACTCCACTGACACCAATGTAAGGGACATACTACTCCACTGACACCAATGTAAGGGACATACTACTCCACTGACACCAATGTAAGGGGCATTCTTCCCACTGACACCAATGTAAGGGGCATACTACTCCACTGACACCAATGTAAGGGGCATTCTTCCCACTGACACCAATGTAAGGGGCATACTACTCCACTGACACCAATGTAAGGGGCATACTACACCACTGACACCAATGCAAGGGACATACTACTCCACTGACACCAATGTAAGGGACATACTACTCCACTGACACCAATGTAAGGGACATACTACTCCACTGACACCAATGTAAGGGACATACTACTCCACTGACACCAATGCAAGGGACATACTACACCACTGACACCAATGTAAGGGACATACTACTCCACTGACACCAATGCAAGGGACATACTACACCACTGACACCAATGTAAGGGACATACTACTCCACTGACACCAATGTAAGGGACATACTACTCCACTGACACCAATGTAAGGGGAATACTACACCACTGACACCAATGTAAGGGACATACTACTCCACTGACACCAATGTAAGGGACATACTACTCCACTGACACCAATGTAAGGGGCATTCTTCCCACTGACACCAATGTAAGGGGCATACTACTCCAATGACACCAATGTAAGGGGCATACTACACCACTGACACCAATGTAAGGGACATACTACTCCACTGACACCAATGTAAGGGACATACTACTCCACTGACACCAATGTAAGGGACATACTACTCCACTGACACCAATGTAAGGGACATACTACTCCACTGACACCAATGTAAGGGACATACTACTCCACTGACACCAATGTAAGGGGCATTCTTCCCACTGACACCAATGTAAGGGGCATACTACTCCACTGACACCAATGTAAGGGGCATACTACACCACTGACACCAATGTAAGGAACATACTACTCCACTGACACCAATGTAAGGGACATACTACTCCACTGACACCAATGTAAGGGACATACTACTCCACTGACACCAATGTAAGGGACATACTACTCCACTGACACCAATGCAAGGGACATACTACTCCACTGACACCAATGTAAGGGACATACTACTCCACTGACACCAATGCAAGGGACATACTACTCCACTGACACCAATGTAAGGGACATACTACTCCACTGACACCAATGTAAGGGGCATTCTTCCCACTGACACCAATGTAAGGGGCATACTACTCCACTGACACCAATGTAAGGGACATACTACTCCACTGACACCAATGCAAGGGACATACTACTCCACTGACACCAATGTAAGGGACATACTACTCCACTGACACCAATGCAAGGGACATACTACTCCACTGACACCAATGTAAGGGGCATACTACTCCACTGACACCAATGTAAGGGATATACTACTCCACTGACACCAATGTAAGGGATATACTACTCCACTGACACCAATGCAAGGGACATACTACTCCACTGACACCAATGCAAGGGACATACTACTCCACTGACACCAATGTAAGGGACATACTACTCCACTGACACCAATGCAAGGGACATACTACTCCACTGACACCAATGCAAGGGACATACTACTCCACTGACACCAATGTAAGGGGCATACTACTCCACTGACACCAATGTAAGGGATATACTACTCCACTGACACCAATGTAAGGGATATACTACTCCACTGACACCAATGCAAGGGACATACTACTCCACTGACACCAATGCAAGGGACATACTACTCCACTGACACCAATGTAAGGGGCATACTACTCCACTGAAACCAATGTAAGAGACATACTACACCACTGACACCAATGTAAGGGGCATACTACTCCACTGACACCAATGTAAGGGGCATACTACACCACTGACACCAATGTAAGGGGCATACTACACCACTGACACCAATGTAAGGGACATACTACTCCACTGACACCAATGTAAGAGGTAGACTACACCACTGACACCAATGTAAGGGGCATACTACACCACTGACACCAATGTAAGGGACATACTACACCCATGACACCAATGTAAGGGACATACTACACCACTGACACCAATGTAAGGGGCATACTACACCACTGACACCAATGTAAGGGGCATACTACACCACTGACACCAATGTAAGGGGCATACTACTCCACTGACACCAATGTAAGAGGTAGACTACACCACTGACACCAATGTAAGGGGCATACTACACCACTGACACCAATGTAAGGGATATACTACACCACTGACACCAATGTAAGAGGTAGACTACACCACTGACACCAATGTATGGGATATACTACTCCACTGACACTAGGGATGAGCTTGATGTTCGGGTCAAACATAAGTTTGACTCGAACATCGGGTGTTCACCCATTCGCTGAAGAACGAACAATTATGGGGCGTTCACGGAAAATTCGAGCACCGCAGAATGCCCCATAATGCACTGCGAGATCGCAGTGCATTTCTGTATGATGATTGGCAAAAGCATGCACCCGACCTGCATGCTTTGGCCAATCCCAGCGCCCTGTGCTAAGAGAGCCATAATTGGCCAAAGGCAGGGTGCCTTTGGCCAATCATGGCTCAGGGGGGGCCAAGTCCACGCCCCACACTATATAAGGCTGCCTACACGGCGGCCCTGTGTAGTGTGTTGTTGGTGTGGATGGAGAGATAGTGGAGAGATAGTGGGATTTAGATTAAGCAGGCAGGTTATTCAGTTAGCCGCATTGTATTTCATATATATATATATACAGTCAGTCTAGTGTAAATATATATATATATATATATATATATATATATTTATACACACTCTGCATCCAGTGTAGCCTATATTTACAGTGCATTCCGTGGTGTACTATTTCTAATACACTTCAGGCAGTGTCTTAACCACTTCCCTACACGTCCATAGTATTATGACGTCCACAGATGGGATCTCCCATCCTGGGTGGGCGTCATATGACGTCCTGGGCTTTGTGTGGGGATATCTGAATGATGGGTGCAGCTAGAGGCACACGGAAGTCCTGCCCACATACGTAAACACCATTCAAACCACATATGTGAGGTATTGCCGCGTGCGTTAGAGCGCGTGCAACAATTCTAGCACTAGACCTCCTCTGTAAGTCTAACCTGGTAACCTGTAAAAATTTTCAAAGCGTCGCCTATGGAGATTTTTAACTATCGAAGTTTGGCGCCAATCCATGATTGTGCGCAATTTTAAAGCGTGACATGTTAGGTATCTATTTACTCGGTGTAACATAATCTTTCATATTTTACAAAAAAATTGGGCTAACTTTACTGTTATTTTATTTTTTAATTCATGAAACCATTTTTTTTCCAAAATAAAGGCGTTTGAATTTTTTTTGCGTAAATACCGTTCGAGTTAAAAAGTTGCAATGACCGTAATTTTGTTCCCTAGGGTGTCTGCTAAAAAACATATATAATGTTTGGGGGTTCTGAGTAATTTTATAGCAAAAGAATGATGATTTGTACATGTAGGAGAGAAGTGCCAGAATAGTCCCGGTATGGAAGTGGTATAAAAGCCCTGTATTGAAGTGGTTAATATATATACTGTGTAGCGGCCTCACCCCTCTCACCCCCTTCTTCTTCTCGGCTGGTTGTCTTGTCTAGGGGGACCAGGGAGGAGGGGTGCGGTACACTACGGCCTATGTCCTCTAATGTGTAGAGGTGAAAGCCAACACCTGTTTACCTTCGGGTCGTGTGTATAACCCAGAGCCAAGTCAGTGCTGCTGATGACCCCCTCTGCTCACCACTGAAAAGGTCCAACACTTATTTATTCTTTAGACAGCCAATAAATAGTCCTTTGCGAGCAAACAGTTTGAGACTAGGGATGAGCTCGGTGTTCGAGTTGAACGTACGTTCGACTCGAACATCGGCTGTTCGATGAAGATCGAACATTTGGGCGGTTCGCGCCAAATTCGAGTGACGCGAACGGCCCACAATACACTGCGCCATCGCAGTGCAATCCCGGTGCTGTGATTGGCCAAGCATGCACTGTGACCCCCGCATGCTTGGCCAATCAAAGCGCCGGCAGCGAGGAGAGCCATAATTGGCCACAGGCAGGATACCTGTGGCCAATTATAGCTCAGGGGGGTTTAGTACACGCCCCACACTATAAAAGGCCGCCAGCGTGGCGGCCTTGTGTAGTGTGTTCCGGTTTAGGGAGAGAGAAGGATAGGCAGGGACAGTGTTAGTGATATTTGTTCATTTACCTTGTGTGTAGGGAGAGAGAAGGATAGGCATGGACAGTGTCAATGATATTCTGCTAAACCTTGTGTGCAGGGAGAGAGAAGGATAGGCAGGGGACAGTGTCAGTGATTTTTTTTTAAGCCTCCTGCACAGTATACACCTGAAGCTAGCCCGTATTGCTGTGTTTTCCTGTTGTGTAACACAGGCAGGCATCTGCAGCACTTAAAGCAGGCGTAGTGTGATTCCTGCAAAATATACACCTGAAGCTAGGCCTTATTGCTGTGTTTTCCTGTTGTGTAACACAGGCAGGCATCTGCAGCACTTATAGCAGGCGTGGTGTGATTCCTGCAAAATATACAGCTGAAGCTAGCCTTTATTGCTGTGTTTTCCTGTTGTGTAACACAGGCAGGCATCTGCAGCAGTTATAGCAGGCGTAGTGTGCTTCCTGCAAAATATACACCTGAAGCTAGCCCTTATTGCTGTTTTTTCCTGTTGTGTAACACAGGCAGGCATCTGCAGCACTTACAGTAGGCGTAGTGTGCTTCCTGCAAAATATACACCTGAAGCTAGCCCTTTTTGCTGTTTTTTCCTGTTGTGTAACACAGGCAGGCATCTGCAGCACTTACAGTAGGCGTAGTGTGCTTCCTGCAAAATATACACCTGAAGCTAGCCCTTATTGCTGTTTTTTCCTGTTGTGTAACACAGGCAGGCATCTGCAGCACTTACAGTAGGCGTAGTGTGCTTCCTGCAAAATATAAACCTGAAGCTAGCCCTTATTGCTGTGTTTTCCTGTTGTGTAACACAGGCAGGCATCTGCAGCACTTACAGCGGGCATAGTGTGGTTCTTGCAAAATATACGTCAGAAGCTAGCCCTTATTGCTGTGTTTTCCTGTTGTGTAACGCAGGCAGGCATCTGCAGCACTTACAGCAGGCGTAGTGTGCTTCCTGCAAAATATACACCTGAAGCTAGCCCTTATTGCTGTGTTTTCCTGTTGTGTAACACAGGCAGGCATCTGCAGCACTTACAGCAGGCGTAGTGTGCTTCTTGCAAAATATACACCTGAAGATAGGCCCTATTGCTGTGTTTTCCTGTTGTGTAACACAGGCAGGCATCTGCAGCACTTACCGCATTCGTAGTGTGCTTCCTGCAAAATATACACCTGAAGATAGGCCTTATTGCTGTGTTTTCCTGTTGTGTAACACAGGCAGGCATCTGCAGCACTTACAGCAGGCGTAGTGTGCTTCCTAAAAAATATACACCTGAAGATAGGCCTTATTGCTGTGTTTTCCTGTTGTGTAACACAGGCAGGCATCTGCAGCACTTACAGCAGGCGTAGTGTGCTTCCTGCAAAATATACACCTGAAGCTAGGCCTTATTGCTGTGTTTTCCTGTTGTGTAACACAGGCAGGCATCTTCAGCAGTTATAGCAGGCGTAGTGTGCTTCCTGAAAAATATACACCTGAAGCTACCCCTTATTGCTGTTTTTTCCATCTCCCTGCAGGCCTTTAGAATGTCTGGAAGGCAAACAAGGAGAGGCAGACAGTCAGGAGTAGGGATGAGCTTCGTGTTCGAGTCGAACATACGTTCGACTCGAACATCGGCTGTTCGATCGTTCGACGAAGATCGAACGATTTGGGCCGTTCGCGCCAAATTCGAGTGACGCGAACGGCCCACAATGCACTACGCCATCGCAGTGTCATCCAGGCGCTGTGATTGGCCAAGCATGCACTGTGACCCCGCATGCTTGGCCAATCACAGCGCCGGCAGCGAGGAGAGCAATGATTGGCCACAGGCAGGATGCCTGTGGCCAATTATTGCTGAGGGTGTTTAGTACACGCCCCACACTATAAAAGGCCGCCAGCACGGCGGCCTAGTGTAGTGTGTTCCGGAGCAGGGATAGAGCAGCATAGGCAGGGACAGTGACTTTTATTTCTTTCTTGCTTAACCTGGATTCCTTTAGTTTAGGGAAAGAGAAGGATAGGTAGGGAGAGTGTCAGTGTGTTTTGTGCTTGTGCTATATTGTGCTTAAAAAAAACATTTTTTCTAGGGACAGAAAACTGTAGGTAGGGAGAGTGTGTCAGTTTCTTTCACTGTCAAAGTCCTTGTTTCCAGGGACCTGGAAGGACAGTGAGGTAATTCTCCTTGTGCTAAATTGTGCTTAAAAAAAACATTTTTTCTAGGGACAGAAAACTGTAGGTAGGGAGAGTGTGTCAGTTTCTTTCACTGTCAAAGTCCTTGTTTCCAGGGACCTGGAAGGACAGTGAGGTAATTCTCCTTGTGCTAAATTGTGCTTAAAAAAAACATTTTTTCTAGGGACAGAAAACTGTAGGTAGGGAGAGTGTGTCAGTTTCTTTCACTGTCAAAGTCCTTGTTTCCAGGGACCTGGAAGGACAGTGAGGTAATTCTCCTTGTGCTAAATTGTGCTTAAAAAAAACATTTTTTCTAGGGACAGAAAACTGTAGGTAGGGAGAGTGTGTCAGTTTCTTTCACTGTCAAAGTCCTTGTTTCCAGGGACCTGGAAGGACAGTGAGGTAATTCTCCTTGTGCTAAATTGTGCTTAAAAAAAACATTTTTTCTAGGGACAGAAAACTGTAGGTAGGGAGAGTGTGTCAGTTTCTTTCACTGTCAAAGTCCTTGTTTCCAGGGACCTGGAAGGACAGTGAGGAAATTCTCCTTGTGCTAAATTGTGCTTAAAAAAAACATTTTTTCTAGGGACAGAAAACTGTAGGTAGGGAGAGTGTGTCAGTTTCTTTCACTGTCAAAGTCCTTGTTTCCAGGGACCTGGAAGGACAGTGAGGTAATTCTCCTTGTGCTAAATTGTGCTTAAAAAAAACATTTTTTCTAGGGACAGAAAACTGTAGGTAGGGAGAGTGTGTCAGTTTCTTTCACTGTCAAAGTCCTTGTTTCCAGGGACCTGGAAGGACAGTGAGGTAATTCTCCTTGTGCTAAATTGTGCTTAAAAAAAACATTTTTTCTAGGGACAGAAAACTGTAGGTAGGGAGAGTGTGTCAGTTTCTTTCACTGTCAAAGTCCTTGTTTCCAGGGACCTGGAAGGACAGTGAGGTAATTCTCCTTGTGCTAAATTGTGCTTAAAAAAAACATTTTTTCTAGGGACAGAAAACTGTAGGTAGGGAGAGTGTGTCAGTTTCTTTCACTGTCAAAGTCCTTGTTTCCAGGGACCTGGAAGGACAGTGAGTGAATTCTCCTTGTGCTAAATTGTGCTTAAAAAAAACATTTTTTCTAGGGACAGAAAACTGTAGGTAGGGAGAGTGTGTCAGTTTCTTTCACTGTCAAAGTCCTTGTTTCCAGGGACCTGGAAGGACAGTGAGGTAATTCTCCTTGTGCTAAATTGTGCTTAAAAAAAACATTTTTTCTAGGGACAGAAAACTGTAGGTAGGGAGAGTGTGTCAGTTTCTTTCACTGTCAAAGTCCTTGTTTCCAGGGACCTGGAAGGACAGTGAGTGAATTCTCCTTGTGCTATATTGTGCTTAAAAAAAAACATTTTTTCTAGGGACAGAAAACTGTAGGTAGGGAGAGTGTGTCAGTTTCTTTCATTGTCAAAGTCCTTGTTTCCAGGGACCTGGAAGGACAGTGAGGTAATTCTCCTTGTGCTAAATTGTGCTTAAAAAAAACATTTTTTCTAGGGACAGAAAACTGTAGGTAGGGAGAGTGTGTCAGTTTCTTTCACTGTCAAAGTCCTTGTTTCCAGGGACCTGGAAGGACAGTGAGTGAATTCTCCTTGTGCTAAATTGTGCTTAAAAAAAACATTTTTTCTAGGGACAGAAAACTGTAGGTAGGGAGAGTGTGTCAGTTTCTTTCACTGTCAAAGTCCTTGTTTCCAGGGACCTGGAAGGACAGTGAGGTAATTCTCCTTGTGCTAAATTGTGCTTAAAAAAAACATTTTTTCTAGGGACAGAAAACTGTAGGTAGGGAGAGTGTGTCAGTTTCTTTCACTGTCAAAGTCCTTGTTTCCAGGGACCTGGAAGGACAGTGAGTGAATTCTCCTTGTGCTATATTGTGCTTAAAAAAAACATTTTTTCTAGGGACAGAAAACTGTAGGTAGGGAGAGTGTGTCAGTTTCTTTCACTGTCAAAGTCCTTGTTTCCAGGGACCTGGAAGGACAGTGGGGTAATTCTCCTTGTGCTAAATTGTGCTTAAAAAAAACATTTTTTCTAGGGACAGAAAACTGTAGGTAGGGAGAGTGTGTCAGTTTCTTTCACTGTCAAAGTCCTTGTTTCCAGGGACCTGGAAGGACAGTGAGTGAATTCTCCTTGTGCTAAATTGTGCTTAAAAAAAACATTTTTTCTAGGGACAGAAAACTGTAGGTAGGGAGAGTGTGTCAGTTTCTTTCACTGTCAAAGTCCTTGTTTCCAGGGACCTGGAAGGACAGTGAGGTAATTCTCCTTGTGCTAAATTGTGCTTAAAAAAAACATTTTTTCTAGGGACAGAAAACTGTAGGTAGGGAGAGTGTGTCAGTTTCTTTCACTGTCAAAGTCCTTGTTTCCAGGGACCTGGAAGGACAGTGAGGTAATTCTCCTTGTGCTAAATTGTGCTTAAAAAAAACATTTTTTCTAGGGACAGAAAACTGTAGGTAGGGAGAGTGTGTCAGTTTCTTTCACTGTCAAAGTCCTTGTTTCCAGGGACCTGGAAGGACAGTGAGGTAATTCTCCTTGTGCTAAATTGTGCTTAAAAAAAACATTTTTTCTAGGGACAGAAAACTGTAGGTAGGGAGAGTGTGTCAGTTTCTTTCACTGTCAAAGTCCTTGTTTCCAGGGACCTGGAAGGACAGTGAGGTAATTCTCCTTGTGCTAAATTGTGCTTAAAAAAAACATTTTTTCTAGGGACAGAAAACTGTAGGTAGGGAGAGTGTGTCAGTTTCTTTCACTGTCAAAGTCCTTGTTTCCAGGGACCTGGAAGGACAGTGAGGTAATTCTCCTTGTGCTAAATTGTGCTTAAAAAAAACATTTTTTCTAGGGACAGAAAACTGTAGGTAGGGAGAGTGTGTCAGTTTCTTTCACTGTCAAAGTCCTTGTTTCCAGGGACCTGGAAGGACAGTGAGGTAATTCTCCTTGTGCTAAATTGTGCTTAAAAAAAAAAAATTTCTAGGGACAGAAAACTGTAGGTAGGGAGAGTGTGTCAGTTTCTTTCACTGTCAAAGTCCTTGTTTCCAGGGACCTGGAAGGACAGTGAGTGAATTCTCCTTGTGCTAAATTGTGCTTTAAAAAAAAAAATTTTCTCGGGACAGAAAACTGTAGGTAGGGAGAGTGTGTCAGTTTCTTTCACTGTCAAAGTCCTTGTTTCAAGGGACAGAGAAGGACACCTGAAGGTAGCCCTTATTGCTTTTTTCCCATCTCCCTGCAGGCCATCTATTAGAATGTCTGGAAGGCAAACAAGGAGAGGCAGACAGTCAGGAGGCAATAAAAGAGGGCAAGCAGGCTCTGTGTCTGGGGGCAACAGTGCTGGTCGTGGACGCGGTGCATTGTCATCAGCACATGGCCATGGGACACGCTTGTCCTTCTTTTCGGCAGCTGGACATGTTGAGCCACATCATGCCGAAGACTTGGTAGAGTGGATGACCAAGCCCTCCTCCTCCTCCTCATCCTCTCTCACCCAGGCTCAGGGTACTGGAAAAGCAGCTGCCAAAGCGTCCTCTTCCCTGGTATCAATGTCAGACTCATCATCAGTCACTCCTTCCCTAGACCCACCATGTCCTCCTCCTGAGGAGTCCCCCGAACTGTTTCAGCACAGTGTTGGGTACATGCTCCAGGAGGATGCCCAGCGTTTCGAAGGGTCTGATGATGAAACCCAGCTAGAGGAAGGCAGTAGCGTGAGAGCAGACAGAGGGGATGCTCAAGAAGGACACCAATCTGGCAGTCATGTTCCAGCAGCTGCAGCATACTGCCAGATTGCCTCCAGTGATGAGGAGGGAGGTGATGATGAGGTCACTGACTCCACGTGGGTGCCTAATAGGAGAGAGGAGGAGGAGGAGGATGAGGAGGAGGCACATCTCCAACGAGGCAGGATGCCCTTTGGTGGCCAGCGTAAGGGCAGTACACCGACGGAATCACACCGCAGAGCTCCGCCTGTGCAGGGCGCTGCCTCTGCCCGTCATTCAAAAAGTTCTTTGGTGTGGGCCTTTTTTGAGGCTAGTGCATCAGATCGCACAGCTGCTGTTTGCAACATATGTCTCAAGCGTATATCGCGTGGCCAAAACATCAGCCGCTTGGGTACCACATGCCTGACCAGACATATGTTGACCTGCCATGCAGCTCGTTGGCAAGCCTACCTCAAAGACCCACACCAAAGAACAAAGCGGACCTCTCCTTGCACCGCATCAGCTGGGATCTCCAACCCCACTATAACTTCAGTCCTCTCTGAAACATGCACTGAGAGGAATGAAGGTGTAGAATTAGGTGTGTCACAGCCAAGTACTTGCGGCCACTCTGCTAGCAGTACACCGACGTCCGATTCTAGCAGGCAAATTTCCCTGCCCCAGCTGCTGGACCGTCGAAAGAAGTTCACTCCCAGCCATCCACATGCCCAGCGGTTGAATGCTAGCTTGGCTAAATTGCTAGCGCTTCAACTGCTGCCTTTTCAGTTGGTAGACTCGGCCCCCTTCCGTGAGTTTGTGCAATGTGCGGTTCCTCAGTGGCAGGTTCCCAAACGCCACTTTTTCTCACGGAAGGCTATTCCGGCTCTCTACCGGCATGTGGAAGGCAATGTCTTGGCCTCGCTGGACAGGGCGGTCAGCGGTAAGGTGCATATTACCGCTGACTCATGGTCCAGCAGGCATGGACAGGGACGTTACCTTTCTTTCACGGCCCATTGGGTCACTCTTTTGGCAGCTGGGAAGGATGCAGGACAAGGTGCAGTAGTGTTGGAGGTTGTCCCACCGCCACGCCTCCAAAATGCTACTACTGGTTGTGACACACCTCTCTCCTCCACCCCCTCCTCTTCTTCTTCCTCCATGGCCTCTTCCTGTGGTTTGTCCTATGAACCAGCGGTGCTCCGTAGCCGTTCACGGGGCTACGCAAGTACGCAGGCAAAAAGATGCCATGCCGTGCTTGCGCTGGTGTGTTTGGGGGACAGAAGCCACACTGGGGCAGAGGTCCTGTCTGCTCTGCAGGGCCAGGCCGAGAGGTGGTTGACGCCACGCCAGCTTAAGCCAGGAATGGTGGTTTGCGACAATGGCACCAACCTCCTCTCCGCCCTCCGACAGGGACAACTGACCCATGTGCCCTGTGTGGCTCACGTCCTTAACCTGGTGGTGCAGCGGTTCTTGGGCAGGTACCCGGGCTTACAGGATGTCCTGAGGCAGGCCAGGAAAGTCTGTGTGCATTTCCGCAGATCTTATAATGCCAGTGCTCGCCTGGCTGAGCTGCAAAAGGAGTT